>JAWMRA010000146.1:4853988-5319079 GCA_035584735.1 Pseudotriccus pelzelni | reverse complement strand
AGAGAAGAGAAGAGAAGAGAAGAGAAGAGAAGAGAAGAGAAGAGAAGAGAAGAGAAGAGAAGAGAAGAGAAGAGAAAAGAGAAGAGAAGAGAAGAGAAGAGAAATCAGGGGGCAGCTGCCCACACCCACACAGCAGCACCACAGAGTTGAGGCTGACACAGGGTGCTGACTTTGGCTAAAAAAGTTGCAGTTGGGAGAGAACATTGAAGTGGATCTTTTATGACATATCTGTAACACTTACTTTGGTATAAGATAGCCTTTTACTACGTAGGTCACATTCACTCCTGATTAAAAGCATCCACATGGGAAATTATACACAGGACTGCAGCAGTAAAGCAGCACCGATACAGCTATATTGCTAAATCACTTCATTTAGACAAGCTGTACATTTATTTTCTCCATATATAATTCCTCTAAAATCAATGTGTTATCAAATTCACTTTGGGGCAGAGATAACTAGACTAACTGGCAATCAAAGAGACTAAGCTAAAACACTACAAGAATGGTGCATTTTGCTAAAACGGGAGGTGTCTGGGGAACTTTACCTCCAAAGTAGCTCTGAAACAGCACAATTCTACAATGCAGAGAGAGCTCGGGGAGGGGAAAAAAAAAGTGAACACACAGTTGTACACACAGGCACAAAAAGATATCTGGAATCCATCATTCTCCTCCTAATTGACAGCTCGTTAAAGCCAAATGCGCTCTGATACAGTTACATTTGTAGGTTTTGGATGTCTTTATTGGCAGAAGACCTACAAACACCAGCCAGTCATAATTAGAAGCATGTGAACTGGCTGAAATTCGGTTTGCCATTAACTTCCAGACACTTCCATTCAGCTATCATAATGGCTCAGTGACTTAATCATGTATCCCACAGCATGAAGCTGTGGAATTACATCCTTTCTTAAACTGGCAAGGCATTGTACACTAAATAGAGATGCAAGTGTCTGGGTTTTAGTCTGGCCTGAAGGAATAAAGCAAGGCAAAGATACTGGAACTTTTTCAAAGCTATACCAGTAAACTATAAAATCCCCAGTGGGGGAGAACGTTTCTATTTGGTGAGATCTGTAACTCAGTTACCCGGTAAACATTAGCTCAGAGGATATACACAAATAGGATCAAAGGGGCAACCATGATGTCAAGACACAAGATCACGAGAGAGAGGGGAGGTTTCCTACTGGCTCAACATATTTGCTCAGTTTTGGGCTAAAAGGCAACATGAGCCTCCCTGATGTTGCTCATCATCACAGAAACTTTGCTCCTACTACAAGAAGGCTGGAGAGGGACATCTAACAAGGGCATGGAATTATAGGACAAAGGGAATGGCTTTAAACTGACAGAGGGCAGATCTAGATTGGACTTTAAGAAGCAATTCTTCCCTGTCAAGGTGGTGAGGCCCTGGCACAGGCTGCCCAGAGAAGCTGTGACTGCCCCATTCCTGGAAGTGTTCAAGGCCAGGCTGGACAGGGCTTGGAGCAACCTGGGCTAGTGGAAGGTGTCCCTGCCCAAGCCAGTGGGGTGGAACAAGATGGTCTTTAAGGTCCCTTCCAAGCCAAGCCATTCTGTGATTCACTCAGACTGTGATAAAGTGCAGTATTGCCCTTGGGCATACTATTTTTCCCATGCATTAGGCATGGGAAACACAGCTTTTCACCCATCCTCTGCCTCTCCCTTTTCTATGAGTGAGTCTGAAACTTCTTCATCTTGAAGAAAAATTGGCTTCTTATGAAAGGACAAAAGGAACAAATCTCCTCCGTACAAGTGCATTTTGTCCTTACAAATTACATCTGTTAAGTTTGCTGAGCTTTTTTTCAATTTTAATATGGGTTGGGGGGGAAAAATTCCTAGCTTAATCCAGTTTTCATTAAAAAAAAATAAATATATATTTCAGAGCAAGCTGTCCTTCAAAGCTCCTAGACACCAGCAGCATCCCATTGCTGCAGCAGCTTCCCCCTCGGCTCATCCGCACTGCTGACCACAACTTTCAAACAGCTGATGCAAAGCTGACTGTTGCAGATTCTACCCTTGACTTTAGACATGAGCTCTCGGGAGCATTTTAATTCAAATAGTCTTAGTTCCTTTCAGGACTGAAAAAAGCGAAACGTAATACAACTGCAGCTAAGCTGACTGCACTCATTAAAGCCACCCACCATTTACTCTGATTAGAACAGTCTTCAAATCTTGCTCCCATGCACATGTTCTGAAAAGGCTTTACTGAAATGGTAAGTGGGGCCATTGGTGCAAAACTCCAGAGGAAGTCAGATGTTGATGCTCACTTAGGTAAGAGGCATATTTGGAAGGAAGAAACCGACCCTTAAAAGAAAGATTACAATTCCCTATAAAAGACACTACAGAACATTAGTTGTATTGGAAACCAGTGATCCATTAACTGCTGGAAATCAGGAAATGGCACAGGCTCTGTACAATGCCATTGGCACAAGTGCAAACTCACAAGTAGAGACACAAAAAAACCCCCAAACAATAAAATCTTCTTTATTAATCATTCAGCAATAACTGTCATGTTAATTTTTATTACAAGGTAACCAATAATTATTATTACTAAATCTTGATAAGGATGAAAACAAGCCATATAGACTTAAAGCACAGAATTTCACAATTCAGTTTAAGGATTCAGGGGGGAAAAAAAAAGAAAAAGGATATTCCTATTTCAGAATATGACTGAATTTCTGTGCAGTAGGATTACCATTATGCCTAGTCTATAGTAAGAGTCTCACTGACTTCAGCAGAAGGAGAACTGCACAAACATTGACTGCTTCTGAAAAGTCAATGCTATTTATTTACAGAGTTTTTGGCACTGGGTACCTGGGAGATTTGCACATGAAGGGAAGCAGCATCTGCCTACTTCTTTACAATATAGGGAGAGAAAACACCCGAGTTCAGTCCTGTAGAACGCAAATGAAACCAAATAAGACATAAATCAAAACCATTGCCTTCAAAAACCAGAGACCTGCTAAAAGGGTCAAGCACAGGGATGTTCTCTCACTGCACAAGTGTCATTGTATGACAGCAAACAGCGCCGCACAGCAGCGGTGGAGCAGAGTGGGACAGTCAGAGACGTGCACCTGACAGCTACACCACACACCTCCTGAGTCTAATCAAACGGACTGAGCACCCACTTGGAGCTGGAAGTCTTCCAGCTCATTTCTGGAGCCCTGCTACACATGCTGGGCTCAGCCCCCTCCAAGAGCAAGCAGTGTTGTGTCTCCTGGACTTGTGCTAGTGGCTTGTCTGCCCCCAGGTTCCTGAAAACCACTCAGAGAAATCAGGGCGTAGTTATCAATGGTAGTTTGTGTTTATATTTGTAGAAACACATAAATAACACCTATCTGCTTACAGTAGGACAACTCAAGGGACATGAAGGAAGAGTATTATATAAGTACAGGATCATTTCAGGTTTATTCTGTATTAAGTTCAGTGAACACTACAAAGAGGCCAGATGAGTAAATGTTATAAGAAGCCACACAAACACCAGCAGCAATATAAGTTATGTTGCCTGACCTCAAGAACTAACCACACTTGCTTTCAGAATTTTGGGTTATAATCCTCCACAAACTGCTGGAGAGGGACACACTTTATATTCCACTTGTCTGATCCGCAATGATAGATTATACAATCTGCTTTCTGTGAGAAATGAGAAGGTATTATGGTAAAAGGTAGCTGATATCACAATTATATTTAGGAAAAAAATAAAGAAGCACTGAAGCAACCAAGACAAATCACATGAAGGCACCACAATCTAATGAGCAGGGCACTGGCATGTTCCTGTGGATCTGAATTCTTTTCCCAGTTAAACAGTAGGAGTGGACTGCTTTGCAAATATTTAATTTCCAAGCTTCTAATTACAGTGGCTGAGTTTTTTCTCCTGAGGAAACAGGTGTTGACACAAGATCTGACAGATCCTAGCAACTGGCATTTGCTGGTCCCTTTCTCAGTTTTACAAACACACATGGAAAAAAGGAAAATGCACGATCTAACCTAAGAGACAAATACTTGGGCTGTGCATCAAGGAGTTTTTTGATCTGTGTTTGCATGGCTAACTGTTTGTAATCTGGCTCAGTTCTTCCAGATATGGAAGTTTCAGCATCCTCTATTTTGAAATGGCATCATCCTGACTGAGAAAATCTGCACACATGGGTCAGTTGATAGGAAGTAATTAAATACATCCACAATGAAATCCTTTCAGTGAGAGGGATTTAATCTTGTCATCTTCCCTAGACACATCAAAAAAAGGAAATAAAATGCACAGAATAAAACAAAGAGGATATCTGCTGTACTTAAAAAAAAAAAGAAAAAAACCCCCAGAAATGAACAAAAAAAACCCCCAACCCCAAACAAACAAAAAACCAACCCTAAACAAAAAAACCCAAACCTATGAAGATTCCAGTTCAGATTTAAGCTACAAATGGAAAACAAATTCAAATTTACAGTTTAAATTATATCCTAGTTCATTTGTATGCTCTAATACTGCTAAAATTTTAAAGCATTTGATGGAAGCAGGATAACCAGAGAAAATACTACCTACCTACTGCACACTGTTTTGCTGCACTGCCTACATGTAGCTAATTACAGCCTCCTTGCCTTCACTCTAAAATTTCCTGGTTTTGTGGGTTTTATTTGTTGTCCTTAATGTCGTTTAAATGTAGGGGTTTGTCTGAATTACTGTTTTATTGTAGTATTAAACTTGCGTTGACCCACATTTATAGCACCATGTTATCACGTGTCAGGCAGTTCAGTTATTAATATAAATAACCACTAAATTTAGTTTGCTCCTTCATTGTGTTCCCACCCTCCCTACCCCTCCAAAAAATTATTATTTACTTATCCACTGGAACTGTTGTAGTCTATTGGCACATGCATTCCTTGTGTTGAGCACTGTTTTGGAAATGCACAGTACTCACCCATTTCAGTAGCCTATTGTCTGCATTCTTACTGAGGGCTTTTTGAAAGAGCATTTTTGGCACAAAGCACTAAAAGCTCTATGGTCTGGCTACTATATGCTAACAATAAATCCACCCTTTATTCAAGCTTCTGCCTCAATAACATAAAAATCAACTAAATATATTTTACACTACTAAAACACTCAATAGCTGATGAACTTGCCTTGCCTCAGGGTTTTTTTTCTGGGGTTGAAATATCATTACCCATTGCCCCTCCGTTCCCCTCATTAGAGCAAGTAACCTGGCTGCTTCGCTATCCTCTAATGAAAGACGATGGCTCTTGGCATCAGCATCTCACGTCTGCATCCCACACCTCAAGTAGAAGAAGCCCATCCAGCAAGTGCACTTTGAGCTGATGAGCTCAGATGGAGTCCATGCTGTCACAGCTACATTGCTTGAGGGATCTGAGCTCACATCCTTGTAGATGTTTCCTGAAACCAGCTATTTCAGGGCTATCTGAAGGAGTTTGAAGTGGCACTGAGCCATATGGCATATGTATTAAAGAAGGGGTTTACTTCATCTTCTTCAAACCTATTCTCCTCTATACTGAATTCCTTGCTATGTAAATAAGAAATCAGTTCAAGGTCTGATAGATTATTTGCTACTTTCACATCATTCAAAGGCATGCCAACTTCTGAGATGAATTCAGCCAGAAGGGACTTTTGAAAATGTCTGGCCTGACCTTTCGCGTAACACAAAATTCAAAATACAAGAGCATAAAAGTTAATGTCTTTACAACAGGGATGAATCCAGATGATTCAACCTGAATTGCACAAAATGCATCCATTTCTTAGTGCTGTCAAGTGATGCAAGTCATACACATTCAGGTCACTAGGGTGATCTTTCTGGGTTTTACAAAATCTAAGCTTTCACAGAATCACATGTTATGCCATTTGTTTTGTTTACTCTGCTATCCATTTCAGGTTGTTAAATTATGTCCAGCCCACCATCTTCAGTAACGAAGAATATTTCAGTTCTAAATCCTCAGAAGGTCCAATAATGAGAAAATAGTGGAAGAAAATGTGTTCCAGTCTAAATGTGGTAGTCAGCCTTCACCAACCATATGAATGTGATATAAAGAGAACCTGCTCCAAACATGTCTGCAATGTCCAGGCACTGGTCCATCTCCTTCATGTTGCACCACCACCTCCTTTTCTTATCTACTTCCATTTTACAGCCATGTGATTTCTCAGCCTCTTCTTAAATTAACTGAATGATAATCTAAACATAAACTTCCCTTCCAATTCCAGGAACATTTCTAACCCATTTAAAAACTCTCTTCACTATGTCTGTATCCCTCGAAGCTCTGACACCAGTACTAGGCACAAAAATTCGAGTGACAATCTTGGTTAGGCTGTACCCAGAGGCAAGATCACTTTCCCACTTTTATTTTATACACTTTCTTCATTCATCTAAAAGATCTTGTTTCCTTGCAGCCACAGCATTGTTCTGAGAGCTCATGTTTAGGTGCTGTCTTATGTCATCCCCCTAAACCTTTAAAGTATGTTAAAAAACTTCAGGTCCGTGGAGTCTACACTCACTGTCCCCACACAAGTTACCTTGCACTGATTTTATTAAAGACGGTCTTTTGCAGCTGGGATTAACTGACTAACACACTTGGATAACTCAATAAAAGCAACCTGTGTTTTGTTACTACACCATCAATATTTGCAAAGCCTGGAAGCTCTGCAAAAAAGATTACACTGACAATTAAATTCACTGACAATAATATCAAATGTTAGACTGCAACTCAGTCCCACACTGGCCCTCCAAAAGGAACACGGCTCACTGATCACTCTCTCTTCACAACTGTGTTTTGATATCTAATAATATCTCAATTTTTAAAAAACACCCAGCTAAATCCAAGCTTTTAGGTCCAAATGTCACACAGTATTAAGTTCTGAAACTCAAGCACCCAATGTCAGTTAATCTGCCTTTATCAACCTGCCCATAATCCACTTCAAAAACTCCAAATTTAAAAAAAATAGATACTAACTGTCTCTCTGACAAGCTATTTCCAAATAACTATGCTAGTGTTAATGGAATTTTTAGCTTCCAAGCCTTGCTGATGAACTCCTGAATCAAGTGTTTTGTTATTTTACATAGAATCAATATCAGGCCAATTTGTCTATGGCTTCCTGGTCATTCTTCTTTACCTCTTTAAAGCAAGAAACAATATACATATTATCTCAAACTCTGTGACATTTCTTTGGTTTCCAGAATTGTTTAATTAGTGATTCAGAAAGCCTCTCATCTTCTTAAAATAGTTCGTATGAACTTGATCCCATTTTCTCCGCATTGTCCTTTTTTACACAGAGCAACCCTTTTACTTCATCTACAGCCACAATTTACAGAATGGATATATTGACCTGCTTCATCTCAAATTCTGAGCAGATATACCAAATGAACATCTCATTTTATTGTTTTTTTCATTAATATGATTTTCCAACAGCTGCCATTGCTTCAAACCTTCATTTATGAATGGTTGGTTAGCTGTTCCATTACTTTCTAGCAGGAAATACCATCTCACAACAAATGACATGGAATCTAAGCTGGTACCACAAAATCTATGGTGAATAAAATACCACAAAGATTAATTTAATTTTTGAGTTGAAATACAGCAACTACACCAGATTTCTGCTTTCAGTGGAATCCCCCCTTCTCAAGGAAGGAAGCATACTGAGTATCTGAGTCCTGCCAAGATCATTTCAGTTCACCTGTGAAAAAGTCAAGTTTGTGACAGGCAGGACTGAACAGGTAATCAATAACAAAGCAGACACTGTTCACGGAAGGAAGTTGTTTGCCCTGATAACAAACTGAAGGAGGACAGACAAGTGGTGTCTAGAGACAGGAAAGTGTAAAAAAATTACACCTTTACTACTGTGGTAATAATGAGTTTACATTGACTAAGGAAATGCAAACTTTTGAGATGTATGAAGCAATTAAATCTAGGAGTACCTTAAATTGTAACAGGCATGGGTAGTACAACAGGATAGAGAGTCCTTTTTATAACCAAGTTCTGCAACACTTACAAATGCACAAAAGACTTCGGACTATAAGGAGGAAATAAAAGTGAACTCTCCAGAGAGGTTTTTCATGGTCTGGCATACACCTAAAAGGAAAGAATGACCCTCACAGTCACCTTGACACAGAATTTCTGCCTCTCAAGTTCATACCACTGTTCCTTTTCCTGAGCAATCTCTCTGCAGAGTAGGAAAAATATCTGAGCTTTGCAGGTTGGTTTCTCCGGGAGAAAAAAGTTAGTGATACAGAGGCTGCAAACACTCTTGTACATAAAAATCCCCCAAACAATCCCATCTTCTGGGATTTGCAGCTCACAGTCAGCTCTCGGTTCTCAAGCAGCAACTGCAGACCCAGGACAGAGCTTAATTTGAGTTGGGGCAAAGACTCTTTTGCCTAATTCCTTTTACCCAGAACCTCGTATAGCCAAAACTTAATGGATTCTTGCTAGCAGGACTAAAATTTACCAGTACACCAAGAAGAAGAAGGAGAAGAAACTAAAAAGGTCTGTGCAGCAGCATTGCTTGGCAACACCTTCTCTATTGTAAACATGAGACTGTCAGTACTTCAGTACCCCACATCACCCAGGCAAGCTTTGTATCACAGGGATGAGCTCTTCATCATACACCCATCTAGAGGAGAGGTTTTATCAGAAGGGTCTAAGTGACAGCTGTTGCTGGTAATGATTTTTAAATAAAACAAAAATAGAAAGTTTTGACTATTTTGTATTGGTATATTTTCAATGTCCACTGCTGTTTCATAAAGCTAATAAAATATATACCCAAGAAAAAAATGCCAGAATCAAAACCGTAAAATTAAAAAAGGTCAAAGTTAAGTTAATTTTTTTATTTCAGAAATTTAAATTTTTTGAGGAATCCCAAAAATGTATTCAACTACTTGGAACTGGAAATGTTTCTGAACTATCAAAAACCCCACAATACACACCCCCTGAATTTCAGCCAGCTTCAGTAAACAGTTTATCAGCGCTCATTACTCACAGTCAGTGTACCACTGCACACAGCTTTAACATATGCTGCCTGACACCCAGCCTCCCAGGGAAAGGAGCGGCTGCTCTAAAGATCTGGTTACTTAAGCCTGAGAGCTAAGAGACATAAAGGAGATGAATCTGTAATTATAGCCCAGTTACTATGCAAATACTTCAACACACTATCTTGGTAAGAATCTAGGTCTTGCCTTTCAGAACAGTTTCATTATTAGAAACGATTATTGCCTTTATTCCACCACTGTGATATTTCATGCATCTTATATAGCACAGATAAGGAGCAAACAAGAACAAACAGTTTTTACCTCTGCAATCCTCTCTGGCAGCATCAAAATCACAGCCCTGAAAGGACCAGAGATGAGAAACACCCAGGGATTTAAAATCTGTGGTTAGCAGAAAGCCTGAATTAATAACTTGCGTCTCATATTTTAAGACTGCAGATATTTTTAACGAGTTCATAAGGGTACAGAGAGCTGAACCTGCACAGGTCAGACCCACCGTGATTCCTGGTGTCAGGCAGGTGGTGAGTCTGTAACGGATGGTTAGCCTGTTATCCTGGCTGTGAACACATTTTTTAAGTTTGTTTTCCTCTACCAGGTTTCTTGGCTGTGCTTGCGTGATAGAATTAAGACAGAAATTTCATCGAGGAGCACATGTTAAAAAGGGTGGCACTGGCTGAAGGTTGCTGGCAGTCCCAGCCCCAGTAAGCACGGCATCAGGGAGCAGGCAGGCAGGAATGCACAGATACAGACTCTGCTGTTCTACACGATTATTGCTGACAGGCACCGAGGCTGACGCTGGATGTGCTCGGCCGAATGCTGTGCGGACACAACTGGGGTAAGCACACTGCACTGGATAAGCACATCAGACCTAGCTATGCATAGCATGGTTTTATCAGTAGTGTAGGCAAGCTGCTTTAGCAGCTTGGCTGAAACATAATTCAGAAAGGAGAAAAATCCACAGGCAAAGACTTGCCATTGAAAATGTCCTGCACCTTAGCCACAACTTCATTATCTCACATTCACTGGACTACTTCAAACATCCAATATGTTATTCACAGCCACACAGTTTTCACAGAATCAGCAGAGGAAGGAAAAAAGATGCTTAAAAAGAACTTTCTGCTCAAGGAAGTGAAAAAGCAAGCTGTCCTGCATACTTCATCTAGCGCCTCACATTTATTAAGGACAAAATAATTTCTTTCTGCTCATGTAAATGGAGCAGATCCAATATCTCTCCCCAGAGCTTCAGAAGCCACAAGAGCCAGCTAGATTAGGTTCACAGGACTGATGCAACCTGTGTGAGGCATTACTTCATGAAGCGGTGAGTTAGCAACATGTTTTTTGCAAAACATTTCGTTTACATCTTCTGTCAAGCAAACAAAAGCAGTAATTGTGGGGAGATGTGTTTTGATTTTTTTGTGCTTCTGCCACATCCCTGGATGTAAGCACCGTGTCAGGCAATTCACAAATAACATCTCATCCTGCAAACAAACATTACAGTTGATCATTAAAGATTGCTGTGATATTTGTAAAAAGGATAATAGAGGTCTGGACAAAATGAGAATGGTATCTGATACAAGGAAACATGTTTTTATGGAATGCTGGAATAAATTCACTGTAATTTTTTGCATCTCCCTGCTTGCTACCCTTTCTCATCTGAAGGACAGATCTGTATTCGTTTCCAAACAGAGAGCATATTGTTCAACATGTTCTACAGCTCCTGAATCACACTAATTTATATTACTACATTTTTAATTTAATGATTGATATGTTGGCTTTGCAAACTAACTGTCAGAATAATTCATATAGTATTAAAAAACCCAAGTGTACAGTAGTTTTATTAATGCACCCTTAAAGAATAATGAAACCTTCAGCCTCGCTCTAATGAATTCTGGTGAAACACTTATGAACGACACTATTCATATATGCCTGTCCCTCAGGTGGGGAGGACGGTGAGGGAAGGGAGGGAACAAGGAACAAAAAAAGCAAAAATATCTAGTGATAAAATGGAAACTTTTTCTGAAATAACCTTCAGATATTAAGTCCTAATAGGAGAACTGGCAGCTTCAGACATCCACGTATTTATTCCCCAGTACCATAGGATTATGAAGGATTGTTTCTTGGTTTGTTTCATTTAAAACCCTAGGCACAGCTATTCCAGGCTCTCTAGCAGTACCAAGGCAAGATCTGTGTACCTAAGGTCAAGTCCTGAAGCCCTAAATCAGCTTTGCAATGGTAGTTTTGCTTCAGGGGCAAATACTGTTCTCAGCCCATATCCATGGCTCTAGAGACTCATCAGCACACTGTGAACATGATGCATATGAGCACAGGAAAGCTTGAAGCCCTGTGTACAAGACAAGTGCACACAGTGCACGTGTAGGATTTGTTTTCAGACTTCTAGCTATCTATGGCCAAGAGAGAGGAGGAACAAGATTGGCTATCAGCCATTGCAGAGCTCCTTTTTGTATTTCTGCCTAAGGATACTGTACTACAACTTCTGATATTGCACTGCAAAACATCAGTACATTGTGACTTTTCCCCAAAAATCTGAAGTTTAATAACTTTCAGTAAGTCCGAGACAGAGTTACAAAGCACATACCTGATTCCTACCTACTGTTAGTGTGTCAGGAAGTATTATGCAGGAAGTGGAACATGGTTAGAGTGTCCAGCCTGCTTGAAGGACAGATTCAATCAATAAAGCTACAAGAGCAGAGGGATGAGAATATCCCTTCTGAGAATACTTTCCTTCTGGCAACCTGCACAGGACTTCAGAATAAAAATCAAAACTCCACAAGAGACACTTAAAGTGTGAAGTGTTGTGTTTCGAAAAGACCCAGCCTAAACAAAATAAAATTAGAAACCCAACCTTCAAGAAGTTCCACTGAACTACTAGAGAACAGATCTGTAAATTCTGTTTGATGACCATGGGGAAGGAAGGATTCAGACAGAAGAATTGAGCCAGACAGACTTCTTGCAAGGTGTCTAAGCCCTATCCTATTCATAATGGTGAGGATCACAATCTTCAGAAGCAAAACACTGTGGCCTCTTCTTCTTTCTTTTGTAACATTTTCTCTCTCAGTGGTAAGACACAACATTTTAATTGCCTTTGGAAGAAAATGAAGAAGAATGTAAGAAAGAGGAACTAGACTTTTGTTACCTGTCACATCCTAGTCTCTAGAAACTCACTCCGTCAGGGATTTTGGATTTGAGATGGATGGCACGCTAAGACCCACAAATGAAAACAGTGTGAAGATTGTTAGGATTCCTGTATAGAAAACTCTTCAGGCTCTCAGAAGCTGCCATAATAAACCTGACAAGACTCTGAGGAGTCAGGAGTGACAAATTACTTGACTGGCCATGCAAGAAGGACAAGATTTCCCCCATCCTGATTATGCCTTACAAATATAGTGGGTGTATTGCATTTTAAATTTTACTGTTTAGGCTCCTCCCATTTTCAAAACTGTATCACTCAGTTGTTAACAAGAAAACACCTCTGCAGGCCTAAAGGTCTTGGTCCACAAAAGGACAAGACAATGAAAATAAAAATATCTTTCTCAGGAACACCTTGAGATAAGACTTCTGGACTGATTCCAACCCTGATATTTTTCTTCTTCAAACAGAAACTGCATGGTGCAGTTAGACAGAACACAAGGGTTATGCCGATTGACTTCTTCCAGAAGACAAGGTGCAGCTTTTTCTGGTGCCTGCAGTGGCTGTGTTAAGGCATGTGCTACTGCCCAAATCAATACAGACTGATATCAGAGACAACCCGGCCATTCCACTTTTGAACAGTTATGTTTATAATAACATAAAACTACCTAGATGTTCCAAATTGCTGAAATATGAGGAAAAGTACATTCTGAAAAGAATGCAGTAAATGGAAGAAAGTGTAAATCACCGATGTTTGTGCGCTGCAGAACACAGCCCTTCAGTGGCCAACAGTCCAGTTCAGAAAGCTGTTGTGAGGGGTGGAAAATTGCGGTGCACTTCAAAGAATCACAGAGTCAATTAACTTGGAAAAGACCTCCACGGTCATCAAGTCCAACCTCTCCCCAACCACTGCCCTGTCAACTAGACCCTGTCAACTAGACTAGAGCACTGAGTGCCATGTCCAGTCGCTTCTTGAACACCTCCGGGGATGGTGACTCTACCACCTCCCTGGGCAGCCAATTTCAACCTTTGACAACCCTTTTCAGGAAAAAAATTCTTCCTGATGTCTTGAACCTCCCCTGGAACAGCTTGGAGCTCTGTCCTCTCATCCTATCACTAGTTCTTTACTTCCTTTGTGTGACACTTACATGGAGGATGGTTGCTCCCACTGCTTGGGTGAAAATACCTTTGGTTTCGTTCAGTTCCACTGTACATCTAAAGTAGGAGTCACTGGAAGTAGAATTTCATGCAATGCTGAAATCTTGTTTATTAGCTGGCTCTAATCAGTAAATCCTAGCTTCTGACTAATATGCTCTACGATGCCATGCAGGTCATTTTACTCTCCTCTTTTATAACAAGCACAAAACATAATGGATGTCTTACAACTTAATTATATAAGTTGCAAAAGCAATAGAGTAAAGAAAATAACTGAATGCTGCCATAGAGAAGGGGATATATTAAGATTTTAGGTTAAAAAATGGGGCATTCTTGAAGGAAAATTCTTCGTACTGAGTTCGTTCAACATTAAGCCACCTTCTCCTCTGCAGAACACTGCCCTACAGAAACTGTTCCCTGGGCTTCCTGATGTCATTATTCTTCGTGAGACAAGCCCACTGCTTAGATCATTCCTCTTGAAAGAGTCCTTCTACTCAGCAGCTGGACCCCACCACAGCAATACTGTGCTGCATCATGGCCAGGGGGGCAGGAAGCCCAGGTCCCAGCTGAGCACAGTCACTACCTACAGCTCCCCTGGATCAGCATGCGAAAATAAGGACAGTAAATACTTTAGGACAGTTCATTTAACTGAAACATTGCATGCAATTCAGACACAACAGGTCCCACAGTGAGATCTATTTCTGCTGTTAACCTTCCAAATCTCTTACCTGTGAGAACACCAAGTCTCTCCCTCTCTCAATTAACAGCCATCATGGAAATGAAAGCTGCCTAAATACCTCAGTGACAAGTAAAGGGTGTTGTTCTCACTCTGCAACACCTGAATACCAGGGTAATGCCAAATTTGCATTTGCAAATAGAGGCGAATTGCTACAGATTCCAGGACTTGGACCTAAAATGAAACGTTCTTTCCAAGTAACCAGGAGAGAACTGAATAGACACTGGGTGCACATTAAATAAATTTCAGTGCAATTGAATAAGACCAGCAGAGTTTTCCCGATTTCTACAATATTTCAGCTGCAGACGAGGAATAAAGAAAACATCTCCGAAAAAGCAACTTAAAGTTTTACTAACTTTTGTGTCAGCCACGTGTCAGGATGGGTCCTCACCCAGTTTTCTCTACTTTCTTTCATTTGGTAGCATGACTTAGATTCTCCTCAGAGGAGGATCCACTACAATGCAAAGGCTCACTCTGCAAAAACTGTAAGTGGTTTTTTTTGTTGGTTATTTTACTGTGCCATAGCATAAAATTTTACCAGGAAAAATATATTTCTCTGCTTTTAAGAGTACATAAGTACACAATACAGAAACAGATCATGAATGCTGTTATGAGGGTATGCCAGCCAAGCCTGAGACCTGAAATGGGAACCAAATCCAGCAAAGTGCTGAGTTTCCTGTAATATTAATGGCATATTAAGCCACTGACCTTTTTCTGCAAAATGTGCAGAAAATTCCCAGCAATTACAAGAAGGTATCACCTTTTGGGGTGGGGGAGCAGAGGGGCTGGAGGAACAACAAGGAATGGCTCAGGTTTTCTTGTAATTGCCCTGATATACTGCATCAATACAAAACCACTTGGGTCCTGTGTGACACTACTGCCAGATAAGAGACGTGTTTACTGGCTCTTACAAAATTTTTGTGACATTACTGGTAAGAATTATTCAAGACTGTAATCCTAGATCTAGAAGACAAAGCCCAGTACAGTCAAAACAAAACAGCAACACAGCCCCTGCAATGAAGCTGACAGGCAAGGCAAAGCCAGTGGCTCAGAATTCCTGGTACACAGTCCCTCGTATATGTGATGGAAAGGGGATGACGGGAGGCCACAGAAAGTGCAAGGAGGTACCAGCTACTGCACTAGTCAGGGAAGCATCTTATTAAGTGAATGAAATCAACAGCTAAAAGTCCTTTTCAGCATTCATGTGTTTCTCTTCTGCCTGCTATGAAATGGGATCTATTTTAGAGCAGTAAAGCAACAAGCTGTACCAAGTCAGTACCACAGAGAAACTTTAGAATGGAGCCATGGCACACTACAGATACATTTTTTTCATACGTTGCCAACAAATCTGATGCATTCTCCATGCTCTACAGAAAATCAGATTGTCACTTAGTTTTCTCAGTCTCTCAAATAATGTCTTCATTGTGCCACAAAACTCCCAGTGGAAAAGAATTGCAAGCCAGTCAAAAGAATCCACTTTATGTTGAACAAAACATTAGCAGATATTGGTAAGAAATGAAGTAAGCAGTCCTGCTTTTATCTCGTCTGTATTTATTAGTTCAGAAACCAGAAAAAAAATCCTGAAATGAATCACAGATTCATAGAGTATCCTGGGTTTCGAAGGGACCCACATTTATATTTTATATTGTGGCACCCAAAACTGCACAGAGGACTTGAGGTGAGGCTGCACCAGTGCAAAGAATATTGGGAGAATCACTTGCTTTTACTGGCTGGTGATGCTGAGGAACGTTTAGGAGCAACAATTAACAAGTAATTATTATACAGCAAAACACAAAAACGTTTTGGAAACTACCTCAGTTGCTCATCAGAATATTTTCAGCAGCAAACATTCCTAATATATTAAAAAGGAAACCCATTCCAATGCTAAAAGCACTGTCTTTTCCTGATTAAAACTTTCTGAACAAAATAGGTTGCTTCCCCTCATCTCAGGTATGAACTGATTACTGACATGCCTAGCCCTGTTCATAACGATATTCTTTGAAGGTAAGCACTGAGTTTATTCTTCATGATCTATGTAATTGCTTCTTTATCACTGTTGAGCAACGTTGGTCTATTTGTGGTTTTGTGGCAGGGACACTCTTCTGTTAAAAAGAATTAGATGAACCGCCTCCTGCACCTCAGGCTGACTGATTGTAAAATAATCACCATTTCTGTGAACACAAGGACAATTTAAAACAGTATTTTAGATGTTCCAAATCTTACTAAGTCTTTAGTGAATGCCATATGATGTTTCAGTCCTCATCCAAAACATATTGCCTTAATCTAGGTAGGTTTTAGTTGCCCCATAAATTCACTAGACCCTGCTGAAGAGCAGCACATATTCTCATTGTCTGCTTGTTTATATCAGTTTTACACTGTAAATTTGTAAGAAAAAAGGAAGGAGACTCAGGCTGTTTTGGTAGAACAGTATTTCTGAGTTATAAAAAAACCTGCCCCCATCCCTCAGCCTTTCAGGAGAGTCACAGTTTGAACCCAATAAAAAAATCTAGACCAGTTACTACCCCATCAGAACTCTGTTCATTATAGTGGTTTTCAGCAAATGTCTTATGGTACTTCAGCAGTGCCAAACAAAAAGCAATTAACATTTTTGAAAACTACCCAATGTGAAAGAGAGCAAAAAAATGTTTTTAGAAATTTTCATTCCAACTTGATTTCTTTATTCACTGAAAAAGTGACAAGTATCATCACATCATAGTCTCTACAATGCGTGTGCTGTTTCTTTACACAACATTTCGTCTCTTTAACCAGAAAAAGAACAAAGGAAGAAAAAGATAAATGTAATATTAGTGCTGGATTTATGTGCTGCAGTAGAAATAAGATGAATACACAATTCTCGGGCTTGTCAAAGACATATTTGGGTAGTGGCAAACACATTTCAGAAAATGGGCTACAGTCTCCTGTCTGTCAGATGAAGTGCAGATAGAAGTTCAACATTAAAACGAAAAAAGAAAAATCCAAGATGAAAGTAAAAATGTGAAAAAAAATTCCAAAACCTCCAAACACGTTCAGAGAAATTCATCGCTTTCTGAAGAGTACAATTAGCTCCAAGTGTCAGCATCTCTTCTGCAGCACATTCAGACAGATCTAGTCTAGCAAATCTAGTCTTCTAGAGCTTCACTAGCCCTATGCTTCTCAGCCCTTTTTGTATTTGTTTTTTTTGTGAACATGCAAGTTAAAGGTTGATTCAGTTCTCCTCTGAAAACACTTTATTTTCAAAGGTTGTATAGTTGGATTTACTGTGGCTGGTTATTGCAAGGATGAGAGGAAGGAGGGTGTAATCCTACAAGCCTTGGGAAATTGGAGGAATAAATCATAATGGAAACTTTTTTTTAAAATTACATTTACTTTTAGAAGAACAGTATAAACAGAAGACTGCAAATAAGAATGAACCAGAAACCAGGAAACACAAATTGTCCTTCCTTCTATTCCTTTCTTATTGCTGCTCAAGCTTTTTCTGTCCTTACTCTAGAAACACAACACTCTCAAAATCTATTAATATTCCCCGTTTTCCCTAGCTAACTGTCATTATTACAGAAAGTGAGAAACGGCTGTCAAGCTCAAAAGCAAAACCAAGCACATTCCAAATCCCCTCCAGCCATGCTTGTTCCATATAAGGACTTTGCTGCTATTATGGCAATGAACAGAGTAAATAATTAAAAAAATTAATTAAAAATGTTAATAATTAACAATCCCAAAGCACCCTGTTGGTTTTTTTTCAAACAGTTTGTTCTCCAAGCGGAAACAGGGAGAACACAGGGCCTGTCAGTGCCCAGGACATAGGAGACGAGGAAATTCAGATTACACAGCGTGTATTGTACTAGTGGGAGAACAGAGTTAAACAAGACAAAAATCTATACCCAAATGGAAAAATCAGCATGGATTCATCAAAATGGATTGGGCTGAGGATGGAAGTACATGGATGTCACTCAGAGTATCACCTTCTGTCTATGTTTAAGGACTTCACCCTCCTTGCCTCCAGAGAGCAACTAGGAGAGAAGAAATAACAATGTCTTCTCACGAGAAGCAGGCTTAAATAAAGTCTGGAATTAGTTCATTATTTCATATTCCAACTGCAGGGTCAGACTTTAATGACAAGGCCAACACAAGTCAGTAACTTCCAGTCATAATCACAAATTCAGTGCCACACAGACATGGCCAGAAATAAAACAGACCATTTCACGACTCCCAGCTTTCTGGGAAATGTCCTTTTAATCTGTCCAGCTGAAAGTCATTTCAAATCATTTAAGGCTGATGATTCTTAGTGTAACTCAGATTTAGGTCTGGTCATACATTAAAGGGCTCTGAACATACAATCAAGGCTGGAACTCCAGCAATACTATCATTTCTCCTCCTTGACTGTAGTTCAAAATGGACTGGCACCCAAAATGCAAAACACTTCTGAGAGCCTGGTCCTCCTTCTCTGCCCACCATGCTAAACTTAAATCTTCCACCCAAAGACCATGGACATAGCCCCTCTACTCTTCATCATCCCCTGTGTTATTATTCAAGGCAGGACCTCCAGTGCTTTTGCTGGGAAGTGCCTTTTCTAAACATGATGATTTTGAAACTGTTGAGTCATTGCGCTACAACTGTTTTAACGACAATTAAAAAGCCTTTTTTCTGATCATTTAAAAGTACATTAAAATACAGCCCTAAGGCAATGAACAACTGGCAAAAGAGTAGCAGCCCCAATGAAATCTAGGATTTCCTTGTCTCTCTCTTTTTTTTTTTTCTTCTTTTTTTTTTGGCCAAGCAACCTCAGAAAAGCAGGGGTTTTAAGTAGAGGTAATGTACTTCCTTAAACCAAATAATGCAGCTAGAAGAAGCAGACAAGCTTTCAGACACAGTTCCTTCAGGTCAAACATCACAATAAACAGTATAAATTAAATAAAATAAAACAATTAATAAAATTAATAAACATTATTAATAAAATTAAATAATGAAATAATTCTGAAATTATTGCAGAAGTGTACTTATCTCTATTGATAATAAATGTGCAACTCTCCTTGTTTGTGACTTTACTTTTCTCCAAGTTCTTCAGGACTTGCTTTAGTCTTGTCTCAACACTGGCCCAGTAACCTGTCCGAAGAAACCTCTGTCTCTTCACCTCTGTAATAGCAGTGCCTCTGCCTGACACAGGTCAGCCAAGGAGACCTCAGTCTTAATTTGGGGAACTGAGGAGCATCTTAATTTCTTTACTGCAGAATTCTTTTATTCCTCCTTAAGCATATGAGTTAGCATTTTTGTACAACTAAATTGTACCTAACTTTATTACCCTACATCTCATAGTCATAAAAATTCTTTTCATAGAGCACTCTAATCTTCCTCTTTATTGACTACGCCACCTAAACTTCCCTAAATGACAAATTTCATTAGCACACTCTTGATTTTTCATAAAGTTCCCTAGCAAAAACATTAAATCTGATCAGGCCTAAATGTGAGCAAGTTGAATTCCAGATACAACTTTCCCCATTGTTTTGAATGTGAAACCTGAGACTAAACCCAAGCTAACGCACTCAACCAGAGGTAACCTATTCAAATAACCTGTACATATAGGGCACTCAAATTTAAGGCAGTAAATGGCAAATACATGGGTTTGCTCCATGTACTGATTTGCAGTTGCTGCTGTGCGGTTTTCTCCCTCCCTCGATGGATAAGAATAAGCTCCAACAAGTTGAGAGGCCTTTTCTCATATTTAGAACATTCATCTAGAGACTGACTGTAGAGATTTGTCTATCAATCCTTCACACTTGGTCCTGCCCTGAACTGATCACCCCTTTAATTAACCATGTTAAACTAGATCCCTGAAGCTTATGATGCTTCTGTCACTTGCCTGTGGGTTTCCTCTTCACTACAAGCCTGAGTGCTTCCATTAAGTTTACAGTGAGAAGAAACCAATAGAGGAAATGATGAAGGATATCCCTGAGCTCCATTTGAAAGACTGTTAAAGAAAGGCTGCACAGCAAAAGAGACTTTAATAAAATCACAGGGTTTTTTTCTTTGATGCCTAGGGAAAAGAAAACAGAAAGAATATATTTATATTACTGTATTTAAAATGTCTTCTGTAATAGCAAAAAAAAAAATATTGCCAAGAAACAGCACACCACCACAGAGGACATAGTGCATGCACCAGTGTAATACTGTAGTCCCCTGACCTGGTGTATCCATGGTTTCACCTTTGAAAATGCAGATAGAAATATCATGCGTATGGGAAAGAGCTGGAAACAAAGAAATATTTACTTGGACTGTAAATAGATGGACTATATCTTACAGAATCTTCTAAAAAGCCTCCTCTATACATTAGGAATGCAGTGGCCACCTTGGAGATCTAAAAAATTTGTCAGGTCACTATTTGTGGCATCACCATTATCTCCTTTAATGAACATTGTAAATGATGAAGTGTCAAACAATTAACACATTTCTCCTAGTCTTACACTTAGGATAACACATATTTCCCAAGAGTGGGAAAGAATTTATTTGGCTTACTTTCAATTTGTGCAAAGAAGGTACAAATGTAGCCTCAAGAGCAGCAAGTCTGGTATATCATTACCACTTTCTGCAGGTACACATTTAAAAAGTTAGGAAGCTTCTGCCTGAGTTCACAAAACTGGTAACGATGAAGCAAATATGACTCTTGGCAAATAAGCACTTAGCAAAATGAGTTAAGTATTTTAGCATCTCAAAAAAGTAATGGAGATGGTATGAAAACACTCTTCCTCCTTGCCTTCCTCTGAACAAAGACAAAAATCAACAACTTTCATAGCTCTATGTGAATTTATATATTTTTCAGTGGTTAGTGCTTCATGCAGCCATCATCTTGTTAGCCAGACATATTTTTTTTAACCAAATACGATACAGCACAATCAATATGTAGATTATTTAGAACAGGAACAGATAGATACAAACAATGACCTCTGAAAATTCACTGGAAGTAGTTTACAGAAGCCAGGCTTCCATTTCTGTGTGTACCGCTCCTCTGGATAAAGGAGAAAGCATTTCAGCTCCCTCTAATAAGACCTTTCTTGCAACAAACACAACTTGAAGCAAACTGCAACATTCCTGTTTCTCTCCTTGAAAAAAGGAGAGTTGGCCTGCCAGCAAATGCAAACTGGAATGAAATATGCCAGATCTGAACAGCTGTATGTATCCCACTTCTCCTGAGGCTCCATCACATGCCACATGCCAGTCACCATAATTAGTGAGAGTTAGAAGGAAAACTCACAGTACAGTCAGGAAATGTACAGCATTATACATAAATAAAAGATTACTGTTCCACAGTGCTCTTGTCTCTTCTAATTCCTGTTTTTCCTCCCCACAGACCAATAGCAGTGTTGAATTCTGACAAAGCAAAGTGTGGTTCAACCTCAGGCATTTTGTGAGGCAGAGAGCAATTAATTGGCATTAAAGCACCACATAACAACACATACTTTTCTGTCAGGGAAACTGCCAACTAAAGAGTTAAGTTTGGCATTATCAACAAACTTTAACCACAGATTTAAAAGCTTTCTTTATTTATCTATCCCCAATGTGAAGTAACTGCTGCCCGTTTCATCTAAGCATTTTAACATGATTTTAATTCCAACCTGCCTGTACAATTCATGGAAGCCAAAAGACAAATCATGTGCCTGGTCTTAAATACTTGCTTAAATGTTTGCTGAATAGAACTTGGATGAATAAAGGATTGGGCGATAAGTCTTGGTAGGAGAAAATAGAGTAAAATTTGCATCTGCAGTTCTCCAGACTACAGAATGAAGCAGAAGCTGTTGCATTGTGCTCCTGTAAGATATAATGAACGATGACACAGTTGCTAATTTGTCTTTTGCTTCCTGGAAATGCAGACCTGAAAAAGGGAAGTGATAAAGGGGAGATATGGATCCAAAATTTTACCCTTCCTCCTGTTCTGGAGCCACCACTCACAGAAAGATTCTTGTGTTTTACCTTTGAAAAATCACTATTAAATTTGTGCCTCCTTCTGCAGAGGGCAGGAATTGAAACCTCTAGCAAAGAATGAAGAATGTTCAGCATTTTTCTGGTTTTATTTTCAAAAGCTGCATGGTTGACAGAACATATGAGACACAGCAAGATGGACAGTGTGCCTAGATCTTTCAAGTTAACAACTGTCAAAATTGTTAAACTATGCTATTTTTAGTGAAATTACAATTTGGAACTGGCATGTTGATTCCACACAGTTGGAGCCTGCTTCAATGCCAGTGAACATACTTTGATTTATTGCTCTTTTATTCAGGTCAGGAACCATAACCTCCAGAGCAGGGAATTCATTGGTTTTAGTGCTCTAGACAAGAGGTGAACGTGGCCTTCAGAATTAAAGCTGTTTATGCTATGAAGGAGAGGACAATCTTCAAAGTGCTGAAACTCGTTTCCCCTAATTAGCTAGAACTAAATTTGATTGCAAACTACTGAAATAGACAACAGGGTAGGAAAATAGAATTGTTCAACATGTCTAAGGGAAATGAAATCTGGAAATCAGAAATTAGCTTGAGAGTAAAAAAATAAAACAACCTTGAAGAGAAACATTAAAGAAAAAAATTAAAAGCTGAGCGATAATTAATTTTAAGCATAAATCATTCCTAAGATAAATGGGTACTGGCAGCATTTTAAGATGGTGCTGGTAGAAACATTCTAAATGTCTTGGAATTAAAATAGAAACTAGTCAACTTCTGACAACAGTTAATTTCTCTCCTCCATAGAACCTCATTTCAAATGTTATTTGTGCATTCCCTATGCTTTGATCAATAATGTACCAGTACCTAAAGTACAAGCAGCAGCATCTGTACTCAAAGGGAAGAAAAGAAAGAAAAACAAACCACCCTGTAGAGTGAGGGAGGTGCTAAGTAGTCCACCAGAGAACAGAAATGGCTCTCTGAATGCACTGTCTCAAAATTACAGTAAGGGAGTTCGCAGTTACACAGGAATTAGGAACATGAGCATCCATCGCTCCCAACAACACCACACAGCTCATTCAAGTCTTCCTGATAACCTGCGTAATAACAGGAGGCATTTACTGCAGCGTGCCCCGTGAAAAAAATTGTCCTGATTAGTGCTGCTAGGGGAGAATGAAAAGAAACTTGGCCTTTGTGGCAACCTGACAATTCACTAACAACTCCTCTCCGACTGGTGGTGGCTAAGTTTGAAAAGCCTAATGTTATGACAGGTGTCACGGAGAAGCATATTTAAAAAAGGCAATCTTAAAACAAAATCCATGACAATATAATAAATCTTTAAACCTGCCACCATTCCTTTAAAGTGAAAACAATTAAGCGCCATTTTAAGCAAAGTAGCCAAAGGGAATGACAGAAATCAAACATTTTTATTTCCAGATTAAGTAACATTAAGAGAAGAAAAACACAGAACACAAAGAATAGAAAGGATTGGTTCTGCATCGCTAAACCATAAGGGACAAAAACCAGTGTTGGCATAACATTTTTCATTAACTACAGCAAAAGCAAAATGTACATATCAGTGTTACACATCCTTTTCTTGCCTAAGGCTCTGATTAAGTTCCCCAAACTTCCTTTGCTCTACAGCTTTTAATGCACCACCACATATTTTTCTGCTATCATTGAACATGTCAGAGAAATATCTCTGCAGTATGTTAAATCTAGGTTAAGAATCATGGAGACAAAGAGTTCCTTTTTTCTGCTTCGGATATTGAAATGGCCATGGTGAGGGATTTTTTTCTAGTCAACTACATTCACACCTGCAAAACAGCAATCTCACTTTTGCTACAGGATCAGCCACGAGTACTCAGGCGACTCAAAGAAATTATTATTTGATTGATAATGGCCACTGGAGAATTCCTCTTGCATAAGAAACTATCCTGTTGTGAATCTGATAAAAGTGGCATGGTCTCCTCCTATATAAATTCCTTTCAATTTCTGTTGTATACAGGGAAAACAGCGGAGGAAAATGTGGTCTCTGGGATTTTACAGCAGCACAGAAGAAAGAATACTTCCTTAATTTTTCATCTCACTGCATCTCCGAACTGTAAAATGTTTCCTTGAAAGAATTCCCTTTCCTTTACAAGAGGCCATAACACTTGCAATCCATAATAACTGATGTATTGTAACATCAGTCTTTCTGAAGGCAGGAACACACTGCTCCTGACAGACACCTGGACTGTTGGGAGCTGAGCAGTTACTGGTACACTTGTCTGGGTAACAACATACACACATTTAGGGGCTTACACACTCTCTGTGAGGAGGACTAAAAGGCACTTTTCCCTCCACTTAGTTCAGGGTCCAAGTAGGAGAAGGGGAATGTGTATAACAGCATTCACTATAACAAACACAGAAATAAGGTAGTGCATATGGATATTACAGGTTTTATAAGTGAGCAAAAGTCGTTCACAAACTTTCCTCTGCAAGTACGATTTCCATTGTGAAACACGCAATTAGAATTGTGTCTACTTCAGCTCTCTCCAGCCTCATGAATTTTTGGAAAGTGGGGTAATATTTCAATATCAATAAAACAAGACCAGCTGTTGAACTGATATAGAAAACTTCTTTGGCCTCCACTAGCAAGTGAAATTTTCCCTGCAGCATGAAGGAATTTTTATCAGATTCAGAACGATGTTATGTGCATTTGACTCGCGCACACACATTCCCTTCCTGCAAACACGTGCTCCCTAACAGAGGAACAAACTGCATCCAAAGCTTTCTGATCCGCCTCCACAGGATATTACAGAACAGCTGCAAAATTTGGGTTTCTCGTGTCCGCATGCAGATGGCTGAGTTAGAGGAAAGAGAGCTCAGAGAGCTCGTGCTTTTCTTTTTCCCTCCCCTGTGCACTCCGGAGGTTGCCTGAGGTGCTCTGACAGCCACAGCTCTACCAGCAGCTATGTGGGCATTTGGTGAACGATTCGTGCCTCAAGGTGAAACTGAGGGGAAAACAGGGATGATTTGCATTTCTCACCAAACAAATGGTGAGGAGGAAAAAAAAAAAAAAAAAAGGAAGGCAAACATCAACTTCGGAATGTTCAAATCTGCTAACAGCACTTCTGATTGTACCTTTTTCTTGATGTTTCTGCAAACACCTCAGTAAGGCAGTGGTATAAGGCAGGTGAGAAAACTTTGCATTATTTTAGGCTTTTGTAGTTCTGAAAGCACTGGGTTTACATTGGTTTGGAGATCAATATGAGAGTACCAAGCCATCCACTTAATTTTATATTTCAAACCTTGACTGACTTTTTCAGGCATCATTAAAATCTCATTTATGCACTGAGCTTAGCATGACACAAATGTACAATTTGTGTATATGTCAAGCTTAGTGTCATTAAGACAATTTCTTAGGATAGAAGCCCAGAATCAAGTGGTCTTGCTACAGCTATCCAAAAAAAATAGAGTTGTTTGTTCCAGTGAGACTCCTACACTGGGTCCCTCCCTGCAAAATCAAAGTATTAAGTATGATAGTGATTATGATGACCAAAATGGAATAGAGATAGTTCATCATTATTCAGGAGTGTCAAAGTGAAATTTATACCATTACATATATCATCCTCAAAAGAATAGCCTGAGGTTTAGGCAACCCAATTAGTATTTGAGTGTGAGCCCAGGCAATTCATGTATAATCCAAGTAAACATGTGGTCCAAGAAACTTATGGTCCAATACAACTATTTTGACATCTAGGCCAGAACTCCAGAACTAAATATTTGCATTTCAGTTCTGATTTCAAGTCCCCACCAGGCCTCTTAGAGGCTGCAAAGTATGATGTTGTTTTCTTTTTCTCACTTATTTTATTTTTCTACTCATCTTTGCATTGCCAAAATCTGCCTGGAAACTGAATATGGGAAACTAATGTAACAGGGAAAATCAGCATTTCAGAAGAATTCAGAAGTCAAACCCATTAATAATAGGGGTTTTTTAGGAGGTCAAAATTAGGAGACTTTCAACAAACTTCTTCATACTAAAGAGGTTCAGGCTGGCTTAGAAGATTAAGTCAAAACAAAATGCCAAAACTTTTGTTGTGTCATATATCAACAGTTACTGTTAACATACAGCGTTTGATTTAATTACAGTTTCACATTTTCACTGACAGTTTCCATAAAATCAGCGAAAATTTAGTTACTGGATTTCTCATGTTGATCTCCAAGTGCTGAGAAACTTTTAGACTATGTCTAGAAAAATATCATTTAATACTGCCAGTAAAACATCTTATGCTGCAGCAGTAAAATAAAAAAGTTTTTCCTGTCTTAATTCTAATGCACTATATAATGTGTGAAATCTCTCCTTGTCAGGGAAGCTGAAGGAAACGGGGCGTTGTTTTTGTTGTCCTTGTTGTTTCCTTCCTTCATCATTTTCTTAATTCTAGAGCAGTAAAAATGACTCAACTCCCCTTCCTGATCCCCCCAAAAAACAAACAAACAAACCCCCAGCTTTTCATTTTCTACAGTAAGAAATCAAAACCCTGTTATATTTTCTTTTAACATCACTTAAAGGACCATCTCACTTGAACTATTATACTTCACAAAAATATTTTCAGTCATCTTCTTCTGTCAGTAGAAATAGATCATTATTAGTATTGCTACAAATTTTGTGACAATACATTACCAGTTGGAAAGTGCTGACAAGGGCAAGGAACCCAGTAATGCCGTCTATCACAAAGCTTTACATGACATCAGCATGGTGTGAGAGTGGAAACAGCAAATACCATCCTCAGCAAATGTCCTCATTTGCAGTATCTGGAAACTGGATGTAGCTGTGTTCCAGGAAGATGAATTTGCCACGAAATAGGCATGGAACAAGCCTGCTGAGGAGAACAGGGAGTATATCTGAGCCTGATTTGTTTAGCTTTCCAAAATGAAAGCTGCAAACTGTTACGATTGTGATCCATAAATATACCCAGACAACATATATTCAAGCTGAAAAATAACACTGATAGAGGAGTGAGTGTACAGCAAGGGGACACAACTAACCTGCAGCTGAAAAGTCACATAAGTATTACTGTTTTCGGTGTAATGGGATTCCAAAACTCCCTCCTCCCATTAAGAACTGGACAAAATGTTTGACTTGTCTGATAAGGGAACTTGATCAATTTATACCATGATTTGTACAATGCAGAAGTCTGAATTTCGTAACTTTAGAGTAATGATGACATGACTTCGGGATGGCATCTTCTATCTGGTTCAAGATACCTATGTTTGTGCAGGTCTACCATGATGCCAGACCAACCGTTTCATGTTCTCAGTTCATTTTCTTTACAAAGCCTGTATACTTTTCTTTTTAACTGAGTTAAGGCACTATAGGGACACCTAGGCTTAATATTATAGGGAACAACGAATTCCACCTCAGGCTGGATATCCAAAACTGCTGGAAGAAAAATATTCTTTTCAGACTCAAGTCTTGTAAAATTTCCAAAGCTTTTCTCCCTTGATTTCTAGAAGTCTCCTCTCCATCTTAATTCCCCTTTAACTAGTTCTAACACCACAATCACAGACAGTCCGTGTGTCTACACCACGCTGGCAGACATCATATTCTCAATATTTTATTACAGCTATTAAAAGCCATCACAGGATTGGTTTGTTTCTAAGCTGAACAAAGCCATATTAAATGAAAAGCACAGTGCAGAAGTAGAGGAAGAACTTTACAATCATATTTGACAGCTTAGCTATTTATGCTGTAAATGCATCATAAATAATTTCTGAGGTCTTCATACATTTCTGTACTTGGTCTGTAGCAGGCTCATAAATAGATTGAG
Source organism: Pseudotriccus pelzelni (assembly GCA_035584735.1). Lineage (NCBI taxonomy): Eukaryota > Metazoa > Chordata > Aves > Passeriformes > Tyrannidae > Pseudotriccus > Pseudotriccus pelzelni. The sequence continues at coordinate 5,291,322 of JAWMRA010000146.1, read as the reverse complement.
AGACTTTTATTAACCAGTGATATCCAAATCTTAAAGGAAGGCAGTGCCACAGCCTTCTCACAGTTGCAATGCTAGTTATAATTTTCACAGGTAATTTGCCTGCTCTTCACTAGCAGACACAGCAAACACAGGAAACTTGTTTGAAAATGAGAAAAATCAGATTGATTTCTCTCACTAAGGATCTCAAGCACATGAGAAGAATCAAATTTCCAGAGACTCTCAACACAGCCAAAAGCACACACAATTTCAGCTTTCCTTAGGACTACCTCCTGTTCATATTCCATCTAGCTTTTCCACTCAGCTACTGACCTTATGCCTGTTCCCTCCTCACTGCCTTCTGTAGTACTTTTCCTTTCTTTGTTATCAACTTTTGCTAATGGGTCCTCTTTTGCTTTTGTTAAGTTGACCTGCAGCCCTTAGAAATCTTTTAGTTTTTCTCCAGGTCTTCACCTCTTATTCTAAGATCTTGCCTCTCCTCTCCTCCAACCCACGCCTGCATCTACTCCTCTTTCTATTTGTTGCCATAGCCCTATTTCCTCAGATCCTGGTCCCGTGCCTTCTAATCTCAACCCTTTTGGCCTGCTAATTACTCTCCCACCTACAGCACAGTCACACAGCTGCTTCCTCCTCCAGCACTCGGGTTATACAGGGTTTTGGTTTCCTTCTCATGACCTGGAGAACCAAGCCCATGAAACTCTTCCTCAACTGCTTCATATTTGCAGTGGGATATAACTAATTCTTCTGCAGAAATTACATATTCTGGGATGTATTTCTCCATATGATAAAGGGAGAACACTTCCTTTTCATTGGAAAGTAAAAGATGGTCTTTTTTATCTTAGAAAAGGTTTTGTAGAGTTTTTTTTCCCTTGCTTTTCCAGCAGAAAAAGAAAAAAAAAATCTAATAGGAAGGCAATACAATTTTCCAAGAACATTCAAGTTTATAAACAAATGTATTTATACAAACATAAAGTAATTTACTATCATAGAACAGCCTACAAGACTTAAAAATGACAGACATTTATGGAGGAAAAATCCATCAAGACTCATTAAGCAAAAACATACTACCTGCCAACACAAAAATTAGAAAAGAAAATAAATTTAAAAATCCCAGATATACAAACTATGATGTATTTGCTCACTAAGTTCTTCTGCAGGTATCTATTATTTGAGAACTGCTGGATGGGGGGCAGTGACGACCTCTGGTCTGGCCATGCATGGTCACTCTTGCTCAGTTCTTACTTCATCCACCTTGCCTACCACCCTGCACCTTCCCCTCCCACATATTCCAGTCTCTCTGGCCAGCCTGCAGTCTCTGAAATATTCCTTTACACTCCTAGAGCAGAGTCCTGTAAACTGGGTACATCAGATGACTCAGAATCCTTAATGTCTGCCTGGACTTTTTTAATTACTCTTGGCAGACAGCCTGTCCCGAAGAGGCACCTGGACAGCTCCACCACACCACAGTAACAACAAACACTGAGCACAAAAGGTAAAACCTAGTTGTTATTTAAAGTCTTAAAATATTCAATACTTTCAAGGCCAATTTTTTAGTCAATTGCTCAGAAATGATAATTTAAGTCTGCAGCTGAATCCTCACTGCCCCCCTCTGTACATAACATGCCTAACTGTACTGCTCAGCAGCACACACGGGTTTGTCAGAGCGGGCTGGGAGCTCGAGCACAGGCTCTCTAGGCAGAGAAGTGATGAGAGTTTCATGAAGAGATTTCTCAGCTGTGGCCCCTCCGGACAGACTGGAGACTGAGAAAACTCAAGTATGTTCTCCTCGTATCCCAGGGTTAAAGCAGGGGAGGAACCAACTCAGCAAAACAATTCTCCTTAGCAAAAACACTGCTGAGGATGCAGATTCCATGAGGCAGCTCTGTGAATCTTTCTACTACACCTCCTCAGTACTATCTGATACAGTCTTTGAAAGGTGAGGTATCCCAAAGAGGTGGACCTTGGCACATACAGAACCTAATCTTGTTCTGGCCACCAAGGAGTTAAGTAATTACAAAATATTCAGCTTATGCTTCTATGTAGAAAAAGTCATGCAAGATGAAACAACCAGCCTTTACACACCCTTAAGCTTTTCAAAATGCTCTACAAATATTAATCAACTGTCACATTGCAAGCTAAATTGTATAGGACCCCAAAACAAGAGATCACTAAACAGGAAAAATGGGTCCTGCTTTGAACTGGTCCTTTAAAAGTTAAGAGGGAATAAGAGGTTGGCAAGTAAAGGAAGAGTGAAGGAGACACAAAAATATTCAGGGACAATAAAGGTAAGCTAGTTCATTTTAGTGAAGGGCCTAATGGGTGTTAACTGGAAAAAAGAAAGAAAAAAAAAAGTATGTCAAAACAAGAATTCTGAGCAGTGAAATGAGGACCGCCTCAGAAGGAACATGAATCAGAGATAATCACAACATGACAGAATAGAAATTTCCAAGTGTATTGCAAGTATGAGAGATACAAGATGGTAGTTGATTCATTTTATGTAATAGTACTGTAAAGAAGTAGGAAAAGAACAGGAAGATCACCTTTTGTGAACATAATCACTTTAGGGAAACACAGAGAAAGAACAGAAAGGTCCATTAAAGACCTCCACAATCAGACTGGAATATAAGCTAAAGATCTTAATGTTACCACAAAGATAAATTCTGTGAAAATGTTTCCATAAACTTAACAGAAAGGAAAATGGTAGGAAACAAATAGCACCTGGAGATGATTACTGTGTTTCAGGGACTTGGCACAAATAAGGACTGGGAACCTCCCACCTCAGCCATCCTCCCTGTACAATCTCATCAACGGATAACTTTATGAGATATTCTCTTTGACAGCCATAATATTGACATAATGTTGTAGGAGACTTAGAATAGCATCTCATTATTTGAAAGAAAAAATCTGGATCTAATGTCAAATTACAAAAGGATCACGAACCTGTCATATAATACAACTGTGAGAGGTTAAATCAGGAGAGGTATTTGAACAGTACCAGCGAGGCCTCATCTGGAATAGTGTATATGGCTCCACCCAAGGAAAAGAAATTCAATCTGCTTTAGTAGTAGTATGACTGAGGGAATTAAAACTTATTTTAAAGTGGAGACTCTTGGTTTGTATAACCTCACGAAATGAAAGCTGAGAAGGATGTTGTCTATTTTCCACTTGTTCTTATCACAGAACTAAGCGGCAACAAGAAAAAAAGGCATTTTACCTACAGATTGATGCTGGCACAAGAAAAAAAATATAAATCAGCTATAAACATAGTCTAGGTGAGAAATTACAGTATAACTATCAAATAAGCAAAGGGGGAAAAGGGAATAGAAACAGCAGATGCAAGAAACCACAACTAGTTAGGCCAATGAATATAAAGATATGATTACATAAACCTGGATTTGATGACTCACACAGTTTCTGTTTGTCTATATGCCTGTTTCCACAGTTTTGTCAGACTTTAACTCAGGTCTGTTGCCTTGGATTAGAGCAAGCTGTATTAGAGGAAGCTGAGGTACCACATGCTGACCCTGCAACAGAGTCTGACTTATTCCCGCTGTCAGAAGGATCCATTGTGAATTACTGACTCATGTGAATTAGGGAGGGAAAAACTAAGCTTGCCAGATGTGCTTTTTTCACATATTTTGACAATTATAGTTCAGCTTAATCATTTATGATAATACTTCATAATGTTCTAGTGAATACTCTGGAGTATACTTCACAAAACATAATGAAGTCTTAAGTAACATGGCAACTCAGCTTTTAAATCTTTGCTGAGAAGCAGGAGAAAACAGCCAGTGTTTTGTGCAGATTATGAAGAATTATCGTACTAAAATTATGAATACTTCCATTATTGCTTCCCCATCAGTTTCTTAAGAATTAACTACTGTAAAATTACCATGGTTATACGGCAGCATGGCACCCACAAATAAGATCAAGTAAGATCATAGCTTCACAGCTTTAGAGGAAGCAATGCTGTTAATGAATAACATGGGGTTACACAAAAGAAACCATGGGAAAGGACTAACAATTTCTGTGTCTACATCCAATTCTGTACTCTTAATTCTTATTGAAAGTCAGCTGTCAAGTCCTACATAACAACCTGCTACTCCCTTGCTAATCACAGCTTTCCTCAGCAAAAGCTGCAAACTATCATAAAAATGCTTCCTTCATTTTAAAAAAAGAATTTTAAAAAATCATTCTAATCGAAATTTTCCATCTGACTCCTTTATCACAACTTCTGGCCAGGGTTGGATAAGCACCAAGAAAACTAATCATGTGATCTGGCAGAGCTCATTTACAGCACAGACAAAAGTTGATATAAGCAGTTAAACATCTTGTGTCAGCAACACTGACACTACCTCAGCTGTGAAAAATGTCAACAGTTGAACAGTGCCTGTACTTAATTTCAAGGAAATTAAGGAAGCCAGTGGCATTCACAGAAATTTCCAATTTTCCAACTTCCTTGTTTTCCTGATTGGCAGCAGTTGCCATTATAACATAAGGTGGAAAATAGGAACAACTTGCACAGATCTATCATATGTTTCACATTCTGTAAGTGTTTAGGTGGGAAGAGTTATTGTTCCAAAGCTCAGAAAGAGGTAACAGAGTATTCACTGCAGATGCAAGTCTGAGGCACTCTCCATTTCGTAACATCAGAATCCTTCCAAATGTTGTGCCAATGGAGACAGTAAACTGACAAGAAATGTAGATCAATGTTCTTTAAACATTTCAGCTTTTCTGATAAGCAAACATTTCAGTCTCTGTAATATTGTCAAACTACAGCTGCAGAGAATTTTGAAGAGGCTCCTATGTGCGCTTTAAATATTCCTATTTCTTTCTACCAGAAAATGTTCTCAAGAGAGCATCACGCCAACACAATCCTGCTTGCACTGCAGTCAGTTCCCTGCATTGATTGTGGCAGAGAGAAGAGGCAAAACCTCAAGGAAAGCTTGAAATTTGGTGTTATTGCCTGACTGAAGTACTTCACAAGTTGCACCAGTGCAAAAAGTAAGATAATTTGCCCCTGGATTTGTGAATGAGAAGCATAAATGACACTGCAGAGACAGAGAGAGGATTTGGCAAAGCAGGGAGAAGGCTACAGGCATTACACTGCCATTAAAATAGCATTTAATCTTTCCTTTAAAAGATGCAGCACTTTCCTCAGAAATGTGATCTTTACAAGATACTAGACCCCGGGATCTGTCAAATAATCAAAAAGCTGATTTCCTGGCACAGACAAATCTTTTCACGAAATAAAGGTTTTTGAATGACAAAAAAAAAAAAAAATTACAGAAAGGTAGTGAGTACTTCTTGTTTGTTAGGGAGAAAAATTATGAAGTGTTCATTCTAAAAGGCAAAATATTAATATAAAATATAGATTCCACCATTAAAATTGAATCCAAATGGTGCAAGGAGATAAACAGAGTAATGCACCTGAGTCCTGACAGCCTCAGGAAACTCTGTCCTGTGTAATGGTAGAGGGAAAAGCTATTTGTACAATTCAGTCCATGTTCTGTGCGCACAAGAAATTTGAAAGCAACTTAGCAAGTGAGTTGTAATTTTGTAGTTTTCTTTCCACATGAATCAGTAAAGCTCCTGAACTGTTCACAGTGAGGGAAAAGGAAGATATTCTATAAAAATAAATGACGATTCAGTATCCACTTACTTTAAATTTTTTCTTTGTAGCTTTTTCCATTCTTTTTACTTTTGTTATCAAATCCAGGAAGAACAAAAAGTCTGTCTTAGGCAGTTTCTGGATGCAACAGCTGTGACTATTCTCTTCACAGCATACACTCTTTAATAGTTATGTTTGATGAAAAAAATTGATCTGTATGCTGGTGAGACACCAAGTAAGTGTGTTCTCCAAATGGTGGAAACTTCTTCTACTTAGGAGATAAAATACAAGATAAAAAAATAACAAGAACTTTACTAAACTTTCTACAAGTCAGAAAATGGTAACACGGCCTGCATCACTTTACAATATCTATCAATATTTTGGCTATTCCTTTCCCAAATAAAAAATTAACCCAGATAATTAACCAGATAATTCATCTTTACAATAGCCAAAATTAATCATATAAGGGAAAGGCAGGAATAACAATAAGAACTAGAAAACTGAATTTTTATGTCATATTTCAAAGAGATTGAGCTCTGCAGGTTTTACAAAAACTTCAAGGGAATTTGAGTTACAGCATTTGAGCTCATTACAAGAGCTCAAAATCGAAGAAGATCAGAAATGCCAAGAAAAAACAAAAGATACGTCTAGCACTTTCCAGAAAATCAACTCATGTCTATGATTTTACATCAACGTAGAAAATGATAGTAACAACAGAGTCAAACACCTTTGCATCAAGTTGGTTCTAAAAAGTGACATTAAAATATTGTGTGTTTGCATGCATTTGTGAAAGGCAGCAGAGCCTCTATAGTGGTACATAAGCTGAGCTACGGAGCCTTGCAACCTTGTGGAACAAATTTAACAACACTGCTTTAAGGGAACCTGATGCCTTTGCTTTTCAGTGACTTTTTAAAGTTATTTTAATGGTCTTCTACCTGACCATAGTGTCCCTTTTAATATACAGAATGGCTGTTTTGCACTTACCCTCATTTTCACTTTTCTCTCTGACTGTTGGTTTCTTCTCATCCCTTAGCTGCTCTGGGCTATGGGAGCACCAAGGATGGGTGGCTGCTCTTGTGAATTTCCAGTCTCAGTTTTAAATTTCAAAATATATATATCTATAGGAAAGCTGTGAAGAAGACACCAGCTCAATAAACTCGCATGCTAAGACTTGGTATGCACTTGCTGAACATTATTCACCAGTGAATAGTAACATTTCAGAGATGAACAATCATCACAAATGTATGACTAAACCAATACCAAGGGCTCATTTCTGAAAAGAACAATTTTCTATGTTAACTGCCGTGGTCTATGCACCCCCTGATAGGTAACAGAGTTCCTGGCAGGACTTAAGTACAGCCCCAGGTTGCCATGGAAAGCAGAGGAGGAAGGCAGAGTGTACACCAAGGTTTCAAGTTATACAGGCTTATCCAATAGTTCAACATGAGAGAAAAAAGGCCTCTGAGGTCTTATCTTGTATTGATCCAGCTCTTCATACAACGGTTAAAGCAAAAATCTCTCTTCTTCTCTGGATAAAAAAAATAAATAAAAATCAAGCAATCTTAAGGCATAGAGATGTTTTGTTCAAGACAGTATTTACTTCTCTACAGGATTAGGCAGGCACCTATTCTCAAGGAGCACAGATGATAACCTGGATTAACTTTGTTGCTTCTCCTAGTGTGAAATAACTTGTTTGCCAAATATTTCTCGAGTAACTGAGAGATCCAGAAAGTCTACATGAATCCAGAAAGTAGAGAAAAGTGATAGTAAAGGAAAAAGCTTAAAAACCAAACATACCATCAAGAAAAATAATGTACTGAACGTCTGTATGGCAAATACTTATTGCTATATATCAGACTTCCTCTGCAAAAACACACCAGGGGCCCATAGATGGGAAGAAGGAAAAACAACGTACAGCAGAACAGTAAGAGATACCGAAGGAAACATATATAATAAAAAGAGCTATAAACACTTAGCAAGATAGTGACAACTGTTTCCTTGAAACTTAGCACCTCTCAAACGATTTCCAGCAATGTGAAATCCATGCATTTTGTTGCTCTAATTCAGATTATCCATTACATGACAAATTCTTACACTGGCAAACCCCACAGTAACTCCTCACTAGGAACAGAAGGCTTTTATCCAGACCAGTAAAGGAGTAAACAAAGCCATATCTACTTTGACCTTGGGGTGACAACACAGAGCAAACAAACCTTTTCACAAGGCCAGTCCAGAATGGACAAGCTGCAAGCAAACCACTTTTCACTTATGCAAGCAAACTCACGCACATGATAGCACAGAAGAAAGGAATCCAATCCTTCAGAAAAACATGTAAATTGCTGGAAGCACTAAAGGACCTGTATGCTCTCCAGGTTTCATGTAGTACTTGCTAGGAGTCTCAATCTACTGTTTGTTCCGTACATGTCCTGCATGCTCTGAAGATCTGTTTCACAAAAGCAAACTCCAACTGTTCAGAAAGCTGACTGACTGCTATAAAAACATATTCAAAGTCTATCTGCACGTGAAATACGTTATGAGAATATTCTAGCAAGGCACAGGTAGAGATCTTTGAGATACAGATAGGACAAAGCAGCAACAGATGTGTCATATTCTCCAAGAAGACAGTTCATGTTCACAAATTCCTGCAAATTTCTAGCCACATGTCCATTGCAGTGAAGCACAAATTGAATAAATATTTAAACACCAAGAAACATTCTCTTGTTTGATGCTAAGATGAAAATAACAGCCATTAAACCTACAGATTTGTTCTTCTGTTGTCATAATGGTCTGAAAGGTGACAACTGTCTTGGAATCATGACAGCATTTAGTTAATGGGAGCACAGAATGATAACAGTAACTGACCCCCTCCCTCGCCGACAGATGGACAAATCTGTGTTACCAGAGATACTTTGTTCTGCCTATGCAGAGTCAAACTCGACCCAGCAGCAGACAACACGGTAATAGCATGAGCAGCACTCCCACTTCCCCACTGCTGAGCATCCTTGAGAAACTATTAATTAGTTAGAAAGTTTAAATAGGCATCTTCCACTGGTTTCTTTATGAAACCATGTCATTCATCTCAATTAAGTGGAACCCCACAGAATGGCTGTGGGGAGTTCAGAACAACACCAACTTTTTCAGAAGACTCTTTCTTACTTCACTGATTTATCTTCTTCTGTTAATTGCCTAATTCCACCTTTTCCTGACTGCTCTCCCCTTGGGAGGTAAAGACCACTTAGCTATTTATTCACACAAGTAAAGGGACTTTGAAAAAAAACCACACAACCTGTGTTCACATTTTCAGACATCTGACAAATGAGACTAATTCATTAGTAATTAAAAAGTATAGTTTTTAGAAGCTCATCTTATTGGCATACTGGAAGGTAGAGGGAAGAAAGCAGGACAGTTTTGGAGAATGAGGTTGTCAAATGTGCATGTTTGCTCACAGGAGAAAGGTGAAATTTTCACACTGTTCATCCTTCCCATTTCCCTGTCCTGCCAGCTTCATCTCTAATGACTGATTAAACCTCCCAAAGCATTCTTGTGGGACTATCAGTTTAGGGCTGATGATAGCCAGAAAGATAATTCAATCCACATCTGTTACCATTTCTGTAAAGTCAGAGTACCTGGGAGTTTATCATCTAAACGTTACCCTTCTCTCTCTAAAGAGAGGAAGTCTTATTGTTGATATCAGATTTTGAACAGCAAACTACAACTCACCTGTTCCAATACAGTGATTGTAACCTAACCTTAGATGTAAAGAACTGTCTCAAAACTACAGCTGTACAGAAAAAACAGAGTGCAGGATGCTCTACCCTACTGACTTTCAGCATAATCCTCTATCATTGCCCATGAAATAACAGCAATACTTTTAAAGCCTCAGCTTCTGGAGTTCTGTTGTTTCAGTTTTTTTTTTAAGCAACTTCTTTCACAATTGTAAAAGAAAGATAGAAAAGTTATAACTCTACAAGTAACATGCTTACAGATTTGAAACAAACTTTGCAGTTTGTAATTCTGAATTCCATTTGATTTGGATACAAAGTAGGTGGCTTCACCTTTAATCCTTCCTCTCATTTTCAGTATTTTCCTATCTCAAAATGTACTTCAATGTTTAGTTTGGATTTTCTGTGCCAGATTTGTATTCCCACTAATATCATGCTTTCAAGTTGTTTTTTTTAACGTATCATTTTTGTATTTATTGACTGAAGTAAGAATTAAAGCAAGTCAGTTCCTCCAAGGAAGAGAGAGACAGAGAACTTTCAGTCCTAACTGGAATTAGAAGTGTTGCATTAGGCCATTGTCGAAAAGAATTCCTTTTGGTAGCAGTATTTAAAACTTAGCAAGAAAAAGTATTCTGATATAAAACACTTTCCAACCTTCTGAGTATGCCAGTCAGCTATCCTTGTTCATTAACAACATTCTTAGTTACTTGTCAAAAGATTTCCAATAACCAGTTTGCAAGACATTAATAAACTGGAAAGATTCAGGTTTCTGGTTTAGTAGCTAAATTTCTTTTTCCTCCTGAAATTCTTTCTGCTGTTTTAGTGCAATAAATACTATCTCCAAATATTTAAATAAATAAATAATGCATAAAGAACGTTAAGCTGCGTATTTTCACCCACTCTATGAGATAAAATGCTCAGGACTGGACATGTGCCCAGATGACTGAGGCATTCAGCCAACCCAGCAGCATCCCTGGCCTTTTACCTCTTACTCACAATGATTTGCTCTGCTCTCTTCAAGCTCCCCTGGGACTCTGGTGACTATGATGGCCTTGGGTTCTTTCACCCAGAGACCTAGTCAATCACTCAGCCAATAACACAGCTGATTAAGAGCAATGGCCTTTTATAATCTTCATCTCCACAACTTCATACCCTTGCATAGCAGACCAGAACACAAGGAGGTATTTCATCAGCTTCAAAAGCATGAGTCACTTGAAGGTTCATTAAAAACATACAGTCTGCTGTACTCTAAGTGTAGAACCTCTGACTCTAAAATATATCAAAAAGATGAAAGCCAGCAAAAACTATACATCCGAGTAAGCTGAGTTCTCCAGATTTAGGAATGACTCTACTTGTAGGTAAATCTCTAACAGAATGAAGCTTGCATTTGTCTAACAGAATGCATATTTGCTAATAACTCTTATCAAAGAAGGACACCTAAAATCTTTGTGAAACTCAACCTGACACAGTAAATAACAGTTCGAGGTACACAAATTCAGTTTGAACGCGTGCCCCCTGTTTCAGTTGGAAGACAACCATCATCGAAGACTTCCCTCCCTCTATCCTACAAAAAGTTTCTAAGTACTGCTGAGGCCTCTCACAGTTATGACATTTTATAGTTTATAGAAACTTTGTGTAGGAAGGGTAAATTAGCCTCATTTTGTTAAAGCTGTGCACAGACTTGGCTGTACTCAGATTTTGGAAACACTATGTTTACTATTCAACCACAGACCACCTTGCTAAAAATACCTAATTGTCTCAAAAATGTAGATATGCCACTCAATGGGATAAAATGCATTTAAGCTGGAATACTTATTGTGATGTGAGTTCTTGAAAATGGTTCAATATCTCTACATCATTACAGTGCCTTAGTTCAGTTGCAAGCCATGCAAGTTCCAGCAATAGCTTAGAAAGAACCTACTAAACATGAATAAGTAATTTAAAAGCATGAAAAAGCATTTATATTAATCACAAGCACCAACTGAAAACACATTTACATCGTAGTATTGACCCTGGTTGGGATTAATATTGATAATTTTGCCAGTAGTACACAAATAAAATACCCTTCGATTATGGTGTTAAGTTCATTATTAACCATGCAAATCTGAGTTCAACAAAAAACCTGCTTTTTAAATTATTAATTAGAGAATGACAACATAAGTGGTTTTGTATTGAGTATAAATGTCTGGAATCAATGAAGCTGTTTTACATGGAAGAAATTTTTATATTATTTTAAACACCTTAATAGTGTCAGGAGACTTGTATCAACATTAATCCCAGGCAGATAAGATATTTAAATATACAGCTCTCATTGGGTACTAGACTCTTTAACAGTTTGCAGCAAATATTATTCCCTGTGACAAGCATCCAAGCTCACCAGTTTTTGGTCTTTACTGAGTTCATCTCAGCTGCAATTAACGCAGGACCAAACTTGGGCACTTCTAAGGCAGAGGTCTGTGAACTCTGTGCTTCAACCTTGAGTGCAAGTACTACCTGGGCAAAGAGGATGTTATAACAGCAAGTTTGAAAACTTCAGTTACTGGGGCTTGATCCTGAAATTGGCTTAATATTTTAAGGAGATGAACAGAACAAGGTCAATTGACGTTTAGTGTGTTCGACGCTTAGCGTGTTTGACATGCCTACGTATCAAACACTGAAGACACAATGACAATTCAACACTGATATGCTGTTTTACTGGGCTTGGAAACTTGAAAATTTAAAAGGAATGAAATATTTAACTAGAGTCACATTCCCCATAAAATATCCGTCTCAGACACTAAGTGCAGAATCATTAAACTGGGCTCTACTGTGTTAGAAACAGCAGTGGGTTTGCTTCTCTGAGTCATTCCTGTGTCCAGACATGTTGAGAGGAATTTGTATTGTAAAATCACTTCCTCCAGTATTGTCTGGAACATCTTAAAAGCAAATCATGTTTTGACTCAGCATCTAAGCCACTTCCTAAAGAACACATCAAACTGTGCAAAGAATCACCCTGCTGCCACACATCCCTTTCGTTCCTTATGCCCCAAAAACAAAAGCACATGAAAAACATGGGGGTCCTACACAGGTGCAAAATAGGGACATGGCTATGAAATAACCATCACACCATCTGTGGCAACCCTAGTGAAAATAAAATTCACAGAAATGACACTGCAAAACAAGCAGAGTCAGGGGCAAAAATCAGAATCCAAATGCAATTCCAAAGAATCAAAGTTTACCCCAAAATTACTTAAAATGCTTGAGACTGTAAACAAAATCTCTTTTTCACCAAGTTTTTACTCTTCCTATTATGAAGTCCATAAAAGGAAATTAAAAGCTTCCAAATGCTTTTTCCAGATTCCAATGGAATAATTATTTGTTGATAGGAGGAAGCAGTTTTGCATTTGCAATAATAGCTAACATAAAATAATTCAAGTCAGAAATGGCAACAGGATCTTCCTGGGGAAAAGTCTGTTCCTTTGGAGTATACTTCCCTTCAGCACAACAAAAACCCAGATGTGGGACCTTCAAATACAGTATATTGTTATCTCAGGGCAAATGACAAATTTATTCATAGTTACTCTGGGGTTTTTTTGTTAACCGAATGAAAAAAATTCTCCACTTTGACCTCAAATTTCTTGTGTTTACTGCATATTCTTCTGGCTCTTGGTTTGAATATTTTTATTGTTCTGAGTAATTGCATGCTGGCATTTTTCTTAATCATTAATTGCACTAGATGACTCTTGTGATCAGAAACAAAGCATTTGGGAGGGATTGAATGAATGGAACCATCCTCAGAATCAATAACTATATTGAAGTCTTCCCACATACAGATTTATTTTTTTGTGCACAGAATAACTTATCTAATATTTTCTTTATTGTTGATGCAAGAGCAAACTCTTTTTGTTAATTCTTGAATTTAGCACTGTCTCAGACTTCTTACTGTCTCTTGTCTACAACACTTTGAACTGGCACAACAAATAACTCATTTGTGTTGGATCCAGCCCTATGGCTAGATCACAGAAAAGTATAAAATTAATAAACGGAATGAAAATGAAAACAGTACAGAGACAAAAATAGAAAAGGACAACAAAACCAAATTTCTTTGTTAGTGTTGGGTTTAAAATGATTCATAATTCAATTAGTATAGATCACAAGTTTGTTATTTGCTAAAGAGGGCTCCCCAGGGCATAAAAATATTTATATGAAGATTGGAAAAGCAAATAAAATCCACAAACAAAAATCGTTTAAATTAAAACTGAAAATTTGTTAGCGTTTAAAATATAAATTGGAACCCTCAAGAGAAAAATCCCCTTAAAGAAACATTTACAGTCAAACCAAAAACTACAACGCAAACCAACCTGAGCCTTCCCTTATAAAAACGTCCCAATTAAAACTCATTATTCTCGAGTATTTTTGCTGTACATACGACAGAGCAAGTGTCCTGCTTTTATTGTTCTGACTCCTGATGCCCCTCATTCAGTTGCTTGACTCCGCTGAACATTCGTGGGCATAAGCAACTGCTGAAATACTTTTTTCAGTTTTCCCCAGTTTCTAACACAGGGGTCCAAGACGAATCACAAATGTCATTGCCTGAATGCAGCAGCCCCTCCATGGGAATACACCCTCAGGGAGGGAAATGCAGGGTGCTGTCATCAAATTCAGTGTGCAGGCATGGAAATGGGACTGGCGTGTTCATTCCCACAACTTTACATCAAAAAATTAGAAACAATAATTATTTTATCACCTATTTAAAGTGCTTTCTAATCTAAGTGATTACAAACTGATGCACACCCCAGACACTTCTTAAAGTAACCTAAAGTAATAACAGAAAAGAATGAAGGTCTTAGTTTTCTGTCTCCTCCTTCACATGGGCTACCCTAACACCACTGCAGTTTCCTATTAATACACATATGTTCTCCTGGAAAGCATCCCCTCATCCAAAAATAATCCAGTTGGCATGCTCCGAGACTGCTCCATGATGCATATGAAAGCATGGTCACCTGGAGGCAATCAGGACATTTACTTCGAGTATGCACTCCTGATCCAAATCAAAATGCTAATGTAAACTCACTCATCCTACCGTATAGAACTATGAACAGCCACACAATTCACCAGCTACAACATCAACGAGCTGCAGCTCAAAAATGAGAACAACCTGCAGAATCACGTCTCCCATGTATTTACGTGTGAGTTTCCCTGTACTGCACAATGAACCCTTACCATAAAGCAAAGATCTAAAGGCTTCATCATAATATATTTAGTGACGCATGGACCAAATACAAATGTGAAATTTAATGTTATATAAATTAAATGATAATCACACGTTCCTCCTCAGTAGCCTGATCTGAATTTAGGAGAAGCTGAAGCTTCTATTAACTACACAAATAAGTGATCAGCTTCAAGATGTGTTCAGCAGCTGCAGCTTCTATTTGGACAACAGAATACCTACTGCAAATAAATAAGTGCACAATTTCCAAAGAGTTCCAAATACACTGAACTCTATCAGAAATCTGACTGTGATGAAAATTCAGTGTTCTTTAGACACGTAGCCCATCCATCCAAATTATGACATCTACAGAGGTCTAGGAATTCTACCACTTATCTAGTGGGATAATGAAAATAAAAATTAAGTAAAAAGCTTTCAGAGTTAGGCTGAGACAGAGTGGAATTTATAAGCAAATTATTAGATGATGGAGCTTAGCTTTAAATGGTGTGAAATTACTTCAGGACCAGCAGAACTTCATTACTTTCTCTGTTTGTGCATAATGGATTTTTGAGTGTATAATTTCTTTCCTGAAAAGCTCCATGTTATTAAAATGTCTTTGATTAACTAGTCAAGAAGCAAAGTAAACAGCAGACATTTTTATATACTAGTATCCAAATAACTCAGGAGAATAACTAGTAGCACAATGAAAACTAAACAGAGCCAGAAATGCCTTGTAAATATTACAGTAGATGCTTCTGCCAAAATATTGTCGACTGGTACAGATTGCACAGTGCCATAATTACAGTAGATGATATAAAATTATTATAAATTAACAGTTTATAGTACAAAGTCATGCATTATGTATTTTTACTAAGCAGCTACACAAGCATATGAAATGCAGAACTGTGAAATAGTGTAAAAAGTGATTAAACTGATCTAAACTTTGTCTACAGCACACACAAATTACAGGCTAATTTTTTCACAATGTTTAAACAATGCATCTGTTCTTAAGCAAGAATTATTGGAAATAGAGGGAAAGGTGCTAAGGCCTGATATTCCATTACTATGTCAGGATAACAACTTCTTTTTAAATTAAAGAAACGTACAACAATTTTAATCCCAGGCCAAGGGATTTGAATCAAAAGTTTGAAAGAGAGTGGGAATGAAGGACAATTGTTCATTTTACAGTTTGGGAATATCTTAACCTACTTCCTACTTGCAACCATTCACCATTTCTGGGCAACCTCACTTCTAAAGGTAACTTTGCCTTGACTGAATTTAGTTACAGTGAATATAATAATTCAGTCTCTGATTATTCTAATAGAGATATTATTAATATAACTTTGATTTATTGCATATAAATACATCTGTTATAGATCAGTCACTGAACTCATCTAGCAGAAGTTATCTTGCAAAGGAAATGTGCCTCTCCACAAGGAGCACTCTTGACCAGTCACAGTAGCTGTTAAAGTTAGGAAACAAATCTGTCTGTGATTTGACATTTCCTTCCTGCTTCAATCTGCTTTATTAAGGATTAAAAATTATCTTCTATGTCATAGCATGGGTAAGTATGGCAAGAACTTGCCCTGCACAGAGTTCACAATATTCCATGTCAATAAAAGCAGACACGTGTAAAACCAACAGTGGGAGATGTCCCATGCACGTTGTGAGCCACAGGAATCTGATCAAAGACAAATAAAACCTCATCAGCATGAAGAGTTAAATGCAAATTATTCAGAAATTTTTGAAGTGCTGCAATCACCTGTTGCAGTTTTTGTCACCCAGAAGGGCTTCAACTTGACCAAAGACCAAGTCTGTTCTTAAAAAGAACAGATAAAGGAACAACAATAGATAGCTAAACCAGAGTTAATAGACCAGCTATATCCAGGCTTCTGTCATTTGACATAATTCCAGCTTACAGGACATCTTGCCATAATCCTATTCCATTTATCAAAAACAGTAGTCACTTACATGGACAAAATACAGATTTCATACCCATAAGAAAGGAAGAATTTTTGCTCATTTTCATGAGACGTGACATTGTGGAGAGGAATTAGTGGCATAAAACACTTCAGAGAACTGAAGATCCTACTACACAAAACTCAGCTCCTACAGCACTAAAGCATTCAAGCAAAGTCTCTGAAGATGTATCCATCTACAATCATCATTTAAAAAAACATGAGCACGGGAAAAAGCTCAGAAAACCTTTTTCCATTCCAACTCAAACTCTACTTTTTAAGCTGCACATATCTCTAGATCATCATAACCAGTCAAGGAGTGACTTAAAAATCATATACTTAAAAAAAAAATACCTGTACCCTTTTAGTTTTACATCTCGATTTTACCAAATAGTTCTACAGAAGGTCTTGGGCAGACCACATACGAAAGTACTCACCTGTTTGTGTTTTAATCCTTCCGAAAAGTATTCATGCTGAAATACTGAGAGTTCCTTCCAGTTGAGGATGAGTGTAAGCTGACCTCTATTTCTGATCATTTAAACAACCTCTGAAGTTCAGGGCTGGTTTTGCTCCATAATAGCTCCCCCCTAGTATCGGGGAACACAAGAGCGGGGGTTTTCCTTGGGATGAAAGTTTCTACAAGCAGGGTTTAGTGAGCAAATCCAGTCCTCTGATTTACCCAGCCTACAGAGTTCAGTACTGCTGGAACTGGCATCTTAACCACTCGTCAGCTAATTTCCCCGAACCAAGTAGGGTAATTTACACAGGTGAAATGTCAAGAAGGAGGAAGAGGGGAACCCAACACTAAAACGAAGTATGGTTTCTGTGATAGCTGTAATACTGGCAGGTGAAGTACAGCTAGCAATCTTATGCACTGATTGTCACAAACAAAAACATGAGAAGATTGAATGGAGGGAATGCTAAGAAGTTCTCTGGTTTGTATAAAAACTTAGCTATCATTTTCCTTTTATGATATTTTCATAGTGTTTGATTTCTTTTCTAATGACAGCGTAATGCACGTTGACACCTTTTCATTTCCACATCATCAAAAGTTCGCTAAAGGCTTACACTGAATTCTCACTGCTATAATCACAGTGGAATCAAATTAGCATCCTAATGAATTCTCCATGGACTTGTGCCCTTATGTATTTTCCCCATTCTAATCTCATATCATAATAGCACCATAACTGAGTCCCTACAGATTCCTACCACAATCATTATGAAACAGTTAACATGACAACTACACTACATTAAGCTGAACAGAAAGTAAGAAGCACTGTAAAAGAACAGATTCTGAAAAGTAACTCCTAGATACACTAAAAAATATCTGTGTCTGTGTTTTGGGTTTTTTTCCCTAATATTTCCAAATAAGTGAGTTGAAAAAAGATCTACCAGGCAGCCCCCTAAAAATTTTTAATACTAGAGATATTCAACTGGCAAAAATTTAAGCCATGCAGCACAAAAGCATGTTAGCTCTTCACTAAACCAGTGTTTAATGGTCAAGTGAATGAACATCTGGAATGTAGAACACAATCTTTTGAACATATACAGCCCAGCATATAATTAAACATGAGCAACCACCATGCAGTGGGTTTAGGGATGAAAGCAGATTCATACCTATGAGCAGTCCAGAGAGTTGTAAGCATACGCTCATAATAACGATACTTATTTTATCATGGCAGTCCTATCATTAGACATAGAGTCACAGAAGGAAAAAAATATCATTTCTCCTTTTATAAGGCTGCTGAGTGATAAGAGGTACCAAAATATTTGGCATTTGTAGCCGAGGCGCTCAGCCTCTTTTTGCAGACCTCAGTTGTGATTCCTGTTTGAAATAACTGTCAGCTTTCTTCCCTCCTATAGAGGAATGTCACAGAGAGCACTGAAGAGAAGCTGCACACCTTTCTCGTAGTATAGCAAAAATATAGAGAGAAATCCAAGGCGAACAGCTAAAGTGATTTTCATGGAGAAGCAGAAATATCAGTAAGATGGAGTCCCATAAATTCTTATGAAAATACTGGATCTCCACCTCACTTCTATCTGAATTGGCAGTGGATTAATTTCTTAGGCCTATCGTATTTTAATAAATCTGAAGGAAAAAATGACAAAACTTTGATGGTACTTATATTCGGAACAGAACAGAGTACAGTAATTAAAAATAAATGACAAACTTGGCCATGACAGAGTGTTACTCAAGGAAAGGTTGAGTCACTAAAAAAAATTAGCTTATTAAACTTCTCAAGTACCACATGAGTTACAGTGGTAATGGAGAGCATTAGTGACAGCTTGCCATAAGATAGAACATTGTGACAGTCCTTTTGCCATAAAGATTCCTGTACAAAGGGATTTTGCAAGTACTTTTCAAAGATGAATCTGTTGAGGGCTTAGATAGCAAGGCAAGAATAGCTGGAGATGAAAGTGGTATACAGCTTACATCTGGAGAATGCAGTCCTACAACAGCTCACACTGGAAGGATGAAAGGATGAGGTAAACTCAGCCAGCTGACAGTGTTCAGCTTTCCTTTTGTAGGTACAATGGGAAGTATTCAGTCTGTGCTGTGGAATTACTCTTCATGTAATCAGGAGGCAGACTGCTCTTGAAGGTATGAATTAAAGTGGTCAGAGCAATAATGCAAAATCCAGGCTGTTGTCTGAACTTACTTGACACATTTTCAGGCATTGGGAAACTGAGTTTCCTCTAATTTTGCCCTGGTCTTTCACATGGTTTCATTAACTATGCCTATGTATATTATAACTTACAATGCCTTGAAAAATTACAGATATTTAGACAATGAGCATTTCCAGTATTTTTCTTAAAAATACACTGTAAAAATACTCTCCTTTTAGCTTCCAAACTATAAAATACAACATAGGTAAGCTTTTGCATGGTCTTTCAAAGATCTTTAGCTGAACACAGAATTGAACCACAGATTTTTCTGTCCACTTTGCTATGACGTGCCACTTAAGATTCTCTAATGTGAAAAAACTCCACCAAGAAGTGGCATGTTTGTACGAGAAACCTTGAAGTTAAATGATTTCCAAGTGCAATAAAATCTTTGGCGATATGTTTACTTTCTCCTCCAAAAGAGTTTCATCTAATTGACAGAAAAAAAATTGTTTTGCTACAGATGCTGTCAAGTTAAACAGGTTAAAAGCTTAATTTAAATTTTGTAAAAAAAGAAATCTCCAAAATTTGATGGAGTGATCATTTGAAATTGTTTTTCTGATTTTTTTTCCTTACCATGCTAGGGGCTGAATTTGCACAGTCTTACAGTAGTGATTTTAATCTTAGCCTTATTATGGCAAGAACAACAAAACATAAAAGGAAAGATCCCTCATAATGACAAAGGAGGAGGATACATATGGGCCACTAAAGTCTAGTTAGAATTAAACTGACAAGTCATTTGTCAGTGCTCTGGCAAAAAAATGACCAAAATAGTTTTGCTGTTCTTCTTATACAAAGAAAAAAAACCTAATTGATGGGAAAAAAAGCGCTGTGACAATTTTACTTCTGAAAATGCTATGACAATTGAAAACCTGAAGTGTTATTAGCAGTCTAGCAAATGCATGAAAAAGACAAAAAAATATCTGCCGGTGTCTTGCCAGTGTTCCCTTGAAGGCAGAAATTACTGTCCTGTTCTTGTATTAGTCAGTGCAAGCATTCCCTCTGAAAGCATGTGGTAACTATTTGCAGCTACAGGATGCTGTCTGCTTCCATCCTAATTTAGTGTGTGGCTTACACAGCCTCCACATCATTAGTACTTAGATAGGTAATATTCCAATATGAAAAGCAAACTGGCTCCTCAACAACACTGCAAGGAAATTGGTGTGTAAGTACCAACTGAAGAGAAAGGCAATATTGTGCTACTCACAGATTTTCATCAGTGCACAGCACAGGAGAGGAAGGTACATTTTCTGGGGCTCTTATCTTACCTCACGCTTCACACACTTACATGACACATGCCAGAGAGTCAGCTATGTATGAGTTTTCCTGGCAACTCTAAACAGAAACAAACTGCATAGCCTTGACATTACTTCATGCTATGCTGCCTGAGACACAAACTCAATTAACTTTTCACAAAGTTTAATAGGGATTCTTAGGAATTGCTAAAATCACCAGGATCAAGATGTTCCTCCATCTTCTGTGGAAGCAAAATTGTCACAGCACAATCTACAAACAGCTCTAATGGGCAGCAGAGATGTTTTAAAAAAACACAGCTCCAAGAAGAGCTGACTTCAACTCTATAAGGAAGCTGTAAAACATTTTGAAAAGATTTCTTATAATTTGAGCATTTATATGTAGCTCCTGCTACTGCCTTTTAAGGATCCCTCTTAAATTCTGTCATGTAAAAATTATGAACCTGGGAATACATTTTAAGAAAATATAGTAGCATGTACCTAGATAGGCAAAGAAAAAAAATCCACATCATCAAGACATTTGTGAATAAAAAGAGTTATTGAATGGAGTTTTATGTCCTGAAACATGAAGACCTGTTAGCTTTTTACACTTCCAGAATATGGTAATATTTTATACACTGTTAAGATGTGCATAAGAAATAGCACCTCTTCTACTTTGATAAGCATTTCTCCACACAAAAGCTCACAAACACTTCCCTCATATCTATACAGGAATTGCTATTTTAAAAAAAAAAAAAAAGTACAAAAATCTTCACTCTACCTTCAAAACAGGGTTTTTTTGAGGAAAAAAAAAAAATCTATCAAGCAGTCTCTTTTGCAGACCACAGCAGTTTCACTGAATGGCAAACACTCATTGTTATTCACTGATATGCAGAAGATATTACTGACAATTCCCCAAGTGTTCCCTCTTTCATAAATAGACTGTTGATGGCTGATGCATAATCCATCTGAGAAGTGCAATAAATGGAAAAATATCACAAACTGTATATAGGGCAGTCCACAAACTAGATGCCAAAACTGCTACAGATAGTAGACAATGTATTTTCTTGACTGCACACAATTCTCATAGTCAATGGCACTATTCGTGAAGAAATGTAAACTCTCACACCTCGCCAGTCAATCTCTGTGCTCACAGAGACTTCTCAAGCACTGCTGGGTTGTAAAGAGCATTTCATTTAATACAGTATTAAAAGTTTAAAAAAAAGTATACTGATATGATACTGACAAAAGTCTTGTTTTAATTCCTTGTGGTGCATAGAATACCACCTAAAAATATACATCTTTATGGGATAAGTCTATGGAACTCTCATGCCTAGACAGTCCTAAGTGAAAACATACCAAATCCTACAGAACATGAATGCAACAGCAAATCACCAAATGTGATGACGCTTTTTGGCCCCAAGTATTATTTGCAGAGACATTCTTCATGTAAATATTTCGTTTTACTATCTATACACACAGCCTTTAGCATACTGGTTGTCTTAATGTCAACTTAGGCCTCTAGGTGCTTTTGTTGTACGAACCACAGATGCAACAAAAGCTGGAGAATTATTTATTATGAATAATTTGTGCCAAGTTTTACGATTTGTTTTGAAACCAACTGTTCACAAAGACCCGCAGTTCCGAATTGTTTGGCAATGAGTGAAGTAGCATCAGTAGATAAATCACTGGACATTATTCCAGCCTGCAGCCAAAGCCCTCCCCAGGTGCCCCTGCGGCCACCAAGGCTGGTTGTCTCACTGGAAAGCTGGAGCAGTAACTGGAGCCCAAGAAAACACCAGAAGCTCTTCAAGGCCATTTCCCCACCTCGTCCTTGGTCACAAAAGACTAACCTACATTTGGGTACTACAGAGCAGCCCCAGTTGTGAGAAGGGCTGCAGGTGGGTATTGTGTTAAATTTTTTTCCACAAAGGTTGAAAACATTTCCAGGGCTACAGAGAGAGACAGAGAGTCTGGCAAAGCAAAGCAGAGAGCGAGCAGAGCTGTGGCCAGTGTGCTGGCACAGAGCATGGAGCAGCTGGCACAGCCACGCTGGCATCCCGTTGGGAGCACGGGGAGCAAGAGTCACTGATGCTGAACCCGGTTAGAGAGGGGTTGGCAGGAACAGCTACAAGTGAGCAGATCCAGCAGGAGCAGTAGGTAACAAGGATGAGCAGGGACACCTGCTCCTGGCCACCACAGCTATGAAGGTCAGCACTGTAGATGACCAACTCTAACAAGACTATTATCTAACAGAGCAACTGTGGCTAAAGGGCTTTGCTTGGACCCAAGGAAACTCAGCGCCCAGCTTAGCAGAAATCATCCATGCACCTGAGCAGCAGTTGACTGACTTGGCAAGACCCTCTTGCCTGGATGTTTTGAAGGAGAGAACAAGCAGAATGAGAAAAAAAACGGGTCAAGGAAGGCAGCCAGAAAACTGTCTCAGAAAGATGAGTTTTCTGTATTGTGTTGTCAGAGGCGAATGCTGCTCTAGGGTTGGGACATATGCCACAAGATCCTCACTCTCCACGCTCCCTAATTCCGTCTTCAGCAGCAGCAATAGGCTCAGCAGTTATCCGTGTTGGCAGGAAGGCTTAAGGCTAGTCTGGCTCCTTGTTCTGATGCACCAGAAAATCCGACAGTTGATTTCCTTGCACCCCTGCTGTGTGACACTGACACAGGCCGACCTGCTTAAGCTTTGAGCTGACACCAGTTCATTTCCAAAACCATGAACACCAAATTCTGGGTGGGGTCCAAAAACTGAGCACCAGTGCTAGCCCGCCTCTGCAATTTCTTTGTCAAAACAGGAAAAAGATTTATTTGGGATGATAACCATTTTGGAGAGGTGTTGGGGCAAAGGACAGGAGGTAAGGAAAATAGTTCTGCCTGCTTTTGGTGCAAGAGATTTTTCAAAGTGATATGTTACCCTGCTAACTGTCTTCTCCCTTTTCTCCCCTTTGTTTCCTTAAAAAGAAAAAAATTCCTTTTTTTCTCTCTTCTACCATGTCTGTTTAATATAAAAGCAAGACAAAGCCAGTGCAAGAGATGAAAGGAGTTAAGGGTTTATTCACCTTTAACATCATGAATGAAGAAGCTTAATAAGACTCCTGGTCTAGACTTATTTCTGCTTTGTGTTCCCATCACCATATTTTTCATAAAAATCCTTTATGATCGCATTCAAATATGTTAGTGCCTTTTGCTTCTCAAATACAAAATCTAACCTTTGTTTGTGACACACCAACTCATATTGTGCAGCTGTAATTGTACGAGTGGGATGTCACTAAGACAATTTTATCAGTTCAAGTGAAGGTTAAACAAAGAAACTCATAGAACACGCCTAGGAAGGCTTTGTTGTAATTTTAATATTTTACTTATTTTTTTTGTCATTATACGTTTGCTATTTCTTTTGAGTTACAAATTTAAAGGAAGTGTGAGAACACTACTGTCCACAGGCTTACCGAGGTATGAAACTTGCCTCTGTGAAATTTGGTGCTATGTCTGAGTAGCTGAACTATGCTGAAATGTCAGCAACATATTGTCATTATTAATAAAATGTCTGAATTGAATCTGACTTGCAGCTGGAAAAGGCAGAACCCCTGTTTTCAGCCTTGGAATATTCAATATGCTATCACTGCTCCTAATACTGTCTAAGTCCCATTTATAAAATAAAATTTGTTTGTTTCTTTTATGAACATATGGGAATTTAATTTTAACAAAGCTGATGCACACAAAAATTTGCACAGAGCATTAAATATATATAAGAAGTATATTCACTTTCAGCTTTCACAGTTCTGCATACAATGACATCAGACAAATTTGTATTCTATTTCTAAACTCAGACATATACATCACAATTTCTTCTAATCAAGATATATAAAGGTTACAACCATCTGCTTCCCAAACTGCCTTCCCAAGTTATTAGACAAACCGAAGTTTTGAATTTTCATTGCATTTAAGGGGCTAATTTATTGATATTTGGGGGGGAAAAAAGCCTATGACAAAAAACCAACAAAGGTCAAATCAATAGCCAAGAACAGTTCTAATGGTGTTTTGTGCTGAAGTCAAAACATGACTGATAAGGTCATAAAGTTCAGTACTTGAATATGCTTGTTACACCTGTACTCTTAAGGAGACTATATTCCTTTTCATACTATGGAAATTGCATACCAGTGCTCTTAGTCTTGCTAAGACTCAACACAAGAAACCAGAAGAAAGTAAAGAAAGAAGTTTTCAGCAAAAGTAAAAAAAAAAAATCTATTAAAGAAACCCCTTCTCTGAAGAACCAGTTAAAAGGAGAACAAATTGATGGAGATCATTAACTGGGGTTATGCAGCATCAGCTTTCTTATTAAAAAGTCACAATTAAGAGAACAGAAAATGTCACAAGAAAGGCTACCTGCATTTTTCCACTTGAAATGTGTTACCATGATACATTTTTTAAAGAATAATTACATAATTGAACCATATGCTATATGGAATACAATTAGATCTTGAATTTGCTTTGGATTCCTGATTGCTGCTGCAGTTAATACTGGCAGCCTCAATGACTGAAATGTTCTTCAGACAGACATCCACACAAATGTGTACTTTTCTAAGTAACACATTTTGTTTCTAATTATTTGCCTTATGTCAGTTGATAATTTAGGATATACGTAGGACACATTTCCCAATTAATCTCTCGGAACCCTGAAGCATGAATTTCTTTTGTACGTAACAGCTGGCATTTTCAAACACAGAAATCTAAAACAGGAGTTCAAAATCCCTCCAAGATACCTTGAAAACAGTTTTTGTAATCTTGCAAACCAGAAGCTACTGTTACTAAAAACAAATCACTTCCAGCCTAAATAATGCAATTTTAGATTAATGAAAGAAATAGATCAGCAGAGAAAGAACACTGGCTTCTCAAGAGCAGTAGTTGATGTGCTTTTACAGTATCAGAACACAGATGCTGCAGAGCTTTACACACAGCAAGGTTTCCAGCTAAAACATGGGCATAATGCACAGTGGCCAGTGTTAACCTTTTTCAAGGCTTAAGTAGTCACACTTCCAAAAAGATGTTACTTTTGGTACTCGCTGTTAAAACTGATGAACAGGGATGACAACAACTGTGGTGTAGGAACAAGCTTTATACAGCCTTCACCAAGTAAAACTCAGCCAACTTCCCTTTCTATAAACAGACATTCTCTTTAGATCTAGTTAGTTTTTACCTGTAAGTGTCAATTTGATGAAGCCCATCTGAAAATGGTTTTTATGAGCTTCATAATAAAATTTCCAGTTGGGGACAAAAAGATGGGTGCATGTTTTCACTTACTACAGATGAGTCTAAAATAGTGAATTTCAGATTTTGTCTCCCTTTGCTTCAGGCCAACACTGTAATTCTCAATTTTCCATGTCTCCCTTTAGTAGCATAAGACTACCAGCTGTTTCCAAGGAAGTCTCTCAACCTTTCCTGTTGGAACTTGACTATTTCCCACAAGAAATCCACAGTGTATATTGAGACCACCTGTGCCAAAGGTAAACACCATGTGGCTAGTGCTTGTTGTGGGATATGGAGAAGAGCAGACCCTTGATACAATGAAAGCATCCCAATTCTCCAGGTCAGTATGCTGAGCTACTCTGAGTCTTGCTCTTGCCATTCCAACACTGGTACTTGTCCCCTTTTGATAGGTGGAAAAATAGTTGTGAAGACACTTGCATGGCCATGATTTCACAAGAAAACAATCTCTGCCTTAATTTACACCTTAAAATCTAAATTTGATGCTCAAATACAGTACATGTATCTCTACATCTTCAAATGCAGATCCATCTTATAAGGGGTGTTACAAACTTCTAGATTTCAGGAGACAAAGATGAGTTTTATCACAGATTAGTTGTTAGTTTCCCATCTCCTCTTTTAAAGTCTGGCAACCTGACAGATTTTTTTTTTCAATTAATTTATTCTGTTGCTATGGTGATGGTTCATCTTGTCAATCAGCAGCAAAAGAAGGCGGCACACCTTTCTGGTAGCAACTGCAGAAAGGCAGTATTCTGTAGCCACAACAATTAAGAAATTGGATTAGTTCTGAGGAAATTAACATATATCCTCACAGTAAGAAGTCCAAATGATGTTCATCTCCTTACAAAATTTATTTTTGTCATTAGAGTCCACACGGGTAAGGAAATGGAATCACCTGAACCAAGCGTTTTACCCATGCCCTGGGGAGACGAGACTGCTGTGGTGAAGATGGGACAAAACAGATGAAATTCTAAATTGCACATGTGAGTAGGTATGCAGTACTGGAAGGCCTGTAACTTTAGCTGGAAATCTTTTCCTACCATATATTAAATGGCTCCATCCATAAAGCAGCTTCAGAGTAAGCCTGCATTGAAAACTGCACATTTTCCCCCAGAAAATGTGCCAGGCCCACTAACAACAGAGCTTTGGTCTGAAGATTATCTTGTTATGGTGCAGACTCAAATCTCTTCCTCCTGTCCAACACTTCATTATCCTGCTATCCATTTTTTTCACTTCATTATTTTAGATCAAGAGAAAGCAGATGCAAGAGCATCACAACACTATTTAACTTAGCCAACAGTTTTCAACACTGCAGCAGATTTTTCTCCACTGGATCACTTATTTTTACTATTTTCCATTAAATGTAATCTAACAAAATATTGAGAAAAAGTTGAATACTTTTTTTTTTGTTTCAAGACTCTTCAGAGTTTTGCACTTTTCTCTTTTTTCATGTGATTTTTTTTATAATTATACATTTCACCATGCTTATTCTTGCAGATATTTTGAAGAAATAATCATACTATTGTTTGCACTATTCTTTATGCTCACCAGTTAATAATTTTCATTTGCTTTATTAATTCAATTTAATTAAACTAAGTTAAAATATCATTGCTGCTAACAATTTCTTAAACATTTCAAATTTCTCTATTAAATGATTCACTATATGTTACTTAGATGCTTCAATTCCTTAAGGCAATTTAATATTCCCTCAACATCAGCTGCTTCACAATCAAACTTTTGTTTATTTATTCTTAAAGTGTGTGTTCAGATAATACTGTTATTGTTAGTTCCTACATGCTCCTTTTTTTTTTTATTAGACTTGTCTTCTTCACAGGATTAGCTCCCAAATAGCCTTTGAGTATGCAGATTTTTCCACAAATTCTCTCACTAAGCAATGCAGTATTATCAAAAAATAAATTTTGAATAATATAGGTATCACAATCAAAATATCAAGAATAAAATTCCTTCATGATCAAAGTTCTGGCTCTTCTGCAGACTTTTTTCTTCTAAATCAGCAATACATTTTGTTATCTGCTTTTCTTAACTGCCCTCAAGGGTTATAATAACCGGATTGCTTTATTGTTCTTATCTACTGAAGCTTTCCTATGTATCAGGCAAAACACGTACTTATTTCACTGTAACTGCCCAACATCATCTCACAATAGAATCAAAACATTGCTTTGCTGTTTCTTGTTCCTCCCACAATAAATCTTATAGTTTTCAGTGTTAAATTGTCAGTGATTTTTCTTCCTGGAGAAGCTCTAATTTCTGTTTAGGATACTGCACTGGGTGTGGTCTTGCATTTATTCTAGGCAAAGACAGGTGTTTTTTTCTCTTCACATTTTCATTAATTGTAATAGGTTAAACACTAAAGGGCCTAAAGTTGTACTCTGTCTTCATTTTACCCTTTTTTCTTCACATCTAGTCTAGAACTGTGTGCTGCATAATTTAAGTCAACCTGTTGTCTTCCATTCTGGACTCCTGTGTGGCTTTGAACTGTTTTACCAATGTCACTTTTCACAGACATGCAAAATCACTCCAAAACCTGACTGTAAACCTGGATTCCCAACAGCTCCTATCACAGCAGGATCATCTTTATAATGTGTTACACCAGAGAAAGAACTACAGATAGAGACAGAGATGAAGATGATATTGCTGAGGAGGTGAAAAAGCACTGCCAGGCAACTCTATTAACAACTGCATATATTGGAGTCAGGTGGAGGGAAATAAAAGGGCCACAACTGTTACAGGATGTACATCCCAAGAACAGCATCACGAACAAAGGAATCATTACTCTGTGAGTTGATGGAAACACAGTACCAGTGGCGATATTTCCTACTGATATTTTAGTTCCCAACACACACAAACCGTATTATCTTAGAACAGTGATTATGCTACAGGTCCAGATTTTAGAGGTCTGTGTTTCTGGTTTTTGTCACGAGCTGTGCCTGTTCAAGTCTTTGGTGAGGTAAGGAAAATCCCTGGGTACTTCTGATACCATCCCTCTAGTCAGCAAACGGTTACTTTTGAACAATTATAACACAGATTATACAAAAGCTACCAGCCAGTCATTTGATTATTGTTCTCACTAAATCCTGTTTATGATTCATTTTCATCAACAACCCTAACGTGCTAGCAACGTGTTAACTTTTTTAAAGACAAATTCCATTTAAATATCATTCTATGTACTCTGAGTTGCTCTAAAACAGAACACTCCTGGCAATGTGTTGCAGCTGTAGGGACACAAGAACTTCTGTACCCAATGTACATTAATTTTTAAAGAGATGTCTGAGGAATGGCAGGATTTGGGTTTGTTTTATTTTGAAAAACAGCTGTGCTGGAAAGTCCAAGACCAAAAGCTTGAAGATGAATACCCAGAGAGCACAAAGCTATATGACAGTGGAAGAGGCCAAGCAAGGACAGACGATAAAACTTTTTTGTTGACTCCCTGTATGAAGAATCAACTTTTTCATCTTATCTGCTGTGAAATTAATCAGATTTTCACATTATAGTAGTACAAAGAGCTACCACCTGTGCAATTTCCTGAGCTCACTGGATTTTCTTTTGTCTGGCACCTTCTGTGCTGCCCAGTGTCATTCCCGTTTTGTTCATAGGCTTTGACAGTGTGAGTACATTTTCTCTCCAGAGCAGACAGCCCCCAGCTGTAGCTTTCCACATTGTGAAGCTGACACCACACAAATCAAGATGTGCCTTAAACTTGTCCTTGAAGTGCTTCACTTCTGTACTGACCTCTCAGCTATTCATGACAATTTTATACCAAGCAAAAAAAGGGGACTTGTAGCACCTTTTCAGTATATACAGCCCATAAATAAACCCAAATAGATAAATCTACAAGAGTGCCACTACAATAACATTTAATCATACCCTCAGAATTCAGCTTTTCAAATCTTTTTCCACAGGTATCTAAAGATATTAAGTATAAAAATACCTGAGATTTTGATGCAATAACTACATATTTGTTAAAATTTTGCAATTCTATAGAGCAGCAGTAACTAAAGATGACTTTATAGAAATTTATTTCTGTTTGAAGTTCATTGATTCTCATTCTAGACACTTTTATTTCACCAGACAGTAGTTTTTGAGTAGTTTTACTATTGATCATCTTCTGACACAGCAGGCTGCCAAGGAAAAAGTTAAACTAACTAGAACTAATGAGCAGTAAAACTCCCCAGAACAGGTCTAACAGTGGCCAGCGTTTAAATGTTGTGGTAAAATGTTTAGAAATTTTCTGAATAATGAATCTGAATGGATCTATCACATTAAATCAATAAAAAGATTTTAAACCAACGTTAAGATGCATACCTAATACACAAATTAATTCAGGAGAAAAGAAAATAAACAATAAAATTTGTGCAAAGGAGCCTTGTTTCAACTTGATGTACTTCCCTTCACTGAGAGTAAATGTAAGACCTTCCTTCTTTAGACAAAACTAACAATATCCTGTATTAAATTAGCCTTTTAAGACCAATTGAAGGTGCTGATGACTGTTTCCATATACTTTCAGTCTGTGTGAAACTTTTTGAAATGAAGGTTATTTCCCCTTTCTTGTACTTTTTTCCATAGTTCTTCAACATTTCATGTGTTTGTCAAATGCTCTTTGGATCTTATAATTTCTCTCCTTTCCAATGAAAATGTAATTAATTCCTGAAGGACACAATTAAGATTTTGAGCAAAAATCATGCTGCAGGAGTGAGACAAGGAGGGCTGGTGCAATGCCCAGCTAGTGATTAGCAATGTTACTGTTACATCTCTGAAACCACAAGCCATCCCAATCCCTGCAGAGAAGAATGAGTATTTTAAAAGTTCAGTATTCATTTATTACAATGTATGCAAGACAACACTTTTGCTGACTAGATATGAACAAAGTGTTCTTATGATGCCTCTGGGCTGTTTTGAGAGCATTCCACTGCCACATAGGTGCCTTGTGACCTCAATGACTAAGACTGCCTTGGAATAACCAAATTTGTATTGGAACACTCTTGACCTTAGCACAGCTAGAACTTGGCTTCACTTTTTCACTTACTGACATCCTCATCCTCTTTAGGTGAACACCAGCACTTTTTCAACAGCATCATCTGCAGTTTGCCCTACTGCTTAGGCAACTTCCTTTTTTTTTTTGCTATTTCATACAGTAGGTCATTTTAAAGATATATATCCACAAAGACTGAAAGGTTCCTGAAATCAGGTCAGAGTGTGCCACATTTATTAACTTGCTTTTTCCCCTTTCATAGTAATGAAATTTACAGAAATCTGTCAAAATACAGTGCAAAGTAAATATAATTAGATATTAAACCACTAATATTACACAGATATACGTTTTGAGGCTTTATAGCATCAAAATACTGGAAGAGACAATAATCATCCCCTAAGAACAACCTAATTAGTAACAAAGAGCATGGTTAGAAGTGTTTCTAAAAAAATTCTTTTGCATGTAGATTTTAAGGAAAACAATGGCGTCAAAGAGAGCTTGAGCTTCTCAAGAGCCTGAGAAGTGTCAAATAAGAAGAAATGAAAAGGAAAAAAAAAAAGGAGGGACTTTTTGAAAGCTGAGGAAAACCCTGAATAGACAAGTCTAATGAAAGGAGATAAAATCTTCCAGACCAATGTAGAAATATTCGAGAACTAGATCCAAGATGAAATCCTCAGGCTACATGGGCTCCCATATGATCTGTGTAAGAAAGAGCTGGTTAATTTTCTTGAAAATTGGATTGCAAAAGCTTAACAGCTTGCAGTTGAAGATGACCCACTTTGCATTGAAAAGACATACAAAAAACCCTTTAAAATGATAAAAGAAGGAGGGAAAAAAAGAAAAATAAAGAAATCCTGAGTGGGAGGCAGCAGTATGCTTGGCCTCTCAGATCAGAGATATAAGGGAAGGATCTTCCTCAAGGCAGCAGTAAACTTAATGAATATACTTCATGTTTCTTTTTAATTCTTTTCCCTGTGTCTTATGTCCTATCACAGCAGCAAAGATTCAGATTAGCCCTGCCAAAGAAGAGAAGTTTGGTGGCCATTTCCACTTCTGTTTCACAGGAAATACAGTTTCACATTTCTTTTTCCAAGCAAGATTGGGAAGCACAGGACGTGCATACCTGTGACAGAACGTACATTCCTCTTATAGCATGTTTTTTCAAAGACATTCACAGTTCTACAACTTTGAAAAATTGCAAAGAGACACAATCTAATAAATCATAGTATTAGCTCAGTTGGTTAGAGCATGGTGCTTATAACACCAAGGTCTTGGGTATGGACCATTCACTCAAGAGTTGGACTTGAGCATCCCTGGGGGTCCTGCCACCTC
This sequence comes from Pseudotriccus pelzelni, assembly GCA_035584735.1. Lineage (NCBI taxonomy): Eukaryota > Metazoa > Chordata > Aves > Passeriformes > Tyrannidae > Pseudotriccus > Pseudotriccus pelzelni. Next base: position 5,259,354 of record JAWMRA010000146.1, on the reverse strand, counting down.
AGAATGTCCTTTGATTCTGTAATGAGACTTCATAGTTGAGTTTTAAGTCTTTTTTGGAAAAAAATTGCTTTGACAAAAAAAGAAATTAAAAAATCAGTCAGCTCCAGGTTTTGATCTTTACTAATAAATATCAAGTGATATCAAATAGTAAGCAACAAACATTTCATTTCAAAACTGGTCACGACCACAAATGTACTGATCTTGAAAAACTTTCAGCTGTTCTGCACATCTGAAGACAATGTCTAAGATATGAAGTCACCTACATGAAAACCGAAATTAGTGAATCACTGACCTCACTTTCACCATAGGATGCTGGTCAGCAGCTCTCTTTTTTTTTTTTCTCATTTTTTTTTTCCCATCAAAATTCCATGGCAATCTTCTCAAATCACATAAATCTCCCAAACCCACAAACTGTCAACAGCTTTATCAAAGAACTTCTATGTTCCATACCTAGTAGAGTGATGCAAACAAACCTTCGAGATAATGGCATGTTAAATTAAAATGCCAAACAGATCTAGTATTACTACCTGACTTTCTACTGCTATTAGGAAAGACCAAAAGATAGATCCGTAACTTTTTTATGATAACTGTAGGACTTTCACACTTCAAGGGTTTTCCTTATATTAGTTTTCTTACTTGTTTCCACTCATATAAATGAACAGGGAATCACACAACATCTCGTAGTTGACCATCTGTCTCATTCCATTTCAAATACTATTAGTTTTCAAGCTTTTCAAAACCAGTTTTTTTAGTTCTACCTATAATACATTGATCTTTTCTAGGTGCCATTCTTGATTCTTATTTGTAGATAATTTTTCTCCCATGTACAAAGTTATTCTTCCTTCCTTCAGAGATGTATTGGTATTGTCTATTTAAATCACTATTTATTTAATATATTCAGCTTTAAGATATATAATTGACCTACAGTTTAGCCATTTAAATAGTCAATGCCTGGATTTCTCTGAAGGTCCTGCATAAATATAAAGTCCAATTTACTGCATTTAGATCTTTATTTAAATGAAACATGTTGTTTCTCACTGTGACTGTAATGAAGGGAAAAAAAGAAGCTACTTCAGCTGAAATACATAATTAGAAAGCTACTTAAATGAATTTTGAAAAGATTCTCAGAGTTCTTTCAGGGGTTTTATTTGTTTCTTTTTTAATGCTTTTAAAGATTTTTGAAATGGTTAGTTGGAGAACACTGGCCTGCATTCAAAAATAAAAAGTGGAGTGTATAATCAAAGGAACATAGCATTTGTGATAATAATTTGATTTTTTTGTGGTTTTTTTTTTTTTTTAGATTGCCAAATCAAATGTGTTTTAAACTAGTCTCTTGTGTGTGTACGTAATGAAAAAAAATTCTATTTCAGCAGATAATTTTTCAGGTGATTTGCTTGCAGCAAAATAAAATGCTCAGCTAAACAGATGATAGAAAACCTAATGTGTTAGTTCCACTTAAAAAAAAATGCTATTTTCATATTTGGAAACTAGTGATTTCTTTATCGGTGACTGAAGAAACACGGCAGTCTCCCTGTTGAGACAATACTGCTTCAGGAACCTCCTGTAACATTACTTATGACCATCAGCATGAGTATCCCAGACTTTGACCTTTTTATTTGTTTCTCCTGCCAGACTGCCATTCCCACTCCACAACGTGCAGGAACCCAAACTCCACTACAGTGTGTTACAGACAAAGAATTCAACAACTTTTAAAACAGAGTAAAACATCCATTCACTTTTCAGGTGCCTCAGTTCTTGAAAGTGCCACATACTCTTTGATATCAATTTTCTTTCAGGTTCATTAAGAACTTGCAGCTCTTCAGATCTACTTTTCATGCCACGTTCTTTTCCAAATGTTCGACAATGCTACTCTGTATAAAGTTTGGGTCTGAACGACAGGATCACATATTTTTTTGTCTCTACCTCAATTTCTGCTCAGATATAAATATATTCTGCTGTGTCAACACCTTCACAATTCTTCCTGAGCTCCCCTAATTAAGTTGTTCTTCCTCCTAAACCCCTGTCATTAAATGTACTTTTAGTTCCAGGCATTTAACGTGAGTTCCTTCAGTTCACTTTAAGCCATCTCGCTATCTCTTCTAGATGTTTTTCTGTCCTTTCCACAGGAACACAAAAGCAGTTCCAAGCTGTACAGCTTCCAGGAGTTCTGTCTGTTGACATACTGTGACTGCAATCACATGAGTACGCTGAGGTTGGCCTGGGAGGAGGGGAACAGCAGATTAAGGCAGCAGGCAGATGTCTGATTTGTGCTGTTAGCCCCGCGATCCCCTGGACGAGGGGCTGGGCTGCCTGGGGAGCAGCATGTATAGGCAGTTTTGTAACAAAGCAGACAGCTGTTCTCGTTGTTCCTTTGATACGTTATCAGCCAAGACACAGAGTGCTACTAGAGAGAAAACTGGAGGCAGTTTTATGGCTGCCTGTGTGCCATTTCCTCCTGCCCATCTCCACACGATTCACCTCAGCAGCGGCACTCATCATCTCTCACTCCTGTGTTTATTGCTAGCTAACCCTGAAGCACCTCACACATTCCTGGAATGATACAGCACATGCATTAAAAACCAAAACAAACCCAACGACCCAACATAAAGAATGACCACAGAATCTAAAAACCAACCAAGCCCCAAAGAAAATGAGGCCTGTAGTTCTAAGCACCCACCAGCAACACAACTAAGCAAAATAGTTGACACTGCATGTAACACTCATACACACACTCTGTATGTCACTGCATTTCCTTTCAGGGACTGTTGTTAAGTATTTTAAGCCATGATATTTGGACACAAAAACCAGACAATAACAAAAACATGTGAGCATCACAAATTACCTAAAAGTAAATTTTTGGAAAATGCAAAGGATATTTTTTTAATACATTTCTGCCCAAACTCTAAGACTAGTGAGATGAAGGAACATGAGCAACCCAGAATCATCCACTGTCCTACACCACAAGGGACAAACAGAAAATTGTGAAAACAGCAAGCACCACACCATCACAAATGGAAAAATTTCCCAAGAAATTTAAAACCTTTTCTCATAAAACCGAAATGTCAAGAATACCGTTTCACAAGAAGAGTACCAAGCCTTCTAAGCGTTGGAACGTTAGGCAAAAGTTGAATCCAAAATAGCAAAATAAGACCATAAACATCAATTTATATCCTTCAAGTCTTACCTTGTCTTCCGAGATCTTGATTCTGAAGCTACATCAGTTCCCTGTATTGGAAGAAAAGGGAGAGCAATGTTTAGCACACAAAAACTACTTCAATTGATAAATAAGACCTGTCAGCAAGAGTTTAATTTCAATTTAGTAGTTAAACATTTCAATTCTCTATCAGCAACACAACTAAAATTTAACTCTAAGGGTAACATTATTTTTCTGTCTATACAGCACAGGAGAAAAACGTGTTAAACTCGTTCTGGTGTCTTAAAACTTCTGTCTTTATAACAGTGTTGGATTTCATGACTTTTCAAAATTTCAAAGTTGACTTTTCACAAAGAGAAAAGGATAACACTTGTGCCTATTGACAACAAAGCAGCCGAGTTTTTACTTCAAATAAGACAATGGTGTTTGTGAGGACAATGCAGAAAAGGTCAAGACAAAAAACTCAACATAGAACTTCATATCTTGTGCAATCATTTTTGTCCATGCAACATGAACTGACGTTCCTGTCATGACAAGAGGAATCAACCTTCAACAAATACCATTAGACACAATTTACATCCACTCTACAAACTGAGGAAACCACACCACATTATAGCAAGTCAAGTTAATGTATTCAGATACAATATTAAGGAAAATGAATAATCATCAGTAAACGTGATTAGCTTCATCAGCACCTCAAAATATAACAATTTACAGATCTCTAGAAAGCTTTCTCCTTTTCCAAACCATTCCACTACTGCATCAATAATAAACACAAACTACTTTTGCAATTTCTATTCATGATATATTAAAATTCATCTGAAAACATTTATCAATTCAGCAGATTATTCAAGTGAAAACATTAAAAAAATAAAAGAGTAGGATAAGAAGTGAAATCCAGAGTTCAATAATTACAGATACAGCTCACTTTATTTTGACCAATCAGCTCTTAATTGTTTAGCTTAGTAAGACAAAAGTCAATTAGTACTTCTTTAACAGACTAATCCTTTTGCTTTTAATTGTCATATCAATAATACTGGCATATCCCTAAAGGAAAGTCAATAGTTATTACATCAACTAATTAAAATCTGAGTTAAAAGGTAACTCACTGAGTGTTCTATTCAGAAATCTCAAGTTCTTAGACCTAAAACATCTTGTTATGGGAAAGAGGGAGGGGAGGCTCATTTTCTTCTGTGACAACCAAAAATGTGTGGCTCTTCATACTATTAGAAGTGACTTTTTGATTGGCATAATGAGAAGAACAGTAAAACAGATGGGTCTCCTGTGAAGATGCACAAGATTCCCACTGGATAATATAAAATGCTGACAGATAACAAAGGAATTCCACACTTGTTATTCACTGCAGATTAAAATTTAAACATTGTCTGAGCAAGCCAAGCATTTGAACAAAGTTTCTTAGCATAGAATTATAAAATACAATAACCTGCAACAGGAAATAACTGTTTGAGAATACAGGTCTATTAATGACTCCAGGAAAGAAAAAGAAATCCCTATTTATCATAATGAGTCCAGGAACACTACAAGGTTGTTATACATTCTTCTGCCCTTCACAAATTTGAAAAGCTTTTGTAGGAGCATTGCTCTTAAGACAGTCTAGGGAGTCATGTGTAACAGCACGACACATATTACTTGCAGAAATGAGTAGTCAAAGCAGATACAAAAAGATCAAATGTTGTGCCATGTCAGACTTTTTCAGAATGATGCTGTTGAACAAGTTGGTTTATGTACAAAGAAAAGCCCAAAATACAGGAGTATAGAGTTTGATAGCTGAGTGTTAGCCAAAATTGCTGCTGTTTTTTTAACATTCCTCTAGCAGATAAGTAAAAAACCAACAGAAACCAAAACACCTAAGCTATCTGAAACCCCAGGATTTGTGCTTGAACTCAAAATTTATGCCAAAACTGAAAGTCAAGAAAAGACAAAGCTGAACCCTTATTTCTAAAAGGAGGGGAGATAAACCAATGAAAGAATAAGTATATGTAAATGAATCCACAAAAAAAATAAAAGTGGGAGAGGAAAAAGAGTAACCAACATTAGCAAGAGGAAAAATGCCATGAGAATTTTCAGAGATGGATAATCAATGATGCTTTTGGGAATACAGTAGTTTGTGGAGATTAAAAGAAATTTTGAAGTGCCCGATTTCATGATGAATAACATCCTGTGTAACAGAAGAAAAGCTGACATTCTTCTCCAATTGCAACTGCCATCCAAAAAGCCCCCAATATTTTTCACAGGTCAATTTATACATATATTCTATAAGTAATTATATTGTGAGTTCATACACATTGTGCACAGATTTGTTCATTGTGTTTCATAGCAAATACACCTCAAGCTGCAATTCTAGAATGATCATTTTTAAACAAACTTCTACTTAGGAGTTAAAATACAAAGTTGACCTTGATAAATATCACAAAGCAGCCTCCAAATACAGTTAGCACATAAAAAAAAATACCACTAGCACACACCTTCAAACATGTATATTCTACATGAAATAATTTAGATACGGTTTAGCTCAGATATTAAGGATTAGATACAATTCTCTTCTATTTAGAGAATATAACTTGGGTCTGATAAAGCCAATTTGATAAAATTAAAGCAAACTCATTGAGGAGCTGAGATTAAGGGAGAGGCAGAAGAAAAACATGTCATAAATGGCAGATTCTTAATCCTCTACAACACCACTAAGTGTTATATCTCTAAAGGGGAGAAAAAAAAAAAAGATATGCAAAAACTAGCAAGTTCAAATTTTGGCAAAGAGGACTGCTATGAATAGAATCTCCATATCCTTGATCCTTCAGCTTCAGAGATGTAAATCCCTAACATTTTTTATCAATTTTTTTCTAAACAATGTTGATGATATTATGGTTTTCATGTTTGGATATATATGTATGGACACACACACACAAGTACTGGTACGTCCTGGCTGGGTGTTTTACCATAACAATAACTGGAAAGAGCAGCAGCATTTGTGCTCTCTAGGAAGAAATAACTTCAATGGTTCTCATGCCAAATCCACCATCTTTCTTCCTTCAATGTATCACATTGTTTTTATCAGTAGAAGAGCTAAAAAGCCAGCCTAAAAAAATTACTTTATTGCAGCCCTTGAACAGATTGCTTACAGAAGGTGTGAAGTTACTATCATTAGAGATCTTTTAGTATAAGTTCTGCCAGCATCTATTTGTGCTTTGATTCCATCGTGCATCAGGAGACAGACCAGTCAGTCTCCTGAGGTCCCTCCTTTTCTGCAGATCCACTTTTCCTCTTCATACTATGGAATGCATAAGAGAAATCAGAGGAAGTGCGATGGGATTTTTATTCATAGCAAACAATACTTACGAAAATAGAATGTAGGAGGCCTATCTATCACCTCTGTGATTTGACTACTAAACCACAATACTTCAAAGTACGTAATCTCTTCCCTCATGACCTAGTAATGCATTCAGGAAAAACTGCAAGAGTCAGATTTATTCCACTTCCAAGACGTGTAGTTTGTTGTATAAACCAACTAAAGGACAATATATATTAGAATTAAACCCTGTCCACCTCTTCAGAAACTACTTCAGGAAATTCATATCAAATCTGTCTGCTGCAGTTAGTTTTTGTGACAGAACTATTACAGAGAAATAAAGTGTCACCGGTGAAAGGAATGTCAAGCTGCTTTGAATTGGCTAAACAGCATCTGATGTCCTCAAGGATTATAGTGCATTATGACCCTGCCCTGCCAATCTGTTTAGCTTCTGACGCTTCACCATATGGGGTCAGAGCAGTGATTTCTCATATAATGCTAAATGACCTAGAAAAGCCCGTAGCGTTTACATTGCAAACACTTATAAACACTGCAAAGACTTGAGCACAGATGAAAAAGCTGTAACATATATATTTTGATAGAGTCTCATTACATTACTAAATTGGACAATGCCTATTCCTTAGCGGCCAGGATAATCAAATAAACGCCCACCTATGTATTTATCACATACACACAGCACTGCTTTTAACAGATCTCAGTTAGGAAATGCACACAATGTTTCTGATATCACCTTGAGACTTGGACAGTGTCATTTTTCACTGATCGTGGCACTTCATGGAAATTATCATGGCTTGGTAGGCTAGCAATGCTCCCGGGGAAAACAAAGATAAGGTGATAAAAATAAGAAACCACTGTTCAAGCTTAAGAAAAGCATTCTGAACAAATAGCACACTGACATGGTCACCGTAAGTAAATAAAAACACTTTCTTGTGATGAGAAGTAGTTTAGCAAAGCAAACAACAAGGTGCATATTCCAAGTCAATAAATTATTCTTTTTTTCCACTTTAAAAATTACACCATTAACTGTAATTGTTATTACAACATTACAACTTTTCTGTCTTTGAAGACAATAAAAAAAAAAAGCTAAACCATGTAAAAGAGAAAAAAGATTTCAAGTTTGCCAAATTAGTAGATGCAAAGAAACGGGAACAATATAAGAGTAAAGATGATCTCAATAAAGATGTATCAATGCATTCTTTAAACTTTCAAAACTTGCAGTTTTAATGGGAGTACCAATCCAAAAATATGCAGGCTGCAGAACCATACATAAACAATGAACAGAAGGAACTTTGGAAGTTGAAAGTTTTATCAAGATTTTATTTCCTTTTTTTCATAGAATAAATTGATCTGTATTCATCATTAACATTCATAAGCATATCTGTCAAACCAACAGAAGCAATACAATCAAACATTTCATTCCTTAAAAACAAATTATGATGTTACTACTACAAAACACTACTATATACGACAAAAAACCCCTCTTTTTTGGAAGATATGCATGTTTTAATCTCTAAGACTAACATTAACATGAGAGTTATGGATAATGAGAAAGCAGAGGAGAGGAATGGGAGGAGAAAAGCAATGCTGGGAAGTGGTAACAGATCAATAGGTTAACCTTCTTTGGCAGTTATTTCCCACTTCAACACGCTAGAACATCTTAAATTAGCAGAAATGGCTCAAAAGGATACAAAGGGGTATATTCTATGCATCCAAGAAAGGAATTTTGATGTGTTTACAGGACTGTCAGAGGGAGCAATGTCAAATAATAAAGTGGACATGATTTGATTTTATAGACAATTATGGGTGAATGTTGAGTGCTGTGTTCAGGAGCAGAGACCCAACCTCCATTACTGTTAATGGGAGCACTGACTCCAGCTAGAATTGTAATTGTGCTAGAACTGTAATTGCTTGGCCTCCACAAACCAGAGTGCTGCTCAAATAAAAACATATTGAGGCATTCTCAGATGTGGAGGCAATAGAAAAGCTACACCAGGTGAGTACAACACTTCAGCAGGGGAAGAAACTCAGCACCTATTAGAGTATTTCCTATTTTAGGATTATGCCTCTTGCTAAGAAATAATTGCCTGCAATTGCCTGCTTCTCTTTGTTCTCACACATTTTCCTTGCCCCTCTTACATAAAAAATATAATAAAATTGCATTTATTTCCCAATTTACAAAGTTGCTCTGCTGTACTTCCACTGAGCCTCACCATCAAACCATTATTTATCATCCATGACTTTCTTTCCCTACCTTTTTTTTTTTTTTTTTTGCTTAAGGGAAAGGTTGACTAGAAAACAAGAATTCAATTTAATGGGAAACAAAGAGCTGGATAGCTTAGAAATGTTTTGCAAAACAGGCACCACTCTTACATCCTGCACACACAGACAGTAAATCTTGCAGATAAGGCTCTCACCTGTGATATGGCAGGCTTGTGTTGACATCACTATTCTTCCCACTAAACACAAAGAATCTAAGAACAGCCAAACCGACCTATTTAGCTCACTCTCTCCTCACTGACCAAGTTATATATTACATGTTTTCACCTAAAATACAACAACCTGCAGCTCAGGAGCTTCTTAAATATTTCTGTATTTAGCAGACTGTAATGATTTGTTTTCTCTCTAAGAACTAGTCCAGTTTTCTCTGAATCTGTGCAAACTCTTCACATCTAGAGCATCCTGTGGCAAGGGGGTCCCAAAGCTTTTACTAAAAATACCACCCAAGTGAGGGCCACTCTCCAGCTTATTATTTCCCATGTAGGGCTAAATATCTCCTCGAACTGACTATTTCAGCTATCACGAGTGTGCCTGAAGACCCAAGCTAAGAGCTCTCATTCTCTTCAGGAAGCATTCTACTTAGTGTAATTACAAACACTTGCCCTAAGGCCCAGCATGAGATACTAGCTTTGGCCCACCAACTAAAGCACTTATCAAGGATCTGGAAGAATCTAAGAACTGAAATTTTTCTGACAGAAAATATATTTTACTGAACAATTCACACCAAGTTGCTGGGACAGAGCGGTGACCTCATTCTCATCTTGAAGGAAATTCCACCTTTAAAGTCCAGCTCTATTAGGAACCACATACTGTCCCCACAGATGAGAAATAAAAAGGCACACCACAGAGGCCAGAAGTTGCAGAAAATTCCTATGTTTGAAAGGGTAAAAAAGAAATTTCTTAATCCTTATGTTCTCAAAACAGACTAACTACTGACTGGACTGAACGAAATGGATACTAAACTACAAGAATAGAAGATACCTGACAATGTTTATGATATCAGCAATAAACACAACCAAAAATGTAAAAATAACAATATATTTCTTGGTTGGTTGGTTCCTTTGAACCACAGGACAGGTCAATCACACAATACCTGTAGTTCTTCAAAGGTTTGAATCATTTTTTTGCTCAGCAGTTGACACCCCTTTGAGAAAAAATTATCTAATGCAACTCAGAGTTTACTGCTTAGGGATAAGATGAAAACTGATATCAAAGTTTTGTGCAGTCATGAGCTTTCGGGGCAGTATTAGCATTTGAGTAAGGGAGACTACAGACTTCAAGGCCACTTAGCACATAACAAATGAGAAAGGCATTCACAGTACTGCAACAAAAACTCTCTGGCTCCATTTTTCTTTTTACTCCAAATACAACAATACCCATCACTGATTTCACACTGATAAACAAGAAAATTTAAATTCTGGACTATTACATTATAGACCAAAGGGGAATAAGAAACAAGTATACTTTACTAACTTACTTGTTTTGTCCATGAGACAAGTGTTTACCTATGAAAAAATATCTCTGTAGTGCAAACAATAAGTTTGGGGGGGCAGGGGAGGAAGGAATAAAACTTCATACAGAGCCCCTTCTGTTTTAACTAAAAAAAAAAAAAAATAAATTGTGTAATGAGCTCTACTAGCCAAAGAGGTGTTTACAAACAGTATCTTGCCTTCCTTCACATAAGAACTCATAGAAGTTCAAAATACTCACTTGCATTCCCAAGCATTCAATATACAAATTTCCACTTGAACATAAGCTCACCCCATGAAAAATGGTCAAGTTCAGGTCAGTTCAGGTAACAAGAAAATAGCCATACATACACAATAGCTGTCTTTTTTCTTTATGCTTTATGCATTTGAAAATAGAAATGCATATACAAACCCGCAATTTTTACAAGTCTAATTTCTTTACTCCCATTATTCCATAAAAATACCAGCAAGCACAAACAGCATTTAAAATAGCAATACTCACTGAGAGTATAGACAAACAAGTCAGCACCTATTAGAATGACAGGAGCTCAAATTGGTTGGAGCTTTGACAAAAATCCATCTAGACCTTTTCTTAAATACAAGCACATCTAAAAAGATCAGAACAGCTTTTAAGCTCAGATGCCAGGTTTTTTGAAAACACACAACAGAACAAATAATTTTTGTATGGGGAGAATTAAAAATGACTGAGATCAGAAATAAATGAGATTTGTAAACTACTGTCTTACTATTGCATCCTTGCAGGGTTTTCCCTTACTCCCAGGCTTGCTCTGAATCAAGCTATTCTTCAGGGCTTCCAAGACTGCAGAACTGTAACACACACACTGTTATATCTCTAGGTAAAACATTTCATGTGCTTCCTCAGCAGTCTCAGCCCCTGCTGCACTGTAGGTTTCCTGCACGATCACTTCCATCTTATTCTTGCCTCAGATTGCACAACAGGAGTATATTTCTTCTTGAATACACCCATGAGAGGGAGCAACCTAGTGCCAGGTGGCTCCATCTGACCCTACGTCAGGACAAGACAAACAAGGGCTTTCATTCTGCCCAGCCACAGCCTTTTAGAGAACCCTAAAACATGCAAAGTAATAACAACAGTCTCTGTCCATAATAATTATACCACATATCTTTTCTGATTGTAATTCTGTTGGCAAGTTGCTACAGCAAAATAGTATCATAGGGTTACGGGATGCAGTTCTAAAAGTTAGAGAGTTCTAGAAACTGATGCATTAGTCACGAGAAGTTCTTGGATCAGTGGGACAGAAGGCCAGGGCAAGCAGGTGCCAAAAGGCAAAACTTAAATGTTGGATAAAAACACGACTATGTGGGTTTTCCATATTTTATGATCAATGAGACAGGCGTGCAGTTAGGTGAGAATTTTGAGTTCCTCTCTATCCTAAGCTATTTTACAAGCTTTTTAATACAGGTTATTTTTAGAACCATAAATAAGCATAAAACAAAACTGAAAAAAACACCCCCCAAGCAAAATCTTCCATTCAGAATTCCAGAGCTATGGTACAATTCTTCCCTGCTGTTGTTTACTTCACAAATATTTCTTCTGCAAAATACAGTTCACATGCACAGAAATAGGTGGTGTGAATTGTGGCTCCGATTTATCCAGTACATTGGTATTCCTTCCTCTTAAAAAGGACGCAGTCAAGGCTCATCTCATCTATTTATGCCACATTTGTTACTAGAGGATAGAAGCTCACTGGGCATTCTTATATTTTTGCTCTAACAGAGAGGCACTCCAGCAAAGAAAAGCTATCTTGAGCCCAGGACAAGCCTTATTTTCCCAGGACTATCATGCATTCCAGGAAAATAATAGCTACATCCATTACAGAAAGAACAGCAAACAAACTACTGTGTAACAACAAACACAAGCAATAAACCTGACAGGATGCAAAACTTTTCCTTTAGTGAAAGAGCACAGAATGTATTTCATCCTCTACTTACCCTTTACCGATGACAACAGTAGACTAAAATATTACTAGTTGGAAACACAATTTGAGATCAGCTAGAGCAAGTCATCCAACTTCACCTGACCCACTTAACATGCTTTTAAATTCTATCCATTTAAGATGTTCTCAAGGAGCACCAGCTTATTGAACAGTTCTGCTGTATGAAGTGGGTCTCTTTTTCTTTCATAGGCCAAGAGAGATGAGGCTTTTTACAGGTTTTATTGAAATACAACATGAAGAATGTCCATGCTGTGGCTTCTCTGTAAGGCAACGGAAGATATCTGCAAGACAGTGGAAAATTTGCACTATTTTCCTCATAACTATGAAGTCCATCGGTGATCTAATTATCAGTTCTAGCACTTCCATTCATGAGTGCCTCGATGCTACATTTTTACACCCAAGAAAAATACAAGAACATACTTTAATCCCTTTTTTGTTCTTCAGAAAGGCCTAAAAGACCTCTCCAACAAGAGAGGTCTGAATTACACTTTTTCATCTCAGACTACTGTGTGTTCAGGTCCTCTATTTTATCACCCAAAGGATTTTTTTGTTCTATCTTGTCGGAAATAAGTCTCCACTTTCCTGGAATTTCCAGACAGTAAGCAAATAGGAGTTCTACAGAAAAGACACGGAAGTCCCAGCCCAGCAGTCACAGAGGTATATGTAAGACTAAGGGCAGGAACACTGTCTGCTATGTCCCGCATTTGATGTGCCTGCACTTCAGGGATTTTTGCCCTCCCAGCTATTGTCCAGGGAGTCCAGATGAGGATATACAAGCTCTGTCCTCACTGAAGAAGATAAATATGAACAAGAGCAAAAAGGAATTGAACCAGAATCCCTCAAGTACTTCTGGGACTTCCTGGCCCAAACATGAACTAAACTGACAAATAACAGAGTTGTGCTCCTGATGTTGATATTAACCTCTCAAGTTCAAAAGAAAAGGGCCATTTCCATGCAAGATTCTGATGCAGATTTGAGCTTTTGAGATAACAATTCATAAACAGGGTCTTATTATCTGAAATTAAACCAATTATAAGAGAACTGTTAAGTACCTGGAGATTGACCTGCTCTATACAGGTGCATCTTTTCAGAATGAGTGTTGTCTGGCTCTGGTTACAGGATGCCTTAAAGAAGAACTCCCTTAGATCACTCACTTGGTTACAGTCTCCATTCTTCTCTGCACCATCTGCCCTTTATGTTATGAAGGAACAGTGAACACTAATGAACCTGGAATCCTTATTTGCAGATCCCAACTTAATAATTTTCTTTAATATAAATAATATTGGAAACACTATTTCTAAACCTGTGAACCAGGTGTCACCATGGGAGAAATCTCCCAGGAAGCTTTTAATGTGATTTGATATGAAATTATGAAAAGACACAAATATTTTTCCAGTTAATCTGTGCAGTGACGCTTGAGCATATCTATAACCTAAAAGTCCAGCATATTTCAAAGTAAGCTCTTCAGATTACTGAGGGAGTTTGTTGGTTGAGGGGTTGGGTTTTGGTTTTTTTTTCATTTCATTTGGGGTTTGGTGGGGTAGGGTGCATGTTTAAAATGTGACAAATAGTTCATACAAATTATTTTGCTAGCCTAGATAATTGAAGAAATCCATTCCTCTGTGGCAAATCTGTCAGCTTCAGAATTATTATAATTTATCAGTAGAAGCATTTTAGAAAGTGGGTTTTGAATTTCAAATGTCTGATACGTGAGCATTTGTGCATCTACTTCTAAGACTTCGGAAGTGAGAAAATTTGGGAACCTACAAGCACAAAGCACTATCTACACTGCAATAAAAAATATCTGTTCATAGCTTTTGTACTGGATCCCTGAGAAGAACAAAAGTAACCAGAGACATTAAATTCGTTCAATGTCTAGGAGCCTTTTACTGAAACGCAACCAACTGTTGATTTTCCAATACGAAAACTTTAGTAAACAGAAGTAAGGCAAATCTAATTGAGTTTCATCGTGAAGACCATAATCCAGGCATGTCTTCCCTGGATCTTAACAGAGCACTGCTACCATTCCATTCAATCCCTAAGACTTCAAGTAGTTCAGCTGATCTGTAAACCAAACAAAAGATGAACAGTAAGACCAACAAACCAACCAACAGACCATCTCACCAAAAGACCAAGGAAACATTCCATAGCTTTAGAAAAAAAATTCTACCAAGCCCAAAAGTCATATTCCACTCTGATTTGTGATTGACATCAGGAAACTCTTTGTCCAAATTAGAACAAGCATTCAAAAAAAAAAAAAAAAAAAAAAAAAGAGCTGATGGAAAACTATTTCAAAAGCTACAAGGATTCAACCAGACAACATGGATTCCTAAATTTTTCAGGCCTGTTATCACTTTTCCCTGATGCTAATGTCCCAAAAGTACTCCAGAAACACATAGTAAACCTGACCTATGAAAATCAATAGATTCACATCTTTATTGAAACCAGTACTTTCTCTAAAATAGAAAAAAATTCAAGAATCTAAGAACTTTAATTGTTTTCATTTTGCTTTGAACATCAGAATTGGCCCTCTAACACAACTCAAGGCAGCGTGTAGGGTACTTTCTGATATAATTTAAACCTGCTAGAATTAACTGACCATTTTACAGCTGTGGAAAAACTGGACAGCAATGATGAAAATTCACTTTCCATCAGGCAGAAAAAGGCACTAAGTGAATTGCACATAATTGAGAAGACTTGATGTAAACTTGGAAGTTACACTTGCTTTGAAATAGGATTTAGTGTATTTTCTCACTTTCTATATGAATGGGCAGAAATAGTGAAGCACAGACCTTCCAGCAGTTTATTATTTCACACTATATAAAAGTCAGTCCAGCCAAAAAGTCCTTCAAAAAGCTAAAGACTGCCAAAATTGGAAGCTGGGAAACACCTCAGCACTTAATGACAGAGTTTTTTAAGTGTAAGACCCTGTAAGAAATTTGAAATTAGCTGTAAATGGAGTTAAACTGCATCTGAATCACTCACCAGACATTTGACATAAGATTTCTTCCCTTTCTAATAAGCACTTACCAATTAAAGTTTATTATTTTACTTCTTATTATCAATCACTTGTTATAATTGTAAGCTCCAACAGAAATTTATCATTCAACACTATCTCAAAGCACTTCAGTGTGGGGGGCAAGCAATCTAGATTTGTCTGACCTGTTTTTACAGCACAGGTCTGCTGAACTCTGTCTTGGGCACAAAGAAGGCTTGTCTGGAAGCATCTGGAGAAACAGAACATTAATATTTACTGAGTGTAATTACCAGTTGTGCACTGTTAACAGAAACTCATTTTCCCTTGACTTTCAAATTTGGTATCACATCACCAGCACAAACTGTTGTTAGCTAATTATTCAGAAGAATGTGCCTTTCTGGAACAGCAGAGAGTGCAGTTTTATAACCAAATCTCTTTGTCACAGGTACCATTACCCTATATGCAGTGGTTTGGACACTGACTTAAGAATGTGACAATAAACACATATCCCCCTCCAGGCATGTTATCACAATTTCTCAAAATAGGTACTGGGTATAACAAACAATACCTCTATGACTTTTGGGACACATGGATTAAGTCTATTCTTTCACCAAAAGTGAGGTTAAATTGTGTGGAAATAGCATACAGGGACTCTAAAGAGAGTAGCAGATACGACAAGTTATAAAAGCAGGACTTTCGTAACATAACAGTGACAGAATATTCTGAGTTCAAAGGGCCCTACAACGATCATCAAATTCCAGAACATTGGAGAGAACATTCGGGGGGGGGGGGGGGGGTGGCCGGGGGCAAGAAGGGCATTCCTTGGACTTTAAAAGCAAACAGTCAGCAAGAGTTTCATTGCATGGGCACTGTAGAGATTCACTGCTGTAGCACCAACCCTCCTCTTCATCTGGTCCCCATAAATACACACAGACTTAATGCCAGCAAAAGGAATCATTATTTGACTTTTGGTTTCACCTCAAGTTGCTTCTTCTGTTACTGTTTGCTTTACTGTAGGACTAGCAAGTAGTCCATCTGCACAAGTAGATACCACAAAGCATTTAACATAGCCAAAAATTCACTTAGAATCAATTAGCATACTTTCCATGGGAAAAAAAAATAATTTTTCAAACAGTAACATTTTCTCAGCATTCAGAAGATTTAGCTTATTTCAGTTTCAACCAGTGATTAGCTAAGATTTTTCTCTAAATCCTTCTTCCACCCATCCCAGCTTCAATAAAATTCAAATTTGTGAGCATATTTTCTAGAAATATCTAGTGGAACTCATTAAAATAGGTGCAGATAATATTGGACTTCGTTGGCAGGCTACCAGGAAGGATAAAATTATAGCCAGAATGTTGTTATCTCAGCTACTGTGAATATAACTGGTCTCAAGTCAAATGACCTTCACACATGTCCTCTTTATCAACCTGAAATACCAGATTATTCGGTGTAACAACATCTGCTTGATTTAGACCTGGCCTGGACCTCTGAGCTCAGGTTGACAGGGAAAAGCTATTCCCATCACCTCAAAACCATACTCATTGCCCAGAACACTGTCAAGTCTCCTGTCAGATCTAATCCTTCAGTGGATTTCAGAAATACAACAGTTTTAGAAACAGATCTCTTCTCTGGGAAGAGCTGCTCCATGTGCATGCTCTATATTGGAGACTGACCCACTGCCTCCTGCTTTTCCTCTGCTTCTGTGCCGCATGCTGTGCAAACATTTCCCTGAGCTTATTTTTCAAGTGGCATCTTAGAGTGGAGGAGATATTCCCTGGAGTGTATTTTCTTTCTTTACCATCACTCCTTTCTATACAAACAACAGATTGCTCTGCTGCTGCCCTTTAAATTTAGAGAATAAAAATCCCACACCACAGATGCTTGGTGAAGCGAAGAGGGTTGTTCTTCCACAAACTTACTGGGAAGTCAAAGAACTTGAGTCTTGCTCGTGGTCCTTCTGCAGGGGATAAAGACTTTCAATTTTCCTCTTCTGGTGATGGTTCTCAATACAGGATTTATAGACCACTGATAGAATGCAAGATCATCCTAAATACTCCTGAGCTAGTCTGTAAATTTTCCTGCACTATTTTTATTAACACACAGAATTAATGTTGCATAATTGTCTGGAAGGATTGAGAATTACTGGGGTTGTTGAGCTTCCCATAGAATTGTACCAGTCGCTTAAGAAAATGATGATAGACTAATCAAGAGAAAGAATGGTTTCAGTGCATGCACCACAGGTTGCATTGTGTAGACTTAGTTTCATTATTCATTTTTTCACTAAAAAATTAAATCTACTGTTTAAGAGAAGAAGAGGTATCTTCCGGGCATCATATGAAATTATGAGTAAGGTTGCTTGCATCTCTGAAAAGAATATGAAGAGTGAAGTGCTTGGAGATTTACCAAATTAAACTGTAAGAGGATTTCTAATAAGGTTATGGAGGCCATAAACCATGTCTAAAATTCTCTACCTTCTACAGCCCGTTCAAAATGTTAACAAAGAAAGGGGGGGGGAAATCCCTATAAACAGCATCTAACAGAGTTTGTTAACACAGGAAACTTCCACCACTTCAAGTGAGAGCAAAATTTAAAATGTTAAACTACTTCCACAGTGACACAAAACAACCTGGAAAAGAAATTACTTCATAAATGTCAGTATTGTCAATTAGACTGGTTCAAGATGTGTGTACACACACATAGTACCCTAAATAAGGATATCCTCACGGAACAGCTGAAGCACACCCATACATATTGGAAGATGGAGCAAGCAACCGGAAAAAAAAAGGCCCACACTTCCAGAATTTAGTTGGATACCTTCCCCCAGCCCATCTGGTGAACTCTGTGTTTTACTCTTCAGTTTTTGAAAAGTTATTTCAGGAACAATTTTTCTATCCTGAGTAAACCTATCTCTCTTTCTCCCACAGTCCTCCTCAACGAATTAAATAATAATAAAATAATTAAATAACAATAAGAATAAATATTATAATAGTAGTACAAAATGTAATACTGATATTTTCAAATATTCTGCATTATTTCTACAATTTCTGTTATAAATCAATATTAAATTAGATCCTGGATTAAAAATATTTTTGAATTAAATTTCCAAAATCAGTTTGTTCAATTGCTTCAAGACTGCTTGGGGTCTTTTTTCTGTTTGTTTGGTTTTGTTTCTGGATTTACAGCTATTCTAAAGAACAGTAATTTCCTAAAAGTTTTTGTAAAACTAAGAACAAATACCTTCACCCTCCCCCAAATCTGTTGCATGAGAGAGCCATAAGGCTTTAAAGATGTAATAAAGCAACAAACAGAAAATACTCTGATGACTAGCAGTTGAGGAAAAGTGTAGCACAGAAATGAAATTGTCACTATTAAAAGTACTAACGCACAGATCAGAGAAGTAGAATGTAGTTCAATTGTATGGGCCAACAGTTATACATGTAAAGAGATCTGCAGGCTCGTAGGAAATACTAGATGGGATTAAGCAACTTTGGTATATTTCTGTAACATACAGTAACATATTTCAACATATCAGTGATCTGATCTACCAAACAAATTAACATTAGTATCACCCCTATTAGCAGAAATCATGAAACCCAAACCCACAGTCTTCTTGCAAATTCTCTGCAGTTTTAAAACAGCCCCCCAGGAATTCTGCTTGATGCTGTGTTTCTTGAGCAAATATTTCTAATTTCTTTCCAATAACCATTCTGAACAACTTCTGGAAACATACACACCCTCTACGAAAAAGCTGTTTCTGACACATGACAGAAAAAAAGGATTTATGCTCGCATACCTCCATTCACCTCAACCTTCCTTTGGGGTTCAGGAAAAAACCCACAGTATCTGAGAAATATAGCCACTCAGATTTCCGTCACTTGACACAGGACTTGCACCACTTTTGCTCCGTAATCCATCCAAAAGCATTTTATACAAGCGCTGCTCAGTTCAAAGAGGTCATATAAACAAAAAAAACTTTCAGACATAGGAGCATCTGTTATTAAAAATAAAACCCAAGGTTCTCAGAAAACTCTATTAGTATGCGTGATGGTTTGACCCTGGCTGGACACCAGGTGCCCACCAAAACCACTCTATCACTCCCCTCCTCAACAGGACATGGGAGAGAAAATACAAGGAAAGCTCCTGGGTTGAGATAAGATCAAGGAGAGGTCACTCACTGATTACACTCACAGGAAAAACAGACTCAACTTGGAGAAGATTAATTGAATTTATTACCCACATCAGAGCAGAAAAATGAGAAGTACAAAAAGGGAAAAAAAAAAATAAAATCTGAAAACCACCTTCCCCCCACCCCTCCCTTCTCCATGGGCTTAACTTTGTTCTCAGTTCCACAGGGATACAGGGAATGGGTCAGTTCATCACACCTTGTTTCTGCTGCTTCTTCCTCCCCAGGGAGACAAGTTCTTCTCCTGCTCTAGAATGGGGTTCCTCCGATGGGAGACAGTTCTCCACAGACTTCTCTAACAGGAGTCCTTCCCGCAGAGCACAGCTCTCCATGCTTTTTTCTCCCTTCTTAAAGACATCACACCCCAGAGTCACTGCCAGCATCGCTGATGGGCTCGGCCTTGGCCGGCAGCAGGTCCATGTTGGAGCCACTGGTATTGGCTCTGTGGACATGGGGGAAGCTTCCAGCAGCTTCTCAAAGAAGCCACCTCTATAACCCCCCTGCTACCAAAACCTTGCCACACAAATCCAAATATAGTGTGCTGTGTATTTTTTCAAACATATACAAAGAGACACTTTTAGCTACATTATCCTCAGACTCATGTTAACCATAATTTAAATCTTGTTTTTGTCTTTTTGTTTGAACCACACCAGCCCTCCTTACACCTGAACTCTCAGTCATGTTTCCCCCATCCAAATCATCTTGCTCCAAAGTTCATTCCTGCTAAATGTGTAGATTAAAATTCTGTACAACAAATACAGGCCACAGGGAAGAAATGCACAGGAAGTGTTGGAATAGCCTGGACAGCAAACTGCCTCTTGAAAATCCCAAAATTGACAAGAGTTCTCTCAAGCTGCAGAATTTTTCAGTGATGTCAGTTTTTCTGCACCTCCAAAGACCACATATTTTCAGGGTGAGATAAAAGGCAGGTATTTTCCTGCTTTTCAAGACACCTTTCAGACAGCGCAGCTGTCTCTGTGCAGAATGTCTCGAAAAGAAAGGATGATTCAGATCTGCAGATACCATTAACCAATATCCATCAAACAAGAAAAGCAAAGCAAACACAGACTTATTTCAGTCTTGAAAAACACGTGGGTTTTTTCCCCTGGAATATTGTCCCTTCTCTTCTTTTAGTTTGTTTCTATCAAAAGCTATTCTTTAGGAAGAAAATTATAAATTTTCAAATATTCAGACACGCATACCTTAGTTGTAGAGAAAAATGCCAGATTGACTGTTCTGGAGGTGTAACACCTTCAGTCACAAAATACTACCAAAAAAAATACATTATAAGGATGAGTCTCCTGATTATCTTGCCAAAGAACATTAAACCTGGTTCAGTGTAAGATCCTCAAACAGTGAAAATAAGCCATATTTCAATTGTTAATACTATTTAGTCATTAGTTTTTCTTCAAAGGCACAAATGTTCAAATATTAATTTGTGCCAAACATAACAATTCTACTTTCTGACCTGAAACTCTTAAGACCAAAAAAAACATCAGTTGGATACCATAAACCCTGACTGGCTTTAGCCATCTTAGATACAAACACCCAGATATGTTAGTATCTAATAATCCTATTTGAGTGCTCTTAATTTAATATGGCTTCATGTGATTTAAATCAGTTCTCAAAAAATATTTGCCTACTTCCCTTCCTCCCCTCCACTATGTTTTTACACGTGACTCCAGGTTTATGGAGGAAGATGACTGAATAAACTTAACACACATATTGGTATGCCTGGCAGAACATCAAGCATCCCTTTGTTACAGTAATCCTACGTATGTCTTGCCCAGATTTTTAGCCCTAAAGTACCTCATAAACAGTTAATCAAATAAAATAGCAGAGCAATAATGAAAGATTTAATTGTTTCCAGAAGTTTCAACTACTTTGCTGCCAATATATTTCTGCTTTGGTTCCTCAAAAGTCCTGCGTAGGCTTCCAGAAACAGCTGTGAATTTGACAGGAAGGAGACCCTCCAGGAAGACTGTTTCAAATCCAAGAAAGGAGGGAGTAAGCAGTTTCATTTTGCAATTGCTTTCCTCTAGTTCTAAAACTGGTCTCTTCTTGCTTTTCAGAGAATTTTTCATAATGCCTTTCTTCTCGAGAAGTCAATGGCTTAGTCAATTTCCAATTTCAATGTCCTTAACAACCATTGACTTTTTTAAAAAACAAAAGCTTATTTAAACCTCTGGCTATGATTTCTCAAACTACTAAAACCGTGGTCAACAGCCTGCACCACAAAAATAGCTTTTCTGCTTCCTTGCCCTCAAACCACTTGGTGATCACAAGACTGCCGACCCTGATATCTTCTTTTGCCTCTCTGTTCTCAGAGAAATGTTGGGTCAGGAAGTTAAAAAATCCAAGAATTTTCTTTTTTATCTTTGGTCATTGGGTACCCCTGGGATTTAAGGGACATTAGCTACGAGCCATACTTTCACTATGGAGAAAGGGAGAAGGCAAACATCAGAGATAGATAAAGTGATAGAATAAAAGCCAGTAAAGTGCTTTGATGACAAAGGTTATGCAAGCATGAAGGAACACTCTTACACTTCTCATCAGTAGGGAGGAAAGGACTTTGAAGCACAATTTAATGCTCAAAAAAAAGTCATGAACTGACCGAAAGTTTCATTTTGGGCACTAAGTTCAACAGTGAAAGAATAAGCAATGCTACCATATATCATCCTGTACAATTCTGACGAGCATAAAAAGGAAGCTGATAAAACATCAGACCTTTTAAAATATGTAATTTTCATGTCCCAGCCTCAGACAATGCCAACTGCACACCCTAGAACCCTTCTCTCCAGAGAAGCTATGAATCTCTAAAGTGTGCAGCAGAGCCTAAGCGAGAACAGATGCAGCACTGAAAAGCAGACAATACATACCAGATTAGAAGAACCAAAGAAAAATAAAGGAAAACTGTAAATATGTCAAAAATTGATACTAGGATTTTTTTAAACACTGAAAATTAGCAAGGCATTCTTTGTCCTGCTGTATTGCTTCAAAGGCAAATGGAGAACATACTAAATAATGTAAAATAAATGAAAATTAGATATCTCACTCTATGTATTTTTTTCAAAGTATTCTATAGGAAAACCCTGTTTCTTGTTAAAACCAAAATTATTCTGGTCTGTTTTGTTTAGGATGTGACACTAGGTGACTGATCACTATCTCACATGTCCTTCTGGGACAGAATGTTGTCTGCTCCCATATCACTCGCATTTTGCAGTGCAGATGAGATGCACGTGACACCTCTTGCACCTCATGTGCTGCAAGAGCCCTTTTCCTTATCCAGAGCTCCACACACGACATGCAGGCAGAAGGAAACCCAGAGAAACCTTCTACTCCCCAGACACATCCTTCCCCCTCTCTCTGCTGCAATCCACATATAATCCTGTCTGCTGAGACCATACGGACGAGTGAAAGCCTCCAGAATGAACCCTAAAGCTGTCACAGCAGGACTTGTTCCATCAGCCCCTTCACCACCCCTTGAGCAGCAAGACTGTCAGAAACTGCTAATGAAATCCTTTTCCCCCATTTAATGAACATGGTAAAGAGTCGATGGAAAATATCATATGGAGGCCACTAAATCAAACACGATTTGCTTACTTAGCAACAGTAAGGCAATTAAAAGTTTGGAATACATATACATGTGTATAAATAAAAATAATGGGAGAAAAAGGACCTTTAAATCACCCATAAAGTTCAATCTCTTCTCCTCTTTTCCACAACCTGACTTATAAATCTAATATTTAAATTTCAAGCAACTAAGCTTCCAAAAAAAGGAAAGAGATCATAAAACAAAAAGAAAAAAAAAAAGGCAAGGCAACCAAGCAGAGGTTGTCAAAGAAATTTTGGTTTCCTATTTTTTTTATTTCCCTTATCTTTATAGTTGCAGTAAATTTTTCAGTTATAGCCAGTTCATGTTTTTAGAAATAATGGACTCTCTCAGCAAAAATCACCTTTATTCTTAAAATTACACAAAAATCAAATACAGATTATACCACCTTCTCTTTCAAATTATCCCATGAAATAATTTTGATAGATTTTAATAAATTTTTAAGCAATGTTTACTTCTAAAATGTAGCAATGGCTCATGACATTTCTTTGATGTATACTGAATTTTATCTATTTTTATTGTACTATAGAATGCACCTGGTTCATATATTGACATCTTTTGATGTACTGAAGTTTTCATACAATTTTTGTTATGCATCATATTTTAAAAAATGGATAAACAAACATATGGAGAATATTTATATACTGTGTGCACCAGATCACAAGTAAATTCAGTCAGTTGTTCATGAATAATAGAGAACAGAATTCTGATTGAAAACAACTGCGTGCATCTAAAACAAGCATTACTTGTACCAGTAACCTGTGTATTCTGCACCAGTCTGTATGTAAATTCCCATCGATATACTCATTCCCTAAGATTCATGGAATGATTTGGGTTGGAAGGGATGTTTAAAGCTCATCTAGTTCCAACCTCCTGCCATGGGCAGGAACAACTTCTACTAGACCAGGTTGGCCAAGCCCTGTCCAACCTGTCCTTGAACACTTGCAGGGATGGGACATTCACAGCTTCTCTGAGCAACCTGTTCTAGTATCTCACCACCCTCACAGGGTGCTTCCTAATCTGGAATCTAAACCTGTCCTCTCTCAGTTTAAAGCCTGACTTCAAAGTGCTGCCTGCAAACAAGATACAATTTTCTCCCCTCCTTCTACTCATCACAAGAAATGTAAACAGGGCCACATCCACTGGCAATTCCATTTCTCCTCTGAAAGAGGCAAGAGAAAAATGAAGTGTCAGTGACAAAACTCAGAGAACAGGAGTGACAGATAAGCAGGACTTCTTTCTTTCTGGTAGATTCCAGGTCTGTGCTCTCACATGGCAACATACACAGTGTACATACAGCCCACTTGTAGAGTAGATAAATCTTGCCCAAAGTTGAACACCACTTTAAAGGTGACCACTTCTTCAACAAATCACTGGACCTAAGCCAGAAAAGCATCCATGTGAGCTTCTCATCTCACAAAAGAAGCATCTGTTGCAAAGCATTCTGCTGGCAAAGGTGATTAAAAAGAATTCTGCCAGTGCCTGCTCAGTTGAGACACCAGGGAAATGAAACCTTGACAGTTGCAATCCTCTCAGAAACAAAACAGAACTCCTGCACTGGGCTTGGTTGAAGCTTGAATGAACTACAGACAAGTGGCTGTACAAATACCTGGAACGTGGGTAAGAAAGTGGGCGATGCATTCCAAAAGTAGCCCAAGGACAGAAAGCAGATCTAAAATTCAAAGGGAAAAGGAAACAGTGTAAACAGTGCCATGCAGCAAGAAACTCAAGAGGTTGGACAGAACAGAAATCGTGGCAGATGTGTTCCCCCGCTCATGGCACACATCAGGGTGGGTAATGCAGAGGAAGGGTGAATTGTAGCCTCCCGAAAGATCATGAACATGTATCCACTGGGAGAAAACACAGGCTTTGAAAGAGGAGAGTTTGTAACAGTGGTTAAAAGATCAACCCAGAACTCTTAACAGATTATTAAGCATAAGCACTCACACAAAAATCTATACAGCATATGTCATATTTGCATGTGTTAAAGGAATATAATCAAGTTCCACAGGTTTTTATCATCACTGTTATGACCTGATCTTATTTGCAATTGTGTTACCAAAATCTGCTGCTTCTCCTCTCCCCTTTCTTGGTTAAATAATTAGTTCCCATGGAAACCAAAACACTTCTGGTACGGACACATAGTTTTAACAGACAACGTGAAATGTCTCCTCTTCCTGTAGATGGATGGGGACAGTGGTGGCCATGAAACAGACTTCATGTTATAAACAGCTTCACAATGTTTGTGATGACAAAGAGTATTAACTTTGGATAACATTGCAAAGCTGTGCAAATAATAGAATAAGGAAAGAACTTATGATTACTTTTATTTTAATGGAAATGGGCTTAGATTATACACTGAGCAAGTATTTAATCTTCCTCAATTTACAGCTATTTTAAACAAACTCACTGTTTTTCAAAAGTAAATCGCAATCAAATCTACAAAGGAGGAATTGGGTAACTCTTGGACCTCAAATGACAACAGGGTATGTGGTTTTTTCACTTCACCTACTTTGTAAAACCTGGATGCCTGGTGAAAAAAAGCTTCCTATCATTACAGGAACCTCCTGTATCACCTCAGGAGAGTTAGTTTTCAGCGAGTAATCAGAGCTCTTTCATCAACTCCTCTCACTTCAAGATATAAATGGCCCTCAGAAATACGGGGTGCAGAAGCTCTCATGTCAACATTTACCCTCACAGGTATTCCTATGCAAATAAATGAATACTGCTGGATGTACGAGAGCCGGTCCCATGAGTGGGAATGTGCAAGCCTACCCCTTAATTAGAACATAGCTTCCTGCCATTTAACAGCTATTTCATATGCAGATACAGCGAGAGACATCTAAATGAAATCATTTATTCCTGCAATTATTTCAACATGAAAAGGGATGTCAAAGTATGAAACTATGACTGAAAACTGACATGGCTTTAAGGTTGTAACTGGTACCCTGCATTTTCAGAATTCTAACTGCATAAATATAATACTTATTTTGCCTTTTTTTTTTGGCAAGGAAAAAGTCATAACGATTTGGGAAGATAAGAAATAATACAGAAAAGAAGAATAATAATCATGTTTTAGATTAATTTTGCATAAGATTACTTTAAAATATTTAAAACCTCACAATACTGGGTAGTTTTCTCAGTCTTGCCATTTCTATCTTTCAAATACTTTGCATTATATTAGCTTGAATTATCAATTTATTTATAATGCTTTTCCTGTAACCTCTGTAAATGGATGAACTGGGAAGAACAGAAAGAAAAAGGCAATCAACAAAAAATTTTTTAAAAAACAGAAGTCCTGTTTGCCCCACGTATTTCTTCAGAAGCTAAAAAAGTGAATTTCTCTAAGGGAGACAGCAGAAATTACATATAAAACCCACAGTGATACAAGAACAAGACAAATACATGCAAATATTGGACATCCTAATTTTTTTTTTCTTTGGTTGGTTATTTTTGCTTTATTTTGATTTTGTCGTTGTTTTGGAAGAGCTTAGAGTCTCTCAAAAACACTTTTATGTTTCTTTGATTAAAATGTAGAGAGGAACTGAATATATTTATATTCAGACATTTTGGATTCTGGCTACAGCATGTTCCCCATGAATATGTTTCCATAACTTCTATGTCTGTTCTATGCCATCATGTAAATCCTAAAATTTAGGCAAACTCAGCTGCTGACACTCATAAGCTTATTAATGGGGAGGATCATGGATGACATACACTTCAGTAAACCCTCTTTTTTCCTACTGTCAATAGATAAAAATCTGCTTTCCCTCCCACCATAGGCATTAAACACACGTTATACAATTCACCCAAGCACTCACACCTACCTCAACCTTGTTACAAGGGCCCCAGCCTTCCAAGAAAGACTGAGGTGACACCCACACCTACTTATCTCTGCCATTTCTTTTCGTTAAGGGAGAGTCATAAACCATGTCGAGAACGATAAAGACAGCTCAAACAGCCCTGCCACTGCATCTGAAGGAAGAGACCTCGAAGTTGCATATGGCAACTGGCCAGAATGTGTCTGCCAGCACAAGAGTAAGACAGGAAAAGAGAAACATTAAAACATGGAATATCAACAGCTGGACTTGGCTCTGACCTGTAGGAAGAAACTCTTTCACCCAGGCTGTCAAGCAAGAGGGGTTGGAAAATGTGAATTATTCTTTACATAGTTATTATCCAATTATTAATTGTCAAAAATATATGACCTTATGCAAATTAAAAGACAACAGAAATTAAAACTAATTGTTTTACTAAAGTATGGGAGACAGTAAAACCTTTGAATATCTACCCAGACAAATCCATAATTAAGCTTTCAAATCAAGGTTGATTTTTGTGGCACTGTACATTATGTTGGTTCTCACTCCTGCAGCAACCAACCAACAAATCAGAAAAGATTAAATGTGTAAGCTGGTACAATGACAGAACTACACGCATGGAATATGGCTGCAAAAATACAAGCACTTAAATAATAACAGCTCATTAAGCTTTTGTTCTTTAACACAATGTTCAGCTGAAGCCCATGATTTTGCGTGTGATCCTCACCCTGAAATGCGACCCTCACATTTCAGCAGGGTGATTATTTCAGCTGCTCTCTCAATCCTTTGGTTACATTCACAGTGTAACTGCATTCAAATCGTGACCAGGGTGAACCTGTTAATGGGATAATGGTATCACAAGTGACTACCTATCCATGCCCCGATGCCTGTCACTGACCTGCAACATAACAGAGTAGAGGTTTATCGACAAACTACAAAATATCTGTAACCATTCACCAGAAACTATTTCTACCTGTCTCTAGAAGAGCATTTTAAATTTTTTTGCCCACTTTTCTAAGGAAAGACAGGTGCCACAATCCCACTGTGAAGTGCAAATTGGCAGTTTAAGCCCCCATCACTCTGCTGGATGTCAGTCATACTTGATAACTTTTGAACTGATTGACCAATTATAACCACTCTGACAAAAGCACCGCAACTTCACAGACCGTTAAATTCCTGACTGGGGAGGGTGGGTTGGAAGGGACAAGGAATTAGCAGATTGATACAGATATAATACCAAAATTAGTGCTCTTTGCCACAGTAAAGACTTCCATGTCACTTCAATAATTCTCTCGTCAACCAATCAAAGATTAATCAACTAGAATTAATTATAGTGTTCATTATCTATTTTTCAGCTAGAACATGGGAAAGGCTTGAGAAGGCTGTGGAAGAAGGGGCAGTTGGAAGTGGGAGGAAATGCATGAGCTTGTTAACACTTCAGGAGAGCTCAGAAAATATGGAATATGGTGCTGAAGTGGAAGAGACTAACATAAAAACTGCAGGAAGCCCAAGTCCATTAGGCACAAATCAATTTTGTAATCATCTGCCCACCAAGCACTCCAAGATATTTGAGAGCTAGTTTCTTCTCATAGAAGAAACCACATTAAAAGCAGTATTTTCAAAATTAAGTTGTGCGATAAAACTATGCTGAAAAAAGATGCAAACATATAATGTCGTCATTATCTGTCACATACCTATCTCGTTGTTTCAGAATTTCATTACCTAGCACTTAATACCATGCTCTGCTATCCATCATCAGTTTCAGAGCGATATAGTTTAATGGGCAGCAGAGCAATTTTTCCCCTCAGGAATTACTGTAATAAAGAGAGTAAATGTGAGGACTTATGAAATACACGGTTTGTAGAAAGTGAGAGTATATACAGGAAGGTGGACAGAATGCAGGAGCAAAATCACCAGGTTCAGCAGTCGGAGCAGATGCTGATATTTCAGAGTCGAAAAGCCACTCCACCTACAAGGCTCAGGGCCTGATCGTTATTTCTTTCCCCACCCTTTGTTTCTTGTCAATCAATTTGTATTCCACTATGGAAGGAAAGCACAATGGCAATGAAAACCTAAGTATTTGGGAAGCCCCATCGAGAGCACTCATGCTAATGGATTAATACCTTGTTGATGAAGTGGCTGAGTTATTTCAGAACAGTAATTCCTTCCAAAAAAGCTGGACTCTGCCTTGGTCCACTGGGGGGTGTCATTCACGGGACCCTGTGGATGCACAGAGTGGTATTGAGGTTTTGTAGGGAATAGTCTCTGGAAGGTGAAATCCCAAGAAAGCACTGGCATGATAAATGATGCTAGGACGACCAGATAATATAGAAGGTGAGGAACACGGAACAATACATGGTACTAGTAGTTGATATTGTTGAGGAGAAGAAACACTGGCCAACGACCAAGCAGAGGAATAGTGTCTCTGCTTGCTTTCCCTCAGCTCACCAGTAGCTGTGCTGTTCCACCATATGAAGGAGACAAGAGTCCATCCAATACTACTTTCCACCAAAAAAATAAAACCCAAAAACAAGAGATAGAAAGCTATGAACGGACCTCACACCATGTGCTTGGGTCTGACCTACCTCTAAATCTGTGTGTGTGAGTTCCTTAATATGCTTCCCATACCATTTCCTCTCTGAAAATCCTCTGGTGTTCCACAACTCGCATTGGAGCAATGATACACCCTACAACGACTTCATTTCCATGTTGGATTAAGCTAGTTTATAAGGAGCAGAGTGGGGCACATTTCCTTGGCAAGAATTTAGGTCAAGTGCAGTTCTACAAGAGTGTTCAAGTACTTGTGTGTGAAATATTTATACGTGGATGAGGCATATATTTTGACACAAGGAGTACCAGACACAGGCAAATATCTATGATCTGCCATCTTAAGTGGAGGAATAATAATTCCATTTCCTTTTGCACTATAGTCTGTTTGACAGCTCAAGTCTAGAATCCACAACACTGACACTAAGCCAAACTGTCACTGACATTTCCATGTCTGAGAAATCCTGAATCTCACAGGTAAACTGTGAAAGCTGAGAAGCAGGGAGTGAAAGTGTGAGGCTCACAACTGAGACAGTAGACAAACTCTCATAAGTCACTTTGTATGACCTCTGCTTTCTTATAACTGGGGGCAGCACAAAGCTGGGAAAATAGGAAAAATCCACAGAAACTTTTTGCCGACAGTAGAAACATATGCTCTACGTAGTAAAAAAAGAATTACTCATATGTGGTAGACTAGATGAGCCAAACATTATTTAAAGTGAAATATACCCTTTAAATCTGGATAAAGAATGCAAGAAATACATTTATGTTGCCACTTTTATGCTCTGTTGAGCAGCTAAGAAGGAACATATTAAAAGTCCGAATTTGCTTGGCTGATTTTTCTTTCGTACTGGTAGGAAAGGAGAAGGTATAGGGGGCTTCTTAGGGTCAAAAGAAGAAATGAGACCTACTGACTTCTATAATTACAATTTATTGATTTAAGTGAGGTGCTTATATCCCAGCAGCACATTTATTGCTGTTAACATTTACACAGTAAGATATATCTCATTTAGATGACACTCACACTCTCAATATTCTTCCTTTCTCAAAAGACAAAAAAAACCCACCAAAACCTCTTTTAGGTTAATGTACACACTAAGGAAATTTTAGCACTTCAAAGGAGGTAACAAATGTGGCTCAAGAACACCACAAGTCTAGAAGACAAATCACATGCCCTCTCAGAGCCTGAGTAAAGCTGAAGTCCCTTAGACAAAGGAGAAGAACAAAAGCACATCTTATCTGTAGTGGCTCTTTGTCACCTCATTTATACAAAATCTTTCAGGCACAAAGTAGCTTCCTCTAAAAAAGAGAAGGGCTAAAGATATTTACTGGAAGCATTAAGGACCAGCACTTCAGGAGATATATTTTGTCAAGTCAATTAATCCACTAAGAAAACAAAATTTTCAGAAAACCACTGCAAATCAGTAACTGTATTAAATGCTTGTTTTAAGCATACACTTGTGCATTATATAAAACCAGGAAATATGCCCAAAGGCAACAGTTAACATTTCATAAAACACACCAGCTACATACAGCTACAGGACCTTTCTCCTAAGAATATCCAGAGGATGCACACGAAGGAAGGAAAAGGTTTATTATCCTTTTATTAAATATAGAGAAATTAGTAATAAACCTGCAAAACAATCAAAGTCTTGCAACAGGATCATGACAGAATTAGAAACAGATTTCGACCTTGAATTTTTTAACTGCTACTTTTAAAATAAGATGGTTTTTCTTAAAGGTTTTGAATAAAATTCTGAAAGAATTAGACCTGGTTTGAATACACAAGGAGTATATCTTTTCCTAAAACTGTATTTTCTAAATTTTAATTCATAAATTCATTCTTTGACTTCAAAAGAATGAGAGGCAACAAGTGCAAATTAATACATGTGGCATTTCACCTGAACACCAGAAAATGCCTGTCTTTCTTTTATAAGGGTTGTCAACCACTGGAACAGAAATGTCTTCAAAACCTGACTGGGCACAGCTACAGGCAACATATTCTGTCTGGACCCTGCCTGAGCAGGGGGTGGACTCGATGATCTTCCAAACTTAGGGACTCTATGAAACTTGTGATGAACCAGGCACCAGTCATCCATTTCCCATCTCTGATATTTTGGGGCATTGACCAATATATAGTATACATAAGACTGAATGCTATTATCTAAAAATTCCAAAGTGCCCTATCATTCCAGAGTGGAATGCACTTAAAACCATAATACCATCCTCATCCCAAGCTGCACTCAATTCTTTGAGGAATTCAATATTCTTCAATAACATGTGCTTCTCACTCTTCTGAAATGCACTCTGGGTATCCAAGTTTTACGCCAAATCTGCAGGGAAATTTAGGGACGCTTTTGCAATTGCATTTTGTAAAACACACAATTGGCACTCATATAATCTTGTCCAAATAATCTGCTACATCCTACTGAAGATTTTGTACCCAGTGTTTGTACTCGAGTTGGCTTTCCACAGTAGTGTCACCCAACCTTGAATTTTAAAGCCAGTTTATTCATGTAAGCCATCTTAAAATACACATTTTACAGGGGAGAGCTGTCAGGCATGGAGGAGCTCAGTAACAAGCTAAATCAGCAGTACAAATAGGAGCACTAGAACTACCTGCTTCAACAGTTTAAATAATTGTGTGATGGATGAGGAATAGAAGAGGCACATTTTCCTTAAGAAGCCATGGAAGGCATGAGAAAGACTGAAAACTGAAATTCTCTGCTGATCAGCAGAACTAATGCAGTTTCAGGATCCTAATTCTGCTACTCCTCTGTCCTTCAGCATAACCTAAAAACCACCTGAAAAGCAGAGGAGAAAAAGGTGTAGAAAAGTTCCAGGCTCATTAAATTCTTGGCCAGAATAGACAAATACCTGAGTGTAAGTGCTACCGGAGGAAGAACTTGAACTGGTGACCTCACATGGGCACTTGACCAATTCCCAGAGTTAGAATTTACAATATGACTTAACCTGTTATTTCAACAGCAGCAACCAAGAACTTGAAGTTGACAACAAATATACACATTTTTAAACCCACAAGATAGACAATTCAACATGTCTATAATCAAATTTATGAGGTAAAAATACATAAATATGATTATAAGTGACAAAACTCAGTGTTTAATTTAAATTAACTTCCAGGAGGGAAGGTCACAACAAAGGTTTGCAAAAGTTTGTTAATGTTTTCCAGAACTCATTATTGTAGTGAAGACACTGTGCTAGGTTGCCAAGTTGGAGAGCCAATTTGGATTATTAGGAGTTGATAAAGAGTGACATTTTGTGTTCAGGAAGCATCTGACAGGAGCTGCCATGCACCTTGTCACTCTGCAGAGACTAAAACTGCTGATAATGCCAAAAAAATGGTATTGAAACTCTTCACAGACACACACATTAAAGAAAGCCACAGGAAGCCTTCAAATCAACAGATTATTATAAGAAGGACTATGTATTAGTAGCCTCAAATTTTTAAGATTTGTATATTTTATTCACTGAATAAAAAGGTAAAATAGAAAGTGCTCACATGTTATGCCTGTCTTCACTTTGCTTGGGAATACTATACTAATTCTTTTTTGAGCTCTCAAGGAAACAACCTCTGTATTTTGACATCACATTTGGCACTGGACAGAAACACACACACTGAACACACACAATTATACAAGTGATATTTGCAACCATTTCTGTTTCTAACTCGCTATCCACAAATGACTGGTCCAGTGCTCGGAAATGTGACACCATACTGAAACCACACAGAGTAGTTCAGAAAGTACACAGTTTGTATTTCAGCCTCTTAATTTCATTATAGCTCAGCATGATTGAGGATTTCCCATATTAAAACACAAAAATCTGATTCGAAGTAATTTGTAAACCCAGGAAGATAACTGGAGTATAGCAGGGTAGTTCTGAGTTTCAAGGTACAGAATTCACCCTGCACCTCATACAGATTTATTTTACCACAGGCTGCTTGTGGATTATCCTAAGAACAAAACCGTGTTACTGAAAAAAGAACTTAGAAGTTGTGATCCAACACTGTGGAGTCTGGACGTTTAAGGAAGGCCAGGTCCATATGAGCAGTGACCTAATCTTTGCAATTTATCCAAACTTCCAGATGGAAAACAGACTCAGGGAAAACTCAAGACTTCTATAGGCAAGTAGCAGTTTCTGTCTATCATGCACTTGGCCAAGATCAGCTGAAATCCAGGTAGTCCATTTGTCTGGACTACAAAGCATTTAGCTGATTAGGAGCATGCTGGATTTTCCCCTCTGAGACATATTTATGAATTTCCATCAGTACTGAGAAAGCTTCTAAACTAAGAAGTAATCTTATTGCTGCCTTTCTAGCTCTTATTAGCCTGCTAGATTTATTTATACACAAAATCTTTCTTTTTTTTTAATATACAGTTTAGTATGTGCTGCTAAGAGAAGCTTTTAAAGAATCCAATTAATCTTTTGCAACAGACCACGCAACTTCAATCAGCTCATATTAAAACATGATTGTTATAAGGACAAGAAGGATTAATATGGTAAAGTTCTGTGTACTACATTAAGTTAAAGAATATTTGGCAGATGGGTATTTATAGCAGAATTACACAGACACATAAATTTGTTGCACAATAAAATGTCTACACATTCAGTACACTGCTGTTCTCTTCCATTTACGTAATGATTTGTAGTTTCTAAAAGTTGTTAGGCATTCTAAAAGCCAAAGTATGAATGGGATTACAATCTATCCTAAAATTTACTGCATTCAGTAAAGTAGCAGAGCACTCAAGCTTTGAAGTCATGTACTGCAGGGCTGTTTATTCCACACATAAAGTCTTTCAGGATATCGTACGGATGAAGATATAGGGGCGGCTGTGGTAGAACAGACTGCTAAACAGCTCAAATATTAATTTATTAGCTCCCAAAGTTGTGTTCAGAGAGCATACAGAATGAAATAAATGAGGATTGGTTAAAAAAAAAAAGATAAAAAAGAGTACAAGAATCTGGCATAACCAGTTGGCTGTTCTGCAGTTTAGAGTTTTAGTAATCCAGGGTTGTGAGTTCTGTGAATGGAAGATGAATAAATGGATTTATAAAATAGATTTTTTAATATATATAATTAAGGTTATTTCTCTGCAGTTTTAAGTGCAAAAGAGGGTAAAAGCAAGTAGCAGAGTTCTACGGAGAAGATACTGGAGCACAAAAGGGAACAGCAAAAGCAGCTTTGTAAATGATTATTTCCCCTCCATCAATCTATCTCAATACCATGGATTTCCTCCCCAAGTTTAATGATGGTCAAGATGCCATATTCTTGCTTCCACCCACTGCTTCCATATATTCCTTGGATCGTGAACAGAAGAAGTGAACTAACGTATTCACACTGGTGCATGGACCCCAAATATCCAGGAATGCAGGTCTGGAAAACCAAATATCCATTTTCAAAATCAACTGTGATAAGATTTCTTCAACAAGGCAGCAGAGTTAAATTTATCTACTGAGGCGGAAGCCTCCACTAAGCTTTGTATGCCTGACTGTTAACATTGTTTTAACACCTGAACAGCCAGAGGGCTTTTCTTGTTGGGTTTTGTTCTCATTTTGTACAGGTTACATAAAAGGTTTGGATATTACCTGCAAGGTAACACTGCAGAATAGCAACCTTATTGTCCTTTTGATTATGTAAAGCTTGGAGTAACTTGCATTACAGGTAGACATGTTAAAAAGTTTGTTCTATCCTATGGCAAAACTCCTATAGTGAATGACCTTACATAAGGTACCATTTCTGTGTGTGTGTCCTGGATTTGCAGATGGAAAGGAAGAGAAAAGGAGGAAGCAGAAGTGTTTCCAGTCTCAGCCTAATGCCACTTATAAAGGAATCTGCATAAGTTTTCAGCAAGCAGCTCTCATTTCTTAGAGTCCAAAAAACAAAAGCAGAGAGACAAGGGACTCACCAAAAAACCCCAGAACTCTAGATCTAGAGTGAGATAACTTAAAACTCAAGTCCTGTGTTTTAGCCAGAAGAACAATTTTTTCTCTCTGAAAATTAATCATTACTTCTAGAGGAAGCATAGTCTTCACAGGAAGACCTTACATACCCAGCAGCTACGAGTACTAACGAGACATCCAATTGATATTAAGAAAGCTGCTGGCTTCTGTAATATGGGCATCTCTGTGTCAGGAACTGAACTGACAGGCCAAATCAAGTTATGTATTTCACTGAGAAAACCAGAAGAAGTCTTTGTGCAGACAAATGTCCGGTTGGAACCCATTATCTGGCTGGTAAAAGTTCCCAGACCTCTCAGAATCTAAATAATAAAATTTCAGTGCTTCACAATGCCAACACCTGAATCCCTTAAATAAAAAGCTACTCCACAACATGAATTGCATATTGGAGATGTACTTCCAGTTAAATGAAATGAGTCTAGAGTATATCTATTATGTAAGTGAAGCAACCAACCTGCATATTCAAAGGCAGCAGCTGCATAACCAAGATCTTCATCAATCCCCTGTCTCCAGTGGTAGTACCTTTTTTTTAATAAAGAGATCATATCTGTACCAGTAATTCTTATGCAATTAATCCCTTCTGGGCCAAAAGAAGATTGCACAGAATGTGTGGCTGCAGTGCATACAGTAAAAAAAATGCAGGAACTGAAGACCAGAAACTTTCAAATTACAAGTATGAAAAATATCTGGGGGTATTGCATTAAGTGCACTGAGATTCCTGTACTGGACACGTCAGCTACAGGAATTTTTTGCAAGAACGCTGTATTGCAAATGTCAAGATTCACCATATCAAGGCCCTGACAATTTTTTTTTCTTGCAGAAAACTGGGCCAAGTTACAGTATCAAAAACCAGTCTGTTCAGCCACAGAATACTCTGCATGGCACAGCACCAGTGGTAAAAAGACAGAAAATCCTTTTCTTGCTAGAGAGAGAATTTCTTTTTTTGCAGCAACAGAAGACCAACTCCCAGTACTAAAAAGAAACCAACTTCAAGAAGGAGACTGCAAGAGAAGTGCCATCAAAAGCCAGTTTGATGGGAGAGGCTTCTGGTTCCTTACTAATACAGAGCTACACTCCAGTCAAAAGCAATGCAGATGCTTAGAGCAGTTACCTTCATGGAAATTCGTCTGAAAGAAATAATTATTTGCCAGCATACTGTTCTTTCTTAGAAGTACACAGAAGCCATGAAAATTGTTTGTATGGATACAACATGAGAGGTTTTCAACAAGAAAAGCCAGTCTGTGACAAACACATGCCATGTGCAATGATAAGGACTGTGAATCCTCTGGGTATCCAGTATAAATTATGAGCACAGAAGCCAGTTACACACTTTCTAAACCAAGCAAGCATTAATGAATTGCTATAGGAATATTGTTTATAATTGATATATCAGATTTCTTTATCAACTACTTTTAAACTGCCATAAAAATCAATGCAAAGACTATTATTTATCTCTTTCAAAATCAGATGAAGTTATTATTTTTTCTTAGGGGTAAAAAAATTTAATAAAGATCCAGAAGTTCAATATTTGCCAATGACTGTATCTGTAGATCCAAATAAAAGTATTTTTCTAGCAAACCTTCTGAATGACTTGCAGTAAAAGTCATGTGAAAACTGCATGCTCAGTTGTCCACATCATTTGAAAGTACAAACTAATTTTCACCAAAACAACAACAAAAAAATGCAGTGACTATGGTTTCCTTAGCAACCAGTCGAATATCATCTACGTTATTCATATTAACATTATTAACAGTACCTTATAACTAAGAGATACTAGTTAACAAAGAACATACATGTTCCTGCTTACACAACTTGTTAGCTTTGAAAATTCAGTGATGTTTTTAATATGTCCTAACATTCCCATTTATCTCTTATCTGCAAAAACTATATCCTGCTATTTTGTGCCAAACTTAATCTCCCTTTTCTTTCCAAGTACAGTTCTGTTTCACAATGACTATCAACTCAGTTCAAAGACATGTTTGACATGAATGAGCCTCCTTTTTTCCATTCTGAAAATGCTCTACATACAGGTGTGTTGTCCTTGTTCCACTGAGAGAACAGCTCATTTCAGGCAGACATCTGTTTGTAAGATTTCTTTACAAACTAATCTTAGTAAGATGAAAATCCTTCTCACTCTAAGGTAAGTTCCCAAGGGATTTGTGGTATTACCTCTGCTGTGCCTTTGAAAATGCAGGCATCCAGTTCAGTGGCAGAGACGTTTCACCAGTATGTTGCTGACATCAGAGACATTAAGAAGTGGTAATGACTTGCCACCATTTCAACTGAGGCCATCCAGAAGAGACTTACATTTCCCATTTTATGGTTCTAGACATCTATCACGCAGTGGCCTCAATACTAAAAATAGTGAATTTCATTCCCCGCACAAGTTATTTACAGAAGTGAAGAAAGCAGCCACCTCAATTTCCACAAACATTCAAACAAAAATGTACTAAAACCAATAGTAAGGATGAGGTCCCCCTAACACATTACATATTGTTAATCAGTGTTAGTTCAGAGAAAAAACATCCACTGAAATTTTACTTAAAAGACATATGCAATTCCCTCCTCTTAACAACCTAAATGTTAGATGAGGTTATGTTTCTACCACTTCAACTGTCCCACTCTTGAGGTACCAGACCCGTGATTCACTGCATAGAGGTATTTCTGCTGGACTTCTCACCATTTCAGAAATGGACATGTAGGAAAACACGTGAAGGAAGAACTGAAGAAAACTTTTCTAATGTCCAAAACTGAAATATGCACTGACATCTGGATGAAAGTTCAAGGGTTGAAATGAAGTTCTCAGTTTTCCAAACAGTTTTGACTATTGCTTCCAGTTCTCAATTACACAGAACATTTGAATGAAACGTAAAAATACATGTTCAGCAACAGGAGCCTACAGTGATTATATTCATTATCACAAATTGCACACACATCAAAAATAAAGATCAGCACACTGATTCCATTAGTTATCAACAGAACCTTGCTAACGTAAGGGTTATAAACACTGAACTTCAAAAGACTAGAAAAACATTACGTTAATCATGGGTTCTTATTGAAAATTAAAATCAGAATCAGGATGACACTAAGATCTAAACCCCAAACATAGGGAACAATTAACCACAGTTTGAACTGGTATGCTGTGAGGTTCTCTTAATAAGGGTCATTTCAGATGCATAGAAGGTTTTATAAATAGGATGTCAAACTGAGAAAATTTAAAAAATAGCATAGCTCTTCAAGCATCTTTTACATGAAAAGTCCTTTTTTCTTAATGATTAAAATTTAATTTATAACCAATACAGGATACTTGTGTGATTACATCTGCTCCTTAGCTTTTCCTCACTATTGATGTTAGAAATTGTTCTCCTTCATGCACTTTGAAAATGTGAGTTTAAAGAGACAGGAGGAGACTGAAGTGTTCAACAGCAGAGACGTAGGCGTTGGTTGAAACCAGGCCAAGACATACCAGTTTTCTGATCAAAGAGGGTAAAAAGCGAGTTTTGTGGGGAAAGAGTTGTTTTTAATGAGGCTAACAAAAAAATGACACTCACTAGGAAGAATCAATAGCTCAGGGGACTTATCAGACCCTGAGC
The DNA here is from genome assembly GCA_035584735.1 of Pseudotriccus pelzelni. Lineage (NCBI taxonomy): Eukaryota > Metazoa > Chordata > Aves > Passeriformes > Tyrannidae > Pseudotriccus > Pseudotriccus pelzelni. The sequence continues at coordinate 5,220,431 of JAWMRA010000146.1, read as the reverse complement.
AACTGGAGCGAAAATCAGCTCCCCTCTGTGAGGGTTTTACTCCAATAGCAAGCGAAGAACATTCACTTGCACTGCTCTCCAGATCAGCTCCAGGAAACCAAGTCATTTCATTCTCATAAAATAGCAAATGGGAAATCAACTATCCTCTACTTTCATGTACTACCTAGATGGACATTCCAACTACAGCACTCTACACTAAAGCTCAGCTTTTCTGGTAGAAAACTAGATCAAAAATGCCCAGTGAGACCTTATCTCATCAGCAAAATGAGAGCACATTTCTTGTGAAAGGCATCATTAGGACTAACTCATTCATCTCACTAGAGAAGAGCACTGGACACAAGTCAGATTTCCTCATGCAGTCTCTCCCCAAAATGTACTTATTATTTGCTCCTTTAACTCTATAAAGAGAGACAAAATAATCTTCACATTCAGAATAACTTGGAAAAAAGGGGCAAAAGAGACGGGAATGTTAAGTCCCACATTTTTACCAGCTCTATAAAACACTTATCTCAAAACAGACAGAGTTCTCAGTGGTTTCAAGCAGTTATTTCAAAGTCACTGGACCTTAAATGCTTAGACACTTCCTAAAAAAGCCCAACCAACCCAACACCTCCCACCCCCCAGGAAAAAAACCTTCCAGAAAACAATACGGGAAAACATTCCCAAATGTTTCTGTATCAGTTTGTAACTAAATGGCATTATAAAGTGGAGTTGACTTAAAATTTTTCTAACAGCCCTAGATTACCCATATGCTTTTACACATAGTGTTTTTCTGCAACCTTATTTATTTCCTCCAACAGAAATGCTGATTTCACACCTGACAGTGTTTTTATAGTCATTCAGTAAACAAAGAACTAAAAGGGAGTCTGTTTAGTTCCTGGTCTCATTTGGTTTCTTTCCTGGTGCTTGACATGTCCTACCACATCCAGTTGTGGGGTTTTTGCATTCTAGTTTGTTTGGGGTTTTGTTTTGCTTTTCTGGGTTTTGTTTTTGGTTTTTTTACACATTTGTTAAACACATCCCTCTCATCGTCATATAAATCAGGGGATATCTCAGGATGCCCAAATTCCTACTAATCCTAATGTCATAAAATATGTTTCAAGGTGCACTTCAGTACCACTCTTCAGGAAGTGACAGGAAAAGCAAAGAGAGAGAGAAAAGGTGTGAACTTAATGTTTTTTACAGCTAATCCTAAATTAAATATAGATAGTGTTGTGAAATTGACTGAATGTCCTCCACTCTCCTTTCAAAAAAATCTAAATTCAAAACAAAAAAATAACCCACTGAACTTGAAAGGTTATACACAGCAAATCCCAACATCCCTTTCACCTATGCAGAATGAACAAGTAAAATTCAAATACTCTAACATGAACTTATCCTGTTTTTTAAAAATGTTATTTTTATTTATTTTCAGGGGCAAAAGATTGATTTGTTTTTTCTAGGTAACCTCTACCTTGTAAAAGCTTAGCAGAGATGGATTAGCAGCAGTGCAAATAGTTGTCTCTATCAAACAATCCCAATCTTGTGTTTCTACTTAAGACTTTTCACCTAGACCAACCTTGTATGTACAGAAATTCACTTGCACTACATGGATACACCAGTAGCTCTTTCAGCTTCTGTGTTTAGACTTGTCCTTCAAATCTAAGTTAAAAGGGCAGATTTGCAGTCTGAAAAACAAGGTGCTTGAACACCAGCAGCTTTGGTGCAACAGACCCAGAAGGCTTGCAATAATTCTGCACATGCTTTTATACAGTTATTGGTTATACTTTCTTGAGAGGAATACTTGACAAGGGACATAGCATGTGTTTCCATTCCCTTCAGGAATTTGATATAAGGTTTGCTAGAAACCCGGGCAAAGGCAATATGAGTCTGTTTATCAACTGTGCAGTGTTCTCATTTCAAGCAAGCAGCTGAGTCATCCTTTACAGAGTCTGACCACTCTATGACACTCTGGAACCTTTAGTACACAACAGTAACATTGCACATGAATCAGAAGGTACAAGAGGATAATAATACTGACATAAAGGTGCAGAATTCACCTATAGTAAGAGTAAAAAATTACATATAAACACAAATTCCACCTTTTCTATACTTGTTCCTGCTCAGCCTTAACAGAAGGTCAGTTACAAAATCACAGGTTACAAAAAAGACATGACCAAGTACCAACTATCCAAGGCTAAGTATCCCAAAGTACATAATAACCTTAAGAATTTACATTAAATGTAAGTGAAACCTAATGCTTCACAGCTTAAATGATCTCTGAATACTAAATCTATACCAGAGAAGGAGAGTACATGATGTATTATAACTCAGTGTATGTCTGTCTTTCAGTTTGTATGTGCATCAGTTATCAAAGTAACAGCAGATAACAATAACATTGGCACATAACACTAAAATTCACACACACCCCACTCCTTTCCTGTTGGCTTCCAGAGTTTTCACATCTCCTGAAGCAGAGATTTACGGATGTGATTCTGTATAAACAATTATTAACAAAATCACAGGGAAATCACCAAATCACCAAACAAAATTTGGAATGCAGAAACCATAGACAGGGACCAAGCCACATTTCCAGGCTCGCTAAGGAACATATTGTTGCCTGCCATGAGCGTATCTAGTGAATTTTGCTTCTTAAAGCTATACAAGCTCTGTGTCTGTCGCACTGACCCTTCTCTGGGTCATTTACGCTCTGTTCATTACAAGCAAACCAACATGAACTCACCATATTTGGTTTGCTTCATTGTCTATATCAACATGTAATCAATACTGGACATTTAGAGGAGAAGAAACACATCTAGGACGCGGAATTGCTAGGATTCATCAACCTTCTTTCTCAAGGTCCAGCTGACTTACGTAACTTTAAGGAAAGCAGACTGACAAAACAGAACGAAATCCCAAAATAATCACCATGACATCGCCTTATTTTTAAACACTGGCTTCTAATAACTGTATGCATTATGGCAAACATTAATCTTGTCCCCTGAAATCTATTTTTAGGAAACACATTTGTATTCAGGCTGAAATTTTGTATAAAGTTAAGCATGTTGCAATTGAAAAAATTAATAAAAGCAAAACAACACAGTCTCAGAAATACTGCATCAGCCTTTGTAATGACAGCAAAATGGTTGAAAGATTTTGCAAGCTGTATCTGATCCAGTTTGAATTTATTGGCAGAATCTTACAGGCAAGAGACTAAGCTACTTTAGAATATAGAATTAAATGGTTGGGTTTATTTAATATCCACATAATACTACTTTGAAAAGAAATCCTTTATTCTATTGCCTCTAGAACAAGGGAAATGCAGATTTTCTCTACTGGCTGTCAAGGTTTTTTTTCCTTATGTACATGTGCTGTGTGAAATTCAGCAATTTCATTTCACAGGGTGTCTTTGGCATTAGCCACAGTATACTGTAACTGGAACTACTGAAGTTCATCTGATTTCACACCTAATCCATGCAGCCTCACAAATTACACATTATTCCAATAAAAAAAATCATAAATTGCCTAAGTTTCTACTGGAAACAAAGCTCATATTCCTTTGAGTTTTCTGATCAAGACAAGGTTGCCAAAGAACCCAACACATGCTTTGTAGTAAAGTGTCCACACAGAACCATGAGATTTTCAAAAAGATTTGACAGATGTCTGCATCAAGCTGTGGATTGGGTTTTTTTCCCCTCAGAAAACACAAGGACATTTAAAAATCATTTCATGCACAACTGTCTCAATATTGTGGAAAATTAGTTTAAGACTTGCAAATGTGGAACAATATTTTCAACTATGTCCATTTTTTGGGCCATTTTGATTTCTTCAACCAAATATGAAGAAACATATTTGAAGGAGACTACATAAGAACCTTCTCTTAAGAGGAGACTCTTAATCTCCTCTCCACTGAAGAGCCAAGGCTTTTAAAGCTTTCACAATTTCCCCCAAAGCACCCTGGATTTTATGATCCCAGCCTCATGCTCCTACCACACTGCCGCCTCCTAAACTAAATCCTAAACTATTCCCACATGGTTTCGTTCACTTTGCAACCTTCTCCAGCTCTAACAATACATTCACTGTCCCTACTTTTGAAATCCTTCTGTTCTGTGCCTCATCCAGAAATGCAGATCCCAGCAGTGGTTCAGTCTGTATAAGGTGCTGCAGAGCACACAGCAGGAGGAGCATAGAAGCTGAAAGATTTTCCCAAATATAAGCAAACAAGCCATCCTTGCCCACCTCTTTATGGTGCCTGAGTAGAAGCCCTTACCTTCAAGCATGTGCTGAACAGAGAAATGGCCCTTAATTTATTCCCATTTATTTAAGGGCAAAATGCTCTGCATATTCTGGGGTCATAAAACCAGGATGTTCATTTGAAAAAACAGTTTATGTCAGAAAGCTGGAAAGAGGCAACTGTACACTGCTCATCTTTTGTTCATTACAGACAATTGTACAGTGTGTTTCTAGAAACACAGGAGAAGCAGCATAATGAATTCTATTGCAGTAATTTCAGCTGCTGAAGGATCTTCAGAAAGTAGCCCCAAAACACAAATACCAGTTGTCACTGGCAGGGATAAAAGATAAGAAGATTCGGGGACATCAGAACATATTAATCTCAAGGAAAAGCGTCTCTAGGGTAACTCTGTCTGAAGGATATGCACTGCATATATCTTTAATTACAAGTCGACATACGTTTTATCCTTTAGCCACAATTTATATTCCTTTTATCACCTCTGTTGTGAAACAACAATGTGCTTTCCCACTTTCATGTAGAATCCACACCATCAGATACCCAGCACTGTCATACCATTTCTCTGCAAGTCCCTTTTCCCTTAACAGTCAATCAACACCAGCAAACACACAGAGAGATGCAGCAGGATGTACAGTTCAACTATTGCCATTTCAGATGTGAAAACACAGAATTTTCAGGCTGAAAGAATTATACATCAGTAGGCGGGGGGATGGGGAGAAAAGAAAAGAGGGAGAGAAGGAAGGTGTGTTTATTCTCTTACATCTCCCTCTTAAGAAGCACAGGTTATTTTCCTCATTTGTTTCAGTCTTCATTTCTGGCTGCAAGGGAGAGCAGCTTCACTTTATCACCCACTCGTGTTTAATACCAGCAAGGTCTTTATTTCACCATCTTTTTACTACCTACTACCAGCCACTATTTTCACTGGCAGCCTGTTCAGTGGCAAAGTGATAGGGACAAGAACACCAGCATTAACATCACAGAACAGATCATTACATTCCTGCTGTATCCTAAAGCACAACAAACTCCCAGCATCCAGGACTTACGGATTTAGACAGGGGTTAACCAGCAGAGACCCCGTCTTTCATAATAAAAAGTAATAGTATATCTCCTTCCTCAAAGTTGATCTGTTATCTATATCAATATTTTTTTTCTTATAAATCACAGAGATACATTTCACAGGAATAGAAAACAACACTCTGGATAAGACTTGCAACTCTGCATTTCATGCAAATAAATTTTAGTTTCTCAGTTTGGAATCAACTATTTAAACTGAAATGAAGCACATTGATGAATTTAATTAGGAAGATAGCTTACAGCCTGAAGTTATTAGAAACACACACACTCCTGCCCTGGGTGACATATTCACTGTTTTTATTATTATTGTATGATACATTACTTTTTTTGTGTCTGTGTGGTTTTTTTGTTTGTTTGGTTGGTTTGGGTTTTTTTGTAAGAAGCTCTCTCTGGACTAAGTAATTGGTAGTTTTTAACACATGTTTTAATAGTTTCAAAAAAAAGGTTTCCCAACAAAGGCTAGCTAGCAGGAAAGACTACTTGAACCGCATTTATTCCTATGGCAGATTTCCCTAGTTGGCCAATTAATTACAAAGTATGAGAGTCGTCTTAAAGTCACTTTAAAAAAAGGAAAAAGCAACACATAACCTAAGAAGAGTTATGGTTCATTGTTCCTATCTTGAACTGTTTTTGCTTAATGCACACAAAACTACTAAAAATAATTCTACTACTAGAGATATTTAATATTTCTTGTACAAGGCTCTAAGTCTTCAAAAGTAGCAAATAAGGCTACATTTCTACATGCTAATTTTCCCTCCTTCAACTAAAGCAGGTCACATAATTAAAAGCAATGTCATAAAAAGGTCACATACTGTGCCTGCCTGTAACTACATGAACAGTGTATTCTGCTCTATACATACTGTGCTCAGAGAAACCACAATTACCCGAGGAAGTTACAAACCAGCATGACAAATAAAGTGTCATTCTAAGGAACTGACAGAGTTCTTTCAACAAAAAACGTGACTGTAGTGCAAACACAGAGCTTATACAGCAACAAAAGACAGCACTTGACTCAACTTTTATCACTGAAGTCATGTATTCTGCAATGGTAATTTTGGTATTACTTGCAGCTCCTCCCACTGGCAGTTTTTGCACACAGATGTAGCAAAAATAATGGCAACAGATCAGTTTCAACAAGAGCTTTCATAATTGATAAATTAGGCTTGCAAATTTAGAAAAGTGAGATGGCACTCCAGATACCTGAGTTACAGGACTGAACAATCAATGAATTCTTAATTCTCTCCAGGTGTAGCAAAAGGTCTTCCTAACAATGTGAAATTTTTTGTAATATTGAAGTGAAATTTGCAATAATTTTCTTCAGGCACAAAAGTTCTGTAGATTCACTGGCTGTCTGACAATAAAGTTCAAGCACTACAGCAATACAAAGAATTACAGAAGGTTCCTCTGTTTATGCAGAGCAGCAGTGGGATCTAAATTCTTGACTTCCACCATTGACCATCTCCTTAATAGCTGTAGCTACCAGGACTGTAGTCAAGAGCAAAGTATTACAGAAAGTGCTCAACAATCCAGCCATCATCAGAGGCTTGCATTTGGTTTGGATTAGCTAAAATTTTAATGTATAGGGAAAACTAAAGTTTGGACCTGCAGAACTGAGATGAAAATGACTCTGCTTGTGAATATCATTTCCTTTTGTGCCTACCTGCTCTTTGGCTTTCTAGCACTCCTCAAGGAAAGGAGACTACTTCTAAAAAGAGAAAATTAATATAGTAAAAGTAAAATATTTGAATTTAAGGACGTGAAAAAGATATCACCAGATTAATAAAAAAACAAACCCAACAAACTGAGACAGAAAAATTCATTGGTGAAACCTGACTTTATAATTTCATCATCACTAACGACTGACCAACAGCTGTTTTAAGATGACACTGATGGCAGAGGTGAAGAAAAAGCAACTTGTGCAGAGTTTTCCTGGATGTGTATCTGATATAATACTGCCTGGCCTGACACCGCAAAAGGAGAAGACGATTTCTAGCAGGAATTCACAGCATAGACACATAAAACAAAGGCTCAGACTAAGTGTTCTGTCCAACCTACTGCTTCTCATTCAAGTGTCTATAAAAAAAACAATACCCAGATATTAACAAGCTATTTCCAGAAACTCAACAAGCTAAAACATGAGGAATGACCCAACCAAAGCTGAGAATAGGGAATTAATTGCCTTTTTGAATATGCAAATGAATCAAGCTCACTGAAATAAGCAACTTTCTAAGCATGACTCCCCTTTTTCTTGTACTTTTTTTTTCTGTGACATCTTTGTGGTAAAATTCTTAAGTACTTTGCTTTCTGCTACAAAAAGATGTGTCTGCATTTGTCTTACTTCCCTATCCTGTTTAATAAATATATGCTGTTCCCAGATTTTTAGCAGCATATTTTTTTCTTGCTCAGTATAGGAGCTTCAGGGATGAATGGAAATGAGAGTTAGTTTGTTGTGCCTTTTTTTTTTTAATCAGTTTTATTTCAAAGAACTCAGGAAAATTATTTAAAAAAAAAATCCCAGAAATAAGTTAGTCTAAATGAGGATGACATTGTCAATAAGCTTAAACTGACAGCTTAAATTTACAGCAGTTATTCTTAGAAAAATCAGTTTTTCCAATGGACAACACATGAGTTCAATGAAGAGCATACAGAGCATGTTGCTGAAGACTGTTCCCTTGACAATGTACTCCAAAATCATATATCAGAGATAATACTGTTATTATGAAATTTTTTATCAAAAACTAAAAATCAATAATTTGTGATTGCTCAAGCTTGCTGTAATGTAAGTCATGCAGTAAATCAAAGCAAAAAATCTATAGTAAACTTTTCAGTATTATGAATATTTTTGGAATGAGAAAAGGATATAAATAATAGGTGAAGCACAGTTTGCTAATGAAGTTACCAAAAAAATTGTCCTTGGTGCCTGAAAATCTATGCTGGCCTACAAATACATACAATAAACAGACAGACTATGTCCTTCCTATGTGCAATCAGTGCTGTGGGTCTTTTCCTCCCTAGAGATTTCAAGAGGCTATCTCATATCAAAGAGGATTAGTTGTGATCTGGGGGGCACATGCTTGTGAATGCCAGCAGCATTCAGATCTATTCAGATCTATTGCCTAGTGCAAAACTGCTCACTACAAACCAAACTCACTGCATTTGTGTAAGGGCTGCCAACTGGATCTTGTCTGCCTGAGAGTACAATGCCTCTGTGCTAATGTGTTCTACTTTCCAATACTGTGTCTGTATCTCTAAATTAATCCTCCCCCACTGCAATTTCTTTTGTTATTCACTTACCCAACATATCATAATAGCAGGATAATTTTCTCTATTTGCAGAAACATTAAATATCCATAGTATTCAGACATGCGCAGCCAGAAGCGTAGCAACGTAAAATTTTGATTAAGGTGGGATGTATTTCAAATTTCCTGATACAGAAAGGATGATGTCCCAATTCCACGATTAGAAACATGGAGGACATGCATGCTTGGTAGAGATAGTCATATCCCTGCAAAGAAATGGTGCATTCCACCTGATAATCTAGATCTCTAATGATATTGGATGCCTTTTTATTCTCTACCAATGAACAGAGTCCTCCTTTGCATGTTTTTTTCTGAGAGGAATCATTAACTCCATCAATAGGTTTTTCTAGGAAAAGCTGAGTATAAAACAGTGGAAAAGAAATCATTGAGCAGCTCTATTAATTTTGAATATTCAAGTTTGTTTTCAGAACAATACACCACATATAGAAAGTCTCATGACAGCCATAAATATTCATTTTACCATAACTGTTAAATCATAATATAAGCTTTCACTGAAAGAAACAAAACAAAAACAGTTTCCAGACTGAATTTTGTTTGGAGTTCAATGCAAAGTAATAGAAGTTGAAAACCAATTACATTGTCATTAATAAGTGCAAAGCTTGCATTTTGGAATGACTTTGTGCTTAGTATTTTATGCTGGGTCTTTTCCCACATATTTAAATCTGCACTTTTCTGCTCAGGGTTCTGAGACCATCATTTCGTTTGTTAAGAGAAAAGGACAAAAAGACTCCAAAATGACTCAGAACAACGTGTTACACTCAGTCATTGAAGATGGGCTGCTTGACATAAGGAAGCTTCTGAACTATGTCAAAAGACCATGACAAGATCTATTCCACCCTGTTCAGTGAAGTGGGAAAGCATCACTCATGCCCATTCTTAAGTAGAGGCATTAATGCTCAACACCTTACAAGGTACTCATGGGCACAAACCAGAAAATTTAGTGCATGGGAGTCTCAGCAAAGGAAGACTTCCAGGTTAAAAAAAAAAAGCTGGCAGCCAAGAGCTGCTTTTTAAGCTTTAATGAGTATGTTAATGACCCAAACCAAAATGAAGAAACCCATAATCCTAGACACTCATTAATTCTGTACAAAATATATTGGCCAGAAATCATTAATGTTGCGAGAAGCTTCTGTAGCTGTAGCAGTTTTAATCAACTCTCAAATCTTCCATAATTATGCACTTATGGCACAGGTTATTTTATTTATTTGGATTTCAACTTCATAACAGAAGTACCCATCTCAGATGCTAGGTTATTAATAGAACAAAAAATTATTACAGACCTGATATATTACTCCACTTACAAGGCAAGCATAACTTCTTAAAGATATGAATTCCAGTTTTATGCATCTGTAATACACTGTTGTTCTGCTTTCACGGTACAGTCACCTCAGGCACACTGACAAAGACCTGAAAAGGCCCCAGAATTAGACTCTGGGTGTTAAACCAGTTCTACAGTCTTCTGCATTTGCAGTGCTCATAAGGAGTTGTTAAGTTTAAAAAATAAGTGTAAAAAATCTTTGCCTATACATTTTAAATTTGGATTTGCTCCGTCTGAACATTCCAATTCACAACTGTTTATTTACTGTTTATTTGAAACAAGAGTGTTTTTCTAGAGATTCACCTAATCCATTCCCTGTCCCTTCTTCACTACTGGTCACGTAGAGCCAATAAAGCTCTGTGAGCAGCTAAAGAAAGATTCTGACCTGAATAGCACACTATGCAAAAATCAAACTGTAAAGCAAAATCAATGCAAATTTTAGTTCTTGGTTCAAATTCAGAAGTCTAACCAAAGATAAATTTGGCTGGCAGGATTTTTCTGGCTCACTTTCCTAATCTTAATACAAGCTTTATAGAGATGTTAAGTTAAAAAAAAAAAAAAGAAAAAGAAAAAAATCATCTTTATAACTGGGAAGTAATCTGAATTTTCTGTGAAGTCACCGAGTCAACATGAGATCTTGAAAGGTGGTAACTGCTTTTTCACAATTTTAAAACTCAGAACTCACTTAAGAAGGCACATCTTAAAAGTAAAAAAATTACTATTAACATGCAAATCCACAGCCACAGAATTCCCAGGAAAGTAATGAAAACTCCCCTCTAATCATGCACAGCAACCCCAATTCATGGTAAGTCAAGTGAATCTCATTATCTCATCTTTTGCCGGCTGCAGATGAGGTTCCACTTCGTAGCAACAAACAGGAACCACTGGCCCCTTCACAGGAGGGAAGACCTTTGACAAATGATGACTGACAGCTATAGTTCTTGTCCAAACAATGAACGAGCTATTTGGGGCTTCTTGGAAGAGAATGGTTTTTCTTAGAAGAGAATGGCTCTTTAAGTGAAAGGAGGATGGCCTCTTCTGTGAGACTTCTTTTTCTGTCCTTTCATGATTCATCTTATAGTTCCTTATGTGACAAACTAGGATCAGGGATTTTTTAAAAAAAAAATTACTTATCCTAACAAAAGCTTCAGGAAGATGTAATCACAAAATTTAAATTCAGTTGATACAGTAAATACATTCTTTTGGGAAATATCCATCATTTTTGTCAGTTTTTTCCTCTAGGATAAATGTTAAATATTAGTTTTAAAAGAGACAGGAAAAAACCCCAAGACATAAGCAGAGTTTTCCTGGATAACATTTCCCTAAGGGAAAAGTCAAGGTCTTTCATAATTGCTGTAATTGTTTTTGATGTTGGGTAAGTGAAGTGATATAAACAGGCCACAAAAACATTGCATTTCAGTACAAAAAAATTCTCAGTATGTGCCCTCCAGAAACACATCTCTGTTTCCATCAGACAACCTTTTAAAAAGTGCTAACTTATTTTTACCTTTAAAGGAGAATTTTCCCCTAATGGAGATAACAAAGCTGGAGCAGCACCTGAGCTGCAAACACTGGCTTTATGTCAGATCTTCATTTGTACAGGAAAAGAAGCCAGTCCCAAGGCACCGGTATAACTTGTGTATTATATATCCCACTTTAGAAATCTGCCTTTGACTTCAGGTGTCAGAACCAGGCCCGGAGAAAACAGGAGGATGGGCAGAGCATGAAGGAAGAAATCATCCTAGAGAGGCTTAGATGCAACATGGAAACGGCGACCGACCTACAGAGAAGATAAGGACAAAACCCAGCTCTCCTCTGCTTCTGGAAATTGCTGCAACACTCACACACAAAACATGCTGGCCATGAGTCCTGAGCCGGGGCTCCCCTCCCTCCTTTTGCCAGACTACCATGGAAAGCTGCCACACTGAGGTAGTGACTGAAAAAGAAACATCATTTAAAAGTTACTATTTTCACTAGGGTCAAGTGGAAAATAAAAGCTAAAACATAACCCTTAAGTGTAATACAGAGTTTGGAAGATGTGACCAAACTGACAAAATATTCATATTTTACAGCAAAGAAATTTACAACTGAGTCACAAGGATTGACTAGAGCCAGGCACAGCCATTGTGCAGCTCATCACAAGCAGAGTTCATGACTACACTCTGCACATTAACTTGTGTGGTTCTTTCTTCCCAGAGACAACCTCTTTCATCCTTTCTTTCCAACAATTACAATCCTTCCTCTCCTCTCACCTCCAGAACACGGCTTGTCCATTAAAACACCTGGAGAACTTGCCACAAGCAAGATGCATGTTCTACAGAGTGAAATAAAGTTCCACAGTGTAAAATAAATAGTTTTCTCTTTATTTCATCCAACAAACTGCTAGCCTCCACTGCCAAAGAAGGAAGAGCTTTATGCCCCTGCTGGGAAGCATCCACTGGGATCTCACTCTGTCTGGAAATCCCAAACTCCCAGGCATAAGCCTCTGACAATGACACCACCTCAGGCTTTATGGGGGGGCCACTCCATACAAATAAACTCAGCTCAGAGGTTAAAATTTACACCGGAACTCATCTGTAAGTTAAATACTGCAATAGTAACTAGCCACCATCAGGAACAGAAGACAGCAGCTTTGAACTGTGTATTTGACATTGCCAACAGCACTAACACAGGAAAGCAATGCAAGCTCCAAGGGACGAGTGTTTTCTCCTTCTCTGCCATTTGTTTCCACTGAACAACCTGCCGTGCATTATTTGTGGCTTGTTTCTTCCACTACATTTCCTTTTCTTGACACATTGTCCCAGCACATACCAGGCTGTCAGCTCTGACATCCCAACTTTTTATAATAAGAGGAAGGGCAGCGAATGGGTTTCTTTGCAAACACACGGGCTCAGGAATAACCAGCAAACCCGCTGTACCCTTACAGCTTTTGAGAGTTGCTATCAAATCAAACACAGAAGCAGAGAACAGAACTTCTGTGGAACAGGTGATGCTACTGTCTTTTTCAGGAGACAAACTTTTGACCCACTGAGGTTTATGTGTTCCAAGAAACCCAAAAACTGTGGTAAAAAGTTTTAACTCCTTAGCTGATCTCTCAAGAACAGGGACGGTGTGCAAAGCAGGCTGCTGAACACCCAGGCTTGGTGCCTGGTCTATGCCTTCCTAGAAATACAGAATTAAAGAAACATCAAAAAAAAAAATTAAAAATGCCCACAAAACAACAAACAACCAAAAAATCCCTCCACCATGTTTAAAGAATGCAGCATTAGGGACAAAGGAAACGAACATGATTGAATCATCCAGGTCTTCTGTCAGTTTGCCACTGATGAGTGAAAGGGCTTGGGAGAAGAAGAAAAACAAAACCAAAACCAACCCACAGACTGCTGTGGGTGAAAAACAAATTAAAATACTTCAATCCTAGGATATTTTATGGCTCTTGGACTGCAAATGTTGAAAATAAACATTGCTAGGAACTGAATATTCAAAATTTCTGCATCACTTGGATGTAAAAATGGATTTGTCAGAATACAGTTTTAGCTTCGAAATTCTAAAATGCAAGAATAAGTGGGGAAATCCTACCAAAGTTTTATTTCAGTGAGATACTTGTGTACGTCCAACATTTTTCCTTTCTCTGCAAATATAAGCCTAACAATGCACAAAGCACCCGATTTCAGAGCTTGTATTTCAACTCCCAGTTCAGACAGACGTTAAACTCAAGTCAGCACACATTATTCAGTGTTTGAAAGAGAATGTGCTGGTCAGCTGCCACTCAGCAGCACCTGGCAGCTACTGCCCAGGCAGGATTTGCTTCCTCTGACTTCTCAGCTCACCTTCCTGACTTTGAGGATGAAGCTCACTTTCTTCCCTTTGAGCTCACTACTCTCAGCCTAGGTGACTTCAATTTCCACTTTAATGAACATCTTTCCAGTGCTTCTCATTAACCTTCCTTTTCACTCTCGAGCTCTGGACTGTCTTTCACAGTCACTGGCTTGTTGATTCAGGGCCTGACCCAGTAAACTTGTATGCTCATGAATAGCTTCACTCCTGGGAACATCCAGGCTTGCTTTGGTACAATTTCTCCCAAAAGTTAAATTCCTACATGGATATGCTAAAAAAAAAAATAAAAAATCAGAAAAACAACTTTTTGTTTGTTCATTTTTTTTCTTTATGACCTTCCAAGTCTTGTTTCTAGCATCCTCAATATTACTGATGTCTTCTATTACTTCTATTACTTTATTTCTGGATTTCAGGCTTATTTGTTAGACCACAGTAAATTATAAAGATAATCGGAAAATATTGGAGGTATAATGCTATATTGCAGGTATGTACCTGATTATACAGATATCATAAATTCCCTGAATTTTTTTTTAATTCCATTCGATAGATTACAATTACTTGAAAGAATAGCTGATTTTTCCTCAAGATCATGAACGTAATATACAGATTGTCAGTGATTTTGCACAAATAGGCCCCAAAATAAGTCATGTGCTGCCTAACTTGTCCATAGTTTCCATTCAGTAAATACATGGTAGAATCACATATAGCAACATTTGCATTCACCCTCTATGAACATCCATTCTTGCTAACCACAGTCTTTCAACTCTTTGTGGAAACAAACAGGAGAAAGGGAGTGAAACCAAGAGAATTTGTTTAGAAACCTGAATATTAATTTGCAGACATGTTTTTGCTGTATTTAGCCAGCTTTAGTTTTGTGTTAGTCTCCTTACATTTCTGTCAGAAGTAATTTTATCCTATCTCCTTGGAATTAACATTTCCTAATCTTGCAATTCTTTATGCTTTTCAACCTCTTTAAATATGTTTCCTTAATGTCCCTATATGTTCATCCATGCACTTTCACTCATTTTACCCCCATAACGTGCAGTGTGTTCTGTTTTACTTCTCTCTCTCTCTTCAGTTTTATGACCTACTGATTCTTGTAATATTTAATGTACTTTTCATTCTTGATCCACCACACTTGCCCTTTCTAAGTTTTTTCCTCCCCACCCCTAGTATCTAGACTTATTTTAAAAAAATAACTGTCATAACCGCCAAAATGATCCTTTAGCCCTTATTATCATTTATCTTAATGATGGAATTAACCCTAATTTTTTAAAAAAATACTCTAAATATGGAGTTTAGAGCAATCCATAAGAGTGTCTTCAAGTAAGTAGACTTTTCTGCGGAAGTATTTATCATCAAAATGCAACGTTTGTATAACATGTAGTTTTGTATGTGCACACCAGAGAGACTGAAAACCTGAATGCTAGATTTTGATTCTAAAGAAAATAAGAAGATAGAAAGCTATCCATGTGGCAAGAATTGAATAGCAGTGCAAATACCTGGAAATTATTATGGCAAAACCAGCACTCTCTATTGGAAGCTGAACGGAGTGGATTATCTCCACTGTTTGACAAGGCAGCTGACAGTAATAACTACACTGACGTCCCAGAACATCCTTGATCTCATCACTTCACCTCTTTGATTTTGCAATGACTGTACCTTCAAAATTAAATATTGCTCTCATCGCTGATGCTGTCTAATGTAAAGACAATGCACTGCACTCACGGAGAGCAGCAATCCTGTGCTGTTCCCCTGCCTCAGAAGGCTCTGGTTAGGGAGCTCTCAACAGAGAACAAATCAGAATCAAACAACGGAATATTCAGATACATCGCAACCAGTCAGCTCAATCACATAAAGAGACACTCATGTATTATTCATTCCATGAAATCTGGGAGTTTTTCCAGAGAATATGCCAGAGACTAGAGATAGGGTTTATCAACTGTTTTAAATCAGCATGTTTTATCTAATACAATAACAATTTATTTACTGAGGATATTTATGCCATTGGAGCTTTCCAGGCTTAATTGAATCTTTTCATCAAGATACTGCGCATGAGGAAAATCAGCTCACAGAGGAATTTGAAAAGAGACTATGGTGAATATCTACAAAATTGTTTAGATAATAATGGAGCAAGGTTATGGATCTGTTAGCATTTCAATTACCAGATTCTTTTTCTTTGGAGCTATTCTACTAGGCCATCCTCATTTACAAGATGTCAAGAATAGTTTTGCATTTTAGAAAACAGTTAATGTGGACTTAACTAATCAATCACCAAAGCTACAGTTAGGCGAGTCAGTCTGTAAATATACCACTTCTGCTGACAAAAATCTTAACACAAAAAGCTCATGTAAAATGAAAAGGTTTACTAGTGTATTAAAAACGTTATAAATTACAAGTATAGACCAAGTACAACTCAGACTAGTATTTCTCCCTCTCAGCCTGCCGTCAACCCCTTGAGTGAGATGAGTTTTACCACAGTAAGAACACAGGTCAGTGTTTATCTTTGCAGATCGGTAAGGTCAAGTATTGCTATGTCCAAACTTAAAAAATCACAAGACGCGTCTAAAATTAAGAATTAATTCAAAAAATTAGATTAATGATAGTCAAATGAGCTAATTCATCATTTGATGTTCAACCTCAACTCTGTTTATTCCAGGAGCTGGTGTTGTAAAACATAAAAACACGAACTCATGAGGGATAAGAGATTCCACACAGTTCAAACGAACAGAACTATGCTAGTCACAAAAGCTGGAGTCACCGGTATGCCAACAGTAGCTCTGGCTGGATTAGTCAGAAGCCAGATCCTTGTGTCAGTCTGAGGCAAGGGAAATCAGGAGGAGATAATTAGCATTCCTTTTAATTTTAACAGAAGTTAATACAAGAGAGAAACTCTCACCGACTACACTCTGTTCCGACTGAAGAGAAGAATTGCAGAAAAAGGTTTTATGCACAAAGGGAAGGACACTTCCTAATTACCTATCTTCAGATGGCTAAGTGCCTAATAGCAGTGTGAAGCATTCTGCTGTAGATGAAGTTTGGATAAATCGCAGTGAAGAGGAAAGACAGTGCAAACTCTTCTAACATATTATAGCTGTTTAATTGAATAAATGCAAGCAGATGTTGGTGCAGCATGTAAAGAACTTCTACCAATAAAGACACACAACATATTAGAGAAGATCTTTTCATTTACCTATGAAAAGTCTGTATATACAAAGTTCTTCTGTGTGAAACCCTAGCTAGAGAAATTAGCCTCACTGGTAAAGGATTTCCCTCTCCCCTCGCCTTTTAAATCTTTATCAACGTATTTTAAAGAGTAGTTACTAGATACTCTAGTTACTCAAAAAGAGTATTTTCATATTATTTTTCTAACAGAACTATTTTAAATCTTTTTGACACAGAATGCAGTTCCTGCTAGGCACTGGATGGAGTGGAGCTGAGTGGTGAAGCAGCAGGACTGCCAGTGTTCAAAGGAAATAAGAAGCAGAATTCTGCCATCACCTGTTGCCAGATCTCAGTTCTCCAAGCCCTTCCCTCTCTGAATGCAGTTAACTTCTCTGCATATGAGTTCTTCACACATTTCTTCTCTACAGGTTTTCAACTACACCAAAGCAAGTTTTCTGGTTTTTTTATTGGCTGCTTGGGTTTTTTTGGGGATGTGACTTCTGTTTGCTTGTCTTGTTTAAGTCCAGAAGCCCTTTTCTCTTTGTAGATAAATGTTCTCAGGTTCAAAAAACTCCAGGCTGTTGATTTCTGAGGCCATTTTTTTCTAGGGCATAGCTTTCACAGCTTCTGAACCCATCCCTGAACTAATCTGTCTGCAACTAGCACCACATCCAGGCAATAACTGCATGTCCTAGTAAGGCCCAGTAATCCCAAAGGACATGTCTTTTAAGGCAAAATAACTTGGAGAAGGGACAGTATGCAAAGTGAAGGCAGATTAAAGAATGATGGAAATTAAAAGTTTAAAAAGCATAAGAAAGCAATTAACGAAGGAACAAAATGATGTTTCTAAGTGTAGAGAAGCTCAGAGTCTGTGACAGAATCAAAGTCTCCTGGGAAAAAAAAAAAAAGGCAGCTAGGGAAACTACCAAAAAATGAAAGTTTTTATCTTTTCTGTAAAGAGTGTAAGTGAGATAAGTTCTATTTCAGCTCCCAATCCATGATACAAGGACAGAGATAGAAACATTAAATCAAGACATGCTAGAATCAAGTTGAGTAAGAATCATCAGCAAGGCTCCAGAGCCAGTCTGGACTCCATTAACAGTGGTTTGCCTGTTTCATACAGGATACGAATAAATTGTCAATATACTAATAAAATATTCAAATGAACTCTGAGAACCAGAATTTAATAGCTTCCTGGTCTGAAATGGAAAACAGATCAATAGATTGATTTCAACCTTTATGTAGTCTGAAGTCTTTCTACACATTTTACATGGAGGAAGGAAGTAGCAGTTTTTCCTCTAGATTCTGACTTTTACTTCTCACACAAGTCTCCTCCTGTGAAAGAGCATAAAGATAACATCTGACTTCTAAAAAAAGTTCATAGCTAAGTCCATTACAAAAGTTGGCTAAAGAAAATAGTTACAGATGAGAGGTAAGACATCTCTGCTCACTGAAAATGCAGAGCACAGAAAGGGCTTTTTAGGAAGTAGTAAATGGAATGACTAAAGGTTTAAGAAGTATAAGTTGAAGAAATTTGAAGGTACCTACAGAAGACAGTTTGATCATGCAACATGAAAAGTGGATATACGACACTTACAAGTTTAATTGTTAAATGCAGAAATTTTACCTACTTATATATATTGTCAAATGCTCAACAAATTATAGCTCAAAAAAAGACCTAGATCTTAGTATGAAAAGTCAGTGAGACCATGTTTTCTACAATACTCAATAAAAAGCAAAGAGAATTAAATGTGAGATTAAAAAATCTGAATAAAATCTAACCATGATATAAGTGAACAGTACAGCCTCCTCTGTAATAACCCATGTCTTTTCACCCCACTCTGAAGTGAAAGCAGGAAGACTAGCTGCTAAATGGATACGAATTGCTCCAGAAAAATAAAATATGAAAATTTTTTTCTCTGAAACTGTAGTCAACATGCTTGAGTGAAAGATTGTCATCACAGGGTTGCATTGTAACTGCATGCTGAAATGAAGCAATGCATGGGTCACAAATTAAAGATCGTGATTATTGTCTAGGCTCAATGACTTTAAACCAGTTACTTAACCTCTCCTTACCTCAGTTTCCTAACCTTTTTAAAAGGGTGAGGCACTTTTTCTTCAAAAACCTCAGGCAAAAACCAAGCTGTTGTGATAGCTATTAAAAAATTAATAAGCATTTAATTAGGCTAATTCAAAAAGTTATTTCTAAATCCTTAATTCTGTGTAGATGAAAACATCATTTGTAACCAGACAACCATCTGAGTAGAAACCGATATAAATCATCAAGAGCTATTCCAGTAACAGAAACTGTAGCTACATCGTTAAGAACAATTTTAAATGCTTACAGCTTTCGTAATCACTTGCATTTTATTTTCAAACTTTTTTATTAGAACATCGACTAGTCATTATCCTAGCACAGCTAAAGTGGGACAGAATCAATGCCCTGCAGACTGTCTCCTCTGCTCTTTGTGATAAACATTGTCTCACAAGTTTGAAAAAATCCATTTTGATACTGCTCTCCAATTAGACCTGTTAAATGTTTTTTGAATGACTATATTTTGTTTGGTATTACAACTAGACACGTTGCTAAGCTAATATTTGAATTAGAGGAGTACTGCACAATTTCTAGTCATTTTTCCTGTCAAATATCAAGCTAAACAAATTAAATTATCATTCTTTTCTTAAGATTCAGTGAAAGTTACAAAGTACTTGGTAACTTTTGAAGTTCCAGTTTCTCATTTTCACATGTGACACAAAACATACCAAAATAAAACAAGCAAATCCCACTAACACGAATGGCAGCCTCATTCAATCATATCCGAGAAGGCGCTTTTCATAGAATCAGGTCAGAAAGGTTCTTTGGGTCAGAAAGGACCTTTAAAGATCATCTTATTCCACCCCCTGCCATGGCATTCTAGACTTTACTAGTAAATTCCAATAGTGCTGTAACTGTAAAATACCCAAGTCAAAAAAATGTCTACCTCAGATCAGTTAAACCACAGATTCTGAAATACTTTATACTCATTACAGACCATCTTCCACTTGAAATTCAAATATCTGGTTTTTGCTTCTGCATCAGTGAACCTGGAAAAAATTCGTTCATGTTTTTTTGTTCAAGCTGACCTCTGTCCTTCCTTCTCTTACCCTTTCACCCTACCTTCATGTTGTATTATCTGTCTGCATTAAGCTTATAACTCTTTCCATTTGCAAATTCACTTAATCATCAATGTAACTTGCCTCTAAGTTATGCATACTTCAGTTTAATGAAACTATTTCCACATCTTCACAGTCTTGGTCACCATATGAAATTAATATTAAAAATTGGAAGCAAAGATATCAAGATACAGCTAATGGACCCCATCACAAAGAAACAGGAATAAACCAACTAACCCAAGTATTCCCAAAATCCTCTGTTCTCTGAAGGTTATTAAGAGATAATATTAAAAAAGAAGAAATTATTATTTTATTAACAAAACCAAACTTCTGTGAAAGAGGTTATTAGATGCAGATGAACAGTCCACCAGGATGGTTCACATCTTCTCAGTATACTCAGAGTGTTTTAAACCTCGAGTAGTTCCACATCACCTAAATCACTATTTCACTCCCTGCCATTACACCAGTTTACACTGAACACATCCTACATTTCACACCTAATGCTGTTTCTGCTAACAATCTTCCTGAATCACTGCCTAAGGAACTATTAATGACTAGGATCCAAGAAATATTGTTTTGGTAACCTGGCACGCATTACAGCTAAATGATCAAAATCTTCTGATTCTGTAGAGGGTTGTACTCATTTCAAAGCAGTGCTGAGCATCTCAAGGAAAGAAATTCAAATAAAGTAACATTTTAAACCATGGAGTACAACAGAAAAGAGAAAATGTATCATTAGGGTACAAGGCAACTTAACATGCAGGCTTACACTTAGCATGGACAGATATTCTCCTGTTTTAAATTAAATGATTAATAAAGTTACACCAAAGATTTAATTGGAAAGCACAGAAAACCTCAATTCTCGGCCCTTTGTATCAGCCACTCAAGAATGAACTACATTAAATCAAACCAAAGATATTCTTTGACAGATATTTAAGGCAAAAACCAGTGCAGATAGTGCTCAGAAGTGGTTCTTGAAAGTTTTTCATAGTAACTCCTGTCTGGTTTTGCTATAAAAAAATTGCTTTGTGCAGCTCATATTTACTTTTACTTTGACTCTTTCGTAATACTTGAATGCAATAAAAAAATCCACATCAAGATTTTTGTAGCTATTGATGATTATGAGATTCTTTGCAATCCTTTTAAAAAAAAAAAAAAAGACAAAAAATTTCCAGGCAAAATGCGGAGGTTACCCTATTATTCAGCCAAAAGGAGCAATGAAAGAAACTTTTAGACCTCAGGAGAGCACATTTGCAGTCAAAACAATACTAGTTCACAGGAACGAAACAGAATTCTTGGTATGAAATCAAAGTAAATCAGAGTAACATTTCTTAAACAATTAACAGTGACACCGTTCAGGTTTAAAGTTACAAAGTACTAGATAGCAGCTATCAGAAACATTTTAGTTTATTATGGGAGAGTGGGAAGAACCTCTAATTACTGCATACAAGTGTTTGCATTAGTGTGAAAACTTAACTACCTTTAATTGCTATCAGGAATTCATATGCTTCAGGGTAAAATAAGTATAAACACCCGTAGGCAATAAATAATTTAATTGTCATTCATCCTGGAGAAGTTGAACTGCTGCTGACTCAGCATGAGAAAAAATGAAAGTGCTGTTCCAAAAAAGCTCCAGAAAGCACTTTTTTTAGAGACTCCGTATGAGAAAGTACAATAAATCCATGGGACAGGTCATTTCTTGTGGCTTTTTTTGCCTTTTGAAAAATCGGTAAAATCTAATAGGAAGAAGAAAATTCCCAAGCCCAGAGTGGTGTTATTTCAATAGCTAAGCCTCTAAATTAACTTGTAATGGCAGTGCTCCTGGCAGTAGAAACAAGCCACATTGTGACACTTTAACTTCCAAGACCTGTTTACTGAACTGTTCCCCCCAAAACTGCAAACCATGATAGGTCATTTTTTATTTTCTAAATCTATTCAGGAATTTACAGTGATGTCTGTGCCAACAAAAGTCTTAGAGAAAATATATAAGTACACAACGGAAAGATACTATTATTCCAGAGCTGTAGGTTGCCTTAATTTTTTGAAGAACACACATAATTGTGAGATCCTTTGTCGCTGAAGAAACGACACCCTGAAGGAAGTTGTTTGTCTTTCTTTCAGGAACAAATTAGGTCAAACCAATGAAGTAGACAGTGAAGCAGCCTGAGCTGGATCTTTAATTAGCAAATAGTTTATAGAATTAGCTCTGGTTTTTGTTTTTTCTGTTTCCCAGCTCTTTGGTTTATGGAAATCTGTGTTCACATGTGAATTAGATTACCAGGGAACCATTTGTGCACCGGTGCTCACACTGATTGCCTATGACACCCATATGATGGTAATAGGACCAATCTTGGGAGAGTCTAAATGCCCCACAACTATTTCCAGTTTAGTGATCATTTGTAGCGAAAGCGAGTAAATTTAACATTCTGGACTATTCCCCCTCTTTTACCATGGTCACTTGAACAAGGAGGAGCCAATTCACTGTACAGAATGGATACTGAGCACATGAAAACCAGCTCAGTACTGTCAGCCCCATCAGCCGGACAGCGTTCATGCCTTGCCTCGTGTTCAGATGAAACATTTTGAGTCCTTTTTCACAGACACGAATATCCAAGCAGTTTTCATTCAGTCCATTTGTTAATACCAACCGTAAATTTAGTTTGGTGCCCTTAATTTGCTACATTTTGTGTTCTTTAGAAGCATTCTGCGCTGCTGGATTTACTGCTCACTTGAAGACCTTCAATTTCTGCTACTCAGATGAGCTCTGGCTGTACTGCTGATTAAACATATTGCTAATGTTTCAGCTGGCATATTTTCCTGGGCTATGGAGGTGTGTACGTGTGTGTCTCGATGGTGATGATTTGTGAATACTTATGAACTGATCCACATGCACAGTATCCAAAAAACTGTTAAAATGTAAATTATGATGCATCAGTAACAATAGCCTGACAATATTATGACACTAAAAAGAGGCAAAAGTATTCAGGACAAGAACATTCACCTCTGAAATGAAAAATTTTGAAAATGACAAAATCATATGCAGTGGCAAAGGCTGGGAAAGAAAGACAAAAACGACAGAAAAACAAAAGCCAGGGAAGAACAAAAACAAACCAAGTTAATAAGCATAATACTAATAATAACACAAAACTGTAGAGACTGATGAGGAGATTCAAAGCAACTAGAACATAGGAATCTAAGATTATTAAACAACTGCACAGAAAAATGCTCAGGAAAAATCTATTCACTGGATTTACTAAGACAACACAATCAGTAGAAGGATTAAAACAATAATAATGATAAAAAAATTAGGACTAAAGTACAGACATATGATCAATAACCAGTAAGTTCTTACTAAAAATCAGGAATACTTTGAGTAAGACACTTCACACCAGTGTGTAGGAGAAGGGATCAGGAGGAAGATGTGAAGTGGATACACTGCATGGCTGAGTGTCCACAAAAATGGAACATCATGGTTTAGATATTTCTGTATTTGCACATGAAACAGTAAAGAAAACAATTATTAATCATGCCAGAGCAGGCATTTAGGCAACAGCTCTGGGATTATTTCTCTCTGGGGGAAAACAAGCAAATCACACCCACATGCCTAAACAAACAAACAAATAAATAAAACCCACACCCCAAACCCTACACAGAGATAAAACCCCTAAATTCTAAAACCTTTGACAGACGTTCCATGAAATTTCAATGAGGGATTTTTAGCTCTAAAGACTGAAATACTCCTTTCTTTCAGAGGTGTTTGGCATATGACAAAAAAGCAGAATAGAATTATTCTTCTGTCACCACTTACAACTGTTAGATAACATAGCTTAAATTTCCAGGGTTAGCAGGTTGTCATGAGCCCTATGTTAACAGACGGAGTATTTTATTCTTGAAGACACTTGCTATTTCTGGAAGTTAAACAAGATATTCCAATAATGTAGAAAATATCATGAAGGAAAATTAATATCCATTTCTCCTTCTATACTGATTTTTAAGATTCTTATTGGAATAATGAGAGAAAATTAAATCACTTTTTTTTTTTTGATCGACATTTATATTCCAACTGTATTGGGAGCGTGTTGTATTTTGATTAGCTATTATGTTGTTAACTGTGCTTCTCATTTGGCACAATTTGTGGGTGTTTGAAATGGCCAAACTTGAGAACAGGCTGAAGCCACCTTTTATTACAGAATCTTCCAGGTTTTTTACACAAAGATATTCAGGAGCTCTCAAATATTATTTTCGTTTTCTACTTATATGATCTTGAAGAGTCAATAAAATCTCTGCTCAAAAAGATAACTCGTCTTGTGCTCCCCATTCACACAGCTCTGCACGGCTTCACAGCAGGCTTCTTTTTTAAAACTATGTACATTGAACTTCATTGCCGAAACCATTCGAGGGTTTTAGCAATAATAATTTATCCATAAAACCTGAATGGGGTCACAACCTCCATGGCCTTCCATGTGCTATCTTTGTGAATGGATTTCATTTCAGAGATACTCCTGGTGGTAGTAAGAAAAAAAATAAAATTCTATGGCCGGGAACATATCAAACAGAGCTTTTAAATTTATTTTTTTCCCATGATTGTGCAAGTTTCTTGAAGATTTCCAACACTTCTCTGACAAAAAATATTGTAATCCACTCAGTTCAGTCAGTCTATGTTCCTATTTTTAACAAACTTTCCCCATTGGTTAAGTCATTACCTACTAAGCACAACAGAAATTGGCAAACTTAAACTAAAACTGCTTAGAACTCAGTTAGCATTCTGCAATGTTAAATTAAGAGTAAAAATCAAATGCAGAGCTTGCAAAACAAATAAAACTCAATTAGAAACTTTTTATACTTTATAGTGAAACAACTTCTTTTGAGGTTTGTTTATTCCCTTTCAGTAAATTATTACAGAACAAGTTCCTCCCAGGTCTGTTTCTCGTCAGTGCTAACAAAAAATACTGACGTATTATGGAGTCTATGGAGATTAGAGATGAACACAACCACTACATAACTCAGCATTTTTGAGCATCAGGGAGGGCTGAGTGCAGATCTGATGTCTGGTCTACCTTGCTCTGTAACAAGCCAACAATAGACCAGCATGTACCCTGGCTAAGGAACATTTGTAGCTGTGGGGACACCTCAGGATTATATGGAGCCTATATTGTACTGTCACCTGTAGCAGTGGAAGATACTGCAGTAAAAACCACCCTCACATGGGGCTTAGGTAGGTACATACATTCCCTAAACATCTCCTTTAAAAAAGCAAGCCTGAAGATTCCCCATATTGAAGTCAACTGTGACTTTCTAGAAAATATTACCCAACTGAGAAACACATATTCAGATCTGTTAAGAAGATTAAAAAAAATATCCAGCATAAGATTCATTATGCAGCAAAGCCCTGAAATACACTTTGTCCTAACTGAATGTTTGCAAGGAAATTCATATTGTGTTTTATAGTACAATTTTATGCATCATCAATTAGCAATTGGACCAGTTTCAAACTCTGAACTCTTGAAAGCTTCAAGAAGAAAGTAAACGTTGTAGTCTACATTAATTTCAAGAATGAACTGACAAGTAATGGTGAACTCATTTCATGTTCTGGAAAAACTTATTCATGTCACTTTACACACACAGAGAAATCCAAACAAAAGAACCCCACATAATTAGAGCAACCTAAGCAAAACCAAATCATTTCTCATCTGAAGTATGAGGAGATCCTGAGCCATATACTCTAGAACAAAAGACATTTCAATTATTACTTTGGATTATACATATTTTTAGCCCTCAGAATAAAACTCAAATATATTCTTACTATGTGTAAATTTACTTTATCAAAATCTTTATAATCCTGTTCTGAAGACCCACAGGATACAGATGAGTGTCCATAATGTAACCTCGGTTTCTCTATCATACTTGGATATTTGTAACAGAACTGGCTGAGGGTACTAAAGGAAAGACAAGAATGAAACACCACAGAGATGGGGAAAATGCACAAATTCATAGCAGATTGACTCTCAGCCTTTTAAAATTAACCTAATGCTGTCTAACTGTACTTATATGGGACTAAATATGTACTCTTTCATATTTATTCACTGTGTATGATTTGCTCTCAAGGACAGAACAGTTAATGACTTGTTCTTGTGATCTGCGTCAAAATCAGGACTTGCAAGAACAAAAAAGAATAAAATCACCCCACCATTTGAAGAGAATCAGTATGTACACTCATTTTCTGCATTTTACCTTAGCACAGTTAGAAAAATAATCTCATACATCAAGAAATACAGCATTGCATTAGCAGCTATTGGAGGTATTAGCAAAAATTGTGGCTGGGTTTTCTTTGAGGTGACCAATGTATCTGTTTCTGAATAAGAACAAGAGGGAGAGGGGAGAAATGCAAAATCCATTCCAGTTGTAGCTTGGCTTCCAATATTTATTTCACCTTTTCAGCGTGTTTATCAAATGACTTTTTTGTGCTTTGTAAATCTGTGTGAGAACAACTTGATGTTGGCACTGTACTTTATTCATATGAAAATGTCAAGCCAAGTAAGGAAGCAATAAAGAGCAAAGAAGAAATATGATGAGAATTTATAATATGATCTTAGTAGGCATCTTGCTTCTCTGATGTTCAGTGTTGTCTGCAAAAATACGGAGCCAGATTAATGAAAGGTATGAGAAGACATTTTTCATGTGCAGTTTTAACCAACAAGAGTACTCAAAAACATACTTCCAGTGTTCATTTTTATATTGATAAAATAGCAGTTGTAGCTATTTAGTACTTTTTGATATAATTTAAATTATTATATTCCCTGCATGTGTTTTTACTTAGTAGTCACAGTCCTGGTTCTGGATGGGGATGTAACAACACTAATGTAAAGAGAGACAGATACGCATATCGAGAATGAGGGGGAGGAGATAGTGAGAAAACTACAACTGTAAATTCCAATCCCAACCCCTACCTAAATGCACAGGGTTACTAAGCAGCTACAAAAAAAGCTCAGGCTAGTCTTTAGTGCTGTTCTCATCAGGGGCAGGAGCTGAATCAGTCCTTAAAAAAGCAAAGCATAATTGCAATCCTGTGCAAGGATGTTTGTCCTGCAAACCTCTTCTCATTTCCCTCAGTCTGAGCCATTCTGTATCCAGTGCTCCATTTACATCTGTGACTCACTGTTGGGACAGTGCATTGCTGGCTGTAGCATATTTCTTATGCATATGATTTCTGTCTGACAGATACTGTTTGCGACTGTTGATGTTAAGCATGCTGTAGCTGCTTGTATTGCAATGCTGCTGATTTATCTTCCCACTCTAGACAACAAGCTGCTCTGTTTATGAGCTTGTTCTGTCCTCCTGACATGGACAATTGAAACATGAGATAACTGAGCAAGAGCCAGGATTCACAACGGGCTGTGAGTGACCTCAGTTCAGAGCAGTGTGGTCACTGGGGCCACCCGGACCTGCCTCTGCATGTTCTTCCACGAACACGCATGAGTTGGGGGTTTTTTGCCCCAATATAATCTTTTCTTTATTTGCTCTCAAGTTCTTCCCTGTTGGGAACCACTGCTTGGCATGTCTGAAAGCACCTAAGACAGACAGACAACTTTCTCCAAGGTCCCACAAAAGCCAGTGCGCCTCGGCAACAACAGCCTCTCCCACGGACAACGCGAGACGGAGCACAACAGGAGGAGAGATGGAAAATAAAGCAATAACTACCTTTAATAAGCACATACACACACACAAAAATACTTCTCTGCTCACCAAAGTGACACATTCCAAGTAATGCTCACAGAAAGCTCTTGGAGACTGGAAGCAGAAAGTGAGCATTTTTTTCCCCCATCTGTAGTCAAATAATCACAGTTATCGCTAATATTTCCCTAATTGAACATATGGAAAAACATTCTGTACCTTAAGCCTCTCAGATATTCCCCTGTCCTTCTCCTGCACAATTGTTGTTTGCAGTATTATACCCAAAAAAGCCCAGGTTTTCTTCTCTCATATGCACTGAGAAAAGTTTGAAAGAATTCTTTGCCCTCTCTTTTTGAACCTGAGGATTGCAGCTGGATCACATTCTCAAGCTTTCTTTAGAAATACTATATCCACATTATGCATAAAGTGAAAATACCTTTTTAATTACCTCAATACACACTGTTTCTAAAAAACTAGAAAAACCCACCAGCAGTGTAATGTAGCACTGCAGTGACTAGTACTTCCCTCATTCTAACAGTGCCATGTTTCAGCCTCAGACAGTTTACTCTTGTCTGCTACAAACTAAAACACTCCATTTTCAAACTAAAACACAATATTTTCACACAATTTAGCCATGGCTATTATCTCCATTTTCATTTTTACTTCCAGTCATTTTTCTCTCTCTTTCTTACCTGGTTTCTTCCATCCAACATTTTTGACTTCAGTATTTGTTCCTGTTGTTCTATTCTTAAAGGTGTACTCCACATCCTATTAGTCACTGTCCCCTCTCCACTTTAAATTCAAAGAATCCCATTTCAGCTGTAAAATCTCTACACTAATCTTTACCGCACGAGGCAGACAAATTCTTTTCTCCCACTACCACAATCCATTACTTATAAACTATTTTTGAGATGCAGAGGTGAGAGCAAGAAAATTCAATTCTCACATCTGTGTGCTTTCCTGTATCTTATCACTTCCCTTTTGATTGCCAGCAATATTAATTTGATTTTGCTTCATGAAAGACTTTGTGTCTTTTGTATTGCTATGAGTTACTTGAGTTAAAGAACAAGAGAGAATTTCTTCCCTCCCAAACCAGCTCCCTTTTTCTATATAAGGCAAATCATTGTTTATAATTGCTTCTGTTTAATAACAATATTTCTACATCTTGGCCTGAAGATGGAAGCTAGAAGTTCACAGGCAGGTAATTGGAAACAGCTTTGTCTAATGGTTTCATTCACTCTAGATGGAAATTAAACTTACAGTACATTTCATTTATTCAACTCTTCAAAATTCTGGGCAATTGTACAGATCTTCCCAATTGGCAGTAGAAAATTCATTCTAAGAGCTTCAAAAAGAGGGCCTAAAAAGCTATCTAAAGCTGCAGCCCAAAACTCCTCTTTAAGAAGGAAAATAATGACCCACTTGGAAAGTATCCCTAGCACAATTCATCAAGCACTGGTTGAAGATAACAGCATATGCATAGAATCTCAAATGGACAGTGTGGATCTGCTGTCTAACTCAGACACATTACTTTCAAAACTTGTTTCATGGGCACAGGCAGTAATCAAATAAATATTGATATTTGTTTACTCGTGGCTGAAAACCAGAGCAGGGACTACAAACATGAATTTTAGGAGCAGTTGACAAAAAGAGCTAACATTTTTTGCAAGAGCGTTAATTATATTCAGTTCAGTGTGCATAAATACACAGGTGTTTGAATGCGTATTTTGTAATATGGATAAAACAACATTAAATCAATGAACTCCAAAGCTCTGTTTACAGCATACTCTCTTCGGTCTTTTGAGGTTAAAAGCTATTCCCATGTAAGATGACACTGAGTTTAATAAGAGCAAGATACAGGCACACATGGATATGTATGTTTTCCTTTCCTTTATGTTCTACAAAACCACGTTGAGTATCATTAAAAAGGGCAGTGAATGCATCTTTCAAAGTTCAAATACCTCTACAAAGCATGAAGTATATTTGTTTAATCCGAGAACTGATCTCTCACATTCTGACACAAAAAACCCCAAACCAAACACCACTAACAAGCTGCCAGAAAACTCAACAACAACCAACCAAACAAACCCAAAACAAACAAAGAAAGTATAGAAATTATCTACTGAAAAAAGCCCTGAGAATAGAATAAATTTGGTGTAATGGGTAATGGAAATGCCTTTTACGTTGCTGCTCTAGGGTACAACTTTGGCAGACAGAACACTAAGCTTCTTCAAGTACTGTAAATAGAAAAGAACCATGGCAGACAACCAAAAAGTGCTAAGACAGTAGGGATAAACTAGATACAGGTCTTCCTCTTTATATCTTCATTTTGGGCAAGCAGTAATTACTTGATTCTTCCTTTCAAAGTCTATCTTTCTGAGGGCCCATGCTGTCGCCCAATAGCTTTTTCACTGAAATAATTTTCAGGCGGAGTAAATGGCACATCACAAATCTGTCAACTTCCCCAATTTCAGCAAGATAAGCACTTTCTTTCACTGTTTCAAACTGTGTATATATACTTCAAGAAATTTTATCAAAACCAGTGGGAAGCATTTCCTTTCTCACTGTTACCTAAGAAACCACATGTACGTACCTGGGCACGTGATGATCATGCTGCTTTTTAATGGATAACTTTGTATTCTGTTGACACTATGATCTAATTCAGAAGGCATTTTGAGACTGGGAGACTTTTATCTTGATAAAAATAAAATACAAAAGTCAGCACAGATGTTACTAATCATTGAGAACTAGTGGTACAAAGCAGTGTAGCAGTTTACAGCCCTGTCTGCTCTCCTACTACAATAGGAATGGGCATATACAGTATGGAGTCACATCACCAATGTAACATGCAGAGCTGTAAGAATCACTAATTTCTTTTGCCATTCAAACTGGTTTTCTACTATTCACCTTTTTTTTTTCCTTTCTCCTTATGCAGAGGATTGCATTGGGAAATTGTTTTCTTCAGTTACTAAAATTTTCACATACCTCAGTACCAGTTATTCATCTATCAGGGTCATGTATTTATTTATTCCCTGCCCACTCCCCAGAAGCCTTTGCAAGCAGGTAGGGAGCAGAAAAAACCCCCATTGACTTATGAATATAGCACAAAACCAACGCATCAACCTACTGAAGGCATTGGTTAAGGTAATCAGAGCTGTTTACAGGTATTCCCCGTTAATGGACACTTCCATAGGCCCTACGCTGACTCTTGAGTACACAAAGTTAAACTGAGGTTAATTTTGTAATAAATACCCATTTTAATAGGCAGTTCCTGCTATTGGCTAAAACCTTTTCAATGCACAGGAAAAACTGAGTTTTGCTGGTCCAAAAATAAAGGACTGAGGCTTAGCTGGGGAAGGGCACTCCTGTTACAGGAAGAGCTGTGAGAGAATGGGTCACACTGGGAGAGATCTGCAGAGTCAGACTCGTTCTCACCATCACCGAGGCAAGCAGAAGGTCCAAGTGCAGCTACTGCTCCTCAGAGGAACAGTCATCCCAGCACTGGAAAAAGGCTGCTCTCCTATATGTTGACCTTTCCTGCTACAGCAGCAGCAGCTCAGCTCCCCAGAGCTCTAATGCAGCCAAATTAGTCAGAAAAACCATTCTGTTGCCCTGGGCAACTGCATGTATGACTCTTTCTGTAAACACGAAACTTTCTGTAACGCTTCTTTCTGTTCAGGCGCATCACAAAGTGCCCATCCTTGAAATCCCACCGTTAAACAGAATTCCTCATTAGCATCCACTTAACATAAAGATCACAACCATATACAGGGCTCTGTTATGGTTACAGACATGAAAATTCATCTCTACACATCCTTTTCTCTAGAACCTACAATCACATTTCAGAAACTGTCCAATCTGGACTCAAAGTGAAAGTCATAGTCCATTCCTATTTTTATCTAGTATTGAATATTTAGATGCTAATAGTATTACATTTTTATAGCTTTTTTAGTTCTTCCCTCCATCTGTAAATAAGTCATGGGAAGAAAAAAAATATTATTTTCCCCTTCAAGCTGAGCTGTCACATAATAAAATATTTCATCATATTTGACTACATTAAGAATAAAACTTTCAATGTATATCCTCACTTCCAAAATTTCTGAATATATGTATGTTGAAATTAAACAAGTGTGACATAGTTCTTGGTTCCCTTGGGAACAATATTCAGAGCTCATCTGAGTTGTGACCTGCTTATGCTGCCAGGGAGTATTAGTATTTTTGTCGAATCTTTAGAATAGAGATATAGAATGAAGGACAAAGGCAGAAAATAAGACTCTCACTTCACAGATGAAAAACAGATGAGATACTGCTCTATTTCAGAAGGCAGTGTTGCCTTTTTATACAATGTGCCTCATTTTGTAAGCTCTGTTGGAGAGATTACTCCCTCTCATAGTAAAATAGTTTAAATGAACTGTGTGTGGAGAAACCTACAGCTGTCCACGGAACAACTTATGGTCCAAGATGTTTAAATATGTTTCAACAAAGAATTAAGAATGTAAGAGTACAAGTTAACTTCAGAAATGGTTTCTCAAAATGGATGGCAGTTCAAAATGGAATATAATCACGAAGGCACTATAATCCTGTAATATTGCTTTTTGTCTCCTGACACTATCCCCTGACAGGGATCAGAGTCACGAAGTGTATCCATTACATTACAAATGGTTCAGTTATTTCTGCTACAACACAGAACTATGTACAATTTAACACATGACTTCAGCCCTGCACATTAGTACAAATAGTAGGTATATATCCTTCCTTCACCTAAATCTGATTTCTAAACTTTACTTCTAACATGTCATCCTTTCAGTCCACTGCAAATCACAAAATCCATACTTCTAGGCACAGTTCATAAATATATCAGGTTCTCCTTCCAGCAACACTTTCACTCGTTCTCTTCCCATCAATTCCAGGCAGGATTAGGCTAGTGAATACTTTTCCATCTCTTTTTCAGTTTGCCATTGGTTACATTTCCTCTCTTCCAGTCCTTTTTTTACACCTCATGGAAGGCAGGGTGTGTCCAACCACAAAGGGCATGTGCAACCGGCTCTTAATTACAACCTACATCTTGTGTTAATATTCTATCTTGAACCCCACTGAGGAGCAAAGTGCTTGGGAGAGCTGATCTGGACTATCTGTGTACACGCATCCACTAAGATAAATATGTAGTTTTGATTAGTGTCAGTTGATGTAGCTGCTCACTAAAGTATTTATCATTGCAAAACATTTCTGAAGCGAGTATTTTACATGTGGGAGAGTTGTAAGCACTTCCATAACAAAGATAATTGCACTTCAAAATCTCTTAATAGTAGACAAGCTGGGCTTGGAAAGTTTTGAGACCATGCTTGACTGGCAGTACAAACGTTCTACCTATTGTGCACATGGTCACAGGATCACTGAAATAAACTTTGTTTGAGCTGCAGCTTACTGAAGCCTTATGATCTGTTTCTGGGTCCATCAACAAAAAGCAGCTGACAGGTCATAGAAACCTATTTAGAGACACTGGTTGGATACAAAGGAGTTTTCATCCAGTGCAGATCATCAATACGTTTCTTATAAAACAGCTTCATTTTTAATACTGCACTGAATCATCCTGAGCTTATTAAACTGCCTCATGTTACAAGTCTGAGACATTGTACTCAAACATGAAAATGAGTCCGGGAAAAAAACCAAACCTGTTCCTGAAAAGAACTGCAAATATGAATGGGTCCCTATTAGTTTTCAAAACGTCTCTAAGTTTGCTTTTTTTTTGCCTCTTTTTTTCCCCCCAAGAGGCAACATAAACTATTTCCTCCTGAACAGGGATAATTTATGATTGCTTTGTTTAATTTTATTGTCTTGCTACTTTAAGTTCTTGTTTACAATGCCTCTTCTGCAGCAGGACAAAAATCCCTTTAAAGTTCAACCTGCTAAATTAATAAACTGTGTTCTCAGTTTTAGTTCCATGTTAAATGGAGCTGCATAAAATTGTTATAACATACCCATAAAACAGCAGCAGATGCAATATGTTCAAAACGATTATTTTCTTTTAATTTTGTAAACATACAGAAAATTTGCATTATAGCTTATCCTTAAGCACATCCCTGCTGCAAATTAAAGACGTGCCAAATCAGCTCCAAGCACATTTTGTAGCAAACAAACAATGAGATTTGGGACACTGCAAAAGAAGTGCAGAGATGCAAGCAGTGGCCAGTAAGGTACAATCATCAGTTCTTTGTGAGGATATAAGCAAATCAAACTCATCTACCCATGACATAACAGTTTTAATATTCACTGAAACTAAGGAAGGCAGTGAAGAATGGGGTCATAGGCACCTGTGAAAGAGCACAAAGAAAGGACAGAGAACAACAGAGGGAGGCTCAAGCTGAGCATAATATAATAAAATATTTTGCAGTATTAGTATAGAAAACTCCTTTACAGATGGTCCATTGCCATGCGTCTTTCTGAAAAAACGTATCTACAAATGTCAGGAAAGCAAATGTGGTATTTCAAAAATCATTACATATCAATTGACAGTCTCTTTGGAAAATCAGCTGCACAATAGGACCTAAGAAGTCATCTGACACCATACAGAAATAATAAACCTGCAGTCTTTTAATGCCAGTTTGAGTTTCTTGTAGGGTATGGGGGGATTCAAAAGAGAAAGGAAACAAACAAAAATACCACACGTTTTTGCTCTTCCATATGCAGGTACATAAATATCTTGTATTATCATGTAGAGATGTTCTAGAGGATTCCATTACTTTTCTGGCAGTGAGGGCACATCCTGTCTTTGCACCTATTAGTACTTTTTAGAAATAATGAGGTTCTGTAAATGTGGCATTTACCTAGATATACACAGAATATTTATACACTCCATTTCATGGGAAAGGGGGATGGTTAACAAAAGACAGCCCACCTCAGGCTGGAAAATATCAGCATGATAAATTTGCAGAATAATTCTATTCTGCTTCTGCTTGTTTGTTTGTAAAGTGGGAATACTAACAGATCTGTGGAGGACATATTTACAAGTACAAGGTGGAAAATAATTTCCCCATTATAACTGGGATGGACTTCTGAAAATAATGTAATATTCAAAAATATTACACATATGAAACTAATAAAAATATCCACCATTTCTGTCTCGTGCACTGAACCAGGGTAGTATCTCATTAAAACACCACAAAATGAATTAGTTACAATAATAACCTTATCTTCTTCTTGTTGGTTACATGCAGAGACTTTTGCCTGATTGAAAAACTGCTGGGTTTTCTTCATTTTGAGGTTTTGTTGTTGTTGCCTGGTTAGTGATCTCTTCTTCTTACTGAGAGTAAAGTATGTGACAAATCTAGAATGAACTAGTTCTAGATTCCAAATATTTGGGCAAACAGCTGGCATCACAACCGTGTTTTGATCAAGGTTTTACACAATATGGATAAAGTCTGTAGGGATATTTCACAGAAAAAAACAATAAGAAAATTATAATTTCACTCCCTGGAGTTATCCTCTGGGACTACAAAGAAGGGTCTCAAAGGTTCAGAAAATATCTAGGATGTCAGGGTAAAAGGTAAAGTGGAATTGACTTAAAGAGGATTGTGTGTCAAAGACTGAAGAGTTGTGTGTTTTTATTAGTAGTGGTAACAAAGTTTCTGCACAGTAGACAATTCTGTCAAAAGTCCATAAAAAAAATTCCAGGGCAAGTTATCTGGTGATCAATAGAAAACTGAGTAAACTAATATAGACACAAACCAACAAAACCTCTAAAAATATACAGAATCTAAAAGAAAAAAAAATTAAAAGCTCAAAACTGAACTTACACATTTCTGCATGCTTTCATGCTTTCATAATAAGTCCATATCTATATATAACATTTGCACGTGTTTTTTAAAAGATACATTAACTAACCTAATTGGCTTTAATTCAGCATTGCAAAAGTGTTCAAAATTCATGTCGCGTCTCACAGATTTGACAACTACTAAAAATTGATCCAAGCTTCAATCAAGGTAACAGGAGATTTTACTGACCTCAATTAGCTTTGGATCAAGCCTTAAGAGAATTAACAATCCTCTAAACAGTCATCATTCCTGGGTACACGCATAGAGAGTACAAAGCATAAGCACCTTTAGAATGGACAGAGTTTCTTTAAGTGAACAGAAGACCAGTCACATCAATTTTTTTTTTTAAACAATGATTTCATTAAAAGTCTGCTAAGTCAGGCTTGCCCTATTGCTGAACTAAACCTCAAGGTAATCTTAAAAAAAATTACATGCAGAGAAGACGACAACAGAGTTGGTGACCCCGAGCAGTTTCAAATTCAGCAAAAGGCTGTGAATCAGACTTATCTTCATACCTGAGGGGCTGGGTAGTTGGCAGCTCAGAGCAACTTCTGCCCTAGAAAAGGTCATTTGAAGAATAGCAGAGAGGTGTCGACAATTACGAACACGCAAACACATTTTCCTGCTTCTCCAAAACAACTCCTCACTAATAAATTGTGTAGTCCTGTGGCCCTAATTCCCAACATGGGCAGAAGCAGAGGTAATGCAGAAACTGAGAAATAAGCGGGGGTGGTGTGGGGGTGTTGGGCATTATAACCTACTCTAAAAAAAGATACTCAATTTCATGCACCTCTTAAAAGAGAAACACCACCCACATCAAGCCTCAATACACACTTTTTCAATAGCAAATAAACAACAAGTTTGATCACTAGACATTCTCTCATGCAAGATGACAGTTGATTAAGACTGTATTACAGAGTTCCAAAATTCAGGTTGAGTAACCATGGCCAACTGTCAAAAGTAGTAAAGAAAGCAGAGCTATCACCACAATAAAAAGCAATGGGGAAAGGAAGAAAATCAAATGCTAATTATTTGAGATTAGTTTCTCCTTCCAAGGAAACTAACGTTGACTTGTTGAGGTAGTTAAAACAGCAGGGGCAGCCTGTGATTTTAGCAGTTTATATCAGACACATTTATCCCATGTTCAAGGTAGTAATATGGCAAATGACATTAAAGATCCTGTTTAATGACGCACAGAAGATATTGGTGAACTGTCAGTAATTTTGCCTTACGTTGGTCCTATGTGCCACTCAAAAGATGCCAGTTCAAAACAATACTTTCCATCTTTCTGACTCTCTAGGCTCTGAAAGCATCTTTTTAATGTAAACAGGAATTTCTTTTTCCATGGATCTGCCCTTAACTTCCTCGTCTTAATTCTTCCTGAGTAGTGAAAGTGCTATAACTGCTCAAATACTTCACACTGCCATCTGAACAGATCACTTGTAAGATGCCAGACCCAAGTGAAGTCCTTAGAATGTCTGATGAGACTTCCATAAATTTACAAGTTAAATCAGTTCAGAAGAAATTGTTCCACTCACATTTCAAATACTATTTTTTGAGAGACACACACCACGAGAGAATGTAATGAGAATTTCTTTTATTCATGAAGAAAACAAAAGGAGAAAAAGTCACATTTGAAAATACAACCAGTTTGAATGAGCACATTAAGGATCTTTTGGCATACACTGAGAAACTGCGGGAAAAAAGGGGGAAAATAAGAAACATCAAACCTTCAACATACCTATAACACTAAATGACTAAGCAATGTAGACTCCCAACAACCCTAATAAAAATGGGCCCTGTGAAAAGTGTGATTCATACAGTGAAGTGAGTTAGAATGTGGGCATTTGTAATTTGGTCTAAGAGGAGTGATTAAAATACTAGCTACAGTGAAAGGAGAACACAATGCTGCCCCAGCAGGTGTGTCCAGTGACTTCCCATCCTTTTTGGCCTATGTTAAATTTCATTTATGTCAGAACAATTCCTACACTTACCAGTGGAAATCCTAATTTCTGACGATTCTGATGACCTTGAGATTAGCTCACTTGGTTAGCATATGGTGCTGAAAACACCAAAGTTGTCAATTCAATCCCTGTATGGGCCATTCACGTGAGAGTTGTACTCAGTGATCCTTGTGAGTCCCTTCCAAATCAGAATACTCTGATTAATGGAAAAAAATATTTAAATATGCCAAGTAGTTTGTAGGCAAAAAGGTGGAATGATCCACCTTCTGAAACACCATTTGAAGTATTTTAACTAGCCTGTAACTAGTTCTCTGAGTTACCAATTCTCACAATATGAAATATTTAAACCACAAGCTATTCTTCCCTGAGTTACACCCCAAGAATCCCTAAGCACTAAAAATCTTCCAGCATTTAATAGAGGCTGAGGCTTGCATTAGTTGGAAGGGAAACACTGGGCAGCGACGTCATTGGTGGCTGTTTAGATTTAATCATCTTATACTATAACCTTCATGCTTTAGAGCTTGAGGGAAGAAAAAGCTCCACATCTAGACTCAATTCTAAAGTACCTGTACATTAATCATAGCTTATTTTTTTCTAATTTATTTTGGATAAACAAAGGTTTTAATTATACAGGTCCCTGTTTGTTCTGCTTGTTTCCTAATTAGAGAAAAATGGCAAGTCTCCCAATCTAAGCTCTTTCCCTCTGAAGAATTTAACAATACATTTGGACAAGCACATATATTTATTTGGAGACTACACAATGAATAAAATCCCATTTGCACTTAACAGAACAAAGTTTGCCAGAACTCAGTACGTGAGCCAAAGCTCCACACTCTGCTAATGGCAAAAATGGCTCTCCCTGCAGTCCAGTACTGGATTATGTACTTTCCTCTTGGCAAGTATATACCTGGAAACACCCACAACACCTGCTGTTTAGTATAAATGGCTGTATTGAAAGCAGACTTTCGGCTATGAAAGAAAGAAAGAAAGAGAGAAAAAGAAAGAAAGAAAAAGAAGTTTGTGTGTGTGGAAATTATGGACAAAGATCATAACTGTGAACTCTGAACTGATCCTGCTGAAAGCACTCAACTATAAAAGTGCATCTATACAATAGCTTTCACCTAAAAAAACTTCAAAACACAAAGACTTTCTGTAGAACTACTTAAAGATTATTGTTAAGGCAGGTTATCAAGCAAAATGAGATGAGGAAACTGAAGGAGGCCAGGAAAAAAGCCAAGAAATCTCAATTCTAGTGACAAGGCAAATGACCAGAATTCTGTACTCGGTTAAATCCGGACTAACACATGCTCTTCAGTGAAAATTCTCTCAGTGTATTTAACCAGTTTATAACTAAAGTCAGTACTCTTCCTCCAAGTTACATGCAATTGTTTTTCAGATTCTACTCACATGAGAATATTGAAACATTACCAAATAACAAGGATATGGAATGTGAGCACCGTAAATGATTATTTACTCAGAAGGGGAAAACAAACAAACAAACCAATCCAAAAAAAACCAAAAACAAAAAACAAACAAAAACCCCAAACCAAACAAACAACAAAAAAACAAAAAACAAAAAACCCCAACAAAATAATCACTGAAAGTCTCCTACAGCTCTTACCAGTAAGTACAATGAGATCCAATTCCTGTGACCTCTTCCTACTCCCATTTGTTTAGACTGAGTCATTTTCCTGGATGTTCCCCCTTACACTACCCTCTCCCCATCTCTCAGCTTTTCCTTGAGAAAATCTTTCTGCAGCTGATATAAGCAACTGCATTATTTTTCTTTTGTCCACAGCTTTTGAGGTGATAATGGAATTATGCCTGCATGAATTTTAACTGCGTTCATTCCTACCGGTAGGATGCTGTGATCAGATCTCAGGTCCTGATCTGGCTCGCTCCTTTTGATGAAATAGGTCAGTGAGTATCTCTTTCACTAAGTCTGTTTGCATAAAAAGTAGCAGCAACAATTATACTGCAGATTAGATAGCAGTTATTTCTTTTACCTTGAAAACAGCCATGACAGGAGGTAGCTCCTCTCAGGAAACTGAACACCCTACAATAGCCAGCCTACTCTCTCAGGATCTTGGTGATTAAGCCAAGTATTGTTACCATCCCCTTTTAATTGTGAGAAACAAAGGCCTGTACAGAGAAGACATCCACAGAAAAATCTACATAGATCCAGACATTAAAATTAGACCTCCGAGGTCTACAAAATATTCAGTTTGTAAGGTTCACTCCTTCCTCTTTTGGCAAGTGACCCCAGTAAAAGGAACTTTCCTGTTTCTACTAAAAGGGTCTCAACACACATACTTAATGTAATAAAAAGGTCTTATCCATTTGTACTCAGCCTGGAACAGTGTCTATCACCTTCAACCCCCTGCACATCAACCTACACTTCAGTATTTTCTTTTTCCAGCCAGCTTTTCTATCATTCTTCCAAATTAAACTGCATTTCTCCCACTTCTTGTAATCTACAACCAAACATCACAACAGAATGTTCACCCCTCAGTACATTTTTAATATTTTCTGTCTCCTACAGTGCACTCTGCTTATTTTCCCAATTCTAAAATTGCCTTTGCACTTCTCTAACCCATCATAAAAGGAAGCAAACCTGTTTTATTTGTATTTTTGTATGACTCGGCTTTGAGTCTGGCTTCCACACTCATCAACTGCAAGGCAGACCTGCTCAGAGCTGTCAGCAGAACAAAGTCAAGCTGAGCTGCACGATGATTAATGCAGGTAGGGCCAGACCTGTCAGTTCCACTGTCATGACAGTGGGGAGGAACGGAGGGGTAGAATTCCTACTGCTGGAACTCTGGATTCACTACATTGCAAATCCAACACCGATTCCAAAATGACAGAGTGCAATATGTAATTCAAAAAAACATTTCACTAGCACAACAGTAGGATAAATAAATTGGAAGACAATCTATATTAATACTGGAAGCCCGCAAGCAGACTATTTATTTCTCCCATTTAGATTCATAACTGAAGCTAAAGTATTTTGGTTAAACAGAGACACAATAAAGAAAAACAGTTTGATTTATGATTTAAAGAGAGATCACATGTATTCTAATATTACTATTTATTACAATTCCTCACAACTGTGACAAGATCTAAAACCTTCAAAATACCAAAATGCAGCTTGACAAAGCTACCTCCATTGCATCCCAAGCGGGATTTATGTGGATGAAGTTATAGTTAGGTTATGAAATTATTCTTCTGTTACCAGTTTCCCAGCATTACCCCAGTCATCTGATGAAAATCAGTATTAAAGTATTATGGTGGTCCACATTCCAGCTCCTGTCACAGATGATCAATCATCTCGTTCAGGGAGGGAAATAGAGAGTTCTGGTCAGCTGCCCAGATGAAACACACTGAATGTAGTGTTTTGCCTTGGTGATGAATTTCTACTTATTCACACAATTAACACATACATGAGCAAAGTGGTTCCATATATTATGATTTCAGACAGCCTTGGAACTGAAGGAAATCTATCATTCAGTGTAATCAGACAACATATAAATGCAACCAGTATTTCAGTTGTAAGAAACACCTGCACAGGTTGCTAATCTCTCCATTTGAACTGCTGTAGGTTGACTTGGGGACCCTGTTTTGTGGAAGACTTTCAAAACATCTATGTCAAGCCAAACTAACCAAAAAGGTTTCGATGGTCTTTCTGTCTTCAGGAGGAAGAACATGTCACTGGCATTATGGAGATTCACTGACAGCTTCTTCACTAAGTTGTTTTAATCTTCTTTGTTTTTAAAGGTTGTACTGAAGCTGTAAAGTTCTGCAATACGTGACTGG
Source organism: Pseudotriccus pelzelni (assembly GCA_035584735.1). NCBI lineage: Eukaryota > Metazoa > Chordata > Aves > Passeriformes > Tyrannidae > Pseudotriccus > Pseudotriccus pelzelni. The sequence goes on along the minus strand of JAWMRA010000146.1, from coordinate 5,179,074 downwards.
CTCTTACCATGATACAGCACTGTGCCCAGCATAGCTGAATTCTATTCTTGCTTGGGGACTCCAAATATTGCTGCAAAAGCTTCTTGCTGACACTACTAGACATACTATCTTAGAAGATATTTAACTTTTAGCTTTAATAGGTATAATTCCCCTATGATGCAGGTTATAATGCTTAGAAATATTATTTTTGGCACTCTCTTAAGTTTACAAGCAAGATATCTATAGGAGCTGCTTGAAGAACTGCCCAAATCAGCTTAACATAAACTGACCTTAATACAAGGGAAAGGATTGGTATTAATCTATTTGAAGAAATACAGGGAAGATTCTTAAACATAATAAGTTTCCTTAACATGATCTGTTCTGAAGCTTCCTTCTCTCGATTCATAAGGGAAATAACTCATGCACACAGGAATCACACACAATTAAGAAGAAAAGTAGAATGACTGGTTTCAAGTTTCCTAAATGAAAAGGGACAAAAAATTCACCATCTATACTCTTCCCTATCAAGGAATCATGTCCATGGCAGTTTTCTTTGTTAGCATTTTCCTTCTAGCTACTTGTTAGATTCCTCCCTTGTCCTAGTACACACAGCCCCTGCTATCAGACTGTAACTATAAAATGAAAACTCACTGTAGAAAAAAAGGGCATCTAATTGCTTCCTTTCTTGGAGGTGCATCGTTCAGTTCTCCTGTACAACTGATACAATCTGACATGAGCATTGTAATTCAATACATCAACTAGAAAATGTATAAAGACAGCTTTTCTGAAAAGGCAACCACATTTATTTTTTCAGAATGCAAGAAGGGAATAGGAAGTAAGCCTAATGTATGTCTTATATATTCCTCCTGTCAAAATAAAGATAAAATGTACAACAGCAAGCAATATTGCATATATCATTACACACAAAAATTTAAGTACCTATAAATGTGGGCAATTGTCTGATATCCTGTCAAAGTAACAAACCTGCATCTTAAATAATATCTAGTGGAGTTGCTTTATGTTTTTTAAATTAATGATGTGGAGATTATATATAAAAACCAAGGAAGTGTTTTTCTGCAAATTGTAAATATATATTTCTTATAATGTTTGCTGAAGATTCTGCTTTCCTATGAGCAATTCACTTTTAATCCATTTATTCTAAGTATTGAATAACATCAGACCTAGAGAAAAGCTTTCAATCACTAACATAGAGACAAAAGCATTAAGGTGGTTTGAGACATTGAGGTTTTTTCCTCATTTTATCCCTATTCTCCCTTCTTTAGGGATTCCTGAACTATATTGGTGTCAATAAAATAGCAGTGCATGCCATTCCAAACTGTTTTGCTAACTACAAGTCTAAAAATAAAGTTCCAAAGCAAATAAGTAACTATCTCTGAGACAGAATGACATGATTTTTTTTTTTCCCCAACTAGAAAACAAAGTTTTTAGCAGTTCTTTGGAGGGTTTTTTATGGACATGTTCACTGACACTTTATAAAAATTAGATATGAAAAGCTCAACACCTGTTTCCTCATCTTAAGTAAATTCTCACAATTCTCAAGAAGAGCCACTGAATGTTTTGCTTTTTTGAAAAACAGCCCACAAATTCAGTCAAGTCAGTTGTTCAGGTTTTTTTAAGAATATGTATAAATTCTAGTCAGTCATTTTTCAGGATGCAACTACAGGATGCTTCCTACTTATCCATCTCTCAAAACAGCTTAGAGCACTACTTCAGTGCTTCAGACAAAGCTGAAAGTCTTGAGCATGGAGAAGCCGACATACTCCATTTCACGTATTCCTGAAATCTTAAAATACAGGCAAACCAACGGTTTTGTATTTATTTACTGTTTTTCTGAAATAAGCACCAGGCCATGGATCTGCAAGAAAATGGTCAATTACTATTCTCCAGCTAATGTACAAAATCCTCAGCATTTCGTTTTATTGCAAATTATAATGACAAGGAAAGGGCAAGTGCCTACAGTCACTGCACAGCCTGATAGAAGAAATCAAACCTGGGTACGATCGAATGATAGCACACTCCAGTTCATTTCTTCCTTGGAATCCATTAACCTCTTCCTTTTGAGAGCTCCAACAGATCTTTTTTGTTTGATCTGGATACAAGGTTCTTTTATTATCGGTTACTCTATCACATGCTGTTCTAAAAATGTACTCTGCACACAGCCTGTAGTTGGAGAGCTCACAAATTAAACAGCTACCTTGTCTAGTGGTGATAAAATATCACTGTGGAAAATAAAGAGGTCATCAGTGATGGAAATACAAAATTCAACAAGATACCTGTCTACTGTAATTGATAAAGGCTTAAAAGCCACACATCACAGGGACAAAAAAAAAAAAAATCAACTCCCATTGATAACAGAAAGCTCTGTTTTACTACCTTTGCAACCCTTGAGTAGCCTCTTATTCTGCAAGAATTCCAAGTGAAGTGAACAGAGAAAGGTACCACCTAGTGCAATTAAGGGTCAGAGAAGACTAAGTAGAAACAAATACTGAGCTGGGAAAATTACAGCATGGTGTAGTATCTATGTTGCCACACTGTGTCTCTGGAGAGAGACTATTTACAAGAATATGTAAGGACAGGACATAAGGGAGAAGCTTCAAACTGAGAGTGTGTAGGTTTAGGTTAGCTATTAGGAAGAAATTCTTCCCTGTGAGACACAAGAACAGTTGTCCAGAGAAACTGTGGCTGCCCCATCCCTGAAAGCGTTCAAGGTCAGATTGGACGGGGCTTGGAGCAAACTGGTCTAGTGGAAGGTGTCCCTACCCATGGCAGGAGATTTGGAACAGGATGATCTTTAAGGTCCTTTCCAACCCAATAAGAAATTTCAGGTGTTTAAAGTAGTGATGCTTTAAATTTGTTTCCTAACATAATATACTATGAGTATTTAGCATCTCTGTATTTCCTTAGCATATCCTGTATTTACTCCCTTTTCTTCACCCTTCACACAATACACACCTTTTCATTTGCCACTCCATTATTCTAAAAATAAAGTGAGAAAGGTCTGCCTAAAAATATGCAAATAACAGCATAGCTAGGCTTATTTATTAGTAAAAAAATTAAGGAATGGCAATATGATATAGCAAACACAATGTTTTAATAGAGTAGCCTTAGGCAGCAACAGTACATGAATAGTGTACCCTTATTTTAGTCAAGCAATTTATAATACATTGCACAGATCCTATGGGAATTCAGAGCAGCTTTTTACAGTCAGTTCAGGGAAAGGAAATACAAATGCTTTTTGCAGATGTCTGTAACACTCCTCTGAGTCCTCAAGTGGTACATTCTCTGTTTATCCCTCCAAAACAAGATTTCAAAAAAAAAAAAAATTAAAAAACCAGAACAGCAACTGGAAACTCTTGGCATTGTTACCCTCACTCTTCCTCCCCACCCACCTGCTGCTCACACACCTTCAAACCCCAGATGCAAAGCCTGTTTTGCTGGCTGGCAAGTGCAGCCATACAAGCCCCCAAGAGCTCCAAGGCAGAGTACCATGCTGTTTAACCTTTCCTGTTCCACTGTGCTGGGAAATAAAGGTAAGGATTACTCAAGCTACTCGGTCTCATGAGTTCGTTAGCCTGTTCTGAATTTTTCTTCATTGTGCATGTGCAATGGGTTATCACAGGAATAACTGAAATTTAAGAGCTTTGAATCAAAATTGGGGATGAAGGACTGAACATTATATTTACAAAAAAGTGAAAAAAAAATCTAATCTAACCTCCAAAAAATCAATGTCTTAAGAGCAACAACATCTCACCTCAAAGTTACACTAATTTTCTGCCTCTCACTATTTCTCATAGTTTCAGTGCATTTTCCTTCTTGGGGCCAGGTCACCTATTTGGGGAGCTCCAGCACACCCCACCAGCATGAGGGACAGCAATTCCCACTGCTTCACATCCTTCCCTTCCCAAATTAAGCCACAGACAGCAGGTCCTTAGGACTATGCCTCTCCAGTCACCTGAAGGACTTGGTGCAGGTCCAAGCACTGTCCCACAGCCATTCGTGCTCTCTGATCCTTCAGGTGCACTTCTGTCAAGTAGCTTTCACTCATGTCACTACTTACAAGTGGTACAACAACTGGGCACAGTTCAAGGAACAGGAGAGACAGGAACTGTGTCCAAATGGAACTATGGATGACATTTTGTGGAACGTGTAACTTTACCAAGTTGTTCCACAGCACTCACACTCAAAGCTTGGGAGCAAGCACTGCCCTTTTTATTTCCAAACACAGACGCAGCCTCATGGTCTCTGGGCAGTAAACAGGCTGTTGCAATAAGATTATTTGCAATTATGAATGGCTACCTCCATTTATTTTAAAGGATTTAAGACATGCCAGAATCTTCTGATGCACAAAGGACTTGAAATTACAGGCCTGAATTTCAAAGAGATCGTTGTTTAAAATGCTCCCTGTACAGATTGACAACAGCTTAAATATTTGATTTTGCACTACTTAAAGTCTGTTTCTAATAATCTAATCAGTAAACCAGCTACCAACCACTGAATGTATGAAAAAAACACGTAGCACATAAGCAAAAGTTACAGATTTGAAGTTCTTGAGACATTATGCGGTCCCAAATGAAACAAACAGTATTTAATAAATTTAATTTTCAGGATAACTGATTTTGTAACCTTGCCTGGATTGTTTTTAAACAACAAAGCTAGGGAAAAGAATAAAATAAAAATCAAGGTTTAACTTGATCATTTCTCCAAATTTCATTTGACTTTGAGCATGCTAAAAAGGAAAGAACAAAGATGCAAATCCAGGTACTGTTTCTTTGTAAAACACAAACAAAAATATTTTGTATTAATAATTTAAGTAAAATATTCTTCATCTACTCTAACAAGCAACGCTATGATACTTTTTTAAAATGGTTATTTGGCAATTAAAATTACTCTTTCACAAAGCCCAAACAATTTCTTTGTTTCTCCTGTGGAGGTGAAATTTCCATAAGGAAAATAGTTACCACCAAAATTCAAGATGATCTGTCTTATATTTCAAAGACACTATTAATTTTTTTTCATTAGAAAGGATTCAACACTTTATACATCCAGTACAAACAGAAGCTGTACTTCACTTATCAATTTTTGATCATAATTATGCATAGACTTCCCCTATTGCAAAAAAATCTGTACCAGAAACAAACGAAAAACCTTGCAATTTCACCACTGTGGAGACACAGACCTGATTTCAATACTGTAACCCACATGCTTGTACCTATAGCAGCCCTAACATTTGTCCTTTGATCTGTTTATTTGACTAAATGGAATATAAAAGTTGTTTGTATCCTTGCCTTTATAAAGTAGCCCTTTACAAAGACAAAGTCAAATGAGAGAATATAGAGATTTAGATTCAACTAACTTTCACAGAAACAACCATATTGTATCAGGGTACCTCAGCCATGTTAAGACAAAGAAACCCTTGTGTGGGTAAAGCACAACACCAACATTTTTTAAGTCCTGGAAAATATAATTCCAGTTTTCTTAAGGAAAAAGAAAATTACTAGTGAGATAATAAGCAAGGTAATTGAGCTTTAAGATATCTTAGTCTGTCTAATATATTGTCAATCTTATTCATGTGTGGTGATAGCACCTACTTGTCTCTAAATTATAGCTACATGTTTGTCATCACTGTCTTTGCTGCCTCCTTGTTTCACCAACTGAGCTCCTCATTTCTTCTATACACCACATGCAATGAGACTATTTTCAGGTTACACGAAACAGGAATTGGAAAATGAGGAGACTGATTGAAACAGCCACTTGGGGATATACAAGAAGCACTCACATTTCCAGGACCTAACTCGACCAAGTCAAACTTGCTTCCTTCAGTCCCATACCATGTGTCAGTCACAAAGAAATAAACAAGTACTCATGCATGAGTTCTTTGCAGAGGCAGTATCTTTTAAGAGCCACTTTCAGCTCGCAGGCCAGGCCGCTCTAAAGCAACAGAAATTTCCATCAGCTAAAGACACAAGACCCTGCGAATGTCCATGAGCAAAGTAGTCAACAGTTCTATAAAGAAACTGCACAGATTTACCACCATCCTATACCTTCTAACTACCATTAAAGGAAAATTTGTGTACATTTCTTGTTAAAGGTCCTGAAGGTGTCTAGTATTTTAGGATCCACTGCCAAATTGTTCTAATAAAAACAGGTCTCTCCCTTCACCAAAGTACACCGGTGTTGCAGCAAGGTAAAGAAAAGTAAGGAATTAACAAAAAACTATCAACATTAAAAAACAGTGAAAAATTATGAAATGCTGTAATATTTTAATGAGCTCACCTAAGCATATATGGTATATACAAAAACATAGATTTATGTTTGTCCATGTAGATATTCATATACTTGACGTATGCTAGTATGTCCCCCAAATCTTACTGTTTCTAATGGAAACAGATGTCAGAATCACAATTTATGAATATATTTCTGGAATCAGAAAAGTGTAAAACATCAAAGACCTTTCATGTCACTAACCTGCCTGTCAAAAGAGGATGCAAAATTCTTATTACAGTGCATTGGCCTGTTTAGCTCACTTATAATGAGATTAGGCTTTCATCATTTCCCTTTTGGAATCAGTTTCATTATTTGCTGAAATTCACTGTTTAGATACCTTTGGTCCTAAAATACAACATCATCTTTCCTTCAATTTTTTTTCTTTCCTTGTTGCTTTCAGGATTTATACATTGCATCACTGAAAACAATCACTGCCTTTCCAGGGTGTTTGCACCACTCAGTCACTTGAATATGGTTATCCACTGGACTTGGAGCAAATATCTCATCTACCATAAGTACCTATGGAAAAGTTTCAATCTAAACTTGTTAAGTATCTAACTCATTTGGATATATATCCCTGTTATAGCTTTTTATCACACTACCAGCCAAGAAATCCTATTAATGCAGTCATTTGGTTAAGTATGGCAATATTAGGACTTATATTGCAGCATTTACCTTGAAGAGATTTTCGATAATGAAAACTTGTCTATTACGGTCTCCCGTTTCAATAGCACTACCTATTGCAAAATCTGCTGTTCTCAACAACAGCATTTAAAGGCTGCAATCTTCAGTATAAAAATTTTAACTGAAAAGCAGCACATCCACTTGTTCATAGGCTCCACAGCAGACATATATTAGCATTCCCAAGATTCACTTTTACTTTCACAGGCATTATCTAGGAAAAGACATGGCCAATCCTATGAGACAGTTTTTCCCGTAACCTGTCCGCACGTTTTTGCAAGGCTGACTTCTGCCCTTGAATCATGGTTCCAATATTGTTGCCACCATGCACAAAATTTTTTCTTGTTCTGTATTTCTCTTATCACAGTTTCTGTAGACAATCTTCAGTCAGCACTGCTGGCGTGATGTCCTTTGCTTTCCAATTACTTTCTTCCAGCAGCACAACAGAATTCAGCCCCACAAATGAGTCACAGCTGTGCTTGCTGTGGTACCAACAGCTATCTTATGAGGCTATCGTCAGCTGACACAGATACTAATCTAACAGGATATTGGCAATGTGACCTGCAGATATACTGAGCTTTGACTCACTTCTGAAGATACAGCAATGTACAAAAAACTGCTAGTAATAAAACATATTTCTGTGGAACCAGTGTGCATGAAGTCTTACCAGAGACCATTGCCTTGCTGGTGTCCTTGAATCCTTCCGGGATTCCCTAGACCTTCACAGAGCAGAGTCTTGACTCAGAAGAATGAAAAGTGCTACAGTGGAAGTTTTCTATTCCCTACTCACTATGGTTAGTGCATGAATGACAGCTGCCCTTGGAAGCATTTCAAATTCCCACCATACTACAGCCATGTCATGGATCTTGCTTCATACCCTACTGTCTTCTTTCTTAGCAAAAACAACTTTATGTCACTTACTGAATCGATATTTTCTAATTTTACAGACCAATTCCTCTTAGATGCTGGTAATATCAGACAGTTAATCCAAAAATCCTGACTAATATAAAGAACTAACTATTAATTTTATCAGGGACATTTAACGATTCTCACATATGAGAAAACTTTTCCATGGTTTTTTTTGGTCCTTATCTGCATGTCATCAAAAGAAAACCGCTATTCATCAAAAGAAAAGTTCTTCAAGAAAAAGGTTTTTATTACTGTAATTACTTTTTTTTTGGTCTGTAGGCTACTGGTGTAACCAAGTCATCAGAAGCAATCAGAATAAATTAAATGAAAATTTATGGCTACACAAAGTAGCTTTATATACAGGTTTCCACATTTCTCAAAATAATACAAAGCAAAACAAGTGCCAGGTTCAGCAAGAAGAGTTTGCTGATTTTGCAGATCAGGAAACCTGATACAATACCAGAAGCAATAGTGGCCCAGACACTGAATATATTAACAACTTTTAGGAAACATCGACAGCTTCCACTCATCCCCTGAGCACAAGACTTTATTGTGCTGCTTAAAACAACACTGCCTTGGAACTGCTCTGCAGGAATGTTCTCAGGAAAAGACACATTATAGAGCTTGAAGGCGACCACGGTCCTGTCTACAGCCAAGGGAACAGTCTACTGGCACACACACTGAACTCTAGGGAGTCCTTGGTCCTCTCGCATCCAAAAGAGTTTGTAACAGTTCCAATTAAATATCTGTGCCCTTCATACATATAACTTATTGTGTACTCCTTGGAGTATTGAACTGTGCTTTTTCTGGAACTTTGAAAGCATCTCTCATGCTTTGGCAAGTATTACAATAAATTATAACTGGCCTGAGACTCTTTAAATGCACATTTTTTGGCTGTCCCCATCCACATTAAGTAACTGCAGTCCATCATGTCCATTTCATAGCATCTGAGCACCATGGACAAGTGAATAATTAGCTTTAGCAAGAATAGCCAGATTTATGTTAGGAAAAATTTAACTCCTAGAAAGCTCAGCAGCTCAAGAGATGGATTTCTCTCTTCATGCAACACTAATCTCAGTTCATATTTCCCATGTAGTTAAGACAAATTGGTAAAAACGGACATGATTTAATTAAAATCTGAAGCCTTCACAGTGCTTGTCTCCCAAATGAAACTAGTAATGAAAATGAAAAAGACTTTCTAAAAATTGCAAGCATCAGATTTTTTTTTTTTAAATTAATAAATAACCTATGAATAGAATCTTCCTGGTAGTAATGGAGGTAGATAAGAATCAAAACTTTTAGGCTCCTCCTCCCCACCACAGATGTGCCAGCAGAGTATTACTCTACAGCTCTACCAAACCCACTCCATGTAAAAGCACTGTATGAAGGGTAACAGGCATTCCATGCATCCTGAAATAGCTGCACGACACAGTGAAAAGCAATAGCCCTGCATGTTGCATGTTGTTTTGTAAGCATTTTAATGTAACAAATGGCCAGTATCCCAACAAGGGGATTTGTCCTGTGAAAATTCAGAAGGTTGAAATGTTTAGTTTCCTGCCTGTCTCCTTCCCTGAGGGATATTGAATAAAAATCAGAAGGCTAAAAATATTTTTTCCCCTCCATCTTGATCATTGTTGCATTGCAGATGTGAATTTAAATTTCTTTTAACACACAAATATAAGCAGGTGTGTTTTCTAGCTTGCTGTTTTCTTTTAATGCTCGCACAGACATAAAATCAACTACCTCAGGGCATGGCTTTTGAGCAGCATATTTTTTAATTTTCTTCTTTGGTATGGATTCACTCTTTGAGTTTGTAAAACCTCAGTTAAAAAATGCGCTCCCAGGACTTTTGCAGAATACAACACTGTGCACGTTTACACAGAGAGCATCTCAGAGAAAAATGCCTCCCTTTGCCAACCCTGGCACTCTGAGATTTACCTCCAGGTTCAAACAGTATCTCCTACAGGGAAATTCGTAGGCCATCCAAGTTAAAGTATGAAGTTGAAATAAAGAGAAAGAGAACCCCAAGCATCTCAAGTCTTTTATCATAAATCACCAGCTACAGAGAGGATGCACTATGAAGTCTCCTTTTATTAAAAGTCTCTCAGCATTTGCAATGTCATGACTACAGTGTTTGTAAAGAAGGACATTACTAAAAGGTCACCTAAATATGCACATAAAGATTGTCTCAGTGCAACATCAAACCTCTGCAAAACTGATGGTTGAAATAATAAGAAAATTAAGCTAGGATATAAAGCCAGCAACTAAGTTCTCTCGCTCATTCATCTTCATACACATACAGTGAAAGAACAATGTACTTTAAAAATACCTACTGGTTTCTATTAAATGTCAAGTAGAAGTTATCAAAGGTACTTCAGTTTGTCCTAGCTCAGGTTCAATTGTCTGGGGGCACAACTGCATCCCTGTTTTACCTTCCTATTAGGCCATCCATAGCATATGAGAACATGGTAGGAGATAACCCTCTGGGATATCTCCCCTGAAAAGTTACTCTCCCATGCCAGTAGCCCCATGTCTTTTAATTCCCCCTTTCAGCCATAATCTCTGCCTTATCCTTCCCTTTCCCTGCCAGATTGTTTTTCCCCATCCTTCTCTTCCACTATGTACAGCAATATTTGTGTCCTCCTTATACTGTTCCCTCCTGCAAGCAGTTGTTTGTTTTCAGTCATCCTCTACCTTAACTTCAGTCAAATATTCTACTTTTCATCCTCCAGAATCGCTCTGTACCAGCTGCCTGACAGAGTTCAAGGAGCATTTGGAAAACACTCAAGCACATGCTGTGATTCTTGGGGCTGTCCTGTGCAGGGCCAAGAGTAGGACTTTGATGATCCTTGTGTGTCCCTTCTAACTCAGAATATTGTACGATGCTAACTAATCCAGCACATCCCATGCCTATCAATCACTTCCATCTAAACTCTGGTCCCTATGTACAATTTCTTTCTCTTCCAACTTATCAAAGCAGCAAGACTCAAATGAAATTCAAAAAAGACAGGCAGCATTGTTCAAAATAACTGACATATTTGATTCTTCACAAACCTTTTAATAAAGTATTTAATTAAGTATTTAATTAAAGTATTAATTAAATAACAAATAAATTAACATATTAAATACTTCAGCACATGGTTGCGTAGCTGTTAAAAAGTTTACATGGGCTCAACTAGCTTTTTCTTTCTGTAAATTTTCCATTAAGGGTTATTAAACACAAATGCAAAACCTCTAACTCAATGAGTCCTAAAGCCCAAAGTTACTAACATTAAAAAGTATTATGGAGAAATATTATTGCTGTCCATATCACCCTTATATTTTTCTTTGCCATCCACTGCTGGCCACTATATGAAACTCTACTAGATCTAAGTTTGGTCTGATCAAATAAATACACCCATTCTTATGTTATTTTAAGTTTTATTTTCAGAGGAAACGCCAATTAAGAAGTGACACTCTCCATCTGTCCCTCCCTACCCATATTTCGTGTCCAAATACAATTTTGGAATCAGTAAATTAACTTGGACAAAGTTCTTAGAGATTATTTTATCCCAACAGGTTTTGTGAAAGCTTGACTGCTGGGCACAAGAGAATGTCCAGCGCACTGGTACAGTAAAAGCACATGCTGTGTGTCCAACCACCATGATTACTCACAGCTGAATGCTGAGAGAAATTGAAATCATATCACCTACATCCTGCCCTCCAGGTTCCTCCTTAAGGGAGGAGGCAGCAACACAAAGTAGAAGACTCTTCACCTGTGACTGGCAGGACACATCTACACTCCAAGGATAAGTGGACACACAAGCTATGGCATGCACTCCAAGATAAGATAAAAGGAAATAGCAAACTGTGAAGGCAGTTTCTTCCAACAATTATTGTTAAGGCAGAGCAACTTAAACAACAGTATTTTTAACACAGCTTCCTTAAGAGCACATGTGCAGCAACTTCCAACTTGGAATGAGTCTGAAGAAAAGAAGATTCTAAAGACTAACCTTTTTTTTTCTTTTTTAAGTAGGGTGGGAGAGGAATAATTGTGGCAAAAGAATCAACACTTAAATGGTTTCCTTTGATACCATCACCAGAAGGGGATAAAAGCTACATTGGTACTTTAAAATACCTATATTCAGTTCTAGCAGCCCAACTGAAGATCTATTTCAGAGTTCCTAAGACATTCATTATTAGGACTAAATACAAACTAAGAAAACTAAGTTATTTCCTTTTTTTTTCCAGCCTCAAAGCATAAATGAAACAAAAATCATTACAACAGAAAGCGACACTTGCAACAGGATCTTGATTCAAAGTGTGTAAAGTAAAATTCCACAGCTTAAATCTGAATCGCCATTAATAATAAAGCAAAAGTATTTTAACTAAAAAAAAAAAAAAAAAAATCTTCCCTCTGTTTTTGATACTGTTGTGTATTATAAAGTGAAAGCTAAAGAAGTAAACTGTTCTTTATTTAATGATGATGCTGTACTTTATATGCAAAAACACACTCCGGGTTTTTTCAACCCACCAATAACAAACAGGGAAAACATGCATTATTGATTAGTTGTCTTCTTTTGAATTAAAAATAAGTGTCGAAATTGTCCACACAGTTACTATGAATTTGAAGCTTTTTCAGGCAACTGTAAATAAAAATCTAGCTTCCAGAAATGGGAAAGCAACATTTTTATTAGAATTAAATTTTTGTAGTAAAAAAACCAAAGAACAACCCACAACATAAACACAAAAGCAACAGGCAGATATAGATGGACAGCAAGAGACTTAGTTTCTGGTGATAAATTGGTGTTTTTAACACTAGGTAGCTAAGGAGGAGATACAGACATGAAAAAAACCTGAAGAGAGCACAGGTATTAGCTGCACAGTCTCCCAAAGCTGCAAAAAAATCAAGCTGTATTTCTCAGTAGAAGATTTTCCAGCTCTCCTTTTTCAAACTAAATTTCTCTTTTCACAGGAAATTCCCGCTGTCAAATTATACAGACCCTAGACCACCTCCTTCGCTCCAGTAACACTCTCATTCAGCAAGTGCTTTGCTCCTTGTGCATGCTGCATGCAGAGCCTGTGCAACTGATTAAGGACACTTAGCTTAGTCACTTGATAATACGACACCCACGAGTGTTAAACTGCCTGACCTTAATCCTTGGTAAGGGCTCTTGAATCTGGGGCTGGTTCCCTTACTAAATGCAGCTGGAGTTGATTAGCACCAAACGTAGTTCCTTCCAACTGAGTTACAATATACTTTCCTTTTTACTTTCTCTCCTCCCTTTCACTCTCCTCTGTGTACACCTGCCACAATCTTTGCTTTCTCTGTGGTCCCCTTTTCACCTTTTAAAATTCTTTTCTCTTCCTTCACAACCCATCTCTGAGGAGATCTCCCCACTTCAACCCCATAAAGTTCCCCATCTTTCAACTGCTACACTCAGGCTTTCTCCCTCTCACCTGAAATTCCCCTCTGACTACAGCAGTACCTTTTAAGCTTCTCCTCACTATTATGCCCACAAATTAAGGCCTTTTTTAGTATCTTGCCTATTATTCTCTATCCACTGAGAAATGAACACATTTTAACAAATCAAGAATGCATGAAAAATTCATTCAAGTATTTGTACAAGTCTTTTAAGGCACAATTTTGAATCCTTGATTTGCCATACTTTAGAAATTGTCCAATTAATATCAAAAATCCTAATTTGTAAAAAGCAAATTGACCTACTGTACTGTTCAAGATGGTATCTTTATTTAGAATGAGTTTAGAGAGGAATCCAGAAGGATGTTTAAAAAATAGACAATATGCCATTGGGAGATGTTTTATTCATAGAGACACTGTGAGAAAAAGATTGAAAACATTGAAGATGACTTAATTATAATCTTGAAATTAATGAAACAATTATGTCTATTTCTCTAGGCAGTATATGAACTTTTAACATAGGCTGGGTCACTACCAGGCTACAGATTTTGGGGAAAGAATTAAAAGTAACAAGATTTCCCCCCTGTATTTATCTCATTTTTTTGTTTAAAGAAATATGAAATAGTAAAAAAACCCCAAAACCACCAAACATTCTCTTTTACCCTGAATTTCCTGTAATTCTGGAACAGGCTGTGTTGTTTAACCTTTAGGCAACAGTACAGAAATCCAACCGAGCATACAACTGTGGAAGTGCATTTTTCACATGAAAGTAAGGACTTGAAAATGAGGGGCAACCTTTTACCCACCCCAGAGAGGGTGTGCAGAGAGCAGGGGCAAAGCACAGATTCCTTCATCTTGTGCCTTCCTGTGAAGCACAGCTGTGATCAAATACCAACAGCAGATGAAGCAACTATAGAAAGGAGAATTTAATATATAGAAGTGGCCAGAGATGAACCAGTTCAGACACCTACAATTAGACACAATCAAAAGTAGCTATCCAGCAATATCTCTAAAAGACATCATGAAGAGCACCTTCTAAGGACTCTCTTAATATCTTTGGAGACACTTTGTAAAAATACTATAAAATTGTGATTGCTCTGAAAGCTACAACAAATCTGGCATTAATACCTTCTGCTTTTTATTTACACACAAGGATATAGTGACCTGATAGAGTTCAACTGGCACTCGTATGTTCTTCATCTCACTTCTACGCACAAAAACAGCATAAAAGGATTGACTGGGAATACAACAAAAATATGTATGTAAAGCTGCTGCTTTATTTTTCCTTTGTTCATTTTCCTCCTATTTATTGCTGAGTGCTACACTAATGGCAATGAACTACTGGGTTGCCCAGTGAACATCTCACGGCTGCTCCTTGTAACAGGCAAGACTGCGTATTTAGTTAACAGGTCTCAGTTTTAGTCTGATTTTTCTTGGGCTGCCTGAAAAAAACCCTGGTTTTGACTGTTAAGCTGCAGCACTTATATGATGCCATGGCCTAATTTGTTTAAGGATCTGTATGACTGTCAGGTTACAACTATTATATTCCATTACATGTACATATATAGATATACATAAAGTTTATAGTATGGTTTCAAAGCAGCACATGTAAGAAGCCATTTGTTTACTGACTTATGCTGTATATTGGACATTTGGGAGGTTTTTTTTATTATAATTTTGGCCTAAGCTAACTGACCTGAAACAACTAATTAATTATTCCATGCCTTAGTTTGCCTATCTAAAAGAAATACATTCTCACCTGAAGAGCCTTGGGAAGTGACTTTGATATTTTTTAATAGAAGTGCAAATTCATATGGCAGGTTTACAAATTGCAATGCAGTTCAAACAACTGAAATTTAAATAAGTCTTCTTTGATTGCCCAGAGAGAATTCTGGAGACTTACTGTTCTCAAAACTAGATTTTCAGATTTAAAGATTATCAGTTCAGCAGCTATTCCCATTATAATGGAAATGTCTTCTGTCTTTATTATTTGTAAACAAGAAATTTCTTTATTAAAGGAAAAATCACTCTCCCGCTGCTTGAGGCATGTGATAACATTGTAGATGAGTTTAGTTTTCCTTTTTCTTCCATGTTAGAATTTATAACTGAGCAAGACACAACTTCACTTTTTCAAAAATCATGGTATCATTCAGGAAACAACTTCAGCAATTCTCAAGATGGTTCTTCACTTATTACTTTGCAGAGGGAAAACAAGCAAGAACCACAACATACCAGCTGGGCTAAAATCTCTTCAGCTTTTACTCTGACCCAGATGCAATTTCTTTTTAAATGGGGTGGAAAAAACCCACACAATTGTTAGTTACCGAAGTATTACAAACATAAGTAAATAAAATGTCTCAGCTATTAGATCTGTGCCTCAGATGTGTTTTCAAAATTAATATGCTTTAAAAAGATGTCTGAAACAGCAACATACACCTGGCATGGTGAAAAGAAATGCTCTTTAAACAGAGATGTAATGAAGTAGAAATAAAATATAAGGTCAGTACAACATTTTATACTGAATAACTTCCATAAGACCATGATTGTTTTGGGTGCCCTGGTCCTCACAGCAAATCTATTCCTTTGTAACTAGTGCAGGAAAAACAAGTAGGGAAAGGTCACTTTCCCATGAAGAAAGAAAAGGTGCAAAATAAAGGGTAGTAGAAGTCACAATTTCTTATTGTCAAAAAAACCCACCAAAACACGTGCCTTATTGCAATTAAAATCTCACTTGTCCTTAAATAGAAACTCTAAGGACACACTGAGCCACATACATTGTATTTCCCAGAGCACTCTGGGCTAGGCAGTTACTGCAGGGCAGCAAATGCCCAATGAATTGTTACTTTCACTGAAATATGAGGCACAAAGGTACTGGTTATGCTCAGAGTACTGTGCTTTATGCTCTGAGGTTTCTCATTAGACGCAGGAGACATGGAATCCTAGTCATGCAGTACCTGGAGAACAACTAAATAGCAAGTACAGTACACAGGCAGTACTGACATGACTTTGATTAGTCTCTGTCCTACTTCATTTCCTTGAATGACCCACCATATCAGTAGAAAATATACAGGTCACAGCAGCTAAGAAAAACTGACTTTATACATCTCCATTTTAAAAATTCTGTTCTTTTTGAAAGGTACCATCATCCCATCACCTTCATCCCACCCACTAAGACCATCTGCAAATTCCACTGTTCCATGAACGCTGACATACAGACACAGAGTAAAATCTCACTGCGCTGTTAAGGCAGCTGCTGGTAAAGGCACAGCTGTACACAGATGACTGGCACGAAAATGAGGCCTTCAGAACTAGAGAAAAAGTTTTGTCTGTTTTGGCATGTAATAATTTTCATTAAAAATATTTTTCAAAAGCAATGTCATCTTTCATATTTAATGGTATTCCTCCAAACCCTGAGCAGTGGAACGCTGCAGTGGGGGTTGGATTTTTCAGAGGAATTTTGTGAAGTTAATGCCATTTTAATGCAGTTTTGGAGCAAAGTTTCATTGGAGAGCTAATTACAGAGAGCTGAGAATGCCTCCAGTTTAAAAGTTACTTAATCCCTAGTGGTAGAACTGTGGGTGCTGACTTTCTTAGCCTCTTTGTAAAGTGCAAGCTGTTAAAAATGCTAATTGTCTGAATTCACAAAATTCTCCCTTCAAAGAGAAATAAAACTGTTTTGAACGGCAGCTTTTGAATATGATTTTGATTCTAAAGCAGCCTATTTAGAGAAAATGGGATCCATAAATGTCAACACCACCTGTAGTCTGCTTGATAATGTGACTGCTTTCTGACAACAGCATTGATAAGCCACAGGCACACTAGAACAAACACATCTTACTTTATCTGTTATATAAAACTTGAGGGAGGTGATGGTTACTAGGAAACTTTCTGTTCCTAATTTGTTTCAACAGAAATCTGCAAATACAAGTTTAAGCATCAAACAATGCTAAATAAAGTTCAGTAGATTAGCTTTGTTCCAGACAAGAAAGTTATGAGAAGCTTTCTTGGTTTTGGTGATGATCTCTGTGCAACAGTGCAAAGCCATGCAATGACACAGGCAAATTGTCTTTTGAGTGTGTTGTGACCACAAGACAAAGCTGTATTACACATTAAATGAGAAGTAAACATTCTGACCATGCAAAACCCCATCTTCCATCTTCTACTTATAGAAAAGACTTGACAGAAACAGCCTTTAGGCAGGCAGATCACCTTAACAGAGATTATGAAAAAAATGCATTTAGATAGTATTTTACATGAAACTATTGGATATAAGTTATGGTGATTCCAATTATGAAGAATGAAATTTTGGTAATGTGATAAGCGCAGCTAAAAAGCACAAAGGAGGAATAGCTATAGCTAGCAGATTGGTTTTTTGTCTGCTAGAGGTTTCCTGGGGAAATTTTTAATAATGGATGTCATTTTTCTACAGGAGATTTTGTCAATATATTATGATGAAAAAAACAGTAGCTTAAAACCAAAAGGAAACTAAACACTTAAAAAAATCCCCATTAAAATCGCAAAACTTTTGTATTAATTTTTGCAATGAAAAGGGATCTTGACAATAAAAAGGTTTCAAAGTGTGATATTCTAATGAACCTTCTTTTTATATTGGTTGTTTTTTATTTTGATTGCCAGAAACAGGGGAATGAGAAAGGAAATCTGAAGTTAAGCATCAACACAGTCTTCTATGAAATATTCATTACTACTTGAACAGGACAGTTTCGATGTTGTTTTGCATTAAAATCTTTTGAGGGGAAGAAAAAAAAAAAAAGAGGAAAAGAAAACACACAGATCATAGGAGTTACCAGGCAAAAGGTAGGGTCAGTGACCCATTTGATCAATATCTCACTGACAATGGCCAAGACTTTAAAGTGGATCTGAAAACCACATCATAGCAGATTTTACAGTGATTACAAACACACCTGGACAAACAGCAGAGAATATACACAGGGTGTTGCCATCAGAAACCACACTCAGGATGTAAAACTGGGGAATCACCAAAAGGTTATTTTGTTTCACATTTATCCTCGCCCCTCCCCTACAAAAGTCAATATATCTCAGTCATGCAAAGTCTGGATCATTCATGCAGATCTTTTCTTCAGACTCTATGAATTCCCCTGTGGTTGCCAGAGTTGAGCGAAAAGATCTAACATATAATTTAATGGTTCCCCCCACCAGTTCAAGATCATTTCCCACAGTATGTTAAGTGTACTGTCCAATTCAACTTCAAATAAAATCAAGCCAAAGGGCTTCAAAACCACTTCAGACAGATTATTGCAAAGTCTAACACATTTTATTGGTTCTAAGTAAAAGGCTTTCTTTCATTAGTTTAATTTAATTCCCTTAGTGAGTTGCTATTCTTTTGAATCTACCAAAATACTCACAATTACTCCATAGTGGTTATAAAAGAGCCTTTGAATACTTACTAATATTTCATTTCAGTTAGCCAGCCTTTTAAAAATCTAGGCCAAATTCTCTGTTACTGTAAATCAACATAGTGAAATTGAAATTACTGATAGCAAACATAAACCCGGCATCCTGCAAGAATCCAAGTGGAGGTAGAATTGAAAAGATAGACTAAACAGAATACACATGCATTGTGTCTCCCCTGTTCATTTTGCCATCAAAAGGTCACAAAGGATGGAAATTCAATTCGAAATAAAAAGCCATTAACACCTCCTATTCTGCAAAAATCACCTGAGGAGTACTTACAAATTTACTTTGGTTATTCACATTCCTATGTGGACTTCTTTTTTTTCCTTTCTCCATACAATCAAAGTGGTGGCTGCCTAAGTTTCAAACAAGTACTTGAAGGTGAACTGTTCCTGCTCTTTAGACAGGACTTTTTTAACCTGCTTTGACTAATCTCATAAGTGAAAACTGGTAGAAATAACCTCTTCACATGAGTTTATTTTATCTTCTCTTTCAATTAGTAGAGATACCAACAGTCTGCATGTACTAACTGAGCTACTTTCTTCTTTTTACTTAATAAAAGAATTGTAAGATTCTCCTGAGTCTTGAGACATACACGAAATCAGACATGAGTGAAACTCTCTTCATTTGCTTGTGGTTTTTTTCCTAATTCTTTCTGTGATTTTTTAAACATCAAATACTCATTAACAATATTGATTTAATCACAAATTACACCAAACTCTTATTAAACAGCTACTGAACAGGCAGAGTAAAGGCAAGAGAAGCAAAGACTTACCCATCTCAAAATGTCCTACTTACGTGACTTAATACATTTTGAAAAATTGTATCATTTTTAAGCATAGCTGAAAATGTCAACCTATATAATTTATTTTGACACTACTATAAAGGACATAAAAGAATCCCAGAAAAAAAAATGGGAATGCTTGATTTTGATAAACCAAATGAAGACCTTTGTCTGACTTGCTATATATCTGACACCAGCCTCAGACTCATATTTCAGCTAATAATCTAGAACTGAAACTGTGTTAATCCAGTAGAACTTGAATCCTACTGTAATAATGACTGAGTTCTACAGAAATGCCAGAATCATAGTAGCACTGATACAATTTTTTTTTTAAGTTTTCCATATAATTCTATTGCAGAATCCCTGAATAAAATTAGACACAACTTGTTCTTTTCTGAACATATTTTTCCATGGAACTGGTTTCTCTAACTTCTAACCTGGATTTTGCATAATATCAATCTCTTCCCTTCTTCTG
Organism: Pseudotriccus pelzelni; assembly: GCA_035584735.1. Classification (NCBI taxonomy): domain Eukaryota; kingdom Metazoa; phylum Chordata; class Aves; order Passeriformes; family Tyrannidae; genus Pseudotriccus; species Pseudotriccus pelzelni. Next base: position 5,159,127 of record JAWMRA010000146.1, on the reverse strand, counting down.
ACATCCCCTGTTAGATGAAAGTCAAAGAGCAAAGGAGGGAAATAACTCCTCAATCTTCCTTAGCTGAAAGGTTTTGCCAAGACATGGATGAGCAAGGATTGCTTTCCTCAGCATGAAGAAAAGACAGATGCTTAAGACTGAGTTTTTGAGGGGGGACAGTCTGGCTCAGAGCTAAGGCTGTGACACTGCTTTAGCTGCCAGCAGCTCATAGCAGGTGGTTCTGATTCTCATCTCAGTATCACCTCTACAGTTTTTGGGTTATGATATAATTTTCCATGGTTTTGACACCAAAATGTGTTCATGTTTGCAAAATCACATAAATGAGTTTATTAATAATTGACTGTCTTGCACTTATAAAGACTTGAGAGAAAGCTTATTTTGAAATACCATTCTCCAGGTGTCTCTCCAGGTATTCTCCAGCTGTGTAACAAAGGAATGCCTTAACATGTCTGGTTAAACTTTTGGTGAAACTCTAGTAGACAATGTAAAATAGATATGACTTCTTTCACTGAGGAACACTCCCGAAGTACCAATGAGACTGACAGCATGGCCAACTTCTTTTTAGATTGTAAGAAGCAAACAGGAAAGATTACATTCAGTAGTTAAAAGCATTCTTCCTCTTAGTCATATATTCGACACTTAGGGTAGAAACTAGGCCTCTCAAAATTCAACTTGAGAATATCTCATGAGAATGAATATATTTTCAGCTTCCATCTGTGATGTCATTACAGCTCCAATCTGTTCAAAACCAAATAGTCAGGCCCAAGTGGAAGTGTCTCAATCTGATTTTCATACACCTTAGAGATTTCTCATTTAATAACTCTTTGGGTCAGCTATAAATTCTGTACTCTGTAATTGTCAGGTTATTTGCCAACATAATGAACTAAGAGTCAGGTTTCAAATGTTTGTTGCTGTAAAGTATTCAAAAAGTGGGTATTTGCTCAAGCCCACTTCTCCTTAAAAAAAGTTACATGGCACAAGGTCCCCACCAAAAGGCAGAGAGAAAATTCCAAGCCATGGTGCAGAATGCCAGTCTGGCTCCAGGAAGCAGAACATTCCAGTTAACACAGTGTCAGGCTTGATCTCGTAAGCTCTGCCCTCCTGACACTGCCCTGTGACTTCCATTTCCAAAGCCTGCAGGCTCAGGGTTCTTCACACCCGCCTGTTGGTTACTGCTAACTTACCCAGTTAAAAACAAAGACTGCTCACTTAAAAGAAGACTTGGGCTAATTTTCATGCCTCAAAGATGTTTCCTTCCCTCCACTCCCTCACAAAGCTTCCATCTCCTCTACAATTTTTTGGATAAAATAAAGTGGATTTTTCATAGAAATGTCAAAGGAAAGGTTAAACTTCTCCTGTCTCGTTCATCAGAATGATTTTCTTCCTCTTTTCATACTTCTTCTGTAGTATGAAATAAAGAAGCAGATAATTTGAAATAGCACTAACTGACAAATAAAGGAGTCTTATATTCACCCAAAGAAATCTGAAGTTAGATCATGTACAAAGCCCCTAACAGTTGACACTAGAATTTTCTCCTTATCTATCTGATTTCTGACATTCAAGAATGTGACCTTCAAAATTAATTTCCTTTGAGCCTGATTTTTTTCTGTTCCTTCTTGTTTAACAGTTATTAAGTATCTCATAAGCACACACTGTACATCAAAGTAGGGAACTACCATAACACAGACCTTACACTTTATTTTTCTCCATTTGTTATACTTCAGATTTTCACCTCATCTGATACATATGCTACCAGGTGATGTTTAAACAAAATCCTTCCAAGTTGATAAAATTTCCCCATATTTATTTATTTTAAACCAGCACCTGTTATCTCTCCAACTCCGGCTGTTTGCTATACCTTCTGCGGCTTCACAGCAGCTGACTGCAGTTGAATTTGGCATTTATAAGTTTATAAAGCAATTCTCATCCCTTCTCATTCCATTTAATTGCACCTAATGTGTGGGGGAAGGAGTTGCAGAATTTAAGAACGAGGAAATGTCATCTTTTCTGATGTTACTAATTGTAGGCAGTTTTGTGCTGTTTCTTTTGCTTTATTTCTTTTTGTTTGTTTTGCTTTTTTTCTTTTTATGTGTTGAATCAAGACAACATAAACTAGGCCTGTGATGAATTACAGCAACTTGCTATAATGAAACTGGACAAATAATCACTGAAAAGGAGGGTCTCTACATGAAAAGCCACAGAAGATACTTAAGGTGCAGGTAAGTGTCTTTAACAGCCCATTTTCCATTACTACTTAGGAGAATTTAACTATTTGCAGTTTTCATCTGGAATGCAATTCCAAGTGCAGTGATAGAGACAAAGAAGAGAGATTAAAATGTAAGCAGTCAAAACTAGCTTTTGATTTTCCTAAATTATCAAGAATTCAGATCCAAGCTTATGATTTAATGACATAGGCTATGACTAGAATATACATATTACAGTCAAGGGATTATAAAAATTATTAAGCCTAGTATCAAGTAGCTTTAAAAGTTACGATTTCAAAGTGAGTTTAGCTCTAAGTGCCCATGTCTAAGTGCCATGGGGGGGATGGGGGAGGGGGGAGGACAGTTTTCATTTTATACGGGTATTTTTTTCCTACCAAGGAAATCTGCCTTAAGTGAGTTGTATGAAAGAAGCAGGTACATGATTTTAAAATGGATACCTGAATATACACTCTGCCACTACTTATTTTCTCTCCTAAATAATACTGTTCTGAGGGGGCTTTGCACCACAAAACCTAGTTCTTTCTGGAAAGAAAGTTGTTGAGGGTCAAATTGTTCTAGTCCCACCAATATTACATTAATTTCCTTCACTGCACAATGCCCATGTGTATCAGTAAAACTAAGATCACGCTGTAGTAGCCACCATTAAATATTTATGGGCACTACCCAAAGACTAAGACACACTTGAAAAATTACAATAACTTACCCTATTCCCAGGTATAAGCCTTGAAAACTGAATTAACAACATAAAAGCACTTTCAGCTACTTGAACATACAGAAAAGGGAAAAGTACAGTAACCCAGACGAAAGATGTGTGGCTTGTCAGTACCACTGGCTGTTTTTTGATCCCTACAACTTTTCCTGCCACTTACTAGGAAATAGAAGAGAAAGGTAGATGCTAAGGGGCTAAGAGACACTTCATCTTGTCTTTCCACTCATAATCTCAAGATGACTGTCAAAGGATTTTTAATTTCCTGTGCTACAGAGATCAGGTTAATCTTCAGTGATAGGTGTTAACAAAATCCTATAAGCAGAGCTAAGTTCTATGCACCAAAACTTAAAACCATTGACATCCATCGCTAGTAATCACTCCTATGCCCAAGTAAACCTTTTTATATGACAGTCACTACAAATATTAACTGTAAGTCTGAAGTGCGTGTTGCTACTGAAGTAAGAGTGTTATGTATTTACAATTTGTTCCGGACAGGTAGCAAGACTTTTGCCTTTAGAAACTTCTGGGTTGCTCTAGAATCTAAATCTGACTGTAATACGCAAGAATTCTTGAAGTAAAAGCCACTTAAACCAAAATACCTAAAAATTATCAACATGAGGGCCATTGATCAGATCCAATGAAGGCTCTTTGTGCATCTCTCTACTTAGACAACATTCACTCTTGATTTTATTTTCATTTGTACAGACTAAAGCAGCACCTCAGAGTCTACCAAAGCTTCCAAACATACTACTTGCAACCATTAGGAGAAAAAGATTTCCAATATTACAATACTACATAAGCTTTTAGCCATGTGTTTGCAAAGAAGTGCATTTTCCAGCCTGTATGTTATCTACCTGTGATACTCTACTATGTGAAAATATTGGCCCTTGAGATTTTTGCCAATTTGGTTGTCTTAGCTTTAGTTTGAACATATACAGTCAAGTCTTTCTTTTGTTCTGATGCCTCATTGGTTGCTTCAAATGCACATACTAAGTTTAATGTGAACAGTCCCTAAGCCAAAAATTAACTGTACAACCTGGTCAGGGAAGAGTATCCTGTAATTGAACATAAGAAAATCATGTACCATGTACAGATAACCACATAATTAATGGAAATGTTCTCTTGTCTGCCATGGTTGGTATTTCAAATATTCCTCTTGGACACACTGCAGAATAAAAATCTGCAGAATTCGGAGTAGAAAGGTACCAAGGACCACAAAGTCTGTTTCTAATTCAACATTTGTCTCATTACTGTACTATGTTTCACACACAGATTTAAAAGGTGTACCTGTGTCATATTCTAGGACTTGAGGAAAAAATCTCACATATGTAGCCTGCTTTTATATACTGGTTGGCATTGGAGAGTGATCTAAGAGTGTCCAAGCTGAATTCCTTTCAGCCATATCTAATCCAAAAGATGAACTCCAAGATCATATTCAATGCTATCAAACCACTAACAGACACTCAATTCACAAATGGAATCCTGTGAAGTGTGCAAGAAGGTGGGCATCAGATCCTGAGCATCACCATTTCTGAGACTAAATCCTCTTGTACTGTGCTGCATTACTTTGAAAGTCAGCTCTAATGTCAGCTGTGATCTCAGTTTTTGAAATACATAAGTTTTTCTATGCTGACATTCATAATGGCACAATGCTGAGCAATGTTTGGGCCTTTGTGCAAGTTCTTAACTGAACTGCTTTCAGTTACAGACAAGAGGACTTTTCACTAAGTCACGATACAATCAGAGCAGAAACACGTTTGCTTTAATAGCACATGGAATTGTTTGGCCAAGGAAGACGCATTAAGAGCACTTGCAGGGTAACTTTTCCTGCTGCCTTGTAGTGGTAGCTGCTACTTTTCTACAGTTTTAATTCCCTCTAAACTACAAATTTCTGAAATAACAGCAGCAACAGCAAGTAAAGCAGTGGGAAACAGAGGCCAACCTCTCTCTTCAGGGGGAATGTTAGGCAAGCTGACACAAAAACTTAAATAAAACACTTTTCTATTTTCTGTGTCTCAACAACAACAAAGACCCTCACTAGATAAGAACTTAGTATTCTCTGACTTTTATACCCACTTTCTACATTTACCAATCTCTATTATATCATTTTGTATCATGTAAATATTAGATCATTCATATGGAAATCCCAGTAACTGATGAATCCTGTAATGCCTTACAACCATTTCTGCAGTGGCACTCTGATAAATCATATACTGCAATGCTGTAATGGCTGCAGCAAAGAGATTAGGTGTGTAGATTATTAAGGGAACAGATTATGTCTAGAATTTTCCAACTCTCTGTGGGAAGATTTCAAGCCCACGTGGCTTTTTTTTTGGCTCATTTTTTTCCACAGAATCACAGAATATGCCACCTTGGCAGGGACCCACAAGGATCATTGAGTCCAGCTCCCAGCCCTGCTCAGGACCATCTCCAAGAGTCATATCACGTGCCTGAGAGTTTGGTTAGTAATCTTCCTATTTCACTCCTTTGTAAAGCAGGTTAAAAGAGAATGGGGAAAATCATTTATCAGGCTGATGGGAAGAAGTTGATTTTCTTTTAGAGTATTTATCAAATTTTTTCAAGTCTCTGTGGTTCAACATATTTAGCTACATCAAAGCCAAAGCTTACACTTCTGAGCTCTCCATTTACTGTTAAAATCCACATTCTTGGATGCTGAAATGTTTACTACACTTTCTCCAAGCTTAGGAGTTAGTGGTCTACTAGCTGTATCAGTACCAAAACTATTTTGGATGACTGCAGTCATATTTACTGAAATTATGTACTAAGAGAACAAATTTATTGTTTACACTAGGAAGCTTAAATTAAGCTAAACATTTACAGGAAAAGTTCTTTTTATTCCTTCTACCCCTGCAGCCATATTCTCAATCACACATCCGCTCTCAAAACCTGAATTTATAACATGAAATAAAATTGGTGTCATCTGCCATCACAGTAAAACACCAGGGTTCACATTGTCCTTTGAAGACAATGAAAATGTTTCCTTCCAGGTGTCGAAGTTTCCTCACACCAGGCTTCTAAACTAGCAAACTGCACCCCAGATGCCCATCTCTCTGCTCTTAGCTTGCCTCAAACATCTGAGATCTATCACCAGATGTCCAACTGAGACACAACTAACAGCAGCAGAATATTGCTCACCATGCTGAGCGTATGACACAGATCTGCTGTAAATTTTTTCACTGCTGTTGATTTCTCATTAGTACTTCAGGTGATTAGAGTAAGTCTGTGTGAGATTTGCTGGTGGAATCCTTATTTCTCAGGATGTACTGAGGTTTGCTAGACACATTTCCAAAAGGCTATGCATGAAGTAAAAACAAACAACAGTGGATGATGCAAAACATAAGAATTTCAGAGAAAGGTTCACCTTGAAAACAGATCCTTACTATGATTCCTCCCACTCGTATCTGGAAACAGTCTCTCACCAGGTATCTGAAAGGATTCCACTTTATACTGACTTTCATTCAAGAACAGTTACACATTACACACCATCGTGTTGACAATAATGAGAAAGCAAAAAGTCTGCTTTTGGAAGTGACATAACACAGACTAAACAGAAAACAACCTTCCCCACTTGCTGTTTCAAAATTTCACAGAGAATATTCTGAGTTGGATTCCAAGAAGTCCAAGTCGTAAATTATTACATCTGATAATAACAGCACAAAAAATTTAAAATGCGAAGCATCTGACAGCTTGATACATATTTGGCCAAATTAGCAGTCATCATCTTCAAGCCATTATTAAATTGTAAGGTTTCTCCTCTCACCGAGTATTGGTCCCTCTGTGCTGAGTGGTTACTATCACCAACAATCTCTTTCCTCTTCCAAAGACATGCTAATTGCACACAAGCTTGATATTAAGGAAGCTAAACAAGCAGCTTGCTGCACGGATTCATCTGCAGCTATCACATTTACAGCTTTACTTCACAGTTTTGGAAGAGTCAGAATAGTTTCCCACCTACTACACTAGAAAAGTAATTCGATCAACTTCAATCCTTTTTACAAATTAGCCTTCAACTGGCAATTTTCACTGTAAAACTATTATAACAATTTGCTTTCCTATAGAAAACTGATTTAGTTCAAGCAATAACTATTCAATATCATTTTCCTAGTAAGGTGAATTACACAGATTTGTCAGTTTTCATGTCTAGAAAGGTCTTTATAGGCTATTATTGTATTTCTTACTCTATGTATGGATTGTATGCCACAGAAAACCCCACTTGCTTCATTCATTTAATCACAAACCGCTGTACAACCCCCACTATCACTCACTCCCCAAAACCACTGCCCACAGCACAGGAGAATGGAAGAAAAGATAAGCAGTCACCACTCATTATGAAGTGGGTATATAGAATCTAAAAATAAAATTTCTTACAGGAGAGATAGCAGGATTAACCCCAAGTTACCAAGAGAAATAAAAGCCTTGAATGTTCTTTCTGTGAGCAAAAGGACAATGCAGCCTTTTCTTGCCCAAAACCATGTCAACAATCCAATGTGATCTAGTCCCAAAGGCAAAATATATTACTGTAAAATAGGTTATTGTTTCAATATTTAAATATGTGATAGAAAAAATATACCTGAACAAATATGCTTCACACCAGGTAATAACGAAAAATCACTCTTGTGGAGTCCAACAGAAAAGGCATGAATATGTATGAAACCATAATTTACTAAAAATAGCAAATTAAGTGTTAAACTGCAAAGCAACAGAGTTCTTCTAATCCATTTAGAGCAGCTGTGGACACTTGGTGACAAGGAACCATCTTTACTGGGTGCTTTTTTGGGTTTGTCTACCAGAAAAGACAACATGGAAAAAAAAAAAAGTCAAGTTGGTAGTAATTTTCATTCAGAATAATTTATTAAATTTATTCTACGAGGTAGAAGACTTACATATCTTTTTCTTACATTTTTGTGGTTACAATATAACTTTGGTCTTCTTGTTAAAAGAAAATAGTTATAATAACTTCAGGGCATTAAACTTCTTGGCTCTCCTTTTATTAAAAACTTCTCATCTATCAAGAGAATTCTGCTCACATTCTCCTAATGCGCTTGAAACTTTTTTTCACTTGGTTCTTATTCCAGAGTTCTTTGTCTCGTTCTGGCAATTTGCAAATGCTGCCAAACCTGAGCAACAACTTGTGTTGTGAAGTTGTGTATTTCTTTTATCGTCAAGTTACACTACAGAAGTATAGTACCATTCAAAGGATGTGTTTAACACCTTTGAAAGGTACAACACAAACAAAGTAGGTATGATTTATTTTTTTTTTAAATTCTTTTCAAATTTTAGCTGGTTCAAAAAGGTGCACAACGCATTATATAATTTGGAAAAGGCCATTTCTCTGTGACTTTATTCAATAGTAGAAATAATGAAACTTGCTAAGTATTATATGAACTGTACTTAGTAACAAGTATTATACTAATGACCATGCAGTTTCCTAAAAAAGAAAAAAAGGGAAAAAGAAAAAGTTTTCTGTGCATTAAAGTACAGACCAGTGAAATAATATGATCAACAGCTCTAAATTCAAGAAATATGAGTTAACAGTTATCTAAAAATTTATTAAGAAGCTGTTAAAAAAAATGAGTTCCCAAGAGTTTGAGTTAACAAATTCTATGATTTCCAAATTCGCTATATCTTCCATTAGTGTGTGCACAAAACTCCCACAGCCTTTGGCTCAGCACATTTTATTGTAACATATAATAGAATAAATTATGTAGTAACCTGTTAGGAGCCATTGGTGATAAAAACTGTATTAAAAAAATAAAATAAAAGATTTTACTATATAAGGGTTAAACGTAAGAAGAATTAAACTAATTTGAAAAGCTTCTGAAGGAATCAGATTTTGTTCCAAAAAGCCTTCTCGTGTACTGAAGGGCTGGTTTAGGCTAGAGAAAGGGAGAGTTTGTTTTGAGGTTTTGGGGGTTTTCTTCAGTCGGTTGGGCTTTTTTCTTTCTAACCACAGGGGTAACCACAAATCAATGCAATGGAGAACTAAAAATAACTAGAAATAGCAATTCCAATTCCCTTACGTTGCAAGGCATTTTTCTTCATAAACATCTCAGGTAGATCAGATACTTGCAACAAGAGATTCATAAAAGCCATGCAGAGTTCTCTGTTCACCAAGTCTGAGTGCTTCCAGGTAGTTAAACTTCAGGGGTCTCATCTCACTCTCACTACCTGATCAAAGCTGTGCACTTCACAATCCCTGTGTGGGGTGGCACGAACACAACCACTGTGACAATGAGGGCTTTGGTGTGTGGCTACATGAGGCAACCCTCTTACCTGACACTCTCCTACCCTCAACACACACTGTATGGGCAGAGCTAGTGGAGGAGTTGCTGCTACTCTGTGGGGTTTTAAATCCTATCTCCTTTAAAGGCTGGTTGCCACAGGGATATAAACAAATAAAATGCGCTATCAGGTAAGTTCACCCCCTTCCACCACCTCCTCACAACTTTGCTTCATGAACTTCCAGAGACTGTTTTGCTATCACTGCATAGTTACAGAGGCAGAAAGATAAGGATGATTTCAGCTTTGTAAAACTGGCATTGATTTGATATGAAAGAGAATCATGAATAAACAGTTCCAAACTGGCTATTGCCACGTGACTTATTATTTAAAGCTTCAAAGCTCTCCCATTTGTAACACTTATCTTTCTTTCAATCACTTAGAAAATTGATAATCTACACTGCACATGGCAAGGGCTGAAATACATTCTGGAGATACTCAAAATGGACAATTCAAATACAGATGTTAAGAAGATGGACATGCAAGTCAAAAATCTTATTCCCTGGAGAGAACTATTCAATGATATGAAGGTCTGAATGATCAGGAAATCCTGAACAGAAAGGTGTAATGGTTCTAATGTGTCAGTTTAAATACTGTGGCAATTACTCCAGATAGTCTATTTCCAGAAATACCATCTCAAAAGAAACCAGTTCCCTTTTAAATATAATGGCAATAGAATATTAGGTTCTGAAAAATAAAATTTAAAAAAGTTGGTCATCACTAAATACAACTTTGTGGACAGTAAAATCTTGAGTTTAGCAGAATTTAATGAGAGCACATGTAACTGATCAAGAATGCCTCATTTAAGGAGGACAAATCAAGTAGAGACCATATTGTGACAGTCATTAATCATTAAAAGAGCAAATGAATTACAGAACAGTAAATTCTGAGGTTCCTGTTGCAGAAGTTTTTAACGAACAATTCTTAAAGTGTAAGAAACCATCAGAAATATTACTGATAGAGTAATATCAACCCACTGTATGATTGGTTACAAAACTTGTGTTAGAGAAACAGGCACATACATGCACCCCAAAATACTTCCCGATGTATAACTAAAAAAAAAAAAAAAACCACTTTAAAAAAATATAATAAGAATTTTCTTGTTAATCATGTGCAATCCTGTCTTAAATTTCTGCTGCCAGGCAATATAATCACATGGTTCAAAAATTGTCTCTGATAGTCATTGAGTATTTCTATGCATTTCCAAATATGCTTCACTGGGAGGAGAATAGCCCTTGAAGTAAGAACCAGAAGAATCCTGACTGAAGCTACTACAATCAAACCTATCAAACTGAAAATCTCAGACTGTATAATAATTCCAGTAATTCCTCAGATATGGGTGAAAGCTGTCCCAGCTCACGGCAGGAGGTTGGAACTAGATGATGTATAAGGTCCCTTCTACCTACAATCCTATCACTTGTTCTATAAACAGTAACAGAAACTCTGATACTTAACAGCTATCACAAATGTAACAATTTATAACAACCTTAAAAGTTCTCTACTCTGTTTATTTTTCCTAATCCTAACTTCTACTCTTTAACTTCTGAGTGTGGGGAGGACGGGGATCACTCCATGGAGCTCAGAAAAGGATGAAGGGACAGCAGTCCCCATTCTAACTCCTGGACTATCGCAATCTACAGAATTGCCCAAAGGTCTCTGCTCCGGAAAGCCCCCATTCCCAACTTCCAAAATCTAACTGCAACCCAATCCGAAGTTCCACTGAGTCAAATGATTAAGTACTGGAGTGAAAAGAGGGCAAGGGGCAGCTCTTCATCTTTAGAAAGGTGAATATTTTCCTTTTCAAATCTTCCTTCCTCTAACACTCAGATCTTTGAGGCAGCTGCTTACTTTACATATTCAGTTGAATTTAAAGGAATACATATACTTTTAAAAATAATTATTTAATCCTTTTTCTAGTTGACATATTTTCTTTATTTGGTACTGTACTTTCAGTTTGTAGCTTTCTGAAATTAGTCAGATAATATTTGACAATAAGAAGTGAAAAAATCTTTAACTACTGCAATAAATTTTAGCAATTTTGTTACTTTTATAGAAAGTGACATTGATTTTTCATGAAAGCAAGTACTGCTGAAGAAGAACACTAAAGGAATTCAAGTAGTGCAGGAAAAATATTTAACAATAAAAGAAAATAAAAGTTATACTATACTTGATCAAAACTGCAGAAGCTTAGATATGCAGCATGCAATAACTTGCATTTAAAGGGAATTGCCTAAAACAAGGCAAATATGATAATCTAAAGGTCTTCTGAAGAACAAGAAATGTACTGAAATACTTTTGAATATCTTTACAGGTAGTAAGATACCTTTCTCTTGCCAATAAAATGCTGAATATACAATTAAACACTAAACAGTGCTACAGGTATCATATTCAAAACTGTTCCAAGGAGAAAAATCACCTCTTTCACAGGTCTGACAACTCCTATTCAGAACACTGAGTATGGTTTATCCACATGACACAACACAATTCTATCTTAGTAAATAAAAAGTGTTAAATGTGTTACATCATCTGTAAGAACCACAGCAATACCAAGAAATCTTGTATTTCCTTCACAGAGCCATTTTACTTAAATTAGAATTAATCAAATCCAGTAGAAGAGCCTAGCTGGGCTGGGGGGCAGGGGAAGACAGTCATCAGATCTCTCCAACCTTGCTTTCAAAAGTTAATGGGCTTTGTTTAAAGATATTTAAGTCAAAGCCACTATTTAGAGCTCTGAATGTAATTAAAGAGATGAAATAGCTGTTTTAGTGGAGGCTGGGAGGGCTGGGACAGTTTAGCTTTGAGAAGTAGTTCTTGGATACTTATTCTTGGAAATGAAAGTTAGTCCTTTTCCCTTTCACATTTTTAAAAGCAATTTATTTATTTTTTAAAAAAAACAGATACACATGACTAATCTTATTTGTAAGAACAGGAAGACAAGGTCAAACCAAAGATCCATCTAGTTCAATACTCTGTCTTCCAGTAGCAGCCAACAGCAGATGACTGCATAAGCTTGTAAGAACAGAACAAGTATACAGAGCCTGAGTGCACATATTGTTCTGTGGGAATATTCTGCAATCCAAGGACTTATTACTCAAGATTTCTTGAAAATAAGTAATTTCTTTGAATACAATAAGTCTCAATAATTTGAATTTGCCACCTACTTGTCCAATTGCTTTTGAAACCACACAAATTTTATTATCTACATAGAGTGCACCGGATCAGCAACTTCCACAGCTTAACTTCATGCTGTGTGAGGAACTGTTTTCTTTAATCACCCTGAGCCAACCACTTGCTGAGTTTGATAGCTCTTAATTCTCATATTGGAAGAGACAACTCCCTCCTATTCTCTTTTTCCATATAATTCATATTTCCTTTCTGTTTTCTCTTTTCAGCCTAAAAGCTCCTAGCATGAGTTATTCTTAAAAATAAAAGTTCCATTCCACTGATAATTCTTTTAACATTCTTTTCTAGATCTTCTGCAGTTCTACTACATCCCAAGACAAGAAAAATCAAACCAACAGACAGTATGAGATACCTATGTAGTCCATACATAATCATGTTCTTTATTTTCCAGTCTCTATTACTTTCCAAAGGTTCTGCCTATCTTTCTGGATTTCAACCACTGTTCGCAATTATTTCCATAAGCCATGAGAAGTATCAAGATCTTCTTTCAGAAACTATCATTTTATTTGCAAAGCTAGAGCTGTCCAGGATACATGGAATGAACATGCTGTAAACCGTGATATTTTATTTAGCCACATATTTTTGACATCATTACTTATCAGTCTTCAAATGTACTTTGCAGGTGCGTTTGCCAGAACTTCACAGTACATACATTCATCATATGTTGTCTTACTGGAAGAGCGATTCTGTTATGAATGAACTACAAAGCCCGTAAAAGCAGTTATTCTTTACTTGTGGTTTAGATCTGGGTGAAAATATCTCCCAAGCCAGTACAGCTAATACTAACTTCTGCACATAATTTAAGAGGCAAGCTGAAGTCGGTATGTGTTACTACCAGGTGCTGTAGTGCAGCATTTCCTTTATGGTACCAAATAGTTCCCTGTAATCCATGGCCCAGTTCCATAAAAGATATTTACATTTTGACTGCAAGGCAGGTTAATTAATCCTGAAAAAAATCACTAATAAAATATTAAAAACAACATCTAAGCCTTCTAAATACAGCAGTTTGCAGTTTTGGACAGTCTTAAAGACCACTACAGCCTGCTTTAACCTTGACAGGTTATCTATGACAGGTTTATTTGTAGTCAATAATTTGAACTATATTTTAAATATCAGATTACTTAACTGTAAAATAATATTTAACACATAAAATAAATTATGAAGCATATTTATGGCCAGTGACAATATATCAAACTCAGTAGAGGCCAGTGCCAAATTTCATTGGCTCCAGGTAACAATCCCTTACTTTTTAGACAGAAAATATCAACAAATGCAAATGCTTTATTTTACTTTCATCCCATAAACAATCATTTTATAGTGTATATTAAGCATCAAAAGTAAACACAATCACAATTCTGGAATTTCCAGAAATGCACAGAACACATTTAGGCAGCTCGTGAGTAGAAGAGATGCCATATTACTAAGCAGTTTATATTTTTACATATTCCTTAGGGAATTTTCTGTACAGGCTTCTGTTATCAGAGTGGCAATTCCCATCTTTTGTTTTGTCTCTAACAACCTGCCAGGATAATTAAACTCACAACTCAGCATGTCTCAGTGACTACAGAATCTTCTGGACAGACATCAGAAGACTGGCATGGCAGCAACTCATGTCTCTTTAACGAAGAGAAGAAAATCTCCAGCACCAGATGTCCAGTTAATCCAGCCTCAAAGGCAAAACCAAACACCAACAAAAAACCCCAGACTGAAGCAAAAAAGAGCACATGTCCCCCTGCCCCAGAAAAGAAGCTCTGCTGAACAGATCCAGCTATTCTAGTTGACCTGACCAAGTGCCAAGCCCAAACCCTCAACAAAAATGCAGAGTAAAGTCCTTGCAGCCTTCATTTCAACCCCCTTGGTGCTCACACAAGTAACCCACAGTTCGTGTCCACAAAGGAACAAGATTCTATTGTTCATATTGTTATTTCACCATATTCCCAGTGTCTCTCCCCATATAAGTTAAGTGCCGTACAAATAGACCACGCTGCATAAATTACAGAAGTTTAATCCAGGAATCAATTTAAACACTGGCCTCTCCCTTCAGTAGTGTCTAGTAATCATAAAGCTCTATCAGTTGACACATGGAAGTCTAAAACTCATCTGGTCAGAGCTTTAGTCTACTCCTAGGCACAAGAAAACCCTTAAATCATGGGTTCCTTCCTTGCAAAGCCCATTTTGTCAATTCTTATCAGAAAATAAGGATCTGGCTGAAGAAATCAAGTTTTATATAGCTAATCAGTGTAAGAGGAAGGAAACATTTGGGAGCTGTTTGGCTAGCATGTGTCTCTGTCTGTTCAACAGCCTCTTTGAAGATACTCAGGAAAGAAGATATCTATTTTCCCTTCTTCTATCAGACTCATTTAAATACTTGTTTTGACTCAGTTCCTTCACACTTAGGTCATTCTCCAGGAATAAATCCACTAGATTTTCAAGCCTTTCTTGAAAAGCCTTGTTCAAACTGTTTTGTTCTGTATAATTTCCTATAGTTGTCAGTTAAGAACTGACCCCTTGAGCTTCTACTTGCACTGCATCATGTCTATTTTAGGTAGCTCCCACTCAGTCTATTGGCTTCTGCAAATTACACATATAGAATGCAACATTTACTACATATTTTATGGCAATATCGCTTCTTAATTCAAGGCTAGGCATTCTTCTAGCCCTAACCAGTAGCACAGCAATCAGGCAGATTTGTCAGTTCACTGCACAGAAACAAGGACAACGCAACTCACCTTCCCCCACCTGAAAGGGAAACGTGCAGCTGTACTATTAGGAGCATGAGTAGGAACACTATGATATGAACAAATTTTAAAGCCAGAAAAACTGAACCTTGTCATAGAATCTGAACTGAATATTGTGTGATGGAACAGAACACTGGGGAACTTTTTTGGTGCATGTGGGTCTTCTGTAATTCTTCTTTTTTTTTTAATAGAAAAAGACACAGACTAAAGCCTCTCAGAAGTTTCAAAAGGTGAATACTGAACAAAACTCTCATCCATGGTAATAAGAAAGTCTGTAGGGTTACATGTTTTCATACTACTGCCCAAAATTAAAAAATAATGCATATACTCAGTAAAAGTTATGGAAGAACAGATACTAGAGAAAATAAAAGGTCCATAAAGGATAATCTTGTTTGACACTGCTCCAGACTCGCCATTAAAACGCAAGCATAAACAAAGTGATTTTAAGCTTCATTTGCATCTTCTTCATTCTGGGATCCAAATATTCTACCACAAACTACAAGATTTAAGTGACTATATGTCTACACAGAGCAGTTACATTTCACAGCTTCTTTCCAAAGGGAGGTGTATTATCTTGAATGGAACAGTAAACCAACAGCTCCTGGACCAAGACTGGATGTCTTCGAGTAGCACTTTGTATGCCTGCACAGCATCACAGGCTAATTCAGGAATCAGAGTGCTGAGAACCAAGGTAGGTAATAGGTACCCTCAATAAGCTCCTAATGACTTCCCTCTATAATGGATATGAGGAAGTTCTGATGTCCTCAAAGACATAATGAATCTTTTCCTCAAGAGGGAAAAAATGTATTGCAGATTTTACACTTTGAAAGTGGGGTATAATTCTTCCTAGTAAACCAGTATCACGTGGGAGGAGGTACTCAGTAAAAAGTTTTAAAAGCCACAGATACTTTATTTCATTATTTCCAGTAAAACATCATTATTTCTACTGTTCTCCAGGGTAAACCTCACTTAAACTTTGCCCATTTAATATAATAGTCATAGAATAACCAGAAATCAAATAGAATTTTGTCTCTGACTTGCTCATCAGTGTTAAAGTAAAAACAAAAAGTCTGAGTGCTTTGGTGGCAAACTGCCATCTTCTGGAACCAGTGTGCCCCAAAGGCTCTGGGAAATGTTAACTGTTTTTTCAGTGTTATGAACTTCTTTTAAAAGAAGTCCTTTACCCATTATTTCACAAACACCAGTAAAAGTCAGAAAAAGTGTATTGCAAATAACTGCGCAGTCAAATCACCTGCGTGTATCATCACACATTCTCAAGATCTTTTCAACAGTAACAGGACAGAAAAGAAAATGATATAACACGGAACAAATCCTCGCTCTCAATGTGATGAAAAGTTTGAAGCAGCGGAAAAGCAATTCTGATTTCAAGAACTGTATATACTAACTGCACCTAAAATAAAAGATAAACTAAAGTTCTCTTACAGCAAGACATACCCATTAAAGCTCTACAGGTCACCATTTACAGTGTAGGCATTTCTATTTTCTAAAATATTTTAGGTAATAGTCATAACAAAGAAATTGTATTTTCTTTTTTTCAATCTTGAAGAGATCTTTTTGAAGATCAAAGGATACATCACTAATTCATTTTGATAATAAGCTCTGTTTGGTATTGTGCCAACTCAAAGCCTATCTTCCAAAAGAAAATAAATACAGATTTTTATATAGGCAATTATAGGAAAAGAAAAAAAAAATTATGCTTTGGTTATAAAAAAGAAGGAAAACATGAAAGGTTTGGTGTTTTTTGAAGGACATATTTTTTTTAAATATGGTCTTAATTTCAGGGAGATAAGTTTATTAAATGTTTAAGATTAACTATCTGTGAGTGGGTTTTCATACAACCACGTAGCAGAGTCATTTGCATATTAACAGAAGCCTTCATCTAGTGAATATCTTGTAACAAACTGCTTACTGAGGAAAGTCCACTGGTGAGAAAAATGATGGAGAAATATGCCTTGTTTTGCATTTCAATCTTGATTCATTTTGAAAACTCCACACATCCAGGGATGGGAGGGTGGGGTGGGGGGAATAAAAAAAGAGAGATAAAATTACAGTGTAAGATTAGTTTTGCTTTCTGGTGCCCAAGCCTATTTGCTTTGGCAATATATGTTGCATTTGCATATGTAGCACACTGTTTGAGTCATCTTTTCCTATCAAATGCTGTACAGTAACGGCATCCAAAGAGTTATTTTATGATGGAATCCACAGGAAATATGCCAAGCCATTTTTTTCAATGAAGCAAACCTATTGATATTAAATGCACAGTACTGGATTAATCCAAAACTACTACCCGTGTTCCGGGCCAATTCTTAATTTGTTCTCTGCTGGAGTCTTCATCTAAGGCTATTTGTCTGATATAACTGGATGCTTTTCAAATGTCTTCTTGCATCTTTTTAAACATGTGATGTTTGCCTGCACGCTTGTTCAGTATATAATGACCATGTAGCTGGCTCTTGTATGCTTTTAAGTCTGATCTTCCTTTCCAAAACAATTTGTAACTTTTGTCTCTATTGAAAGTTTTTAGGAAAGGAACACTCCACTACATAAGATCAGCTGTCATTAATTTTGTTCTTTTGCATTTAGTTATTTTAATTTTTATTATCTTCAAAAAAACAGATGATACAACTTCAGACACATTTCCATTCTGAAATGTCCTTCTTTTCTCCAGCCATGCTACTTTCAGCTAACAAGTAAAGTGTAAATGAGATGAGCACACTAACAATTGAGAAAAGTTACTGCTGTGCTGAAGATATTTAAAAACTTTATAGAAGGCAATAAAGGTCCTGCCAAAACAGAAATATGCAAATCTGATAAATTCCTTTGCAGCAATGGAGAAAACTGGCATATAAATGCATGCAAAGATCTTGCCTGTAGCTACTTATTTCCATTGTTAATTACAAAACTTACTTTGGAAAGCAAGGAATGATATCTGGCACATGAAATGCTTTGTAATTGTTAAGAATTAAGCAAAGAACTCATCTAGTTTAAAAATATATCTCTGTTATAGTTTAGTTATTTTTTCTGCATTATATTTACTGTGCAGAACTTTCTCTGCAAGGGATCAGACGATATAGATCAGTTATTATTTTGCTTTGATTCATATATATATATGATAGAAACCTAAGTTACAGTATGAAAAAAAATTAGACCCCTTCAGTTCCAGGGGGAAATGAGAGCAATCAATTACAAATAAAAATCAAGGAAGATAACATCTATTCAAAGAAACAAATTCTAGTAGAAAGTCAACAGCTGATTCAAACTCACAGGTATTTTATTTTTGTTTTCTATAAATGTATAATCTCAACACACCCCAAAACAGAAATAAAGCCACATGTCCAGATACTTGTCATAAGCTCATTTTCAGCATGGTCTTAAAGGTTGGATCAAACCTCAGTGAAGCTTAGGACCTCTGCAAGCAGAGAATATGATCTGGTGTAAGAACAGAATGATTATAAACTGCAGGATTTGGGCTACGTGCTCTTCAGCCACTTCTTTGAACCTGCACTGGAGGCTTTAAGCATTTATTAACAACTCAAGTCCACTATAAAATTAAACAACCTGTTCGCCAGTGCTCGGTACAAGAGTAACATTCATACTTCCATTTGCAAAACATAGTAGGTTAGCAACATAAAACAAAGTCAAAGTGAAGGCCACTGAAAAATATTACCAGCCTGTGATTCAGGAAGTTAACTCACAGTTGTAAGTAGATTAATCTAAAGTAGTTAAAGCATTATTATCCTCAGCTGTCTACATTATCCCTCTTCAAGATTATGGCTACTCCATCAGGAACAACAAGGAATGTAAACTGGAGCAGCTCAGTTGTTAATCTAGCATACCATTCTGAACTGAAGCTGGCAGAGGTTTGCATTAACATCGATAAGCTGTGCCCAAATCAGCTGTTCCTGTTGGCTACAGCAGCATCTGAAATTACCAGATGCTTCTCTCAGGCTGATTAACCTCCAGATTCTGAACTTTGTCGTTTTTGATTATCCAACAGGTCATCCAGTAGTTTAATCAAGGTGCAAAGCACACATAAGAAATGTTTCATTCTCATGTCTTTTTCACATTAGGATTTATCTATTGGAATTATATTGTTGAAAGAGGAATAAGTAAAATATTTGCTAAGATTTACTATTCTGTAAATCATGCAGGAATATAATACTAGGGAGGATTCAAAATTCTTTTCTGACCTTTTAGGGTACAAAAATAGTAGAGACTTCTGTGATGTTTTTGCAAATATCTCCAGTAGATTTTGCTAGCCTTAATTTGTTCGTGAACTGAAAAAAAATGTTTTGTCACAACTCCATCTTCATCTTTACTATTGCAGTCTGTGCCCTCTAACAGAAATCTCCAAAGAACAGGTGGGACTGTGATTAGACTTGAAAAGCAGCACCTGTAAGGAATGAATATCTGCTGCTGCTCCACAGAGCCCATGATTTCAATTTTAACACAGCAATAAATGCATTTTTTGTTTGCTTTGCATTGAAATCAAACTCAGAACAAAGGAAGGCAGCTTCTCTGTCATTAGCACATTGACAATTTTTAATCATTCCCCTCAATCCACAGTAATGTATGATCATCACTCATCTTTTACCTCTATCCCACAGAAAAAACTAATCTCTTTCAATCATTAAACTGTAAACCACTCAAAAACTATTAGAATAATGTGTTACAGAAACCCTTAATGATTTCTTTCACAAAAGTAGCAGCAAAATCATACGATCAAAAAACAGTAAAAATTATCTTGCAACAATTCAGAAAAATATTAACCCTTTTTGATCGACTTTACTGAGTTCAATCCACAGTTTCTAAACAACAGAAGCACTTTTTCCTTAACTATTATTTATTAAATATATTTTTATTTTAGAGTCTTTTCATCATCTGAAAAGGTTCCTATTTTAGAACTATGTTCACACAGCCATTAATTCACCTGGTTCTTTTAAACAGTGTGGTTATTTCTTCAGGAAGACATTTAACAGGGTAGCAGACATTTTAAGACTAAGAGCTGTAGCTTTTCAGTTCAGAATTATTATCTTCTTTAACAATTTCATGAAGCCATCAGAATAGATGATAGACACTGTCCTATTCTTTTATTTTACACCTTGCAATTAAGTTCTGGATTCATGAATTTTAATTAACATCTCCTTCACATATGTGTATAAAGGCAACAAACTACACTTCAGTTAACCAATAAAATCCATTTCTTCTTAAAACAGCTCTTTAAAGGCTTGGATAAGGAAACACACATTGCAGCAACTCTCAAATGCCAAGGGAAAGTACAAACTGCAGAACCACAGACCTCCAAAACCACAAGAAGCTATTTGGTAACTACCACGAGTGTAGCCCACCCTACCCCACTAATCCCAGTGCTCAAAGGCCAAGGCTGGGAGGTTGCAGAAGGGCAGCCAACTTTGTAAGGACGGGCTCCCAAGCACAGTAACACAGAACCCCATCGCACTGTACCTTCATTTGCAGAGATGGCAAGAGATTTATCCACGAGCCCAGATCCTCTGGCAAATTCACAGCGACGAGGCAGAACCCCAGCCAAGGCAGGAATCAGTGCATGGCTGAGGAAGGGGGTTTGAACTGGAGCCCAGAGCACCCAGGGCTGGGCTGGGGGAGGATGACGATGCCCCAGGTGTGGCAGATCAGGGCAATTAAGACCTACCTGGGCATTCAAACCCTCACCAAGACTCTTGTTTCCCAAATGTGTGTGCAGGGAAACACAAAGTGACCTTAATTTCACTTCAAAGTGAACCAGCAGTTAATATATAGTGAATAAGAAATCTCCTCATAACATATTATCACATAACTGGCAATCTGCTCCAGATGAAATTTTTCATTTGTTTCCATCTGCAGCCCACCAAGACAGTGACTTCAGAATAACCCACTTCAGGAAGGACACGATTAGAGATCAAAATACACAGTCTTTTTCCAAAGCAGATAAAAGAAAAATAATATTCTGTGGTCATGTCACAGCATTGAAAGCCAGGTGAAGATAAACAGTGCTAAGAAATTACAAAATGAGTCAGAAAATAGGAGCTGGAAAAGGGACAGATATTAGCCCTGGCATTAAATTAATTGACTCTTCCCCCAGCCCACAAATAATATCTAGCTTGTACAGAATCAATTTACTTTCCTCCAAAGACCAATCGGAGCCAAATTTCTTAATAGGAAAAAAAAAGGGGAAGGAGAAGAGGGAAATCAATAAAACCAAAATGATCCTACTTAAAAACAAGCAGTATGAATTCATTTTTTTTCCTTGAATAACTCAAAGTTGGAACTCCCTGCCTTAAAACTAAAGTGAAACCAAGATATAAAGACAGTTCAAAAAATAATTAGACATTTTAAAGAATGAGACTATCTCCATAATTACGTAATGTATTTTCTCTGTCTTAAAAAGGAGTGAAGCTTGTATTACAAGGTATAGGTCAACAACTAATGAACAAGATGAAGGATAAATGTTTTTAAAGAGACTCAGGCAGCCATTTGCAAAAGGAGCAAAAAGGAAATGGAAAGCCTCTTAACCTTTGCTGCTTTAGCTCACAATTAATCTGGTAGGAGATAAGAGGCCCATAATCCTTTTATGGGTTTTATCAGAAATAATAAGCTAACAAATTTACAAAATGCATATGCAAACCAGTGTATACTAAGCTTATTAAAGATGAAGCAATCAAATGAAACAAGGTCATAACTGAAAAATCCTGTAACAGATGCTTAGAGAAAGAATATAAGAAAACGTGGCAAGAACAACCCTTTCCTTGTTCTTCCCTCCCAGGTACAATCTCTAGTTTCAGAGCTTCTGTGCTAGCAAGTGCATTTAGAAAATTATTTTCAGCTGCTCCCTGTGAACCTATCTTCCATAAGGGCTGTGTATAATCCTTTTTTGAACCCATTTATAATTTGGCTTTTGCAATGCCCAGTGAAATGATTTCCATAATTTATTCCCACTTTGTACAAAAAAAAAAACCCAACTTGTTTTTCCTTAAATTTACACATGAAAAATTTATTGAGGTAGAGATTAGCTCTTAAAACAGAAGATAGTTTAAATGGCAAAAGAGCTAGGGACAAGAATACTTAGGAATAATCAATATTACCTATGCCAAAAGAATAATTGAATCACAGTAGTTTGCCTAAAGACAAAAAAAATTAGATAACATTATAGCAGTCATCAGGAAAATAAAAGGCTGTTGAAGAGGAATGGAATTATCTGTTCCTCATGTCCACAGTGAATAACTCATGGGTTTAAACTGTATAAGCAAGCTCAAAGCTGGATATTAGAGGAAAAAACTCCATCCTAATAGCAAGGCTAATCAAAAGGACTGCTTGGATAGTTTCATAGTTTCTCTAGTAAAAACTGGATGAGAACCTTTCTGAAATGACATAGATCGGTTAAACTTGTTTTAGGAGAGAGAATTGCACTAAATGACCTCTTGATGTCCTTTCCAGTGTCGTACTACACAATTAGGGAGAAAGGAAGTCAATAGACATCTAGTTCAGTGGTTTATTTTACTCCCTCTCTTAGCCTTCTGTCCAGTTTCTGGCTTTATTTATATTACTAGAGAATACTCGATTTTCTCTGCCACTCAGAAGGCAACACACGGCATTGTGATTACCTGAAATATAACAGAGTAACTAGATAGTGAAGGTGCACAGAATTTATGATGGTTTTTACACTCAGTCATATAACCACATTCAAGTTGCTCTAGTATTGGGCAATTCCAAGACACTGCAACAGAATCTGCTAGAAGGCAGCTTTCTCTACTCCCTAAATTCTAAATACAAATTAGACAACAGTAATCTAGCTTTCTGACAGTATGCTTTTGCCTTCAGGACAACATCACACTGGTCATGATAAAAACTATAGTCCTCAGGGGAAAAAAATAATTTAAAACTAAAGACCCATTGGCCATTTAAATCTAAATTCCTTGTTTTCTTACATTAAGTTCAAGGAATGGAAATTACTAGAACTGTGTCTATTTAACACAATATGCAATAAGAATGTAGCTTTTGGGTTTAGTCTTTTTAGCTACATATCTTGAAGAGAATGACATAATTCTGTATAAAACAGAATTCAGTTCATATGGAAAAATACCGGTAAAGTTCTTTGCTCTCAGTAAAAGAATGGGTTTAGTCCAAATAGATCGGTTTGCTTTTCATTCCTCACTATATTTCAGATCAAGGTGTCTCAGAGGCTAAAATTATTTACAGAGTTAGTTAACTGTAAATATCTCACCTTGTTGGTATAAATCAGGGATATAATGAAACATCAGCTACTACTTAAAGTGCTTGGCAGGAAAGTTCATCTCATATTTATGTGCAAGCATAAATGTTGTGTGTGCTGATATATAATTGCACTAACAATTCCCCTGACTTCATCAGTGCTACAGATAGATGTATGCAGCAAATCTCACAACAATTCTCATAACAAATGTTTTCTATATTTTCCAAATTGTTAGTCTTTTTCCAAATACTCTAAACTTGGAAAACACTTAAAAAAATTATTATGAGAATCTTGAAAGAATTAAAATTAAAGTCAAAGGACATATAATAATCTCATTTGTAAACCTTTAAATATTCTGAAAACAGTTTTTCTTACCTTTCCACTGAGGAAGAGAAAACATGTTCTGAGGGCTGGAGCACTCCTGCTATGGAGACAGTCTGAGAGAGTTGTGGTTGTTCATCCTGGACAAGAAAAGGCCCCAGGAGACCTTAGGGACCCTTCCATTGCCTAAAGGGGCTACAAGAGACCTGAGAGGGACTTTAGACAAGTGCGTGGAGTGATTGGACAAGGGGGAACGGCTTCAAAGTGACCGAGGGCAGGGTTAGACAAGATCCTAGGAAGAAATTCTTCACTTTGCAGGGGGTGAGGCACTGGAGCAGATTGCCCAGAGAAGCTTTGGATGCCTCATCCCTGCCAGTTTTCCAGGCCAGGTCGGACAGCGGGCACTGAGTAACCTCGTCAATCAGAAGAGATAAAATGGAACTTGAAAAAGACATTTAGGCCAGTTCCTAAAGCTGCTTCATATTGCCTATGACAACACCATAGACACATTCTCCCATAGTTATCTGCCAGGTTTAGCACTTGTGCTGTCACCTTCCTTGTGCCAGCAAAATTATCTATGGGACAATTCCATCTCCTGCTCCCAATAACCTGCTTAAAGGTTGCCCAAAGAAAAGCACAACTGGCCTCCTTCCCCAGTGAAAGCAGAGGTTGATTTCATTTAGGCAAAGTCCAGACTGGTTCTTCAGCACTACATTTGTCCTCCCGAAACAGGGAGACACAGAATGAGGAACAAGGGGTTGAGAGCAGGGAGGATCAGCATGGCAGAACCTGGGACATGGCAGTCCTGTGGACAGGCTTTAGCCACCACAACCTCACAACTCCACTGCCAGCAAATACACCTTGTACAGGGTTAAATCATGTCACAGAGAAATCATCATTCTGTACAGAAATAAAACCAAAATGTTGTACTTTTGCAAAGGTTCTGCAAAAACAGCAACTCTGAGGCAATGAATATCCATTCACTTCTCCAATGTCCTTAATATCTCCTTGTACACCAGCTATATGTTTATTCATTATGCATTGCTTCATTTGTTATTTTCCTTTATTCCATTTCCTATTTCAGGCTCCTCATTAATTTTTATGCACTTTTATTTTCATTTGTATACTTTTCATCACTTCAATATCCTAATATTTCAGCAGTCCAATTAGCTACTTCCATATCTTAATCACACTGAGACTCCTTATTCAGCTATAAATATAATTTTATTTCTTCTGTTTTAATGACTAAGTGTTATAATAACTATCCTATATAAAATAATTTCTCTTAAAACTTTCCCTATTTCCTTCACTTGTCTATAATTCATTTCATCTCTCATCATACTTTAGATTTTTTCAGTAGATCTTATATCATCCTAAAACGTTTCCTGTATTGAAAACCAATTACCTGTGGAGAGGGTAAACTTTCACTTTGTTTCACCGTAAACATAAAGATCAAATATTGAAACATTTCTCCACATTTATTAGTGTCCTAAACTTGCTAAATGCAACCCAAAAATTGAAGACAGAGACTATCTCCACATTAAAAGGCGCAGTCTTTCAATAAACATGAAAGTACAGCCCAGATAGGCATTATGAATATAGCACACAGCTCTGCTGTGAATCTCAACATCATAAATAAAAAACGTGTATCAGTAATATATGAAACGAATACTTCTGAACTGAGAATCCAGCATTACTCTCATCTCTAATTTCAGAAACAGCATATATTTGCAGTGAAATATTATATTATATTTATTAATTTAGTAATATTCCATCTTCTAAAATCTCTACCATCAGGCAGATCATTAACTTCTGAGATGCTGATGCTTCTAACTATCAAATAAAGGTCTGCCAGCCAAAATGCATTGATCTAATTCTTCTCAAACTATAAATTTTTTTTCCATTATAATTATCCACATTCTGTGAGCTACAAGATCTGTCTATGGTATGAAGGTACAGATGAGAGCAAGGTCTTCTGCAGAAAACAGGCACAGAAATGCTTGTCATGTTATATGGAACCAAACAGTGTTTTAGGGCATTTTCATGCAGTCCATTCAGATTCAACAATTAAACTTATTCAGTGTTAATTTCTCCTCAACTGTTATGCTTTTTAGCTTTAAGCTGTTCTTATGAAGGGAGAATTAAAAGCATCAAAGGAAGTAAGTGCACAGTTATGCAATGTTAATCATCTGCATCCAAGTAGCAACATTTACTTATAAAGCCCCATCATACTGAACTCCTTGCAGGAGGCTGTAGGACTTTTTTTGTGGGGTTTTTTTCAAACCTGCTTCATTCCTTTCACAGTCCACTGGTCCTCTGTGATGAGGTGGGCTGCAGTTGTACAGCATCACACTTGTACCAGTTTCTGCCCTGCAACAGCCTCAAGCTGAGCTCTTGTGACTACTCCAGCCTTCTGCAGTATTGCAACCCACTGCTGAGCTGACTCTGCCTGTAAAAACAAATCTTCCTGCACAAACACTTTCAGTTCCTCTTGCTATTTTTTCATCTTTCAGAGAATACTGATATGCGGTGAGAATGTATTAGAGGCCTGTTTTTGTAGGGGAAAGTATCCTTATGATTCTTATTACCCCAACTGGAGACCTAAACCGTGTTATTATAAAATATATTGTGTTAGTTTAAGATAAGCTAGGTGGACATTAGACTTACTGATGGATTTTAGACTTCAAAGCACAAAATCTTGATAAAACAGATCTAACTGTATTAATATCACTGGCAATTTCTATGAGCTGAATGTGTGACTGTGTTTTATAAAACCAAAATTCAGTTGCCGTTCCCAAAGGGTACCAGTAAAAGTCATTTAGTCAACAGTATGCTTCCTAAAATCAAATTCAGTAAATCACATGACAGGTTTAAGATATAAATTGATAATGTAATGATTTATGTTTGATAATTTGTATAATAGATCACCTGCATTTTGAGTAGCTTTGGAACAGTTACCTTTCAGTGGTAAATAAAGTAACTCCATTGGCTGCTGAGACAGTTTAATTTCACAAAAATACACAAGTTCATGATTGTTTACAGTATGTTAATTGGCACATCTAATCACTACTGATGTCTATAAAGCACTCTTATATTCAAATACACCATTAAATATGAATTTAGAATTTAATGGTATACACAGTTTGCTACAGATTACAAAAAAATAGTACTTATACCAAGATATAATATTAAAAGTTGCTCAACTTTCTAAAACACTCAGCTATTGTTAAAAAATGAAAGATACATTATTTTACAAATTCTTTCTTCACTTTGGTGGTCTTCTCACACCTCTGAAAGAAGTCTCTTCGTCCAGCCTTATTTATTATATATTATATAGATCCAGCTCTATTATATATGAAACTTTAGTGCCTTAATCTAACCTATTATCAGTACAATAACATTTGCCTTGATTTGATACCTTCCACTACTCTTGTACATTGGGATAGGTCTATTTTTTTAAATGATACACATTCTGTTTTCTTCTTACCATCATCACTCTTCCTATATTCTCTAGAGACTTATGGAAATTTTTCTCATGTTTCAAATTCAATTACCTGGCAAGATTCTGTCAAAACCTGGATGCTTTAGTATTGTCTCAAAACTTTTTGAGACATAAAAATACCATTTACCATTTTTTTCATGCCATTTTGGACTGTGAAATATTACAAGTCAAAGCATAAAATTTTTTGAGTGAAATGTTTGCTCTGATCATCAATGTTCTCTGTTTCAATATGGTTTCAATATGGTCCCTTCAATCTAAGAGTACAAAAGGCAGAACAGATGTCATTTGAGAAGGACAGAAACCTCTAACAGAAGGTCATCAAAACCAAAGGATAGTAGAACATATAAACATTTTACTTTAGTCAACCCAGTATCTTATAGGTAGAGTAACATGACCCAAGAATCACCGAAATCTGTTTTCCAGTTAGAATGTTTCCCTTCATAAAGCTGGACCCAGACTTTCCATGTGACGCTTCCAAGGTAAAACACCAACACTGATAATTATTACACCATCCAATCATTCCAGCTTTCCATGAGTAGGATGATCCTGATGTGTCAAGCTCAGAGGTCCTGAGCTCAGTATCTGCAGAATTCACTTGCTGTAGGTCCACCAGCACCCAGACACACTGGACTCCTCATACAAGACCTGGGCAGTAACTCTGTGCACTGCAGTCAATTCTTTCAAGTTTCTGAAGTTCTAAAGCTCACCAGGAAGAGCAGCTTTTGCACTGTCTGGAACATCGCATGAAACATTCACATTCTAAATTCTAGGATAAAAGACTACACCCAGGAAAATCTGAATGTCTGAAAGGCCCAGATGCGACTGTGAAAAACCCCCAAAGGTACAACTTCAGAACAGCTAACTAATATTTTGGATTTTTTTTTTCTTTTTCTCCTGTAAACTGTGAAAGTATTTATCCTTCAAACACATCTGCCTATGGAATTTCAACAGACATTCTAACAGTACTCATCAAAAACTTACCAATGATTACTGGTTTTCCCAGATGCAATGAGTGTCTGTGCATGCACTTTGTTTCTATTTCATGATAATAACTATGCAATAATTGGTTATACTTCACATCAAACAAAGAGTGAAGAATCATAATTATTTTACAAATGGAGTTGAAAGGCACTCCTCCACTGCTTACAGAGAACCCTTGTCTCTCTATACATGTTCCTCAGAGGATAATAAGGTTTAGGAGTCAAAAGTATGCCTGTATTCTTAGGTCAACAGAAGTACAATATAGAACTGAAACAATGGAAATACGCTGATATTGATTTAGGAATGAAACACTGACAATGCTGAGATATTTACTGAGAAAGACAGTAAGATGTTAGCAAGAATGAAAATAGGTATGTTTGCTTCTCAACTTCCTCTATTTGTAAAGGCAGTGCATCTGTATCCCAAATTTTCTCCTCTACCAAACCCAAAGTATTTAATACATTTAGAATAACAAAAACTATAATAAAGATTTTTCAGCTCACATTCTCTATTATTCTTGCCATGGATTCCTTAAACAATATCCATTATTTTAGGATAGCAAGACTCTTGTGGCACTCTAGTTCTTTACCATCAGACTGTATTTCTGTGGAGCTTTGGAGGAACTGCCATGGGTTTGGGTTCCGTGTTCCAGACTGTAGGAATGATGCCTATTTGCAGTAAAAGTCATAACAGATGGTGGCAACAGAAAATAATCACAACCAAGTTGTTACAGCAGTATCTTATTTTCTACCTGCAAGGAGTCATTTCCTACATAAGATTGTCTTCCAGTGTTTACAAGATAACAGACAATAACTGTTCAGTGCTGGTTAGGTGGAAAGAAAAAGGTTATAGAAATTTCAAGGCCAAGTGTAGGTAAATATGATCCTTGTATTTCCACTACAGACATCTAGACATTTCCAGCTGTTGAAATTATTGCTAAATATATTTACAGTCTTTGTACAATAAAAAGCTTTATTACTTTTACTACAGGCAGAAGAAAAAAGCTTTAAATCTTTAGTTCTGAAGCAATATCTCCTGTCTTAAAAGCAATGAAGCCTTTCAAGGGGGAAAAGCAGCACACTTTAAAAAAGGTGGTTTATGATGTTGTATCTTTGTTGCAATGTTGGTTCATATATTTTTATTAAGTGTAACCTTTATATGTAAATGAAATGATTATCTAACACAAAGTACTGTTTTCATAAAGTAAGAATAGATTTTATGTCCTAAAAGATAAAGCAGCATAAACCAGTCAGGCAGCTCAGCATGTATTTGATGGCTGTGAAATGAACTATTTGATTTCCTATTACAGCCTTAACATCCTGCACTGTACCATAGCCACCAAACCCACACGGTTAGGCAACTAACCTTTCATCAAGGAGTCAAGTAAAATTAAGCAAGATCGGTATTTCTAATGGGTAGAATACCTCATTTAAAAACCTAAGCTTGAAAATAACCCCTACATTGCGAAACAGAGAGAGAGAAACGGAGGTCGTATCCTAAAAACAGAGATGAATGCTTTCAGCACAATAAAAGGTTTTAGATCCAGTGTGCTTCTTTGATATATATATAAGAAGTTTTTATTCTCTTCCTTTCCAAGTGCAGCAGGCCACATCTAGGAACAGAAAGGAAGCTTTACACCTTCTGCTTCCCACATCACTGAACTGTGAGGTGGAACACAGGGCTCTGCTCCTGGGCTGGCAGACAGATCCGAGGATGCATCATGCTTTTTCATGAGTCAGGACAGCAGATTTCTGCAAAGGCAATCTGTCTGAGAGTGCTACTATCAGTGATCCAAAGAAGGGCTTTGCACAGTCAAGGGAAATGAAGGGAGTCAAAGTTTACATTTTATTTGTGTGTTTGAAGGAGAGAAGAGGATGACTTTTAAGATTCATTTTTCTAATACTTACCATAGCAAAACAAAGCATGGCAAGCACGGCATAAGCCTTCCTCACTTCAATTTGAATGCAGGATAAAGGCCACCAAGTAAAGCTGTATATCAAACCTCCTCTGGACAACAACCTGATCAACACTGGATTTACTCAGAGATATATAGGAAATCGTAAAATGACCTGACAAATCTAAAATGCTTGTATATTTTTATTTTTCTCTGAAACTCCTCTTTGGTTTAGGCACCTATAGAAGATAAAGTTCAATTCACTATGGGATCACCCAGAAAGCCCATGGAAGTGTTTCCTTTTAACAGGACTGAAAGTGGATAAGAGCCAAAGAATTCAGGGTACTCCAACCCCAGATGGCAAATTAAAACTGTCATTGAACAGCTTTTTGGGTAGGCAACTGTCATAACAATATTTATGAATAAATTGATGAATAAAATTGTTTTGCTCCTAAGCAAAGTTTTTTATTCCTGAATCAACAGCTCACAAAAAAAAAAAAAAGGTTTCCAGAGAGAATCTCGTTATTTGTTACATAAATCTGAATCCTCAAAGTCCATCTATTTGTTATCTCTTTATTGTCTTATTAAGCAGATGTACAGTACTGAGCACAATGACTCCTCATTAGATCCTGTAAATGCAAGAACAAAAATATAAAACTGCCACACAGTTTAAAAACAGTCTACTGCTTCAGTCCTTGTATTTTTTCTGGTTTTGCATTTTGTAGTCTTGGGCATTCCTTTAATTTATCATCACAAGAGAATCTGTCAATAAAGAGAGCTATGAAAATAAGAGGGGATTGGAGAAAAAAATACAGATTTTTTTACTTTGCATGATTAAATTCTCACTGACATTAACATATGACAACCTGTTAGAATGATTTGTAAGTCTTTACAGTTTTAAAAATAGCTTTATCTCTTCATTCCACATGAAGAAAAAGAGAAGTATTATTTATTCTACCTTTCTACCACCACAGCATGGAATATTTCAAAGACTTATTTTAAGTTTTGTGGAAGTCTCTTGATATTAAAGGACTGCAGATACAAGATGATGAAACCTTCTTTATATCTTCTGGCCCCCTGCTGTACATGTTGTTACACACCGTTTTGTAAAAGAGCTCGCTCTAATCCACACAAAAGAATACTTTCCTTTTATTGTCATGCAGTTGTAAAGCTAAAGCAAGGCATCATAATTTCATTAAATCATGCTGAATTACTTAGAAATGCTGAGGATGACTTATAATATGTAATGTTTGCTTTATGAACGGCCTGAATATTTATAATATTTGGTTTACACCATGTTATTTATTCTCTTAAAAAATGACATATTTGGTTTTGTTTTCTTAGTAGAGCACAAGGCAAATTATATTAATTAGCCAATTTACATGATTTCCTGACTTGGAGCAGTGAAAGTTGCCTTTAGCTAGCAAATAATTGAAATTACAATTGCTGGGGATATCACAAGGTTTTTTTTTAATTATATCAAGCCCCATCAAGCTCTGATAGGACATTAATAGCTACTTCCCTCCACTGCTGTTGTTTTTTCTCCCCACTAAGCCATTCCAGTGTACTCAACACCATAAAACAGAAATATATGACAAGAAACAGTAATCTTCCAATTTTATTCCCCAGACTTCAGGTTTACTAGTATATCCCTTTGGGAACATAATGACAGAGATTGTCTTTCATAAAGACACTGGAAATAGATTGTAGTCTAAAAGTTATCATAAGATTTTGGATAAGCAACCAGTACTGTTAGAAATAAAAGTGAAGCATGAAAAATACAGAAAAGCTAACACAGCACAAATGTATTTTAGTACTGTAGGAAATTCTTGCCAACATGAATATTGTTTTTCTCTTTGTTTATGGAAATCAGAGGGGAATAAAAAGCTCACTAATTCAACATTTTGTTTCTAAAATACATGGAAAACTCAGTCAAACAACAGTTTTCTATGATAAGAAGAGGATTGTACATGATCTCTAATCAGGTGGATGGAATCTAGGCTTATATCAGGCCTGACTTTAATTAAGTAACAGGCATTACATACTTTTAATAAAGCTGTGAATAACATTTCTTTCTTCCAGTCTAACAGTGTTACTCCAAGAACTTGAGACAAAAAACTTGAGATGCAGTGCTTAGGAGGCAGGAGACATGAAACTGGATCCAAATGCCCACAATAATGAAAGAAAGGGACACACAGACATTACTCTTTCAAGCAAAATGCTCTGTGATCTGAAAAGATTCTTCTGTATCTGCCTGCATTAAGCATTTAACTATTTCTACAGCAGACAGCATACAAAATTTAAGTGAAAATGGGTGTCTTACCCCACTGGACAGAAAAGGCAGAGCAGGAAGTCAGGGTGATCATTCTTTCACTTATCAGGAAGTGCCATAGGCTAAAACACCTTTAGACTGATTAAACATTTAGCCATGTGGGTGATTTTAGGATTTGTTTGCCTGCTTCTCATTGTTGGATTTTTTCAGGTAATTCCAGCTCCTGAAATGACACAAATATGTAAAAGTTTCAGTTTTCTTGGAGGTGTGTTTTGCTGGGTTTTTTAGATTAAGTTTCTAGCCAGCTGTAACAGCTGAGACAAAAATGTAAGAGTTAAACACTAATGATCAAATACTAACAATTGAAGTTATTTCTTACTTTATAACACCATAATCCTGATTCCTTTAAAGAGCTGCAAATAGAAATGCTCCTTCCTAAAGTGTTATCTGCATAACAATCCACAGTTCATGACCTTCAGTGTTTACCACCTCCAATTTCATATTCCCACCATCTATGCATCTCATCAGAGCCTTTTTTTCTCACTTAAAACTTATCACACAATGCCTTACCTTGTCTCTATGGTTTGCACTGACAGAGACGAGGAGAGAGCACAGAAGGAGTAATTGTGTTGGTTTTCATTTAAAGAGGCAGGTTCAGAGTTGTGGATTATTTTTTTGGACAAAATATTGTCTACAAACATCAGAAACCAGTGTCCTATGATTGCCAATGAACAATCTTTTAAACCCACTAGATCACGATGAATACAGAGAAATGCACTTATGCATTACTAGTGAATGATCAAAAGTTTTGTATTTCTCAGATGCCTGGAAGCTGTTTAAAACTTGGCATTGGACTGGACCACTTCAGAAAATCTAGGAAACATGAGCAAATCTGAGCAAAACTCCAAAAAAAACCCATTTAAAATGTTTCTGTTTGGTGAGCTGAAAATTAAGAAATAAAAAAAAAACCAAACAGCACATTCAATAAATGATACACCTATTGTAGAATCACAGTGATCTAAACTCACAAAAGTCAGCAAAACACTCAGCATTTTTCTAAGTGTGACATGTCAGTTTGAAAATTGTGTCCTGAACAAGCTGACTTACAGCATGGAAAATTTTTGTAGCAGTAAACTTTTCAGTAAAAACATCCATTTCAGTAAAAACACCATAAACAAACTAGAGGCAGAACTGAACCCCAGGTGAGGGGATCACCAAGAACCAACCTTGAATGATACTAGCAAGAATAAGAAAGTGTTTTAGTAAGGGCAGCTATAAAAGAACAGTTTAGTAGCCAGTGTGTCAGGCTTTAGGAAAGAAAAATTCAGTGTACTTGAAACCTTCCCAATTTTACTAACAGGTCTATATGCAACACGAAATAAGGCACCAAGTTTCTCTGTGCCCCAAACCATATCTGGAAAACAAATGGTGCCAGATATAGGCAGACAGAAGAATAAGGAATGGATATACCAAAAGTGAAAAAAACCCAATCCTGACTAGAAGTTTTAAGCATAACAATTTATAATGTAAGTAAGCACTAAAACATGGAGAGAAAGGATACATTAAATAAGGAGAGACAGTTTATTTTGACTGGCATGTTCCTCCTGCTGTAAGAATTAAATCTGGTTTTGTGAGAACTAATCCTGCTATACTGTATTTTTTGCCTCTACTGCCAGTCTGATGTTCCTTCACTGATCTAATTAAAGAGGTGTCATAGGACCTACTTGCTTTCATACTGGGAATAAGGAGTAACTGCTGATACAAGCTAACAGCTGGAAACATGTAAAATAAACATAAGCTAAGCTTCTGAAATCAAGTATCCTTTTAAAGAAAAACATCTGTCTGCCAATCAAAACTTAAACTCATGTGCCATATAGCCCCAAAATAAAAGTTAGGAGGAATAATCAGGCCTATATGTTATTTCGGGAAGGTAATGGGTTAGAAAAATGCATTGTTTTAAATCAGTCATCAGCTAAAGGAGTGGCAAGTCTTTAATAATGCCAGGATTGCTTTTGTAAGTGAATAAACCAGCAAAAAGCTGGCTGGGTGCACTAGTAATCTTCAAAGCTTGATTGCTTTTTCTGATAGCTTTAGAAAATTAGTGGATGAAAGCATGTGTAATATATCTGGTCTGAGTAAAACACTTGATGTAGTGTCTTACAAAATCTCTACTTGCAAAATTAATTCAAATTGGCTTGGACATGGAGTACTGTCACTTGGATTTAAAAATGGCTGGCTGAGTGCAAATAAAGGGTAATGAAAAATGGCAATGTATCAAGTTGGTGGGAGGTGTCTGGTGGAGCTCTGCAGGGATCACTGTTTGGTCCTGTTTATTTAACATCTTCATTAACAATCTGGAAGAGGGAGTGAAACAGCATGTTAATTAAACTGACACATAATAATAAATCAGGAATTGCTTCTAATGCCAGCAGTAATACTTTACAAAAACGCAGTGTACTACCGAGGTTTTTAGAAAGGTTAAACGTGTCAATACAAAGACTTAGCTAAGGTGTTATAATTGCATTCTACCTTTTAAAGAAAATAATCCAAAATATACACTAAGTGGGAGTCAGAAGACTACTAGCAATCTAGTAATTTAGAGCATGATTGCACAGTGTGTATGAACTAAAGTAACTGGAAACTTCCATGGAAAGACACGCTTTCTTTTTCCCCCGGTATTTGCAGTGCATTAGATTGATTCAGTGTTAAAGATTAAGTCAGTTCAGTTCACTCATCTGAGGGAAAACTAGTATTTGGGGAGAGAGCTGTTAAATCAGTTTTCAGTTGTTTCTAGGTTTCATGTTTTCCATGACTGCTAAATATATTACAATGGAGGAAACAGAGGGACAGGAGGAATTGGTCATAGAACTGCATC
Source organism: Pseudotriccus pelzelni (assembly GCA_035584735.1). Lineage (NCBI taxonomy): Eukaryota > Metazoa > Chordata > Aves > Passeriformes > Tyrannidae > Pseudotriccus > Pseudotriccus pelzelni. The sequence continues at coordinate 5,123,885 of JAWMRA010000146.1, read as the reverse complement.
TTTTTGTGTCACTCAAACTGGATTAGCTCTAACATAAACCACCTCTTTATGCATAGTTTTATAGTTCCATAAAACAGCCAAAATTATTTTAGAGTATTGTTTCCGCAATGGCAAGACAGTAGTCTACCATTACAACATACCAGTTTTACTTTAATTATAAATAGTTCTAAACAAACAGATAAATAAACAAAGTTGTTCACTGAACAGTGATGAAAATTTATCAAAAGCTGAAGAAGTCACAGAAAATAGTTCTCAAAATAGACTGGGGTGTTAATACTCAGAGACAGCTACTTCTGTTTTCAAACATATATAATATAAAACCAGATCTTAAATAACAGTGTTATTATCTCCCTGCTTTGAATGATTTATAGCAGCTTTTTTAGGCTGGCCCTTGGGTTGTAGTATGGCACTGAATCATAACTGTAGACTCATTTTTAAAAGACAGTTTGATGCTACTTCCTAAAAGGTAAGAAAAAGGAAGAGAACTTTTAAGGTTTCCTTTACCATGCCTGGTTTAAATTGTTCTGGGAACTTCTGAAGTCCCCAGAAAACACAAAAGCAGTTTAAAACTATGAGAGTCTCACAGCCATAAATTGACTCCCTACGTTAGCAGGAAAGGACTGTAAAGCAATAAAGGAAAGGAAAGAGAGGCTTTGAAGTCTCCACACTAAATGCTTTGTCTCCTTGGCTTGTTGTTCCAGCTCTTGCAGGGCAAAACCCTACAGTGAGGCAGGAATAGATAGAAACCAGTTCCCCCTGTCCAATGGAAGTCTGCTCTGGAATAGAGTTTTGGGAAACTCCTTGTCTTCAGGGAATTCAATCTGTTTAATCCATTTAAAATCAGCATAAACCTACTAAGGCAATTAGATAGAATGCACTACTTTGGTGCCACATTTGTTAGGTAAGTCACTTTTATTCATGAACTAAACACTGACCTATCATTCAAGGGTGTAAAATATGAACCATCTTAAGCCAGGAGTTACACTGACATAAATGAGAACAGAGAAACCCAAATTCATTTGTCAATGTGTAATAAAATACGATGTATATATAAAAGGTGTTCGATGTGCTTTAGCTGCAGTAGAGAGAAATTCTCTTGGCAGCTTATGTAACACCCCTAAACCTCTCCTGCAAGGTCAGAGTGAAAAATCACAAAAACATTCAAGGTTGTTTAGGTGTCAGCTGTTGCATTACACTTTTCTCAACTAATTTATTCTCCGTGGTCTCGACCTGAATGCTACTATCCATTAATGGCACTAGTCTTGCTTAGCTTTATTTTTAATCCTCTGTTTTTAAGGATTTCTTTTCTCTTGGTTTTTTGGTTGGGATTTTTTTATTATTATTTTTATATTTTTTTAACTCCAGTAATTTGTGAAGCAGCTGCATTGGTCATGAACTACTTGCATTTTATTATACCTACAATGATTTTTAAACAGAAAGAATCTGCTCATGGGAATGCTAATCCTTCCATTATAGAAATAATTAAGCGCTTTTATTTGCAAGATGAAAATCTTTAGGGAACACATGAAAACTAGCAAAGAGTTGTTTTGGTTTTTTTTAAAGAGAAAAAAATGATGATATAAACAGACTTGCTAGTGTCTGTTAAACTGTGGCATATGGAAAGACATACAAACTCCTAGAGAGATCTTTCTCAGTAATTCTTCCACTTGGCTCAAGAAAAAAGGATATTCTACAGAACTTTCCTCATAAAAATGTGATGGCACATTCTCACAAGATCCTTTCAAAGTTTTTTCAACTGTGATATGCTTCTGTTCTTTTATGATAAATGTTAACCTAAATATTGTTATTCTATCTTTCTTTTCTATAATTACCTTTAGAATGTACTTTGTAAAACATACTCTTCCTCAGTTAATCATAGATACTTGTATTAGGTTTTTACTTACTTTCTTTAGCTTTTGCTGTAATGGTGTACTTCATTTGTAGTAACTTCTGTTCCTAACCCTCCTATATTATTTGGTGCTAAATACTGCAGTACATGCACACATATTGGATCTAGCACTTTACCATTCCATATTTTTGAAAACTTACTGACAAAAAAGTGCTGTCCAATCAGCAGATTTTGGCTCAGAAGAGAGAGAGAAATATGGGAATATTCCTTTGCTAGTTGTGTCTGGTGAAGATACTGTAGGGGAAAGGGAACAGCTGACTTACTGAGCTGTGAGGGAAGAGTATTTAAAGGACAAAACCCAGAAAACCATGAGAAACCAGGTTTCTGCTCACCGGACAAGCTGCTTTATACATGTCTGATATGAGGCAGGTGTCAGTGTGCTGGTTTTTGTATTATTTTGTGTATATTTTGATGGAATCCTGCTTTCCTGGAGATGGCCAAACACCTGCCTGCCCATGGGAAGAGGTGAATGAATTCCTTTTTCTCCTTCTCATGGCTTTTGCTTTACCTACTGAACTTCCTTTATTTCAACCCATGAATTTTCTGACTTTTACCCTTCTGATTCTCTCCTCCATGCCACTCTGGGAGAACGAGTTCATGGCTGTGTGGGGCTGAGCTGCCTACTGGGGTCAAGCCACAACTGGACATCAGATGATGACAAAAGGGAAGGAAGTGAAAGAAGGGCTGGTCACTTAAAATGGGATTGTTTAAGCAGAGAAAAAATAATGAAACAAGTCCAGAAAGGTGAACAGAAAAGAAGATGTTGCTGATTAATAACACTATGCCAAAGGTCTTTGACAAGATACTTCACTAAAGGCTTCTGAAGAAATTAAGATCCTGGGAGATCTAGGTAAGCTTTTACAGTGGAGGAGAGTTGTACTTGATGCTATATTCAGAAGTGAACTGGAAATAAAACTTTACTAAGTTACAAGATTTTCTGTTCCTCATTTATTGATGTTAATAAAATGAAATTCTGTTGCAAGGTTGAGAAAGTGGCAATAAAATGGCAGATAAAATATGATGTTGATACACATAAAAACAATGCATAATGAGGGAAAAAAAATCTCAGTTTGCATCTACAGTGTTGGGCTCCGACCAAGCTGCCACCACTTGGAAATATGTTGCTGGAATTATGATAGAAAATTCTACAAAAACATCAGCTCAGTGGCAAACAAAAAGCAATTGAATTGCTGGAAAACGGATAGAGAATAAAACTGAAAACATCATTGTTTCAGCACAGAAATCCATTATATGCTTTTGAATGCTTTTTGCATTGCAGGTCATTTATGTTGTAAAAGTAAAATAGTAAAACAGCAAATGTAGTAATAGTATAGAAAAGTACAGATGTGTGGAATGATTTCCATACAGCTGAACTGAAGAGGTTTCGGTTTTGTTATGAGCAAAAAGACCGCCAGGTTTTCTTCAAGGCCTGTAAGTCATGAGTGTCATGGAGTTAGTGAATAGGGAGTTATATTTCACCATTTTTGGAAGACAAGGACTAGAAGTCATCAAACAAAACTAGCAATTGATGGCTCCAAAGCAAGCAAAAAGAGGAAATTCTTCATGCAGCACATAGCTCTCAATATAACACAAAGTTTAACAATGAAACTTGTCATTTCAAGACTCAGTGGATGCAAAGACAATGGGAGTTGCAGCACTGATTAGAGGAGCAAGTCAAACAAAAATCTACCAGCACTGTAAAACAGACACATTCCTTGGATAAGGACTGCTAGAGGATGGTAGAGTACCATGGTAGACTACAGGACTACTAAATGTATTTCTCCACGTACTTGCTATCTGCCATTGCTTGGCAGTTAAACAGATCTTTGTTGTCAGCTAGAAACTGGGTTAGAGAGCCAGCTCTTTCACTTCTGTTGTTTCTGTTTTTACAGAAGATGGAGAGAAAGTCTGCATCCTTTGTTTTTGGATTGCTTTAAAAGATAGAATGTGATGTCATTAAATTGTTGTAATGAAATATTAATATTATATAGGGTTGTTTTTTCATGTTTCCTGTTATTTGAATACTTCATTGGGGAAGTATCTTAAGCTGTTAAACACTTAAAATTAAAAATGAAATAAAACCCCTCTAAACAAGAACAACAGCACCAGAAACTTTATTGACAGCATTTTCTGACAGCACAGCTGATAAATCTCCCTGTCATTTAGTTAAAAACTAGAGGGAAGCAAAGATTAATTAAAATAATACAAGCTTTTTAAAAACTATTTAATTTGGGGTTTACCTTTTTTCTGAATTAGAGCAATGGCAGAGTTCCAGATGTGAGGTTGCTGATCACGGCAGTTAACACTCAATTCTGCTATGGTTCTTTTAAGAGTTTGTTTGTATTCTCGTGTAAGGAACATCCAACATCTCATTTAACACATGCTTATTATATATAATTATTTTCTCTCTACATAAGTCAGACTTGTATTTGAATGTTGATTTGATTGTTGGAAATCAAGTTAAACTTCAGCTTCCAGCTGAGTTATCAACCAGGAATAAATAGGATAAGACTCTACAAATACTGACCTAACAGCTTTTAATCCTTCCACAGGAAGGATTCACCAGTTCTGCTAAGTGTGTATAAGCTGCTGCATTCTACTTTTGCAATTCCATTTATAATCTATTTACAGGCTGAAAGAAGGAATGAGAAAGGGTATTTCTGAAACCACATTTTGAGAACATTATATAGACAGATATTCAAACAGCTGGAGATGGTTATAATAGACTAGTGGTTATAATAGACTAGTGTGAAAAAGTTACCATGTCAGATAGAGTGAGTCTTGTCAGGTAAAGTGAGTGATTACTTCCATGCTCCTCTTTGCTTTTTATGTGTCAGATTTCCACAGAAATCAGAGGATGCCAAATTATTGCCTCATGGATCAAATTAATCCCTTGATAACCCACTGCAAGGAATCCAGGCCTCCAGTCAGCCTTAGGGATACAGGAATCTTGATCCCTCACCCAGTGCATGGACAAGAAGGATAAATTTCTTTTAATAACGACTAAGAGCCTAAGAGAAACCTGCAGAGCACCGTGCAAGGGAGTCGGACCAGAAGTGCTGTAATTCTGTGGTCTCAGGTCTATTATCCCATCTCAAGCAGATTTGACTTCATCTACTTAACAACAGAGCTGGTGTGGCTTCTGAGATTCCCTCTTCTTAGAGATGTTTTGGCATTTGGGGTTGGTTTTTTATGATTATCATCATATGGATGATGACCATCCTGATAAGCATATGGATGACTTAAAGCAAACCTGAAGTCTTCTGGACATCTACTGGATGTGTGGCATGAAACTTTGACTGGATACATCTTACAGAATACAACTATTTGAGATACTTGTCAGTCTGGGGAGAAGAGTTTCCTTTGGTAAGTGATCAGCAATCAGACAAGATCAGTGCTTTTTTCACAGAGTGACTTGCAGGAGATTTTCTGTGCTTTGACTGACTTCTAAGACACAAAGAGGATTGTACCAGATTCAAAAATGCAGATGAGACTTTCAAAGGGAGAGCTGTAGAAATGACAGCAGTTACTCTTGATTTCCATCGTGAGCTAAACACTGCCTTGACTGTTCTACAGAGCACTTCTCAGCTCGGCATAACCCAAGGAGAAATAAAAAATCCTAGAATTCTTTCTATTCCCTAAATATTCAATGATAGCCCTGTAGATATCTTATGCACTTCTTGAGAAGAATACGCTGAGGAAATGACTGAATTCTAATGAAGTCAGCATATGAGACAGGTTTTTACAAAACATCATCAGCTTACAAACCAAAATATTTAAACAATTCATGGCAAACTAATGCAATTTCTGTTGCTATATTCAGTATTATGGTATGCTGATCTGTGAGAGCAGATATCAGTGATACCAGCAATGCCCTGCTGCAAACGTGCCTGAATGTGGAGTTTCCAAGGTGCCGTAAGAAGAAACTGCTATGTTTAATTTAATTAAAATATATTCTAATAAACAGTAAATTGGTAAAACCTGGTATAAAAAGATAGTCTAGTGTATACCCAAAACTCATTAGCTTCAGGCAAAATTCAGTAACAAGCAGTACCCAACAGGCAAGGGGTTGGTAATCTTCAATTAGCTGGAATTGCCTTTTTATTAGAATACCTCACTTCCCTTGGATACTTAGCCAAAAGAAGGGAAGAAGGCACCTCCTCCAAATCCTTATGGACCGTACATACTTCAAAACCTTGTAACTTTGCATTCTCCTGAAGAGAAAAATCTTAATTTTTTCCTTTTTTTTTTCTGGTGGGTTGCAGCTTCCCAAAGAAAAGCCGAATTCATCCTTCCCTTCCCCATGTCTAAAGAAGGATGGATCTGACTGAGAGGTTTAGCTGTTCTATTTGTTGCGTCTATACATGAAATTCACCAAAAGTAATTCCTAAAAACAGTCCAAGTTTTACATAACCAAAACCTGTTTAAAAAAACCCTACTAAAAAAAGTGCAGACCTGAATAGACTGTCCCTCTGAATATTTACCTTTCCTTCCTTTCAGTCTCTGAAACTGCACTTGAGATGTAGCAAACAGTTATCCTCTCTTCCTGCTGCTGAGGTCAGGCAGATCCTCCATGAAATTCAACACCATGTAAAACCAATTAGTAAGAGTGGCATTTTTGCAGTCACTAAAACAGGCTACAAATGACTGTCGGATATGAAAGAGGATAGCAATTTGTAGAGATAAATATGTACAGTGGCTATACAGGAGATAATGTAAATAAGTAAGAATTGAATTTGGTCTCTAGACTTTCTGGAATCACAGGCTCTGTAGCAGACATAATCCACTGACCTTGTTATCTGCCTGAATTTAATAGACTAAGATTAGTATTATGCAGTTTGCTGTGCTGCAAAATGATACCAGGGAGCTTTTAAAAAAACACCCACAGGTATGCCAGAGGTATATCACAAGATCTTAGTTGCCATACCCACTTAGTACTGAATATTTTACCATAATTTTATCTGCATTTCAAGGAATGCAGCATGTTGTACCTGTTGCCAGTGCTGTAATGCTTGTTTTCCCCTTAGTTTCCAGCATGTACAGCATGAACTACTTGCTGCCACCCTTACCATCCTATGTCATTCTTCTCATACAGCCAATAAGACATTTCATATGTCTTTCCTTTACGTATTCTTAAAAAAGACATTTCTCTCAGTTAATCTTAATCTCCAGTGGCATGCAACTGGATCCATTCTTAATACCTGTCCAAAGTCAGTTTTGATAATTTGATCAAGGATGTTACTGGATTGGAGAAGAATTTTATGCAAAGAATACAGCAGAAAGTGATAAAATAAAATCACTGTAATTGTGTCCAAATGTTGAGATAAAATGAGGTACACGATAACAAAAGTTCTAGGGAAGTCTACACTATTGTGACTTTGTAGGTGGGGATCATTACACGTCACATGAATGAATCCTCAAGTATTTTTCCTGATTATTAAAAAAACCTGAGTTCTACAGATTTTATAGGTATCTGTCATTTTTTAACACATGCTGGTGTTTTCTGCCTGTTAGATAGCATTACATAAAGAAAAAGTAACTGATATTTAAACAGAAAAGAAGTGAAATTCTTGAGTTGACATAATATTGTGACAAGCATGGATTGTCCCCTATGATGCATCCTTCTTGGTGAGCATTCATTAAATGTTAGTCAACAGAAATTAGATACATTTTCATCATTTGATGAAGTGAAGCAAGACCTTTTTCAGGTAAACAGGTCATCACTGAATCTATTCTGCCTGGAGTATTTTGCAGGGAAAAGTCTAAATACAGGATTTGAAAATGTCATAATTACAGAAGGAAGAGGTAAATAGAACAAAGCTCAGGGAGACCTTGCATGTCTGCTAAATAACTGCTGTTTATTTCTTTGTCTGAGGTACCGATTGAGTAGCATCTGCTAAATGTGAAATTGAGAATTTGGGGCAGAGTAATTAAAATTCTGGATTAAATGTGCACACACAAAGCAGTGCTTCACATTGTGCTGCCTGCAGACATGTAGACATAAGCATGAAGGAAAAGGGGGAGTTGATTTGGAATTGCACAGCAGGTCCCCGAATTTCTGCCTTGACATCAAGAGCCCAAGTTCTAAGCACTGTGCTCCCCCAAGTTGGAGAGGCCACAACAGTCTCTCCAGTACTGGGCTGTGTCATCATTTATGGCCTAAGACTTCTCGGGCATTGTGAAAATCTGCAAACTCTTTAGAATTCACAAGAGAGAATGAACGCAGAATCCAAATTGTCCCACGTGCAGGGGCTAAATAGAAAGGAGACAGAACTTTGATACAAAGAGCATATCAAGGTTGTGGTCACCCTCTGGACTTGATGTGGCTTCAATGAAGAAAATGTCCCTGCCTAGGCAGGATAAATATGCTGACTCCTATACTGAATCCATCTCTACTACCTGACTGTATGAACACAACACAAATACAGCAGCAACCTCATCACTTCTCAGTGCAAACCTTAACGCAACAAAGACATCATTGAAACCCGGCTGTGAGTTTTGTTATCATTTTACATGTTGGGTGCATTTTTTTCACTTCTGTGTCTCCTGTGCCTCTGCATAATGAATAATTACTTAAAAGCACCTTATATACTTAATTATAAAATGATAATAAAATTCTGCCATTGCCTCAAGTTTCCAGTTCTCTTACAATTCATTTGAATTGCTCCTGTTCTTTCCTTCATTTCAGAATTTATAGTTTGGCCTTACTGACTAACTTTAAAGAATTTAATACTTTATAGGTTAATGTCCCTACATAAAAGAGACATGAAACAAAATGATCTTCCAAAAATCAATATACATCCCATATATTAAATATCTCTACAGCCACTGAAAGTGGCATTGAAAGGTGAAGTTACTTAAAAATGAAAAAACATGTATAATAGCCAAGTACTAAATAAGGAAGGAGAACCTTTAACCTACGTTAAAGCTCACAGGAAAAAACACAATGGGAGAGGAGTTTGGACTATATTTGGTCAAATAATACATGCTGGACTAAAAAAAAGCCTTTCATGACTATTTCTGAGAACAGAATAAATCTAAACAGAATAAAATAAAAATATAAGTACTACTAAAACAGAATAAAATAATATTAACTGTTCACAAAATTTTCTGAAGGTATCAAGTCTGAAATTCAAGTTCTGCTGTAATATCTGAACATCTAATTAGACATTGTACTCTTAACATGAGATAAGGTACTATACTGCCAGTTGGACCTTTTAATAGGCAAAATGAGAGTATAAAACTATTTAGACTTATGATTCAAGTGTATGAACTGTAATAGAAACTAAAATAAATAGAATTTTCATTAAAAGTGTTGAGTAATGAGAGTGGTATGAAGAACAGTCCGAACTAGCCTAAAGCCACCCAATGTACAACAATCTTTATCCTACTCCAGAAAGTTTTTATTACATCCTTGCTTATAAATGTCAGATTAACATGCATATCCTAACACTTAGATGAGCAGCACAATTTATCTTTTAACTTTGGTGCCCTGAAAACTCCCAAGATAATCTTTTTAAATTATTGCAAGTATGAGAAGCTATTTCAGGAAACACAGAGAAGACAGTATTTCCACACCACTTTGCGAGAGAAAGGTATTAAAGCCCTTTTAATCTTGCCATAAAAAGGTCTAAAGTAATATCAGTGTCACAATTTTAAGGATTATACATTGCTATCATGGGCTTGTCTGAAAATTCTGGAATTGCTTCTTTTAGCTAAATAACTGTGATGGACTTGCAATAGAAGTTCAGCCCAACTATTGGATTTTTAGGTGGCTGAGAGCTACTCAGACAAAAATGCATTGCAACTGCCTTGACTGCTCAGTAATCTGTGAACTTATTATTTTGGAAATATCATAGGTTACTTGGAAAAAATAATTTGATAAACAAATAGAACACAAGTATACTCTCTACCTTGATAAGCATGATTTAAGAAAAAAGAAAAAAAAAGGAAATGGAAGCACAGAATTTATTTCCCCTCTTAAAATTAGGAAATAAAATATTTTTCTGGAAAATTATACATTTGGATTGATAATGCTTTTTCAACATAATCATGGCAAACCCTGCAAATCCTCTTAAATAGCAATTAAACAATAAAAATCAGATGTAAAAGCAGATCCAAAATGTGATTTCAATTGTGTTCAAGGGGAATTGATAAGCTATGTAATTCCTGAATGTGAAAAGGTTATCGGTTTGTAATTCCAATCTCATTTGCTTTTTGCTTATTTGAATGATAGACTGGAATATCTTTTAAATGTATCGAGCTGCCTTTTTATCAAAGTATGTGGAAAGCCACTGTATTTATTCTCTGATATGATTCAAAATAGGTGGCTAAATTTTTAAAAATGATAGGTTTGATTATTATTTTCTTTTTTCCCCTCAAGCTTATTTTAATCAGTTTTAATCTATTTGATTGATAGAATAACACACAGTTCTAAGAAGGAATTCAGCCCCTGTCTTTTTTTTAAATAAGAAAACTTTTCATCTGTAGAAAGAGCAAGTAGTTTAGTTCTTATCAAGAAAATGAATTGGAGTGAGAAAAAAAAAAAAAAAGCCAGGTAACTAAAAGCCTGAAGTTCAATAAAATTGGTATTTTTGAAACACCCACTAAAATCAGAAAATGTTAATGCTGTGCTTATAGATTCAACTGAAATTTAAATATATAGCTGGATGTAATGTAGGAATAACAGAACATTCCAGAGAATCAGAGAGATACAAAGACTCTCTTATTTATTCTAAAAATCTTTGACAGTAAGAAAGAGCCACTTTTCTGCTTTCACCTGTGGACTAGAAGATTGCTTCATTTTGTATGAAGGGATAAAGTTAAGGAGCTGAGGGTGTGAAAATGTAACCTTCATAAAATTTTAATTTGATAAACACCTTAGTTTATCTTCCTATGGCAGAATGATAAGAAAAATTAACATAGTTCAGCAGACTGCAGGTCAATGAATTTGCTCTTGAAATGGAAAAATGAAACAGTTTGTTCACAAAGTCTATGCTTTCCCAAGGCAAGTGGTAAGAATAACAATAATAAATTCTTTGGTCTGAGAATTTCATTAGAAAAAGAAGGTTACATTTATCTGAAAAGTACATAGGTAAAGAAATAGCACAAAAAAACTTCTGTATTAATAGCAAATGAACAGGAGGGCATCATGGCCTGGAGAATACGCAAGAGTAACTTGACTTATGACGAAGACTTTCCAGATAGAAGTTAATAATAGTATTAATATTGAAACAGTAAATTCCAATTCAGGGATTCGAAAGTAACAATGAATTCATGTTACATTTAATATTAACAAAAGCAATAGGAAAGAAAGTGAACAAATATAACTACAAAGGGAAATATTAAAAACATTTTAGCCACATAGCCCAAATTGGCAGACATTAGGTCACAAAGAAAAAGAAAGAGTCTATCCAATGACAACACGTCTGCTCAAGTATGAGAATTCAGGTCATTGTGACTTTCCAAACAAAAAAACTGCATATATAATCCCAGCAGGACTTCTTTCATGTCCTTCCATAGGAAACCATATTCGGAAATGCTAATTTTGAATGAATACTTTGTACTGATCTTTTTAAAAAGGTGAAGCTTTCAAAATAAGAAACTGTGTTGAACTTGAAGATACTGCTTTTCTCATTCAAAAATTGGATCTACAGGCAAGGAATGTTTTTTAGCCCGAGATAGTTTAATTTCTTCCCAACATGCAGCAGTAAAATGTTCAATAGGAATTCCACTGGTCCTAAGCACAGCAATGGAAGGCTATTATGTCATGTTTACATAAAAAGAATGCAGTAGAGTTCCATAAAAATGATGAATTAGGGTTATTTAGCATACATTATGTTTATTGTGTTGCAACATTACCAGAATGCTAACAGTTTGGTGTTTAACTAATGAAAAAATCTGATGACTGACACCTTAAAAGCTTGGAAGAGGTTAATTCACTAGAAAATTAACTAATTTATATGATCTGTAAATGAAAGAAATTATTGCTCTTGCAATAATCATCCTGTAACATCCATAACTGCTAATTTACCATCATGCTTATATATACATATATATATTTAGACTTAGAATATCGCAGTAAATTCAACCAGAATGCAATTTATCAAATGAATAAATTAAATAATAAAAATTGGTTGTGAATCAAATATTATTACTTCCTTGCCCTGGAATGCATTTGACAGACTCTCATTTAGAACATCTCTACTCTAACTGGTGCCAGGTCCATACTAAATCAGTAAGTGCAAATATAATCAAGGGGATTCTATTCAGCTACCAAAGTCTCATGGCAAATAAATAAACAAACAAAGGAATGTAAAGAAACTGTCTGGGAAAATCTGGAAACCAGTCTCTGAATGTACAATTGCAGAAACTGCAGATGTCTGTTATTTCTTCATGGTGAGACTCCAAAAATATCGACAAACACTGTTTGAACTCACATCCACATAGTCAGTTCTAAGAAGTATTAGAATTGTTTAGCCATAGAATATAAGTAGTATTAGAATATTTACATGACCAAAGAACAATAGGCAAAATCTCAGCTTTCTAGCTGAATCTCAATTCTGTAGTAGAATGTATCAGTTTTGTATTTCACTTCTATCGTAATGGATCTGATTTTTCACAAAGGACTATATGATTCAAATTTCATTTTCTATTTTTTTTTCTGTTACAGTAAAATACTTCAACATTATTTCAACAAATATAGAGAAAGAAAAAGGGGAAGTAAATTGTGTTTTTTTTGTTACCAGAAGTTTTCTGGAAGAGTCTGATTTCAGCAAACCAGCCTGTAGTGTTTTGAACTTCATGTTCCCTCAGCAGGGCACCAGCAGCAGAAGACATTTGCATTCCACCTGAAGGAATATATTAGCACTTGAACTATTTTCAAAATAATATTTTCAAAATGCCTGATATTCAAGAGGTAAACTATTTTCTAGAGTATGTGTTGACATCTCTGGATCTAAAGTAACGGGAAAAAAGAGCCAAACCAGATACATATTTTCTCGTGTCCTCTGCCACTTCCATTACTCCATAGGCAGAAATTCTGGTTATTCTTTTATTCGGTACAGTCTTACTGACCCACAAAGGGTCCATAGCTTAGTAGTAGGTTCAGAGTGACTCAAGCAGCTACACTTTTACACGTGGCAAATGGCAGAGATAGATGCCAAGACTTTTTCTCTTCCTAAAGACAAATTTCCACATAACTTTTAAAGTAAAGCTGTCACCACCTTTTTTACAACTTAGTCTACATAACCATTTAAAGTGAATCAAGCTCGTCTTTAAGCCATTTACTAGAAGAAAGGCAGTTTGAGGTATTAGGAAGCAGAAGGGACCCTTTCAGCTGTGATTACATTATAAAAGAATAAACAAAGAGGAAATTCTGATTTGGCTTCCCAGATGTGAGGTCTTTAAAGGATGTATTTGTCATGTATGTGAAGCACTTTCTTATGCTTTATTTACACACACCCCCAAAGACACCCCCAAACAAAAGCAACCACAGCCAAACAAACAAAAAAACCCCAAACAACCCTGAAGTCAGTATTTGGTATTTGCAACTGCGTTATGTTGGGGAATTTCTGAAGATGATACAGACATAAGAGTAAAAAAATGCAATTAATGACATGAAGGTGCACTAGCATTTCAGCTGACATTTCCATACATGATTTATACTTTGCCCACTAGTCAGATGATGGATCAGTCAAACTGTTTTAGCAGGAAGCACAAAAAGTGAAAATGGTGTATGTCCTCTGGCTTAGGGCTTTCCCTGGGGCAACTTTGAAAGTGTTTTCTACACTTTAAAGAAAAAGTAAAAAGGGAAAAAATGGCTTATATAAAGACAGAATTAAAAAAAAAAGGCAACATGAAAGATCGAACAACAAAAACAACAAAAAAACTCCAAACAACAGTGTTTTAATTCTTGCAAGTGTTGTGTAAACTCGTTGAAAGAAATATATTGGTTAAAAAGGCACCTGAACTCAGAATTGAGGTAAGCAACAGTTTTATCTCTAAACATAAACCCAAGTCTGTTATGGTAGGATTGTTTAAATGCCATGTTTTTCATCTTGTTTGACTATTTTTTCAGGCTTTGGTAAGGAAATGTAGTGATTGAAGCCTGAGATCAGCAAACCTCAGTTTGACCTGCTAAAATTACCAAAAAGAGAAAGCACTTGAAAAACAAGAAAAAAAGATGTAAGAGAGAAAGACAGAAAAAGTCACAATAGCATAAAACTTTCCTCTATTCCCCCGGGGAATAAAGTTTTCTCAACTTACATACTGCAAAACAGCAACCATGCCAAGTGAGGTCACTTTCTTAGGTTAGAGGAGACAAATAGTTTTCATCATGGCAAGGGAGTTCTTGTCCTCCTGTTTGCTGAGTATCAAAGCACCCAGCGCAGAATGTCAGGAAGAGAATTGTCTCCTGTAAAAGTGCCAACAGTGAAAAGCCATGCAAGTTCCAGGTAAAAAGAAAAACTCTTTTGACATGATGAGGCTTCTAACAATCCAATCTAAAACTCAGACTATTATTACATCAAGAGAGTAGAAAATATTCACATCTATTGCTGGAAGGAATACTGTGAAGAGCTGTTCTGCACATTCCATTGACTATCAAAGTTCCATGGAGCAGATCTGATTGAACCAGAAACTGTTCCCCATTTAGACCAAAGCTAAAAGCAGCAGGAAAAAAAGTGAAATAAAAAGAAAAAAACAAACCCTGATGCAATGGACAATGCAATGAAGCTGCTAAAAGCCTCAATTAAAAATCAATCCCTTTTTCCCACAAATACTCTAAGAGTCTGGATCCATACAACAAAATATTAATATAATGCAATTTTTGGTGTAAAGTGTGTTATGCTTTTCTTGTCTGAAAGTTTTCTTTGACATCTACAACAGTAAAAAAATACATTGGGAAGAATTCTGCAGTTCCGTCAAAAACCTGCATTGAAGTTCATATCTTAGCAGCAAACAGGGAAAAGATCTTCATTACCAGAGGAGTTCATTTAGATTCATTTTTATGTGATGTAACTTTAATTAAAAAGAGTTTTCTTTAATGAATTTAAAGATCGACCATGCAGGAGCGAGATTGTTTTGGACTTTTATCAAATGCAGATTTAGCGGCTTCCTCATATCTTTGGGGATTTTGAAATTTTAAACTAGTTTGAAATTTCTTTAGAAGTCTTTAAGTGTATTTTGGTAACATTATTAATAGAGTGTCTCTAATTACTGGGTGCTTTCAATATAATTATGGAAATGTTCCTGGTACACAGTATTAATTTCTTCCAATACTTACAAGTTTGTGCACTGATGTCTTACACATTCTAATGCTCTCCACAAATGCAACCAGAAGTGGGCTGAAAACCTGGATGAGGTTTACCTGCAATACTTTCTCCAGCTTAAAAAAGATATCCAGTCCATGCAATTGCTGTGTTTGTTTGTGCAGTGGTCTCCATTAAACTTTCCTAACCTTCGCAGTATCTGTTTTTTGGAAGATGTGACAAAGGTTCATCTATGTTTCATGATAAGTAGAATCTAGCAATAATACAATACTGTCCTAGTTCCTGTAGAGATTTGGGAAATGCGTTTTAATCAATTATGAATTTGATACAAATATAAATACCTGGTTTTAGGGCAGCCTTTCCCTCTAGCTCTTATCTAAAGCTTTATTATTTCTTATTCCCAGAGGCAAAATAACATACCTGTGAAGCTTGGCACGTTTCTGAAAAAAAAAAACCACCATCAAATCACCTAAAGAAGTTGTTTACTTACATCCTGAGTTTCAGGACTGAAAGAATTGTCAAGCCTGTGATTGTTTATTCTGTTTTAGGAAGAGAAGATTGAGTGGAAATGCACACCAGCCTTAATGAATAACTCAAATAAGATTTCGGTTGTAATCACCAGGGGAGTTTTTACCCTTTCTATGCACAAAAGTAAAAAAACCCAAAGTGCTGGGTCTGGGTTTTTTCAGACTAGAAAGAAAATAGAGAGAAGTAAATACGTCTCTATCAAAGGAAGCCATATATTAGCCTCTATTACAGCCACCAAAAATTGTCTCTTGATCCTAATTTCTAGAGAAACTAGGAAAGAGAAAGGAAAAAAGAGGCAAATATATTTACTTTCTATTTCTCTACATTTCTATGGATAGCTATGTCAACCAATGAAGATTTTTAAATTCACAGTAGGCAACTGGGTAGAAAACAACGATCACTGGAATATCAACCATTCGCTTGGATTGTGCAGATCCTGTTATTTCAAATCAGTTGAGCAATTTTGCACATGCACTCATAATAATTTACATTTGAGCAAACATGCAAGGCATTTACTCCTGAGTCATGTACTAAATGCAAGACAATGGCAAAATGATTAAATAGAGTGTTTGAAGGAAAAACCTGACTTCTCTGTTACTTGTGTGACTACAGTCTTGCTCTCAAGATTATCTGAGATCTGAGCAAATATGACAAAAGAAGTTCTGCACTCAGTTCTCTCCAGCAGTATTTACACAATTTTAAGGCTCACTTTTCTTGTACATTTGGCTGAGCAACTGTAATGGAACAGTCACATACTTGGAAATGACTGCATTATCCTGACTCCATAAGTCATCACCTATCAAACAAGCTGCATTAATAAATTATATAGATACTGAATAACAATTTCAAATCAAAATCCACTGATTTGAACCATCTCCATGGTGACTTAAACTAAGCATTTTATTTTGCAACCGTAGGCAATGTGGTCTATTACAGTTACTGTGGATAATCATTCATAAAATAAAGGAACACAGGAGCATTACATTGCATGCTGATCTGCCTGCTCGAAGAAAAACATGTTGGAATAGTAACACAGGGTTGAGGGGTGGTTTAATATAAAAGCTGCAAGTATTGCAAAATATATAGCTGGAGAAATCATATAAAAAGGAATGTCTGGGAGCTGAGCCTTATAGCCTCATACCAACCCTTATCTTGATATAACTGTGACATAAAGCATTCGTCCGGTACCTGAGAAACTTTGTCCCATCCAAAAGGTGTGAGAAGGTTTTGTGCACTCAGTTAATACTCCTTTCTGACTGGGGAGAGGTGGGGGGATAGATCAGACTGTTATAACTAATATTCCTCAGGCTGGATCTCTGTTGTGGGGCAGAGCTGCTCCCCTGAGCACAGCAGAGCCTCAGTCCCTCAGTGCTCCCTGGTCCACAAAAGCTCTAGGTTGGGAAAAGATGTTCACCATTTGGGTTTGCAAGTGGGAGGGAGTAGGAAAGTGCCCCAGCTGGTCCCCTGGTGGTGATGACCAAAGAGCTGGGAATTGTGCATATTCACTACAAGTGGACACAGGGAACCAGAAGAGTGGCAATGCAGGTTGCCACGCAAACTACTGTCAATTTTAAAAATAAAACCAGCAATTTTTCATAAGAGTCTAGAAAATTATTTGTTGTAATAAAAAAATAATATTTTTAACATTTTTTAAAGCTCTGCTTAGGAGTTTATTGGTTTGAACTCTCATTTGCAGAGCTGACTGGTTTTTGTTCAAAAGATGTAAAGCAGTATGGACGCCCCCCTGGTCTGAAGACAATCAGATATTTTACAAAATCACTTTAGCCCAATCCCCAAATCTATTGTTATGATCCATAAAAACAAGAATACCTCCTTATCTTTGGAAGAGTTTAATTAGTAGGAAGTGTTACATTTCAAAAAGATAATATATAATTAATAACTCAGCTAAGGTGGACAAAGAAGAGAGACCAGTCTTTGTACATCCTTAAAAGCATTTAACATGCTATTCATCTAAAATTAATGATCAAACTGTGTAGTAATAAGCGGGAGAAAAGCTCAAAAGATATCACTGACTGCATTTTTCTTCTCTTATTCTCACAATGAAAGATTCTTTCACTGGCTGTCTATGGCTTCTTGCTGTCTGAATTATTTTTTTTAATTAAGAGCTACACTGTCATGTTTAAGAAATATATTTGTCAAGGATTCTTTTTTGCCATTCTAAATATGTTGACAAAGAACAAATTATTAATACATAAAAGATTTATACATTTGAGATTGGGGAAAGTATTTAGAGGGAGAAAGCACGAAAATGGGATTGTTTTCCTTTTAACAAACATTCCAAAGGTTCAGATTTTAGATTTCTGAAAGATTCTGTAGAACTACATGATGTCTTTTGGGCTACTAATAAATGACAGAGGATTTTGTATTCACGGTGAGGACAAGAAAACAAGCATTACGTTGATTTCTTTACTGTGTAACAGACCTTGTACATAATTATGGGACTATTTCAACAGCAGTTCTCTTAATTTTTGAGGTAATTTGCTAGTGGAATAAATATGCAAGCAGAGTTTATTCACACTGTTTTGAACAAAGACCCTGAAGACAATTGTTCTTGGAATGGATTGACAATATAACCCAGAAAACATAAATCAAACAGAAAAAATATGGTTAAGCCTGGTACATAAAGTGGCATACAGGTTGTGCAGGCTTGGAAAGAGCATCTCCTTATCTCATTTGTGATCCAAGGATGACAGAAGCTGCAGATAAATATAAGATGCAGATCATATGGACAAGAAGCCAAGTTGCACCTATATATATTGCTTACAACTGAGTGAAGAATTTATGGAATTCCCCAAGTGGCCAGTGGTTTTGGTTACTCTGTGGTGAGACACCTGTGGGTAGGTGGGTAGTGGGTGTAGTGGT
This sequence comes from Pseudotriccus pelzelni, assembly GCA_035584735.1. Classification (NCBI taxonomy): domain Eukaryota; kingdom Metazoa; phylum Chordata; class Aves; order Passeriformes; family Tyrannidae; genus Pseudotriccus; species Pseudotriccus pelzelni. Next base: position 5,105,294 of record JAWMRA010000146.1, on the reverse strand, counting down.
GGTCTCAGCTTAGGAGGAGCATTCAGTCCTTTAAAGACTGTCACTACATAGTAGCTGGTGACTTTATTACAGAGATACTTTTGTTGGCAAGAGGCAGATGGGACATTTTAATCCAGATTTCAGAAATTTCTGTGATAGGCTGAAAAACTATAGCAATTGTCTTTGCAACTTTGCTTTTTTTGTGTGTGTTTGTTTTAAATAAGAGGCTTCATTGCCTCAGCCTGTCAACCAGGCAAGAAAAGGCATTTAAAAAAAAATAGGGGAAATGTATAGAAAAATTGCAACACAGCCAATCTAAAAATCATTGAATTGATTTGGTTCTGGTTCTTTATGGATGTAAAGTTAAAGTCAAACTTATTAAAAAATAATTGTGATTAGATAAGTTTAAAGAAGTTTGGATACTTTATTGCCAATTCTGAATAACTTTGCCTATTGCAAGTTCAGGATGAAGACTACACATTTAATAGAGGCATAAACATACATCTCTCACAACTCAGTCAAAGAAACCAAAAACAGATGAAAAAACAATCCAACAAAAACAATAAAACAAATTAAACTATTAACATTTTCTTTCTGAAAGATTACTTTTAGAACTTGGTTTCCTAAAAGAGCTGGAATCATTGCTATTTCCAGAAGCCTCAAACAGAACTGTGGTGAGGCAAAGAGGAAATACTGTGAGATATATATATATATATATATATATAAAAATAATAATAAATACAAATAAATATATACAAGACTAGAACTATGAGGATAAAACAGGTAATTGGAGGGGAAAAGGGGAGGAGAGAGCAAGAGAGCACTTGCGCAGGTGAATAATGGATTGTCCAAAATCAGGTTTAGCAAACAACATAAATTTCCTTCTTCCCCCCAATTTAGCATTTTATTTACTCCTTTATTTTAATTTTATTTGCTGGTCTATATCTTCAGCAAAACACCATCACATCCAAGACAGAGGAATGGTACCTTGGGCAATACTGGATACCACAAAGATATTTAAACTGCCAGTTCCAAAACCACATAAGCTTCGCTCGAGCCACGATTTACTGTACTTGACATTCTTACGTTGATATACTGTTGATGGAATCCATAAATGCAATCCTAAATTTCATATTTTGGGGGTTTGTCTATTCAGCTCAGTTCATAAACAGCTCTGGAGTTCAAATTACTCTATTTACGTAAGATTTGGGGTAGAAGAGGGAGATACTTTCATTTTTCAGGAAATACCATCCATGTTTCCCAGGCTATAAATAAAAGATGAAAGATAATAACTAGAATTGCAAATTCCTTTTTGATACATCCCTCAAGACAGTTTATTTTACTTTGTCACCAAGTTACAGGAGTTCATAACCTTAATATAGTAGTTCAAAAACCAGAATTATAAAAATGCGTATAGAAATCCAGTTCAGTAATGAAACATATGCAAACTGAAACCTAAAAAAGTTTAGCTGAAATCTTCTTTTTGATCTTCTTGGTCTTCTCTTTCCACAGTTTTTCTTCTTTCTCACCTTACTACAGCATCAGTAACTACTCAGCAGTTAACATTGATTTGAAAAATTCCTCAAAGATGCACAAAATTTTAATTGATTATTTAAAAGCAGATTCAAGTACTGTGAAGAAGGGTGTTATGGAAAACAAAAGAACATGAGACATCCAACTTCTTTATGGTTTCATCACACCATTCAGGAAATGCACAAGTCTGATACTGTCTTTAATTATCTCAGTGGAGTTAGAGAAGTGAAGATTTTCACTCCCCTTTACTTATTTGATACTAACAGATAGCACTCACTTTTTAAGCCTAGTAACCTAAGTAAAACCCTTTCCCAAAACCAGATTCTGTGAGACTTTTTAAAGAAACCTTCTTCACAGGAAATCAGTATCCCTGTGATGATGGTTTTTTCCCCCAGGGTCTTGATTTTTTTTTTTTGTTCATTTGTGTGTGTGAAAATTCAGAGCTTTAAATTATACACATAAAATTCAAGTTTTCTGAAATTAGCAAAAGCTTTTGACCTCAGTGTCTTTGCTTTTTACTTTTTTACCTGTGAAATGGAAATAGTACCCTCCTATCTCCAAGGAGCATTCTGAAAGTGCATTAATCAAATTAATGTCTGAAAAACACCTATGCATTTTATTGATGAGAACCACATAACAGACAGTGAAATGATTAACAGTTCCTTCCTCAGAGCAAATCCCTTGTGGTATCCAGTAAGCCAGTCAGACAAACAACAATTAACAGTAAGAATTAAACTAAATATTGAACCTCTGCTCATTGGGTGAGTTACATTATCTCAGTGTACAAGAGAAAGCACTGAGTTTATGTTAAAAATAGCATGTGTGTGTAATTACACTGGGTCAGAATCCATTCACACGGGGAAGCAAACAAAGCTGCACTGGCAACATTAATTTCTCTGTGTCATAACTTTTAAGTGCTTACCTTTGCCACCTTTAATTATACACTGTCTTTTTTTTTTTTTTCTGGGCATATTTAATCCAAAATTACAATTACCTTCAGTAATCACCTGCTGTTGTTCTGGAATTTCAGCAGTACTCAGTTGCTATACAACAACTGTGATCATCTCAAATTTGTTTCATTCATATTCTCCCTCAGAACAAAACCAGCAGTAAACAATTCCAGCTTAATTGCCCAAAAGGTATTTGCACTGCAAATAGTTCCCTCTCAGCTCTCATTTTATTTCTGATGACAGCAGACCCGTGCACTGAGCAGTAGAAACAACTGATTAGCGTGGTGATAGTTTCTAACAAGATATAATCGGGAGGAGATACTGTGACGCTGAGATACTGCCTTCCACCACCACAGGCAATTTCACGCTGCCCAAAAACAGGCAGCACGAAATAAAGCTGGGAATCTCCTTGGAAAATACGCACTCCACTATATTGCTGACAGAACAGGAGTGTTGTGCATCTGAACAGTAATGTTCTCATGAACATGCACACAACCTCCTCACACAAAAGAGCAGCATGTCTCTAAATACACAAATCAAGTCCATGATGCTTAACACCCCTTAAATCCTCAAAATGCCCCAGTTGTCCAGAATTTATTTGGGAAACTTGGATCATCTGTCAGCTCACACTTACAGAGTACAATTTATTTTCCACAAAATTAAAGAAGCCGGGGAAAAAAAAACCATTTCATTAGGTTTCCAGTCTTTTAGTGCCAGAGCCAACTTGCTCTCCTCCATCTGATCTGAGCTATTGAACAGCCTTTATCAGCAGTACATGATGGTGGCTTCCTTTAGATCTGCTTTTCTGCATAAGACTCTCTAAAAACACAGTATAGATCAATCACATTGCCTTTTAACCCTCAGCATGCTTGCATCCTGAGCTAAAGAAGGGATTTATAAAAATAAGGTAGAAAAGGCAGTGAACCAGCTGAATATTTGGGGATTCTTCAGTGTTTGAGAGCTTGGAGTAGTTTTGCGTCCCTATTTTATTTCCTCAACATTTCAGCTAAAATGTTTATTCTTAGGTAAAATAAAATATAGATATAATTTTATTTTCTCTGACAAGCATAAAGATTTTAATCATAAGATTATATAATATTATGAAAGCATAGGAGTAATCTTTTTTAATTAATGCCCTGAAGTGCAGTTCATTCTTCTTTAGTGCATCACAGGGAAAGCTTGTCATTTAGGATGAAACTTGCTGAGGAATAAAACCTTTCTTGGTGTTACCCCATCTATTTCATGCAGTATTCTGAAAATACTTTTTCCTCTAGTCTGTCCAACTTATAAACTATCTACATTAAGTGAAACTGTATTTCATGACACCACAAACAGAGAAAGCAGCTTGACTGAGAGACATTCAGAGAGCTGTAGCTGTGATACCCAAGGAGATGGTGAGATGCACAAATCCCGGGGGTCAACACCAAAAGTAGCAGGAGGTACATTCCAGAGGCAAAACTGAAGCTGTTGGGTGGGAAATATTCCTGTTACCATGAGTGTGTCCCAAAGCAGGGGGCAGCTTGTATGTGACCAAAAAGAGAGAAATGTTTGGAATATAAGGGATGTCTACAGGAGAATCCGGCCTCATATGAACCCAATTAGAGCAAAGCTCCTGGAGCTTTCAAGTCTGAACTGCAGACCAAGATGGGGACAGTAATTACACAGAGGCCAGAGGATGCATGGAAGTGGACTGCTCCATATACTAGACCACTAGAAAATTTTCATCTAAGAGTTCATGAGGAACAGCTGGTGTAAATTTGGAGCAATTTCAGTATAGTAGTAAAGTTGGATATTGATCCTGCTTAGTCAGCACGACAATTTAAATATCTACCAATAAAGCAACAGGAGCATAAATAAAAGAGATTCTAAAGCTGGAAGGAGATTTCACATGAAAGAAAAATTCAAACAGTGTCCTTGGGAGGGGTGCTATTTAAGTTACAAGAAACAGATGTATCTATAAAGGGCTTCTGGTTTTTTTTAATTATAAAGTATATAATGGAATGTTTCAGTAACTTCAATAATAATTATTGACATTTTACATCTTTGATACTTGCTGGTTTTTTCAGTAGTTGAAATTTACTTATGTGCAAATTTTGATCCCCTGTAATCCTTGTATCAACTCACCAATATATTGATCTGCTGTTGACCAAAAACCATATGTTCCCATTGTGAATTACTCTGGACTCAACTCTCTCTGTTCCACTCGAGTATTTACTGTTTTACGCTCTGATATATTTTGTTCTTCAATTAAAATTAGGGCTTATGGTATAGCTATAGCCAAAGAGTATGATAGTAAAAAAGATCAGAGCTGCAAAACCAAGAAACACTGAAGACAGTTCTGTAATCTCACAAAATGCGTTATTTTTACCTGGCTTTCCTCATATGCTGTGACAAGAGATTCTGAGTCAACAGATACTGGTCCCTCCCTCTGGAACAGCAATTATTTACCATGAATAAGTCTGTTGTAAAAGTCTCTTCTCACCAACAATTACATGTCATGCTTTTATTCATGTCTCCTCCTCATCCCGGAACTGGGATAGAGTGAGACAAACTTCTTACAGCTTTTGAATAGATACCAGGGGCCAAATTAGACACATGCAGTACTATAGGTTATGGTTTAATCCATTCACAGATAATTTGTAGACTTTCTACGAAACAGAAGAGCCAGGGCTTGACAGCACAAGGTGAGCTCTCAGACACACAAGGGACTAAAGGTGGAGCTAACAGCAACTACAATAGTCATTCACAGGCATGGTGTGGAAGGAGAAAAGAAGATTAATTTCTGCAGAACCACATTGATGGATCTTAGATCTATAAAATTAAGAAATACATGTATAAAATTTGAAGATGCTTTGCTGTCACATATTTTAAGTAGTGTGGCTTGATGGTGTAAATTAGTTAAAATCCGCGTCCTGGAAATGTCAGATTATATACACCATATACTCAGCAAATCTTGTCACTGTCTACTTTTCCTCCATCTGATGCAAAGCCTTAAAAATATGTATATGCTGAAACACACAGACATATTATAAAACCTACACAGAACTTGCTACCAAACAAGGGTCTTGGAGTCTGGAAGGAAAAACCTTGGCAGGTTTTCTTAATCTGTGTTGATGTTTCTGAATCCAACCACATTAATTCACAAAGGAAGGACTAACAAAGTGCATGTAAGCAACCGGTGCTCTAAACATCTCCCCAGAAAGAGGCGCCTCGGAACTGCTTTTGAAGTAGCAGTTTTAAGACATTTGATTTGATTCTTTGTACAAATGATATACAAACACAGGACAATAAACAATCTCTAGTAAATACTATTTGGAGATATATTAAATATAATGAGCTGCTTAGGAATCATTTTTTGTCTCCCAACTGAGTTGAAATGTAGTGATCCTTTTTTACTTCTACTTTCTTGTGAAGAGCAGCAAAGACAAGCAATTAATACTCTGAGCAGCAGAAATAACAAAACCTGGCCTTCTTTGAGCTTATGCATAATTTTTTATTTATTCAGCTCCCTCAAATCCACAACCTACCCCTTTACAATTCATCTAACTCCAATTGCCTCATTCTCTCTCTCTTCTTTTTTGTAAACTCTCATCCCATTCTACGTACACTAACAATTTCTTTTTAGCCTGCTGAGTGACATAGGCCATGTTTTACTTTGCAGCTTCTAATACATGGACTGATTACCTGGTTGCTGCTTCATCATTCTTGGAGAAGCATTACCTCTGAACTGTTGGCAAGCAGAACAAATAGCTTTGGAGTATGCACATGTCTGAGCCCGAGTCACATAGACTTCCACAGGACCCCACGCCCCAGATCTGGGCCTTCTTGTCAGATGTGGCTGAAATTGGTCAACAAATGCCAAAGTTAATGGTAGGCAGGAAGATTAAAAGGGATGAGGAACAAATCAGCTATCAGGAAGCTAAAGAAAAGATTGCATAAGATGTGGAAAAATCAAGAAAAAAATACAAGTTCTTTTTCAGAAAATACATATATAGCAACTACCTGATTCACGAATAACATAGGTCTACTCAGGCACATATTAAAAGAGAATGAAAAGAAAAGCATTTCATGGTATTTGCTTTCCTGTGTTATTTTTTTTTTCCTAATTCTCCACACTTCAAGATTACTAAATGGACAGCAACCTTCTCCTTCTCAAGGCTTTGTTCGGGCAAATATTTAAATTTAACCTCAGGATCACAGTGGAAGGGAATTGGAGTCACACAAATAGGACTCAAGTATATGCTGAAAAGTACATTTCTAAGCAAAACAAAAAAGTCATTCTTAAATTAGGATGACGCTGTCAGTGCGTCCCTGGGCTGACAGTTTGGTCAGAGTTGAATTCTTGAAGCCTAGTAAAATGAAATATCAGCCCTGAAATAAAAGTAGTGAGAGGTATTTGAAGTCTGCTAAACATTTTCCATGGAGTTCTATGTAGTTCAGTGTTTACAAATTCACATTGAGTTGTGTTTTCAGAGAGAATTATAGCGATAATACATTTTTCTTCATGCTTATATCCTTGATAAGGGTTTTCAACTGCAGTTACAATCAAATCCAATAGACTAGCAAGCTTATAAAAGGCACGCACTTTACACATTTTCAGAACTATGAATTCTGACTGAATACCAGATGCAAAATCAGTAAAAACGCCTCTTTAATGATTGCCAATTGAGATCTGTTCAAAGTGGTTTCAATCTCTCATCTGCAGACTGGCTGCTCGTTCTATTTGATACTAGCACTGTATTACTAAAATTTACAGCAGTTTGCTATTTACTAAAATTCTAGCAACATTATATTGCTCCTGAACTCTATAAGAATTAACACCCACTTGTGCTATTCAACTTCAAAGATGGAAACATTATCTTGCCTGAAAATCAGTGAGAATTAAATAATACACAAACAAACAAACATGTTATTTGAATACTGGAATAACATTTTAATGTTTTCTTGCTGGTGTGCAAAGCTAAAAGGACTGTGTTTGATTTAAAAGCACTTTGGTATATTTAGGGAAGACTGAAGATGACAAGATCTAATTATCTTACGAGTGCTGTGGCACCGACTGAGGGCAACTGAAAAGCCTGGCAGGACAGAGGAGTGGAAATTTGCCCAGAGAAGTCGTGGCTGCCCCATTCCTGGAAGGGATGGCTCAAGGCCAGGTTGGACAGGGCTTTGAGCCTTCTGGTCTAGTGGAAGGTGTCCCTGCCCACAGCAATGGAATGGAACAGGATGATCTTTAAGGCCCCTTTTGACCCAAACTATTCTCTGATTCGAAGAACTTTGCTTTTTTCTGACTATGAGTCACAAACTTTGCCATTGTGCACAAGGGTGGGGAGCAACCAAAAATCAGGTGCCAGACAGCCTCATCAGACTTGTGAGGCAAATCCACCAGGCAGCCTCAGCACCACGCTGACACCAATGACCACTAGTGCAGAACCTGAAGGGCAAAGCCAGCGAGAGGCAGGAAATCTCACAGGCAGCCAGGATCAGGTGTCTGCCTCTTCCTTCTGTGCTTCCCCCTCCTAGCTCGTCTGCCCAGAGTTAGCACAACAGAAGTAATTGCACACGTGTACTTCAAAAATCACTATTGAAAGAGGTTCATTAAAGATAAACCAAGTAAGTACCAAGGCCTCCAGTCCCTTCATCTGTTATCTGTATTGGTAAGAAAGATTCATCTAAAGATTAATAAATGCTTTAAAACAATAAAGTCCCAAAATACTTAAATGAACAGTTTTATCACACATTATATAAGTATTAAAAGTGTAAGATATCATTTAATAAGATTGCATAAATAGATGGAATCTTTGTTGAACACTTACCCTTAAGTGCCTCCTCTAAGGCCACATACCTAGTGAAAACAAAGAATGAAGAGAAGCAGAAAATCCGTCTTTCCAAGATAACCACATCAATTAAATGTCAAATTCTGGGAAGCATCAAGCTGAAATAATGAATTTTTGGTTCAAAAAGAAGTTTACCAGAAGGAAAAAGGGGAAAAAAGTGTTTTAGACCTGCTCAAGCATTCAAATTCAAATTATCTGTTTTTTTTTTCCTAATAGAAAATCTATAAACTATATCCTTTAATTGGTAATGTCCACCAAAATAGCTAGTAACTGATATTCTAAAATTATATAACCTAAATTCCAAAACCTGGGTGGGAGGGCATATACAAAGTACTACTGTGGAGTTTAACTGAGAGTGTGCTCTGTGAACAAACATTCAGAAAGTAATTTCTAAATTATGTCCAACTGCAATGGAAGACTAAATCATCATTCCTCCATTTCACTACATGCACAACTCTCCATTTCTGAAACCCAAACTACTCCCTTGAAAGCAAGGGAAAAAGAAAAGAGCAATGAAATTTGAATTTTTTTATGCATCTACTTCAAAACATGACCCGTGTATCAACAATTCAGCATTAACAGTGGAAACAACTGCTCAATCTGACCTTCAACCCATCTCTTCAAAGTTAATAATGAATAAATAAGGATATTTATGAATTTCTGTAACTTGTGAAAGCCTTTATACTCAGCATTTTAAGTAAAATTTTTAAAAATAAAGATACAGTAACAGAAAAAACCACCTGAAAATATCTCCCAGTGTGTTGCTAATAACAGTTCTATGGTAAATTAACTGATTTTTTTTTCTATGTATTTAACAGCTTCTAATTCAGTCTGTACTGGTTTTCTCTGTTCTCTAAATGCAGATTGCTGGGTGGTGTAAAAGGGAGTTAATTAGCTATAAATACCAAGCAGCACCCAAATAAAAAGGATCATTATTAACATACAGTGAACAGCTGTGCCATTTGATAAATTGGTTTTGTTTCTAACAGTGCTCCTATCAAAACATTTTCTAGACTGGAGAAGGCTTTTCTCTTGACAGGACTGTCTTCTGTGAAGACACATGAATCTGTTCTACACATAAAGGGCCAGGAAAGGTTAAAGAGGAAATTACCTATATTTTTGTAAGAAAAGAATAAAGTTTGTATTAGATTGTATTAATACTATTTCATTCAACAACAACAAAAGTGGTAATATAATTGAAAGAATTAGTGTAGGAAGTCACCATTAGATTCTGAGAGGGGCTAAAATTGTTACAGGACGCCTTTCTACTTATTATTATCACAACTTTAAAAATATTACTTTCTTTACCTTCCTGACTAAATTTAGAGCTATTGAAAAACATTAGATCAATGACTGTCACACTTCCTCTATTGAGGTGTTGTAATCTTGAATTAGAAGAGATTGTATGAAAAAAGCAAATCTCGATAATTAACTTTTTCAGGAATATCACACACCAGTCTATGCTTCATTTGCAGAAGTGATTGATCATGCATAAATCTGATTCTAACCTGAAATTAATAAAATACAAACTGTCCCAACAATAAAAAGTGGAAGCTTAAATCAACACGAAAGCAGCTATTAGAGTTTTAATTTCCTATGCTCATGGAAACCTTCACCATGGACATCTTATGAATGAGATTCCAGCTTACACCACTGAAATCCAGATGTTATATGAGAAATCACACAAAAAGTTATTTCAAAATAAACTGGTCATAGATTCAATTAGCTGCCAGATGTTCTGCGTCATCATCGCTCTATTTCAAACACGCCACCAGTATCAAAACTTAGTAAAGATTAATTTCAATCCTATTTGCTAAACTGCTTAAAGACTGATTTCTTGTGGTTTAGCCATAAAACTACCTGGAAGTGAATGGAGAGTTCCAGATTGTCTCACCAAATAGGGACCAGATTTTCAATTCTTGCAGCTACAGCTCCTGGCCTGAACTATGAGACTGAGCTGCAGAAACCTCTCTGTTGTGTAGCCAAATTTCTATGGCATCCAATCATAATGTTTTCCATCTTTGGTGCCAAATTAACTTGGTGCATCAACAGAGTGAGTTCTGGATAAAGGGTTGTTAACTTAATTCGAAGCTACAATTTCAGCACAGAATATAGTGATTTACCTGTATTACTCAGTTAATATGAGTGACTTGGTCATAGTCACAGTGCAATCAACACACACCCACAATTACGGATACACTAAGCAAAGCTTCTCTAATTTACAGGAAAAAAGATCCTGCAAGGCTATGTGGGGCTTAGTTGCCAGCTGGGCTTAAACCACAACAAAAAATAAAGCAAAAATAAAAAGTCATCTTATTCACTTGGACTTCAGCTATCATAACACATCCGAAATTTGGGACTTATTAATATAGAACTATTTTATTTCTTCTGTAACAGACTGAGAATTTTCAAGTTACAGGAAGTATTTTCAGACAAAGAAAAGCTGCTGTTGCTGGACTTTTCTTAGCAAAATTCTGTATCAGACTTTTAAAACTATCCTTAATTTATATAATTACAAATATGCAAAATAGAACTTCTTATGCCTTATCTCCCTCTGGCATTTGTAGTAAGCATGTATGTGAACGTAAATACAGGATTTCAGTGGAATCGAGATCTCCCTTATTAGTGAAATGCAAAAAGTATAAAAGAATTGTCATATGGAGACTTTTGACAATGTTTCCAGTGACAGAGAAAAGATTCCATCATTCCATTAGTATTCACGAGATTTACCCACACAGCTCTCCCATGTGTGACTGAAGGAATTTCCCCTTGAGAAAAGATATGGTAAAGGTTAATACCATCCATATGTGGGATTTTACTGTATTGCCCTTACAAAAACAAACTGTGCAAGTCAAAGCAGCCAACCAGGAACTGCAAAAACAATAACTCGATTTTCCCCTTTTAGCTATTTTCTTTCATGCAAAAATTTGCTATTCAGGTATTGCTGGGGGTAAGGAGGGGGAAGTGAGAAGAGAAGGAAAAGAAAAAAAAAAAAGAGCAGTTTTCAGAAAGCTCATCAAACTTCCAAACCCCTAAACAATGCTCTTTTGCCAGTGGTATCCTAAAGATTCTCAAAATTAAGCTGCATTTTTTCATATTTATTGTCCATATTTTTCCTGTTATTACATTATATCTGGATGAAACACTACAACAGTAAGATTGGTTCACAGCATTAATTTTCCCTTATGAACATGAACAATTCCCTATATGCTCCAACCTGTAAAAAATGCCAATGGAACTGAATAAATATGATCACATTTAAATAATTTCAGATACAACTAAAAATGTTAGTTTCCATTTTAGTGACATGCAATGAAGTTATCCCTTTCTTAGATTGGTATTCAATTTTTGAAACCTTGCAGAGGAAAAAAAGAGCTTGCTAATAAGTGACCTTTCTCTTTCAAATTATCTGCAAAGCCTGAACCTGAAAAGATTCAGCCCACAGTACGAGGTTCACCTTTTAATTCATGTCTTTAATTACTCATTATATTATTACTCAACTTTCAGAGCTGTAGACTTGAAATAGAATCCTAAAAGTGTTTAATCAAGCTGTGGCTCTTTCACTGAACCACTGACAGGTCCAAGAGTTTTTTTGCTGACAATTTGATATGGGAACAAGAGTAGAATTTCAGCCCCTGGACCATGTGCACTGTGCACAGCGTTGACAGGAAAACATGTGGATAGGACATGAGGAGTCACTGGAACAACTGCTGAACAGGTGGATATGTTTTAATTTCTTGACCCCCAACTGCACTTTATTCCTCTGTAGTTTGATAGCACAGTACATCAGGCAGTAGCTAAGCAAGAGAAAGTTTTGACTGGGGCAAAAAGAATTTGAAAGCCCAGAAAGCAAAAAGGAAAATGAAATTTTTCTGCTTTCCTAATAATAATTATTAAAAGACAGAAGTGGGCAACAAAGGGAGAAGAAAATATGTCTCCTCTTGAGGCAGAGCATAAAAAAAAATCATGTTTTCTACATGATGCTGATAGCATCAGCTTTCACAGAATTTTTCAGTCCAACCCAGCCTCCTAATATATCAAAAGTAATTCTTCATCTACTGGCATTTCAGAAGAAACAAACCTATATACTTTTAAATCTAAAACTAAGCAAGCACCAGCCACTTAGGATGGTTATATTTAGTTAATTCTGAAAGAAAAATATCACACCCTTCCCAACTTGACACATTCCCCTTTTTAAATAGGACTAAGGCTTAATTGCTCAAAATTTACCATTGTGCTGTCTGAAACATGGTACCTCTGAGCAGATAGAGGCCAGTGAATAACTTCTGCAGCAAGAACAAAGTCCTCAAAGAGAAAAAACTAAAGACTATGAATATCTGAGAATTCATTCTTGTTCCTCCACAGCCTTTCAGCACAAAAAGAAAGTCTTATGACGTTGCTCACTAACCTGTCCTCTTCCCAGTCTGTCTTTTTTTTTTCCCAGCTGGTTTAGTGATTAATTTGAATCCATTAACTTCTATGTTTTATATTGCACCAACCACTTGCAAACTCTGCACAATTATGTTCTGTATCATTACAAAAAGGTCTATACAATGATCAATAAATTAGCAGCAAATGGTACATAAAGTATATAATAGATAAAGATGCATTTAGAAAATAAAGCAAAAGCAAAAAGTAGGTTTTATTTATGTACTTAAAAATTCCACCTTGAAGTAGAAGCTCCATCTTTCTATGAAAGTAAAGTTATGTATTACCTCTAAACGTGTAAGTGTTCTGCCATTAGAGTAGTAAATGCATCCAGAAAAAAAAAAAAAAAGGAAAATATATTTGATGTTGCCACTATCTCCAGTTCTCCAGTTTGTACAGAGAGAATTTGGAAAATAATTTTTAAAAGTGTACTCCATTTGCATTATTGCTCATTATTACCAGATAAGAATGTTACAGTCTTTTAATTGACACAGAACAATGCTTTATTTACTGTTTCTTTGTCATAATCATGTACCACTTGTCTGATTTTCCTACTCTAAATTAAGTAATGTATCTAAAATTATTTCAGCTAATCCCTAATTTGAAGTGTCCAGGCAGTATTATTACAAAATTAATGTGATTAGATTAAATGCCGCTGTTATTAAAAATAATAATTTCCAGAAGAAACAAAGATATTGCCATTTCTTTTCGTGGACTCTTCAGTACATGCTTAGGTTATACTGGTTCAGAACTTTGGTCTATTTCCTGGCAGGACTGGGTAAAGCCTAAATAACCCAGTCTGATCTCATCGCTGATGCTGCTTGGAGCAGGAGGAGGGGCTCTCTGACTAGAGACCACCTGAGATTCCTTCTTACCCAAATCACCCTGGATGTTACATTAAATGTGATAAAGATAGGAATCTGGGAAAATGACAGGTATTAAATTCTTGCATTTAGCAAACAAAAGTGAATTATCAAAGATGAAAGGAGAAATGAGCAAACCAGAAGGATGGAAATGCAGGCAGTAGGAAAATCCCAAGACCGAAGTATGTAAAAACTATAGAATCATTACATGACACAAACTGAAGTCTTTCACGTTTCTATAAAACTCTGTATACCTTTTGCAAATCTGATATTTACAAAGTGATAGAAACTGGAGGCAGTCTAAACTAAATTACATAAAAGACAGATCTTTTAAAAAAACGAACAAAAATCCAACTAGATCAACTGTGTATATGTGTGTGTGTGTTTTCTACAAGAGAACTGAAGAAGGGTTGAATGGGCAATACAGGGTTAGGTTGGAAAAATGAATGAATAAGTTTCCTTCTATTACTGCAATGATATAATGCTGACCATTTTTAACACCATTCAGCAGCTCTATGAAACAAATTGATATAAAATGAGTAGCAGTATGATAGAGCTTTCCCTACTTGTGTTCATTTCTTTTGAGATTCTCACAAGAATGACAGAAGATTGTCACAAGAAAAGGAAATTCAGATGGGTCTCAAAAGCCATTTAAGAGAAAATTTTCAAGTTCTTCTGGAAATATAAACTATATTCAAATTGCAATGTAATCTAGTAGAAATGCATCTCTTATGACAAAAAAATAAGGGGAAAATACATCTCCTGTGATAAAACAAATAAGGGGAAAGTACAGGTTATCATATGAAGAGCTGCTTTTATCGCCCCAGAACACCTGCAAATAGTTCCCTTACGTTGCTATATTTGTGTTATTAACAAACAAATAGTGGTGCAATAAATTAGATCTTATGTGGCTTAAGAATGGTATTTGGATAATGATTTATCAAATGGGATCGACTGATCCCATTATAAAATAGCTGCCTATTTTATTAGCTGAGTTCTGAACACTTGGTGTGTTTAGGATAGATAATATAACTGCAGAATCCAACTTGCCTTGTTTTAGAAAACACACAGAGACTAGAACATTCCTCTCTTATCTGTGGATCACAGAGACATTTAGCACATGATTTCCTGTGAAGTGTGAGGATTGGCACTATTTCTTTCTACCTTACTAATCTAATGCAAGAAAATACCCAACATGATTCAGCACCCTGGAAAGATCAGTGCAAGAGTTCAAGAGCTCAGGACAAACAAGGCTGTCTGCGTAGAACTGACACCACCAGAGCCCTCTAGGATTTGTGTTTAAGATGAGGCTGATGTCTTGTATCGCTGTGAAATAAAGCTTCCTCTACTACTATTTCTGAAGTAGTTCCAATCTACAGTCTAAAAACTCCATGGGCAATGCTTTACAACTGTATATACAAATATATATCTAAGTTAAAAGAGCAAAAGTTTTTTAGGAGTGTTACAAGACTTGCTCAAACTTGTTCTTTCAAAGGTTTCCTTCCGGATTATTTTTTTTTAATGTTAGTGTTATTTTTGCAAAAATATTTCTTTTTTGGCACTTTATATGAACCTTAAAATTGGTGCTTGTATAGTTTTCTGTTCCATGTAGAATATCCTGCAATTCTGTAAAATCATTTTACAGCTTAAGTAATGATATATATGTCAATGGTTCATAAAATAATGCTTTTCACAAAAAAAATGGAATTGCACAGGCAAAAATAAGAGCATTCTCAAGTGAAGTGAAAAAGCAATAAATTAAAACCTTTTTACAAGTAATTCTCTTCATACTTTATTTCTTACTCAGTAAATCAGCAATCCATGGATTTTCACCTGTAAAATACTGCTGCAGGAAATTGCTCAATATGAATTATAAAGAGAATAGTTTAGTTAATTAAAAGTTTGAGTAAGTAACAAGTTACTTAGACAACTAAATCCCAGTTTGATGATAATTTATCCACTTTGCCTGTCTCATGAAAAATTAATGGGAAAAGGCTCATATATAAATCACTTTTGCAGACATGATTTGGTTGGTTTAAAATGTGTTTTAACAAAAAGATTTTGATTTTCAAACTGAAATACACTGTATCCAAACAGGCTTTTTTGTGTCACCATATTCTGAACTGTTCCATGGCTCCTGTAAAGACAAACTGTACCAGGACACAGCCTAATGACAGTATCTAATTAATACTGGTGTAGCCAGTATCTTGCTAAACAACACCAGCACAGCCCTGCATTTCTTGAATTATCTATTTCATATCAATCAACAGTTTTTTTCTGTTACAGAGGGTCACTTTTATTAATACAAGGTCTATATAAAGCTTACTTATTAGTAAAATAGAGAAGTATAAAGCCCTTTGCATTCAGATTTAAATGCACAGTATGATAAAAAGAAATATTTTATTCCACCTCTTCCCCTCTGACAGAAGTGTTATATTGTCCATAGTAAAGTTTTGCATTGATTTTACACTAAGTAGCTTTGTAATGTTCCAACTTTACTTTTAGAAATAAAAAACGGCAGAAAATCCAAACTTCTCATAATTATAGACAGTAACTCAAACTGTCCAGTAAACTAGAAAATCAGTGAATAATGGCAACAGTTCACCTCAGAATCAAACTGCTGGTCTGAGAAATTGTATTGCTGGGGTTTTGATCAGTCAGTGGATCTGTATCAGCTCTATTGCTCCACAATAAGAAAGCAATTCTAAAAGTGATCTAGAAATATCAATAATTATTTGCATTTTAAATATTTATCTAAAAATTCATAATCAAACCCTGGAAAATAGAATAGTGACTAACTATACAGTTTTGAAGGAAAGTGAAATATAATTTCTCATAAAAATATCTGTCTCATCTAAAATTAATACGGACATAATTATATAATTACATATAATTAATATATACATCTCCTCCCAAAAAACTTCTCTCCTTTTTTTATTTACATCAAATGATCAAATAAGACATATTACCTCTCCTTACAAATCCTGCCTCATTTACTCTTTAAGTCTCTAACCTGCCCTCTATTTAGAGCTTCCATATTCTTCAGGAAAGATATTTAAACACTCATTTAATTCTCTACCATTTCTGTCAATTTACTGTTTTGGTTAAGCAATGTTTGACACATTTACACTAATGATAAACCTTTTCCCCCCAGACAATATTTACTGCTGCCTACCAAGGGAATGGAAGGAGAATCATCATTTGGAGCTCTAGAGAAGAGCTTGGGAAGGCAGAGGTCTAGTGATGTTGGCTGCCTGGCAGAGTAGGGACCAGCCAGGATGACAAGAGTGCTGAGACCATGGCACAGAACCACTGCAGTACCATAAGACCATCCAAATATAATAATGTAATGTCTATTATAATATATTATATGGATATACTATAATATAATGAATTATCTAGAATATATAATGCCACTGCAGAATTAAAAGTTAGTTCTATTCCTTCTTTAGGTGGACTTCTTGTTGCTCTGGGAAGAATCTATTTGGTCAATTCTGTTAAATCCAGGTTTCCACTTGCATTTTGTCAGGAGTCAGTCCCAGTGTGACAGAAATGCCCTGGGACTCTACAAGCCCTTCATTAGCCCTCTACCCTGCAGCTGTCCCAGGCTTAGGCTTAAAAACTTTTAATAAGTTTTCCACCAGTCTCTCCCTCTGTTTGTACCCCAAGTGAGAAGATTTATCTTCCAATTCATTTTTCTGCAGTATAACACTATCAAAATTTTGTAAAAAGAAACATAATTGGCTTACTTCCCTTAATTTAACTGAAAACTGCAAACCAGCACTTGGAGCCAGCATTTTCCTTCTGGAAGATACCCAGTGCTTAGAATGAAATGCTGTGCAAACCTTCTCCAGTTGTTCTTCACAGCTCCTGGAAGCTTCTCTGATCTATTTCTCTCTCAAAGTATTTCTTAGTCTGCTATTCTTCTTGCAATGTGCAATGTTCAAGTTGGACTGCAGAATTATTCTTGAATAAAAAATTTCCTAAACAGGAAGGCTCACTAGGTCAGACTTTCTATGTAGCAGAAACAGGGGCAAAGAGAGCAAATATTATTTGAAAAGTATGCTTATAATTGTATATGAATATTTGTAAAACAGATACAAAACCAAGGAAATTGTCATCTATACAGATCTGATTGAAACAAATTGGTTTTCTAAAATTAACTTTTAAGGAATTTTAATTACGTCCTTGTTGACTAAGTATGGGGTTTTTCTGAAAGATTCACAGGAAGGGTACTAGAAATTCAAATTACGTTATTACAAAAACACAAGGCAAAAAGAGGAACCAGAAAAATAGGATAGAAAAATGAAAAAAAACCATAAAATTAAGTCAGAGGAAATAGCAAAACAGTATGGAATCTATAAAAATATGCAATGTATGTGTTTAATTCCTCCAAGCAGGAAGAAGACATTTTTTTGTGACATTCAGGGAAATTTACCATTTTGTTATGCAAAAAAATAAAGCTTAAACTGCTGAGTCGTTCCATATCTGAGCAATGGTACTATAAAATGAAATTATCTCTATGGTGTCTCAATTTAACTCATTTGCATCAACCTGGGTTGCACCAGGTTTCATAAGGGAGAGCATCAAAATAAGGAAGAATGCAGAATAAATGACTCTGCAAATCCAGACTTTACAGTGGTACATACAGCTCTGGGGCTGTGGGGGGAACAGAGAGCTCACAGAGCCAGCTTCAGAACGGTTTGCATGCACCCAAAAGTGAAATACAAAGGAGTAAATATCCATGGAAAGTTCAGGGTTTCTACTGTTTTTTTCCCCCTTAAAAATATGGAACAAGTATACAGAAAACATTTCCGCATAAGAAATCTTTCAAAGCAGGAAAGACTTCTCATTTTGCAGGTCAAACTTAAAAGCGTGAAGAGTTCATGATGAGAACACGAGAAAGAATCACAGTAGATCTACATTAACATGAAAACCCCAAGACAAAATAAAAAGCCTGTCATATAACTCACCTCATGCTTTATGAGGTCCTCTATGCCAAGGCCACAAATACAATTAGACTCATTAGAGCACAGTAGAAAGTCTCTGTCATCCCTCAGTGCCTGCAGATCACCACTGAGAAGAACAGCATTCTACACCCTACGCTATTTTTCACTATATGCACTACTAACAGAAATCAAACACGCTGATCAAAATACATAATTGCAAACAAAGCATAGTCTTTTCTCCCACATTATATTCCAAATATAAAAGTTTAAAAGTACAGAGATAGAAATAACTGAATATCCAAATATACTACTATAGTGATACGATTAATATTACTTGTACGAAGTTATTTATTTAAATGTATTTATTTAAAATATTTAACCAGGAAATTATCATCAAGATTAAAAGAATTACACTTGGCCTACAGCAACAACATGCTAACATTGCCAGTATCTAAAGGCTACTAATATACATCAGGGACATAACTAAGCATCGTAGATACTAATGTGGATATCATATTATGGATTTTGGGAGGAGAACTTCCTCACATGTGAAGAAACTAAGGCAAAAACTGCAATTCATATGAGTGAGCAAAGGCTCTAACGGGAAGTGTCTCCAAATGGATAGTTATATACATGAAGTTACAATGCCCATGGCAGGGGATTGGAACTGAAGGATCTTTAAGGTCCCTTCCAAACCAAATACTTCTGTAATTCTATGATTCTATGAACGCAAAGCCTTCTGGCAAGTGCCAAATGGCACTGATGGGGAAGGTGACACAGAATGCAGTATTTCACTAGGCGTGTTGAACCTAATTTCATCAATGAAGTCTTTTTCCTTATGGCATGTTTGTGCCCCCTCTGTGACAACATGTAGGCTCAACTCACCATGCAAAGAAACACAGCGAGTCATTGGAGAGGCAATAAAAATGTTGGCAAGAGCTGCTGAAAGGTAAGTGATGTTCAGCCTGGGGTTTGCCCCAGTGCTCAGAGAACAAAAGGCACGAGTTTCTGGTGCTTTGTAGTCTGGAAAAAGACTTCATATTCACACTGGCTAAAAGGTAAGTACATCATGGCTGTAATGTTCCTGAATCACACAGCTTTTTGTCGTAATGGTTTGCTTATTTATCAGTTTTGAGATGAGAAAAACTCTAGTACAGGTATTCTTACAGCAAGGAAAAGAAAATCAATATCCTTTTGCTAAGGCCCCAAATTATTTCTTTTCAGACAAATGTTCCTTGCACTTGTTTGTACCTGGTCTTGCAGATATATCCTGAATTACCCAGAAATTTCCTTCTAAGCTTTTTCATACACTGTTCAAGAGCACTGCCGCTGCTTACCCTGTAAATGACATTCTTCCCTTTCAAGTCCCCAGTAAGAACAGATAGATAGAACACATACTGTGCTATTAAACAAAACATGTTGTAAATAAAAACATGGATAGGTCTCATCAAATCCCTATGTTCATCTTCATTTTTAAACTGGTATCCTGTTAAACAATAACATTCTGCAATTTCCTATACAGAACAGATGTCCTCTGGAAGATTAAATGTGTGTACTGTCATTGAATGCCGTTTTACATCATCCGGAGCATCATTCAGGGAAAATTCCCACACATCAGTATCAAAACAGTTTCTATGGGTTACCCATGCAGGAAAATAAGTATCTGAATGTAAACTTCTTAATTCAGAAGTTTACAAAACATCAGCTCTGGCTCAGGAAATGCCTGGAAAACTGATGGCTGAGTGCTTGGAAAATACCTGCAGGGACCCACACTGGCTCTGGTCCTGTGCATTGTTTCCCATCTATTCACTAGTGTCCCTGTAGTATTGTACTTAATACAATAATATTGAATAGAAAACCAGAGTAAATGGTTAAGTCTTGGATTAAAAATAGTTCAGGCTCAATTTTATCTTCATACAATTCATATTTGGAAATCACTTTTTTTTCAGACTGTAAATTTTTAGGCATTAAGAACAAGTGAAACTCACACAAGGTGGAAGAGAAAAAGGAATACATTTTAATACCTTAGCAAATGCAAGAATGTGATTTGTAGGTAATGGGTTCTGAAGGACTCTGAAGTCCTGTGAGCAAGATAATACTGTAAAAGTTCCATCAATACGTTTGAACACATAAATAAAGCTTGAAACTGTTTCTGCTCATTTGGCTGCAGTCTCTTGGAACTGCAATTATATTGAAAACACAGCAAATTCAGAGGTCTCACTGTAGTCAATAGACTTTAACAGTCGCTTAGTAACAAAGGATCAGCCTCCCACTTCTCCAAACATTTCTGCCAAACATAAAAAATACAATTCTGTTAGAACATTCCCTATAAATATTTTTATTTCCATAGAAGCCAAAAAACGTCTCTCATAACAAATATGTTGTGATGCCAGACTCCAGTGTTTGCACTTTACTTTTCAACTGTGATACAAGTTTACAGTTCTCTGAATACATATAAAATTCTCAGACTAAAAAGATGGAAACCTGGACTCTTCTTCTATTGTTTTTCTTTAAAAATGAGTTTCAAAGGGAAAGAATAAATTTCACTTAGTGTTGAGAAGATCTCTACTTCATTAAAGTTAAACTACATAACTGCTGTTTGGCACAGTTTTTCATAACCTAAATGGTGACCTGACTCATTTCACCCCTACCACTCTAGGGCATGATGAACATGCAACATAGCAGACAAATCCCAATTTAAACATAGATATAAATTATTAAATAGCCCTTGTATAGCAGATCATTTTCTAAGAGTGGGTCCAAATGATACAAATCACTTATTTTAAGAGCACTTTTTTCCCCTGCCAATTCTGTTTCCTCTGCTTGTGCTCATGTAGTCATAACACAATATTGTATTCAGATAGCTTCAGAATCCCATTTTTCAGCTCCTACAACAGGTAACACTAATTATCAAAAGAATTGCTTTGGCATCTGCATTTAAGACATCTCTAAGCATAAAACTCATCTGGGGATATTTAGCATTTATTAATAAAAGCAATACAATTTATAATACATCAATCTGGACGTGTTTCAGTCTAGCTTTAAGAAAAATTTACCTATTTCAATCTTGTAAATTCTGCTTTATGTCCCAATGTCACCCAGAAGAATTGAGAGAGTAGTAAGAAATGGAGTAGGAAACTCATAAGAACAAATTGGATTTCTAATTTAAAACTGGAATCAAAACCATTACTCAGTGCTACATTATTTTATTCTTTTGAAGAAGGGCAAAACCTTTCAGCTTCTAAATTATATATAGTTTTCTACTTCCCCTCCCTACTGACAAATAGATTAGTTGAGGCAATTTCTCTCCATTAAAGGTTTTGCACTTGACATTGCAATGCAGTCACTGTTCAAGTTACCCTTTAGGGGAGCCCTTTTTAATTCAAGGTAACAGAGGATTTGCATTTATCACTTCACTGAACACAGTTCTTCCTCCCTTCCTATGTCCCACGGAACTTCATCCGATTCCTGCTCAATAAAGAAAACAAAATCTCACTGTGGTTTTTTTCCGTTAGTAAACTAAAATACAAATCTGTGCAAAAATTTTACAAGAGCTTTTTAGGGAAAAATAAAACCTAAGCACAATAAATTTATTTTGAGGACTGATTAAGGAAGTGCCAAATTATATCTGCTGTAATGACAGACTAAGGGACATGAAATGTGTACAGCTGAGCATGAAGGACAGGGACAGGGGAAAGACACAAGGAAAAGAAACTTGTTTTTTCTTAAAAGCTCCCAAGTTCAGACTGGAACGGTAAAAGCCAGACTCATGGTATATTATCTAACACAATATGAGCATGCAAAGTGTTGCCCTTAGAATTATATGTTCAAAAAAGACAAGATTTTAAAATAAAAACACAAAAGACAAAAATAATGTAATTAACATAGAGAGATATTCTAAAAATGAATCTATTCCTCATGCATTTTCCCTCAAGGCACTCTGGATGACCCAACTGTGCCAATCCCTGGCTACTGACCCACATGTTTGCCTCTAAAAAAAGATTCTTATTAAGACTTGACTATGAGAGCATGACAATCTCTTAAGATTTGCTGCCAACCCTTACTTATTTGAAATTGTTTTCTCTTAACTCTGACTCAGAGTAGACATTTCCTTTCTGTTTGCTGTCAGCCACAAAAGCCAAATTTTGGCTAATAGCAGCTGGAATCAAGGAGTGGATTAACCATAAAGAAAAATGTTATGGTTTTTCTTAAGCTACATTTTCCAAGGTTTTTTGAAAGCAAGCAAACAAACAAAAATAAAACATGATAGTCTCACTAAACTATATGCCACAAAGCAGAAATATAATAATGATTTTATTGGTTATTTATTCCATTATTAGTGGTTAGATAAATGCAAATGAACATTTACCTACACAAATCTTGTGTTAACTGAGACTTCAAAAAGGAGTATCATCCTAGGCCAGTAGTGACCTATACTGATTACATATAGAAAATTCTACCCGCTGTACAACAGCCAGTTTAGCAATCAAGTTGCTAATCTACATTTTGAGATACTTTGGATACTCCACAGTTTTCCTCTCCTTGCTCAGTAACTACCTTATGTTTAGATGTGGAACTTACATGGGTAATTAATTCTAAACAACTTCAATACAAATTTGGCATTAATGATCTACATTTTTCTACGACTCACATTCTTTGTGAAGTAGGGATAATATCTTCTTGCTTTCTATCTATGACATAATTATACATAATAATATGTAGGAATTAATGCAATTATCACTAAAAATAACCCTCTTCTTAGAAACAGAGATCATGGAACTACTTAGCAGTTCCGCTACAGACCACAGTGCAGCTGAGTGGAATACAACTGAAATTCAGAAAGTTTAACTCACCCCAGAAGAACTTAATAAACACTTTTTAGTTTCTCCATCAAAAGAGAAAGATCCAAAGATCCTCTAACTTTCTTCAAAGAGCAGTCCAAGGTAAGAGATTAACATACCACACTGTGAAATAGTAACCCCAAATACACACTGTTCACAAAGCTGGTTTCTTCTCTGCCAGAACAATCTCATTCTACTTGACAGAGGTATATATTCAACAACAATGTCAGGTTTGAATTCTACCTCTGCCTCAAATTAATTTTGTGAGATTTTTATTAAATTGCTGAATAAATTCACCACACAGTACAATAAGCAGGATTAGGTCTTTTGTCTCTCATACAAAACTGATTACAGTGTTGATTTATATGAAGTAATAAAGGGAACAAGTTTTGCACACCCTAAAATTACTTGTGTGGGAGTTCAATTATTATATGAGATATCACACATATCCCACACTGCACTGGTATTTACCAGTGCTATTGTGAGACCAGTAAGAACAGGTATAAAAGGAATTGTAGAAAAAAAAAGAAAATCTATTACAGTAATTTCATCCATATGCCAGAAACAAAACACAATGTTCTAAACACTTGAAGCTTTTCTGATATGCACAAGAAACAGGAACTTGAATGAGAAAATATCTTAGAAAAAAGTTGCATATTCAATTCTTGTGGGCAATTTTTGTAATTTAATTTAAAGGTCAAGTGTAAGTTATGAAACATACAATAGCTTATTGCATGAGTGCTTTCAGTATCATCTCTCTTTTTTCTTTTCCTAAGCCTTTTAGTTATTTATTAACTGTATCAACAGTTGGGAAAATACATTTCTGAAAAAAAAATCCCAAACAACAAAACACCCTACAAATTTTTTTTTTTTTGACATTTATAAACTTTCGAAAGCTAATATCAAAACTTTAATATCAATGCCCAATGTTAATATAAAAAAAATTCTGGTATCAAAACTCAAGGAATGGCACTCATTTCTTGTAAAACAGCAATGAGTATATACAATAAACTTTTAGCTACTAATTTATTAAAAAAATCAGAAACCAATAGCAAAATACTAAATATTAAGTGGAACTAGCTTGTTAAGTTTCAACTAATTTTAAAATTGTACAAAACATTATCACATAAGTCAAGCATAAGCAGCTTGCAAGGAAGGTTCTGGAAGGAACAAACATTTTATTATCTCTTCCAAAAATAATGTAGAACAGTCTTGGCCCAGAAGTAACAATAATGAAAATTTCATCTGAAAAAGTATTAGATAATTTAAAGATTTACTTGTTAGCTAAGTAGATTTCATTACAGTATTAACTCTCACAGATTTTGATGATACAGAACTTCAAAGAATGTCAGAAAGCAATAGAAATAAGAGATACTGAGAGAGCCTACTAGAAATTCATAGAATATCAGAATCTAAGTGGTGTTTACTCTATGCCAGTCAATTGCCCAGGATAAAAATTTCATCACCTTCCATCTTAATAGTCCTTTCAGGTGCTTGCCTTCATTTCAAAGTGTTTTGAAACTCAGCTTTTGATAACTAAAAATGTCTTCATACCTTCATTTTGCTAGAGGTGGTAAATCAAATTATTCTGAACTTTTCTCATAGATTACATCCTATTTTCTAATCATACTAGGAGCTCTTCTTTGTACCTATTCTAGCTTGAAGTGATATATTTTAAAAGCTCATGATCAGAATTGTGAATAGAAGTTCAGCTGAGTTCATCCTAATGTATAGACAATGAATTTATACTGTCAACATTACCCTAATATCCAAACACATGGTAATATTTAATGCTGGGTTAGAAAACAACTTTTTTCACAATGAAGGCACAGGATGATCAAATGGCAGATAGATAAAGGGCATGAACTCTGAAATTATTCAATATAATGCATCACAAATTGCCTATTCTTTGGAGTGGAGTTCTGAGCAGTGGGAGAAATGTGTACAATCACTTTATGGGGCACAAACAACATCTCAGAGTAGGATTAAAATGCCCCATGGTATGGTACTGTCTAGATCTACCTGCAGATCAGCCCTGAGGAGTCTCAGATCCCACCCCTGGGACATTATGAATGCAGAATTCTACTCAGAAGCATCTTTAAAGACAGAGTATTGCTTTGGAGAAATGAGCTAATGGGATAGATTCAAGAAAAGGAAAAATGGTGGTAGTAGCAGTGTAGTTATGCGGGTTAGAGACATTTTTAAAGACTAAAAGGCCTAACTTTGAGTTCTGCCTTACTGAAAAAGGTCCAAACCTTTACTTCTCACCTCCCAAGAGAAGTCACTCTCTTCTTCCCACTAACATAGAGCAAATACAAGATACATTCAGAAAAAAAAATAGCAGCAGGGGAATTTCAACTCTATACCCTTTGAATCCTGTGTTTAATTCTTTGCTACCAAGACTTGGATCTCTGAAATCCCAAGGTACAGTCTAAACCCTGTATTCTTATTCTTTTCTAGTGCTAATCTCAACTAGGCTCTGCTCAGTGGAAGTCTTGAACCAGGGAGACTGGGTTGTAGTCTTAGTTTTGATACTGACAGTTTAGAGGTAAGTAAGAAATTAAGGGAAATTTGAGTCATTGCAGTTCACTTTACTCAATGAAACTTTAAATGCTAAACACCAATAGAGGAACTAACCTCCTTTTTTTTTTTTTCTTTTTAATAATATAATGTAAACCAAAAGTTAGAGTCACCTTGGTCTTCAGAGGTAAGAAGAGCAGGACAGGAGAGTTCCAGTAAGCTACTGGTGATTACATCTTCCATTAAAAGGCACTTCTAGCAGGAGATAATCAATTATCACAAAAACAGTGGCATATGTAGCCACTAAAAACAGTCCAGTCAAAGGGCAGGTAGATCCTCAGTATTAAGAAACCCATATTCTTATGGGAAGACCTTTCAGTGGAACATTCATCCAGCCTTGGTACTCAATCTCTTTCCGTTTAATTTACCCCAACATGAAAATAAAATTTTTATATCAATAGCAATAAGCCACAAATCTTGATAGTGATGACAGTCAAAAAGACATCAAGCCATAAATACTCAAAACAGCAAAACATTTTAGGAACAATAGAGAAAACAAATAAGCCCGGAAGCCAAGGTTTTTCTTGGAATTGGCTGAGAATCTCAAGGCAATAGACAGCAAAGCAATGCATGAGATGGGTGATGGTGCTGCTTTGGAGGTGACAGCTTTAAGATAACATTTTATTTATTCCAACACACTGCAGTAGGGTGGGTATTTTTCTGATTTGTCTCATCAACCATTCAAGATCTGCTTTGATGCTCATGCAGGTGGAATGAAGGCCTTGTGCAGAGTTCAGGTAGGAGCTGATACAGGAGTGTCAATGAAAGCAGAGTGGCCTTTAGAGGTGCTGTCCCTTATGCAACAGTGCACATGGAGAACTGCACAAGGTAGGATTGAGCTGCTTTCACCAACCTGTCCTGCAGATTGCAGCCATCGCCTACAGCTTTCACAGACTCAGTGGATCTGACCACAGAACACAAAAGGCTAAAATCTGTGGTACCTTATTTTTAGGCAAATTCAGTGAAGTGAAATATTACCATCAAACACTAACAGATAACTCTACGAGTCAACTGCAAAAGAAACAGTTTCAATGAAATTTCATTTGTTAAGAATTCTGGGAAACAAATAAGACAGCTTCCAAGTGATAAACTTCACTATTTTTATATTCTTTTACTAATTGCTTTTGCTTTCTTTTAAATTGTTTTGATTTTTCAATTAGTAGCCTCAGGAAAGTACGAACTCAGACAATGCTGCTATTCTGTTTCTCTGCTCCAACAAGTACATTTCGACATTTTTATTTTGAGAATGCTACTCAGATAAATTACTAGATTATTTAACTGAAAAGCTGCTGATCTAAGTGATATTCTTTCTCCCAAGCAGAAACTACACACGCTGGCCCACTGAAGTGGTGTAAGCCCATTGAAATTGAAGGAGTTAGACCTATTTATACCAAAAGACAATCTAAAGCAAAGCCCTCTGGGCTCTACTGATAACTCCAAGTAGTACCTAAAATCTATACTATAAGAGAAACATTCCCTAGGACTTTTTCATTGAAAAGATCTCTGTGTTCCAAATAATAGTTCCTTTTGCTCAAAGACCCTTTATGCACATCCCAGTTAAAGCCAACAACCCACACTTAGCACGATCAATCTCAGAAAATAAATGTAGCATATCTCTGCATTAATGGTACGGATCAATAGAAGAAGCACGTTATAAATCCAAGAAGAAAATAGAAATAAAACTTAAATACCATTTAAATCCATAATGTCTTTCTTTTACAAGCCATTTATCAGAAACAGTGGATGTTATAACCTGCATGTGAAATTCTACATGAGAAATTTTACAACTCTGTGTACAAACTTCAGGACAGGAAGGAAAAAACCTAAAAATTAAATTTAAGCATCAACTAGAATTCAAACAGGTTTCATAATTCTGTTCCTAAATTATTATCCAGCACAGGCAGTAATATCCCTCCTTTTAACACGGGAAAACCAATTTTTTAGTATGGTCTGGAAATATCACCTATAGCGAGTAACACTATCAACATAACTTTTAATCATATTTTGCACTCAAACTATGGTTTTTCTGGAGTCACCAACACCTGTTTGCAGCCTAGTTTTCCTTGAAGAGAGAACTGAAAGAGCTGCTACGCTAGAAGATACAGCAAATGGCCAAAATTAAGAAGTAGGTCACAGACTGCAGTGGAATCCTTTTCCAATATTCTTCATGGCACCTCTTAATCAGCATATTGCTCATGGCATAGAGATGCATCATCTTTGTTTTAACGTCTGTTGGTTAGCTAGGCAGGTAAAGTGGTTTAGATTTCAAGAAACAGAAGAGAAATACCAACAAATATTTTCTTTTGCAGCAGTTCTTTAGGCTCTTAGATACAAAATTAATTATCACTGTTTAATCTGTGAAGCTTTACTACTCTGTATTTGTAGGCAAGTTAAATGAATTTGCAGATGCAGAAATATTAACAACCACTGAATTCTTCTACTGAAAAGCATGGCCTCTGTGAGAACAAATTTTCAACCTTTAACTTCAGTGAACAGTCTTTAATGGTATCAAGTAATACAAACTTTGATCACAAAAAATCAAAACCTTGTGCTGACAAAAATAATTTTCAGATGTAATAGTGATTATGGGAGACCACAGCTCATGGCTTTAAGACGAGTTAAATCATGATCTAACACAAGCCTTGGAGCAATCCAGCGGCAACCATGTTCTACTTGCCTTCCAGTTCTACATCAAATCCTTTCAGCCCCCAAATGAACATATATTCCTTCAACCTTACTTTATAAATACAGTAAAGCACAGTACACTGTTCTTGAATGATCTCTCCTAAAAAAACCCAACATTGTTTGATGCACTAACTTGTATTCTAATACCTGCTGTCATGTAGTGTTGGTCTTGGATATTGAGTCGTGACTTCTGAAACGCATTCAGGGATAAAACCTCAAAAAAGCAAACAATTCACTTTTCATACCCAGACATTTCAAAAAACTAGAGGAAGATAGTTTCACCAAAATAATCTGCAGCTAACATCCAGAACACACAAGAACAAAAGACCATAGAAGATTTTGCTGAGGCTAAGGCAAGAGAGGATGAGCTCCTCCAGTCAAACTGCACTTCTTGATTTATCTAGAAACCTTTGCCCTGGAAGTTGAGAAGAAGATGGAACCCTTTTGCTTCTGATAACATTCTTCCTGTGACCTATAGCTTCAGCTAAGTAATTACTGTGGCCTTGACAAATATGAGTTAAGCAGTGTTGCCATGACAGCTCGTGTCCTCCTCTTTTCAAATATTTTACTGATACCAGAGACATTGAGCTTGGAATAAACTTCTCACCACTCAAACGAGTATAGGTTTCTTTTGACCTCAAAATCATCTAAAATGCTATGGATTTTGCTTAATAGGATCAAGTGTAAGCATTAATCATAAACGTATTTTCACTTCTCATACAATTTTTTTCTGAGGCAGAATGGCGTGAAGTAGGAAATTATGTGATCAACATTCCTGGTATTCAGTAATAAAACAACCATTCCCGTGTACTGATATTCCAGCTGGAGAAAAGGTCATTCATTTTCCTCATCAAAACAGTTCTACCTGGGACCTGTCAGGCTTTTTCTGGACTTGTCTGACCTGTATGGGGCTCTTTTTTAGTTTGTTTGTCTGTGAAAAAACAGCTATGAAAACCATGACTTTCACCTACTTAAGTCTAGTTTTTGCTTACCATTATATTATTGCTGGTTTAATGCCCATTGTCACATATATTTCTGAAACAAATCTCTAGTAATAATGAACAGTTACTCTATCCAGACTAAACTGTCTGTGACCCTAAACCAAAAGGCCACAAACAGGAGAATGGGAATGGTACAATCGCAGTAGCCTAGAAGCTACAGTGGTGGGATGATTCCAGACATCTCAGGGCTATAAGTCAGAAAATTGACTCCATTGTCAACTAATGATCACCAAAAAAATGCAAGTAGTCAGAACCAGTTTTAGGAATAAGAGACACAGAAAGAGCAAGAGTCCAGTGTATGTAGACAAAACCACATGTAGTAAATTTGGATATAAAGTGGAATTCCACACCAGTGACGATATAGAGCATATTAATAAATATAATAAAATGACCCAATGCAGAATTCACTATAACAAAGGAGAAAGCATTGATATCACAGTTCTCTCAGCAAAGGTCATAGGACACTATTGATTTTCTACACCCTGTGCTCACGCCATGAGAGAAGCTACTGACCTTAGGACCTAGTGGTGAAGTGGAATGTACTGGAATGTTTGTGTATATTCACGTTAACTGTATATAATTTGAACAATTACTATCATAATAATTCAGTTAATGCTGATTTTAGGGTGTTATACCTTCAATTAGGCTAATAATAACAACATTTCTGTTTCAGACATGAAGTTTTTCCTTTTTTCCTATTACAAGATTCTCTGTGGAACTGATGGAGAGTTCATGCAACGTATTCCATAACTTGGCTGCAACAAACAGATAACACCAGCAAAGGCTATTGATTATTTAAAACCCCACTTAAATAAGCAGAAACTTCAAAGATCATTTTATACAATATGTAGTATAAAGTGGGCCTAACCCTCTTCACTAGTCCTTTCCTGTTTTGGTTTGGTTTTTTGTGCAGTTTTTTTTTAATAGGATATTAACACTGTAGGATTAGTTACTGTAGAGTTACAGCAGGATAAACCTGCAAGAACTGTTGTTTTAGAAAAACATTACTTCCTGCAGCTGCATTAGCAGTGCTCTTACCAGCATCACCAATCATAAAAGGATACAGAAGAAATTTGAAAATAGTGTTTCTACAGTCTAGAAATAGATCAGCCTGGATTAGATATTCACCTCTACATGTAAATAAATCAGTCTAATATTCAGGCAGGCTTTAAGGGAAATGAGATTAACATAATACAAAAATAATTCAATTATTCACAAGAAGACACAATTATCATACAATCAGCATTCAGGAATCCAAATAAATCAGCATCTTCATATTTATATTTAAGCAAAGAAATCCATCTGCCAATGATAGAAGATTCAAATACAATTAATTTATTATAGAACAAAAGATATTGTTCTGACGATTTGAAAATCAGGTACAAGGAAAGCAACAGAACTGATAATGACTAATGCATGCTTTGATTGCTTTAGACAGAAATTGCATTAAATAAGCCAAACAAAACTAAATGACAGGCTGTTCTACACACTGTGGACCCACAGGAAGCCTGCTTTCATAGAGATTCCTGCCTTGTGATAAGATTTTTTGATCTCTAATAGGTTCTAACTGAAGCTTTTCTGCACTGCTGCAAGAGAGAATACAGCCATGGAGCACAGATAGCTGACAGCAGCCCATGTTGGTTCTGTAGCTGATACTACAGATTTCTCTAATCCACAGGTCTAACAGGATCTCTCTTCTCTACCTAACTACAAACCTTCAGTAAACCTGCAGGAATCTGATATACTTAAGACTGCAGACACCCCTGGGTTGTTGATCTGTGGACAAAAACATGTGTCCTTCAAACAAGGCCATGAATGTGAGCGGGACACACTGAGATTGTTCACATTTAAAAGCTCTCTTATAGGATGATGGAGAAACCATTCCCTCTGTCCTGCACATAAGCCTTCAGATGACTCCAAAACAGGTAATGCCTTGCTGGGACCAGAAGCTTTGGGATTTGTCTTAGAGGTGGCATTTTGTGTTCGGAACAAGCCGACAACTTAGGTACACACAACAAACTCTGGCTTTGTCATCGTTCTGTATCAGTATTACAAAAAGTAATATTTGAAAAGAAAGGAACTGGGGAGGAAGAAAGAGTCCGAAGATTTAATGTAACAGTTTCATCATAAAATAAAATGGCAGATAAACTGACAGAGTAATCCCGAAACCAGCCTGAAGAAATAATCACAGCTGAACCTCCAACGGTCTGTTTTAAAGTGGTAATAATATTCTCTGGAAATGAATACACTAGGCAAATATTTCCAGAGTGAATGTCAGGATGTTTAACCATATATTCTCACCAATGGGCTTGTGTTTGTTAATGTAGAAAATATTCAAATATATTCCCATATATTACAGCTGATATGACTGCAGTGAGAAGTATATATTCCCAGGTATCTGCCAGTATTATTCTATTTCAATAAAAGGCTACATCAAGATACGTTCCATAAAACTGGAGTTCTCAGAGGAATAGGCATTAAACTAAGAAAGTTCAGTTTAGGACAAAGTTATTTTACATATTTTCTTAAAAGCCCTGGGAGGGTTTGAAAAGCTTAGTTCATGCCTGATGTATTTTCATGATGAGTTTGATTCAAAATGTTCATGTTTCCATAAAGTAAAATACCAGCTGATTTCTATGCAAGAGTCTATTATAATTTATGCTTTGCTAGATAATACCAAATGAGTGGGCTACAGGATAAAATCCTTCACAACCTCATAATATGACTGGGGTGAGTAAAAGAAAAGGTAAGATTCATGGTTCAATAAACAGTTGGATGTCTTTCCTGAGGTAAACAAAAAATAATTTAACAGAAGATGAAAAATTATTAATATAGTTTCTAAACAAAACCAAAAGATTGCTTTTTGTGGAGATATCAAATATGTCAAAAATTTTCAAAACAGAGTGTTTTGGAATAAGATGTAAGAGAAGAATACAGCCAGACTATTAGTTCCTTTCCTCTGTGAAGTCTGGAATGTGACAGCTTCAACTTTCACACTGTTGTACAGTTCCCAATGGGAGAAAGCTCTTATTGTGAGTGAATGCTAAAGCTTTCCAGTCAAAAATCAAATCCTGAAGTTCATACAGGAAACTGCCTGGCAGAAAAAATTCATTAAGATCCAACAGGATAATTATACTCAGACCAAAACTGTGTCTTACAAATGCAGTAACCTTTTTTACTCTGTTCCATCTCTGAATTCTTGCATTTCATTTTTAGTTGTGCAATCTAGTTTGAAACTTATTCAATACAACGTGATAGAGGGAAGCACAGGTGAAGATTTAATATTTTTAAAGCAATCTGTGTACATTTCAAATGCAGAACGAATACATTATTGTGCACATTATCCTATTTTCCTCATCTACCTTCGACTCCTGCTGCAGCTCAAGTGCTCTTGCCCTCACAAAAGCAAACAGTTCAATGGCACAGTTTTTCTGGCTTTTTTTTTCTAATGCTGAAATACAATAGAGACCATGTGCTCTGAGCACAGAAATTTCAGAAGAACTGCAACAGGAAAATCTGCATGGGTTCCCTGATGTATTTCCTAAACACATATTAGATTTCAGTGAGTGTTTTCAATTTATAAAGCTTTATGGAATAATATGACAGTATATATTTCAATTTGCACCATTAGGCAACTAAAACTCTTATAAGAAATATATTTAGAAAGTATTAGTTGACATTACTAATTTCCTCACAGGCTCTCCCATTTTCTGTCTACTAGACTCTCTGGAAAAAAGAAAATCAAAAATACAAACAGAAAAACCATCAAAATCCACTTGAAAAGGTTTATCTCAGTGATACACTACAAACACAGGAAGAGACGTGGAGTTACCTCCTGGCACCCGCAGCCTGAAGACTCATTCTACAAAATAAGCTATTTAGACACTTTCCAAATGACCAGATCACACAGCACTGAGCAGATGGAAGAAGGTGATGGTGAACATCTACCTCAATACCAGATTGTTTCACCTAATCCTGATAAAAGGCTTTGGAGTTCATGCCTGCAATTTCAGAACTGAACATTTACTTTTAAAAAAATAGCATTTTGTTCTACAAGCCTATCCATAGACACTAAATATTTATGATTTATTGAAATCCAGATAAAGACATCAGAAGAGTGACAGTTTGGGGCCTGGAGGTTTTACAGTCATCCAAGTACGTAATGTACATTATTACGTTATGAAGTATGGCCAGTATAATATCTACATCATTGAACTAACTGGATTAACACCCCAACAATTACAGGCCATATTTGTTAGATGCAATTCTCACCACCTATGAAAACTGCATGTCTACCAGTCAAAACAATTAAACAATTAAACAGTATGAGTGCTGTACTGTCACAAAATTATCAGTCAGAGCATTTCAGAGGAAAAGAAGATGAAGTTAATCCAATTTAAAAAAAAAAAGCTAGATGAGGCCTCCATTTCTCTGACTTTGAGTTAGACTTCCTCTTAGCTTTCACCAGTACCAGTTGCCAGTAGCAAGTTAAAAACCTGTGAATGTATTTGGAAGATCAGGGGCTATAAAGGCCATCTAGTAGTCAAACAGGCCAAGTTATTACCTTTTTTTAATTTTTTAATTGATATGCTAATGTCTATTTTTATTAAATATTTTAATGTCTGTATCACTGCAATGAAAGCTTAAAATATTTCTTGTTACAATAATAAAATACAAACTGTGGTAACTGCTGTAGTTTATCAAAGCTTTTTTTTTCTTCAAGAGTCTGATTTTTCCAATGGCAATTTTCGTGCTACCTATGCATTTCTTTGGGACTGATGTATGTTCTGAATATTATTAAAATACTTATTAATCAATCTTAAAATGCTGAACTAATTCCAGTTAGTGCAAGATGGATTAAAATGGCATTTTGCAGGCAACTGGGAGACAACTCTGGGCATGCATTTTTTTCAGCCAGCTGAGTCTGACACCAGGGTATTTCATTTGATTCTCCTGAGACAAAGACCCAGCTGTGCTTCTCATATAGTACTTTCTGCCAGATGATCCAAAAGGCTGGCAATTCCAGAGAGACTGGATGCTCGCCTTTTCTTTGACTGTGAAGTGATAAAGTTATGCCATGTCTATTCCAGCACAAGGTATATCTTGTTATTGCCACTTATTCATTATTTATTATTAAAAAACAATTGTACCATAGTTTGAAAAGCAATTAGAGAGTCAGAAAATTCCCATGATTTTGGTTTTTTTTTTTCTTCTTTCCTCTGTTCTAAATGGTAATTAGAAATGAGAAAGAGGTAACTGGCTTCACCACCACAGTACTGCTAAACAGAAGAGATTCCATTCTTTCTCCAACTATTAATGTTTTTTAAACTATCAGACACAAAGAACACAGATTCCGTGTTAATCATAGCAATATACATCTGAATCTGCAGTCTTTGTTTGGTGTCCTAAAAACAGGTGAACTTAAGGCCATTCTTTCTCAAAGGTGAACCAATTTTAGACTAATATTTCACTGATAAACTAGAGGGACAAAAAAATGTTATATGTCAAATAAGAAAAAAAACAAACATCTGTTAAAGGGGGACTTCAAATGAAAAGAAATTAAGACAATTCAAACTTTCTATCTGAACCTAAATGAAAAAAAGGTGCCTTTTGAGCACCTGTTAGAGAAGAAAACATGGGACTAGATTCATAAAAGTGGTATTGATGGCAGGCCTTTTCTATCAGCTCACTCCACAGAGTGATTTCCCAGACAGTCAGACCTCTGCCTGCACTCATCTGAGCTCACATTTACTATTTCTGGAGAAAGTGCCCTAGGTGGACTATTGATGCATGCTTTTCTTATTATCTTATATGGAGTTATTCTACCCTGCATAAATCTTTAAGGCTTGGAGAAGAGACTGATAGCTATGTGCCCCATTTTCCCAGGTGAGCTACCAAGTTAGTGACTTACTCCCTCTCTGGGCTGGAGATTATATAAATATTTTATACAAATATATTTGCTGGCTCCAGTTATAAAAATTCAGAAAAATCCATTTGAAATTACAACTTCTTTAACTGGGTAGTGGAACATACATATAAAAATCCACTCTCCACCTGGTTCAGAGAGGGGATTTGGACAAGGATTTTGATAGACAGTGACTCTCTATCCTCCTGAGAACTGGACTTAGGTTTCTCACATGTTGGTGAGAGCTATTACCAATGATTTGTAAAAGAAGAAGTAGCTTTCAGAAAGCCAGTTTTCTGGACAATTTCAGAAGTTTTTTTGTGATTTTGGCCTGGATAATTTTGAGGCAATGGAAGGATATCCTCAAATTTGAAATGTTTCTTCTCAGTTTTTTGGGAGGGTGGTGGGAAGAAAAGAAAAAAAGTCAGTTTGTCACTCTTAAGAATCATTGTTTATCATTAGATACAGAATTGGGCAACTTTTCTTAATTTCCTTGTAATCTGTTTGTTTCTGACCCTTCTTTTCCTTGGTTTTGATCTGACAACAATTTCATCTGGGGGCCAAAACTCCAGGCTCAGAAGTGTGCATTCTTAGGTAAGAGTAACAACAACTGCAGAACTCTATAAATCAACTAGGACTGACAGGAACTAGTCAAACAATCTGCTACTTTATAGGCATTATTGGCCCATGAGTTTAGGCATCCAGTGACATATTAGATACCCTGTGGGATTTTAGTCCCAGGAACAGGTCTGGAAGGTATGAAATTACATGTCTTATTTCATGCCTTTGGGGGGCAGGAGGCACTAGACAGCTGTATTCAGGCACCCGATACGTTCCCTCTCTATCCTTATTCCTCAGCCCTGACACCAAAGAATGTGTATCAGAAAATAACAATTGGAAAAATAACCTACCAATACCTATTAAAAAGCAAGACAATTAAAACCAGATGGTTAAGCGCCAAATTTTCAGTAGAGTCCTAATTTCCAATCTATATTCCAGAGGAATAAGAAAAATAAACATCAAAATGTAAAACTCTGAAACATACATTCACATTAATCCTAAAGTAGCATCACTGGTGTGTGTACCTGTATTTATATAAATATATGAAACTGGGTATATTTCTCATGTCCTAGGTTTATATGTTGTTCATATGAATGGACTTGCAGGCTATTTTGATGTTATGAAGTAAAACCTTCTCTTACCTGCACTGACTTTAGGAACCATATGTTTTCATTTACAGTCCACTGCGAATCTCTAAGTTCCACATGCACTACGTAAATACGAATTTACATTTGGAGAATAAGTGCACACTTGAAAAATTTAAAGCAACATATCAGAAGCCTAGAATTCCATTATTTAGAACTTAGTATTTACAGAACTTCAGTAGTTATAATCGTGAAGATAACTACTGGTATTAGCATTGACTGTCGTCACAGGCAGCTGTGGGAAAGCTGGAGAACACTTCACCATTTATGTAACCAGGACAGTGATGTGCTCCACATGAAACAGAGGACTGAGTAGCTGCATCTCTAGACCATCCTATTGGAATTGAGAAGTGGTTTTGATTGTACCAAGAAGATTTTTCTCCTAAGAGCATGCTGTTTTTTCTATCAATTCCCCTCAGCTCAATCTGAAATTAAGGTATAACATATGCTGCATGCATCATGTGTTCGCCTGCATACCCGTGCATATTGTCACTTTGTGTTATTCCAGGAGTCTCTTGAGCACATGGGAAGCAGAGTTTCATTGGGTTGGAAATTTCTGCTTCAGTAAATACATTGTCAATTCGGTGACCATCTGTAACTTACAAAATTCTTGTTTTATGCTGTGGTAGTGAATAAAGAAAATTTTAGACTTCAGAGCAGAACCAATAATGTTCAGGAAGTCACCTATATTTCATATGTTTAACAAAACCCAACTATTAAGCATTCCACGACATCTCTTACTTCAGGTGAACACATCCCAACGCAGAGACATTACCCTTTGCAGACAAATATTGCAGACCAACACAAAAAGTAAGAGAAAGCAAAGTTCTAAGAGCATCAGGATGAAGCAGTTAACTGTCTCTCTACTACACTCTGGAGAAAAACAAATTTTCAGTGGTAGTCAATTAGTAGACAGACACAGTCTATCAGAATGCAGATGAAATGTGCATATATACATGAGCAATATATTCAACAAACAATTAATTCATAAGGAATTTTGTCTTTAAAAGTAAAACTTTCAGAAAGCAATCATGGATGAAAGAAAACACTGTTCTTCAGTTGAAATAGCATTTCCAACATTATTTATAGATTTTCTATCCAGCATTCAGGACATACATACCACTGAGTAGCCACCATTCCTCATGGTTTACTGAAAACACAGAAAACTTAGGCAACCATGACCACCTTATCAGGGGCAATTTAAAATCTGAATTGTTTGCCTTTGTTTTCTTTATTAACAACAACCACCACTCTCATTGTCTTACTAAAATAGAATTTACAAGGAAACAAAACCATGCAGTAATCCACTCCTAAAACAACTCCACACAGTTTTCTTCCTTCCTGTTCACTGTAATCCCCAACGAGGAGATAGTACAATATTAGTGAATTGCATGCATTATTCAGCTGTCATCCTGATAAATGATTTTTCAAGAGGGAAATCCATATTTTTTTCTGCATCTTTACTACAAAAAAGCATAGGAAACCCAGAACAAAGCAGTATTTCTTTAGCTGCATTTACATAACCTGGGAAAATGTCTTCTACTAAATCATTTCCATTCCCTTTCTTATTTGCTCTCTTATAGGCAGGATTTGAACACTAGTATTTGAGAGAGATGCTAATGAATTCTCAGAGGACTAAAATAAAACTACAGTAAACAGAGTTACATTTCAGCCACCTAACTCTCACGCTTACATCTGAATGTAGAAAGGACCTGAATGTATATAATTTCCCTTCTACTCCATGAGTTACTCTGTCGGTTTTGGAGGATTTGTACTGATCTCACTCTACTGGCACTGGTAAAACAAAACAATACAAAGCTGAAGAAAGCTCCTCATCCACCAGCACCCCCAAATCCTTCTCCTAGGGCTTCCCTCAATCCATTCTCCATCCAGCCTGTTATTTGTCCTTGGGATTGTCCTAACCCAGGTGCAGGACCTTGCAGCTGGCCTTTCTGAACTTCATGAGGCTTGCATAGACCCACCTCTCCAGTCTGTCAAGGCCAGAGTGATCATGAGAACAAACCATTCTAAACTCTTTAAAGCTATTTAATAGAATAAAACATTCTACTCTAAAAATTTAACTCAAAAACTTTTTCCTTTTAAAATCTGTTTCTATTCCTTGAGAGGATTTTTTTGTTTGTTTTCGATTTCACAGCATTGTTTATGAGAGAAAAAGACACTGCTGTTACAGTCAGAGTGCTCTTATTAATCTTCATGTCATAACCATAGGCACAGAAAAGAGATCATTCAAAGAAATGGGAAATAGAATGCATTCAAGGAATTGCACTTATGTTGTAACCTGCTTAACTAAGATGGAAAGAGAACACTATCTGCACGTTCCTCAAATTTACAGCATTTATATAAGTCTAAACTACATAATTGCTTTTAGCTGTCTTGAAGAAAACTACTTAGAAATGTGGAAATTTTAACTGTTATTTGCTGCATCAGAGCAATCTTATAAACCTTATTGCTCTACAGATAGGAACTTGTGAAAATTTGCCATATCTTCTGCTATTTGTACAGCATTTTAAAACCTTTTATTCAAATAGACCTATTTTATTGAAGCAGGCTTAAAATTTTCTTAACAAGATAGTGTTCATTAGGTTTTCCAAACTTTAAAGAGCTTAGGCTCAGCACTATTTATGCAGTTAGGAAGTTGGGCTGCCTAACCATGATTACTAGAAAATACCTAATCCACAAACAAGTCTTTTGTAAGCTCCTAAACTGGTCTTATACAGATTTCATTTCTGTTATGGAGACTAACACTGTGATATTGGGTTCTGCCTGAAAGATCTGGAAATTAATTTTAAATTATTGTCACACTCTCTGGATTTAAAAACTTCAACATTACTCAATCACACTGCCATTAGGTTCAAGTACAGCTAAATAGCCTAATAAATAGGACTTTTGCTGATATTGGTAGATGGTAGAGTGCACTGCACCCTGCTCTATCTTAAGCACTGTAATGTCAAACGCAATAAAGACCTGAAAAATACTGAAAGTCACACATTCCAACTGTAAAATCTTGATTTTGATACAAACTTAAGTTTGGAGATGTTCACTTTTATCACAGAGCTCTTTTATTCACTTACAGAACAATTGTTCACTGTTTCTCTAGGTATCAGGTCCAGTGTGTGGCCTTGACACACTTTAATTCACACTATGTAAAGTCTATACGCTCTATGCCAGATCTAAAATGATTAATATTTCCTCATGCTCATGCTTTATAAGCATCCATACACTTTTTAATACTTTCTTTTTTAATAGGCCATTGATATGGATAAAAGGGTTAGCCACGTTTTGTATCGGGGTGTAGCATCCACATCATATGAAGTTCAGTTCCATTTATTCAAGTGGAAAACTCCATTGAAACCAAAAAAGGCTGCCACTCGTAGAAGGTATGGATCTGGTTCAGCAGTTGTTTAAATTAAGCAAATACTTGACTTGAAAGCTGTCCTCAGTTTTGTCAGTGTGATTACACACGTACATAACTAGGCCAGGTGCACAATATTAACCAGTGTGTAAAAATTTGCATAAGAAAATTTGGCTGTGGCATAAAATCTAGCCAAATTTTTAAGTGCTAACGAGAAGTCTGTATTCCCTGGATCTTATTGCAAGGTTACCTTAGTGTTACTGAACTGCATTTCTTAGTGGATCATTTCATAAGCAGTGGGAAATGGTGTTTTCTCTAGTTTATCCCTTACAGTTACCACTGACTTTAGTACAGTCTTCCATTTCTTAGTGGCCTTCAATTTTCTTTAAAAGAAATTACCACTGACATACCAAGGAAAAATGAAACTGATCACCAGGTTAACAGAACCAACATACAGAATCATAAATTGAACCAGGTTGGAAAAGACCTCCCAGATCATCAGGTTTGTTTACATTCCAGAAAAACTGGTGAACTATTATAAGTAACAGCAGAAATCTTAATTTAGTTCTACACTAACAATGAGTGTTAATATTGCTACTTAACTAACCAAATAATTAAGAATGCTGTATAAACTATATCTGTATGACATTTATATTGCTGAACAGACATTAGTGGTACATGGCTGAGAAAAGGAAAGGAACCTGATTTTGGTGTGCTTTATCTGCAAGATCACAGTCTACAATAATTAACTAAAAATTAATCTATAGCACTATTTTTAATAGCCAATATCAATGCAATTATTTCTATTGACAAAATGAAAAATCTCCATACAACTGAAGAAAAAAATTGTTATCAAACAATTTCTACTTCCCCGCTATTGTTCATGTAAGGCAAGAGAAATGACTGAAAGGGAAGAAGATAAAGTATATGCATCTTCCTACATCACGTTTTATAGTATTGTACAACACAAACAACTTCCAGTATTGCTTTTTCAATGTGATATATGCTGCTGTTCTATCACACACTTTTGACACTTAGAAAAATAAGTTCTGAGTTCTATTCACTGGAAAGGTAAGATTGTTTTAAGTGCAGAGAGTGAAATCAAAGGTATTGAACAGCACATTCCTGTACTAGGAATTAGCATATCTTACTGGCACTGGTAGCACTGCTGAGACTTCTAAATTATTCAGCATCTACAATCAACATGCCAAAATTCAATGGAAACTTCTGTGCTTTTGT
Source organism: Pseudotriccus pelzelni (assembly GCA_035584735.1). Classification (NCBI taxonomy): domain Eukaryota; kingdom Metazoa; phylum Chordata; class Aves; order Passeriformes; family Tyrannidae; genus Pseudotriccus; species Pseudotriccus pelzelni. Next base: position 5,063,929 of record JAWMRA010000146.1, on the reverse strand, counting down.
AAGTAAATTTCTATCTTACCCAATCGTGTTTGTTAAGTTTAATGTGCGATTGACTAAGATGTTTCAAAAAGGTGTCTCTCCAGCTTGACTGGTAACACTGCACTTGTGCTTCCTTCAGAAAAAAATTAGCTACTGGCATTTGAAATTCATGCCATAAGTGCTTCAGTCTTCAGACGTACCATCTCTCTTATGATTTTATTGTATCTTTAGAGTCTTGGGCTTTGGTGAAACCAGGAGAAACTACAAGTGACTATATGCAGATCCGTAAGGACCATCCATTTATTAATTTTAACACAAGTTATCTTGCTCCACAAGGCTCAGACATGTAATTAAAGTAAATGGAAAAACCAAAACCTAAATTAACCTGAAGAAATTCAGGAGAAACAAGAGGGGACTGATAAAATACCTGACTGATGGCAAAGGATATGATATTTCAAGGAGAGGGGATGTCATGTAATATTGTCCCAGCTGAAATGAAGGCAGAGTACATAGCTTCTGGATAACTCATTTACATGCAGAAGTGCTGACAGCGTAACTGGAATGGCAAAAATACTTGAGAAGAAAAATCCTGATATGAATTATTTAAGGTCTAGAGATGCAGTTCACACTGTCCCTGCTCCGATTCTCATTTTTTTGCATACATACCCTGCTTTACACTACATTAAGTCTCCTGCTCAGGAGTGAATGCCAGTGTTGGTGCAGCAACACGAAACTCCTGCGAACTCCAATACTCACCCAGGAGTTTGGACAAACAGCTGGTGACTAAGTTGCACTGAGGTTTTTCCCCTTTCACAACATGGACAATAGTGGCTCAGTAACTACCCCATGCAGTCTTGTTATTCCTCCCCCAAGCCTTTCTGTCTGTTATTTCATTGAGTGCTTGCAAGAAACATTCACATTATTTTGATTGGCTTGTCAAGTCTTCAAGTTCGTAATTTCTCAATTTTGATGACTAGATCTTTGCTATTAAGAACAGTGCAGGAAGTGAGTGAAGGAGTGACAATCTTTCATTTTTTGATACACTCAAAAAATAAGTCTTTCCTGTCTACAAGTCAATCCTGTTTTATTCTTAGCTTCTCTCTAGCATAGTTTCTTGGATAAGAACTAAACTCTTTTGTCAAAGAAATAAATACTTTAGCAACACTGTTCAAACTCCTCCCATCCTGGGTTGAAGTAGCAGATTGCAATTTATTTTGTAGCACTAAATTTCTTAAAGTTTTTTTAAAAAGTTGTCATTGAGTAAAAAAAAAAATACACCCAAAATTAATAATATAAAAAATCATTTAAGTTACATAGAATTCCAGACATTCATTTGAGGCAATTCATAATCTAAATATAAGCAATAGTTAGTATGTAATATTTTTCCATCAACACCAGGTGTGATTAAGGAAATACTTCGTAAAACAGTGAAATAGAAAATTACTTTCTACAACTGGAGCTTGATGACAAAGAAGAAATATTTTATACTCCTTGCACAAAAAAGGTTGAAACACAAATATTAATACTAGTTAAGATTTCAGTGTGGCTAAATAATTCATAAAAGCTAATTGAATTTTGTTGGTTGGAAAAGGGATAAGACTGATTCAGCAATGAGACAGAGGAGATAATTCCCTACAGCCTCTGATATAAGGATCGCCCTTTTCAATGACCTCCTCCAATTTGTTCCCTAATTACATATAGATCAGTCAGCAAACACTTTCTAGGGACTCCTTAACAGTTGCTGACCCCAGAATCAACTTGTGTGTATCACAGGAAGAGCGTACCAATCGAGATGGTTAATTTAGTACACATTTACTCCATAGGTACTTATTCCGAGGTAAATATTTTCCTAACACCTCTAACCACCACGAGCTATTTAAATATTTTCCTTATACTTCCATATGTTTAAGTTATTTTGCACTGCCCACTTGCACATTAACCTGTAATGCACTTTACCCTACAATATAGCTGTCTTGCCCTCAAATGTTCTATAAAATACAAAGTCAAATGCATATAAATTCAAAGAAATCTGAAGAACAACCAAATCAAATTATGCAAAGTGAGCTGAGGTGAAGCAAAACTCTCTCCAGTCTGAAAATCTAAGTAAGAAAATAGAATGTTTCCTTGATGTGAAGAATTTACCCCAATGTCAGTATCAGCTGATTTCTGATATACAAGACTGGAAGGAGGAAGAAGATCACCAAAGAGGATACAAATGGCCCAGATAAGTCCAAACTGTCCATGTTTAGATTTGTGTATTTTCATATGGCTTTGTGCAATTTGGCAGCAACACCTATGAATTGTTCTGTTAAGTCATCTATACCGGTACATTTTAGGAACAGATGACAGTATTCAAAATAAAGAAGGATCAGAAGTAGATCTGGAAGCACTGAAAAAAAGTACCTCCCACCTCTCAAACTGTGACACACATATAAGTATACCAGCACCATGACAAAATTCTAATACAAAATCTCAATAATCTTAATTAAATAAAAGCTCTGATTTCCAGGAAGAAACTATAGAAGTAAGAGTTGCTGAAGAAGAATTAAAAATTACCATCTGGACACCATGATTATTTAAACTATCTCATCTACAGATTAAGGAAATTTATTTTGGTCCTCTCCTACTTAAATTCCCAATTCAAATTCTAAATTGTAGTCACTCATTCACTTGGGGAAATACTGTAGCCTGGTGAACACCCTAAACCCAGAATATTAAAAAGGTCAAAATAATATTAAATTCAGGGCTTTGCAAAATTAAAGAACGGCCTTTCAAAGCACTGATTGGGCTCAGCTCACAGAGAAAAACCTGAGGAATTAAAGATACGTGATGCTTTGCACTTAGAAGGATTGTGCTCAAGGGGAGTTCTGATAGAAGTGGCTAAATATTAATTCATATCAGTAAAAATTAGAAAAGAAACACAAAAGAGGAACAACTGTGAGAAACATTGATCCTCCTCCTGTGCAAATTAGAAGGAAAAATAGAATATCAAACTACATGTGCTGTGGTTCCCACAATTCATTCAGAATCATTCTGGGTCTTTCATAGGATTCCTATAGGATTGCTCAGGGAAAATACCAAGTACATCAATTTCTACAGAAGTTCGCTATTTCAGTTTATTTAATAAACACTTCTCTAACACACAGACAAACAAACACAAGCATGCATCCCTTAGACTGGCACAAGTTACTTAAGCAGCTTTTGAGACAACTTCTTGCAGTTCTTCAAGCCAACAGCACAATATCAGGTTAGCTTTACGAGTGCCAGTTATACGTATTTTCAGAAAAGCAGTATAGGCTTCTTTATTCAAAATTTCTGAAACCTGAAAACATCAAACCTGTTTATTTTATTTTATTATCATGTATTAATTATTAATACACTCTGCTCCAAAGATGATAGTTTCCTACAAATGTTTAGATATTCAAGATTTTTTTCTGGTTTACACGCACTTTTTTACTAGTTTGTCAATCATATAAGAAAAGGCAGAATAACATAAGAATGGAATAGAGGCCATTAACTTCCACTAAAATGAACACTTAGCGAGAAGTCACAAGTGAAAGCTGTTGGTTAACACCATTTAGCTTATACCAGCTAATCATTCGTGTTCTAGTGGAATCTGAGATTGATTTGTGAATGACTCACAAGTGGAAACAAAATAATCTAACACCATTCTACAGTTACGTTGCATAATTCGAGCAATTTTCACATCTGCTTTATACTCATTATACCAGTAGACAAAATGCTCATGTTTGGTGCTACATCTTAACATGCAGACTGCACAAGCTTCTTAAACCAAAGACGCCTTTTGCAGGGTAATAACCACAGCACAAAACTTTGAACCCTTTAAAAGAGTTCGATTTTCAGAGAATGGACTGTAAGGAATTTCTGAAAACCTATATTCCTTCCTAAAGGCCTAAACTAGAGCAATTTTTAACAATTTAGTTCCTTGTTTGGACTTGTCAACATTAAGTTCCCTTAAAGATAAAAAAAAAAAAAAAACAAAACCCAACAAACAGGAGGAAACTGTGTGAAGCCTATTCTGTGGAACATCCTGAAAACAAAAAAAACCCACAGGTTTGAAGAACCAGTTGCTCATCATGTCATTTCCACATTACTTCTCTACAAAATTTCAGTATGTTCTTCTTTCCTTTAGAGCAGTTCATGTACCTGTTTTTCTTCTACCCTTTCTGCAAGTTACAATATTTTTTTAATTAAAATCCTACAATTCTAGAAGGCCTTTAATAAATTCTTTACAGACACATAAATGCAAAGTTATCTTATTTCCAAGTATTTCTCCTTCCAGTGTCTATCTGAGGGATATAATTTCTAGTTCATATATCTTGCATATGAATTTTCACTGTCCAACTGGTGGGCAACCAACTAAGGCAGGTTTGCTCTCTTTTGCTCTCTTTCCTATAGGAAAGACTTGGCTGCAATTTTCTTACTAATTTGTTTTTAACATTCCATTGCATGGATTCTCAAGCATGCCCCACCTTCCTCTCTTCAGTTAAGTTTCAAAACATTCAAATATGGTATAGAAAAGTATAAGCAATACAGTACATCATAGAACACTCAGAGTAGGGTGATATTTGGAAACAATTTACTTCCAGAAGATCCAGCAATGGCATTTCGCATGTTCTAAAATTATTACTCAATTTTCCTTATCAGAGATGCTTGTGAATCACAATAGAATTTAACTGACATAATAAAAGTCATTTAAAAAAAAAAAGGAAAGAAATTTAAGATTTAATTTTTCCATATGCCAGCAGCAAAATATGACATGGGCTGAAACCCCTGTGCAATGCCACTACATACAACTGAGAGCTGGGGAACAGTTTTTTGAAGTACAAATAGAACTTATTTCATCTCTGTTCATTCTCCAGTAGTAAAGGTGGTAAAAAAAAACAAACCAAAAAACAAAAAAGCCACCAAAAAAACCCCAACAAGCAGAAATATAATGTGAAAGCAATAAATAATCCAGTTAAAGCCTACTTAGTGGCCATTTCACAGTTCCTGTAGTTTCAGGAATCTACTGATTACAGAATATTAACAGGCATAGAGTTTGAGATCTATGCAGTCTACACCCTCTTAACCACTGCAACCACCCATCTGCCTAAAAATCTTTCAGGTAGACAAAAAGTACCTTAATGTTGCTCTAGAAATAAATTAGCATGTTAGGTGGAAAGATCTGGATGGCTTTTTCTCCCAGGGGAACAAGCATTCTAGCTATAAAGAGATGCCATTAGTGCTTATGCTAAATAAAAATAGATACCAGCTGGAGAAAAAAATAAAAAATTTCACTGTTTCTGTCAAATTGCTGTATAAGAACCCGGTAGGTCAGTTAAAAAAAAAAATCTGGGTAAAAGGCTCCCAAAACGGCAGAAGAACAAATTTACTGGTATGAAGATGAAACTCAATACAATGTGAATCCACAATGGAAGGCTTCTCTATTTCAAAAATCATGGCCAGAAATACGCAATTAATATCTGACTATATGTTCTTACCACAGAAGGGTTAAATCTTATTAGATCTATGTTTCACTCATCCATTGCTTGTAAATCTTGGTAGAGCTACCACACAAAACAAAGACTTCAGGCTGTTTCCAAGGTGATAAATCAAGAGGCAATATTACATGTGGCAATAAGTTCACACTGCAGTTATTTAAGCCTAAAATCTTCTTTGCTAGAGGATCTGCAAACCTCTTCCCTCTCATGCCCCCTCCACCTCCTGCCTTGAGGTGGAAAATGGGTATTTTTCTGATCTTCCCATCAGGCAGATTCTCAGAAGGTTATATCAAATTTCAGTGATGGCCCAGCTTTCCTCAGAAGACAGCACCTATCACTTTCAGACCATTTTTATTGACATCTTTGCAAAGATTATTATTAGAATTTCCAAGAGATGTACAATTGTTTTGTTGTTAGATGTATGACTGTATTACACACCCTAACACAAGTTATGCCTGTACTCTAGTTCTCATTTGGAGTCCTGTGTAGCTTCCCTAACAAAATATTTGAATGTTGCACTCTTCTGGAACACAAAGATTACATTCATAATTTTATCAGAAGCATTTAATAGAGGACACTACATCAAATACTGGGCCTTAAAAGCCCAGATGCCTCAGTTCTATATTATGATTCCTGTATCTCATACAGATTCTGTGCCTGCTTATCTATTGTCAGGAAATCTGTCAGCTGATTGAGTTTGAAAAGTTGGGAAAGTTTGGAAAGTTTTCCCATTGAACAGGAAACAAGAGCCCATTTTTTTTTCCTCCTTATATTCTATTATAGCTTAATAATATGAAGCTGTCACATTTCATAAAATAATGTCATTTTCATCTAATGTAGGTAAAAGAAAGACCAGCATCTGAAAAATCAAACTGTTCTTGCTTCTCTTTCCATGGATCATAAATTATATTTTTTAAAGTATAGTCTTCAACTTTAAGCTCCATTTTCCCCATGTTTTCACTTCCTAAAATAATAAATGACGGACCAACACAGTAAGCAGATAGAATGAAAATCTGATACCATAAACCACCTTTTTTTTTTTCCTCTTTTTTTAACTCAAAAGCTTCAAGTACTTCTTGGACTGCTTCATTTTCTTACTTTTCTAGCTGCTTATGTACCGAGCAGTTGCTTTTATGAGCACAAAGTGCTGTTTTTAGTAGAAGTCTGGAGGGGTATGCACAAGAACATTAAGCAAGGTTGTGACCCAAGAGATTAAAGCTTTGATCCAGTAATGAGATAATCAGATATACTCCCAGCAGTGTTGCAGATGTGCTGTACAATAAAACAAAACTACAGCATCAAGAAATGCAGATCTAGAAAAACCATACACACAAAGTGATTGGGGAACACAAGGGTAAAGAAATAATGGCTGAAAAGCTACGTTCACTCCAAGGACTGAATGATTATTACAATTTCAACTTCAAAAATCCAAGATGAATGAGTAATTTGCTTTATGAATATTATCTTATATTTATACAGTACAAAAATACAGATTAAAAGTAAAAACTTAGCTTTCAAAATCCTGGAAGATTAGATTGAATCTAATCAGTTATAAAATACCTTATTGAACTATATCATGAAGGAAATATATGTACAGTCTTTATTAGAGAACACTGTCTCATTTTTAATTAAGAAAATTATCAGGCAGTAGGTAAATGCTGCCACACTTAATATGCTCCCACAGTAGGGAGATTTCAGGTGTTAAGGATAGAGAAAGGACTGTCATTGCGATGAATTTTTACACTGTGAAAACAGGAACTGTATTTTTCTATACCATAATGTACTAGTGACAGCTCTTACACACAACAACCAGCTGGTGATCAGTTATTGGAACTGTGATTATCCCAAGCGACACCTTGTTTAAGGGAGATTCCTCACCTATGTCACCTCATCCATTATCACTTAATAAGAAGTGTTAGACCTGTTTAAATGTTCGACATGGACAGAGATAAATTCTGATATTAGCATAATGAGGTCTAATGTCTCAATAAAGGGCACAAGTCAATAACTGCCATGAGCTCCATCCTATATTTAGCCAGTCTTTTCAAATTTCTAGGGGAGACACAGCCAAAATATTCAAAGGGTGAGGACGGTGTTTAGAAGACATTAGAATTAGAACATGGAAGTAAAATGGAATTATTTAGGTTGCTTTAGATTTTGAAGCTGGGATCAAAATATTACTGCTAGTCAGCAGTTCTGTTTTTGATTTTATCTGAAAACTATAAAGAAGGAAGATTTCAATGCTCAATTACTCAAAACTATTCCCACTGCACCGCAGGCTTTGCTACATACCAGGCAAACCCTGTCAGCTAGTCTTGTGTTTTACTTGTATACATTTCTATCATCTGTTTTCTCATTAACCAGATTTTTAAAGCTACTTTAATTACTGTAGTTTAAGGAAGATTCATCAGTTCTTAAAAAATACCTTAACATGTCATCCAATACCAGTTATTGAGGCTTTTTCAAAGAACTGCAATTTATGTTTTATATTATCTGAATTCAAAAGACTAAATGTGTAATGGTTATGTTAGAAACACTACTATTTATAAACACAGAAATGGATACCAGTTTGGTGCATGTAATAAAAAGTAGTAATGCATGAAATACAGGCAGTTAATGCAGACTGCTTCTTTTTACGGATGGAAAAAATAAGAAAGTCACATACAGCCATACATTTAGCAACACTCCAGAAAAATTAAATTTGACATGTCTAAGCTGCTCTGCACAATGAAAGATTAGTCACCAAGCACAGGGAAAATAGAAAGAATGTGAAATGTAGCCTGGCCACGAACACCAGCTTGAACACACCCCACTGTCCAGTACCTAGACTGAAACAGCATCAGTCAAAAATCCCAGCTGAAATTATCACCAGCCCTTGAAATTACAGTCACTTAGCATAGGGAAATATATTTGATTACCAAATGCTTCTTTTTCTAATTTTTCACATGGGCTGCAACTGTAGTCTTGAGCATACAGACACGAGTTATTGCAAGGAAACAACAGTTTATGCTCGTGCTTGTCATCAGCTCCCTGGGATTTGGAACGTCCAGCAGTGAAGCAGCTACTGCTTGGATAACTCAGTAATAAACAAAGCTTTCCAAGTCATGTTTTCCCAAAACCTAACATCAGTAACACTCAAGTGACCATATTTTTTTTACTAAAATTCAATAGCTCATGATCCTACTAGCACTGGTATTCATTCTAGACCTCTGAATACACCAATAAATTAGCATAAAAACCTCTATTACAAATTATTACAGCCAACTATTGAAGGGAAGACAATGAGAAAACAATTGTGTATGATTCTATCTTCTTTTTTACTCAGTAGCTATGTGATCAGACCACTTTCGCCTGGCATGTTTAAGACTTAGATTTAATTCTTCCTGTAAAAGCACTTGAACTTGGCCCTTCTTCCTCCCAGGAAAAGTCTCAAATCATCACCTTTTAGACCATCCTTTGCTGAATGTTCCCAGTCTATCAAGTGGAAGAGGATGAGGCAGAAGATCCTGGAAATCTTTCCTTCAACATGACTTAGCTATGAGGTCATCACATCATTTATTCATTTTGTCTTTTTAAGCATTTTGTACAAAACCTGAACATCTCAGCTAAGGCATGGAGATATATGCTTCACTACACATATGTACAGGGAACATCCTTTTCGAAATCTACTCCTAACTGAACAGAATTACCTGGAAACTGTGAACACAAATACAGATATAAATACTTACAAAAGTGCTCATGTTTTCCAACACCTGTAATTGGACTTTGATTTAATGTTCAAATCATATATGTGTCTAGCCTTCAGCAGTCAAAGTCTAAAGCTTTTATCAAGATATCCAACTTGTGAGTTTTGTACTATGACATCTGAGAACAAAGCATTATGTCTCATACTTCTTGGGAGAAAAATGATTTACATTAACTCAGGTGTACAATAGTTATAAAAGCACAGCCTAATACTGTTAAAGAAATACTTTGACATCCTGCTGATAAAATCATTCTACCCCTGCAGAATGTCAACAGCTAATCATATTCTTTCACAGCACAGATATTATACTGAGAAATTGACTTTGCCATCTGGCTCTCCAGAATTTTTATCAGGTCTTTTTAATTAGGTTCAAATCATTGATTTCCATTGTTCCCCAGCTTCTATCTTTTTCAGTACCGTTAAGACTGAAACCATTTCCAGTGCACTGCAGCGTTCTCAAGTGGAACCTAAAATGAATAGGGTTTTCCCACAGGTTTTCACACTTTACATCTGCTGGCAAAAGTTCTGTCATGCTTGCTTAGTAGTGCATATAATTCAATTTTTGTTTTATTAAGATATGAGGATGACCAATTTATTTAAAAAAAAAAAAAAGGTAAATCAAACAACCTTAAAAAGTCCAAATGAAAAACGGGCCCAAGGCTTATAAATTAGAGACATCTGCAAGAAGGCTGGAAGGTTAGTTTGCTATAATTATGATGAACACACTGAAATCAAAGTGGTTATAAAGACTTTCATTGGCCAGGACATATTTCTGTGTTAGATTGTTCTGTTGCAATGCTAAAGGCATTCATGTAGCATTTCAAGTTCTGACAAAATGTATAATATCCAAATACTGCTGTATAATATCCAAATACTGCTGTATACTTCAGTACAGATACAGTAAATTTCAATTCTTGGAGCAGAAGGCCCTGCAAGACTATTTCTTTTAAACCTTACACACAACCATAATTACAGTAACTTTGATAATGTTAACCTATGAAAAAGACACTGCTCTTTGTAAGAGAAGTGTTATGAATTTGCATTCATAAGGAGAATTGAAGTCCCTAAATATATAAAGATGATCTTTAATATGATTTTCAAAGTATATAAATCCTGATCTGAACTTCTCAAAAAATTGAATAGGGAGAACTTGCATAGAAACTATAATCTTATTTTTGGTTAAAAGAAAAAAAAGGGGAAACCAAAAAACCCAAACCAAACCAAAGAAACAAGCAAACGCACACACAACAACTTGGTTTTACAATCCAAATGCCGAACATCGAGGATTACATTCTCCAGTCATTTAAATCATTAATAATATACAAATATCTATGCATTTTAAAAATAAAATGTGGCAAATCCTTTGGAAAGGAAACTAAACCTACCATTTTGGGTTCTAGGCAACAAGTCTGTCAAAGATTTCAGTTACAATGACAAGATACAGCAGTACTACTCCAAATGTCACTCACAAGGCACTGTACTCACATTTGAGGTCCAAATATATCCCAGATTTCCTGGGCTTTCTCACTGATGACCAAATAAACTTTTGGTGGGGAAGCTGACAAGCTGTGTTTGCTTGGTACTAAAGCAATAAATTCCCTGGAGGGCAGGTTTCTGCAGGACAGTGTTTTAGTTTCCAGTTGAGACATGAAGGATTTATCACTGGAACCATATTATTTCCTTTTCCCCCTCCTAGAAGATAGGGGAAAATATTATAGTGCGTTTGTTATGTGCAGTGATACCAGTATGTGTCTATCTCTTCATGCAGTGGATGTAAACAGAACTTTCAGGATGGTCACGTAAGATACTGGAGAGTACTTGGAAATTCAGCCTGCAAAATATTTATCTTCAGTATGTCTAGAATTAAACAGAACCTGCCTCTCACTGAAGCAATTATAACCCATGGAAAAATTTTACTCTAAGGGTGTACTAACCCCATATCCACTTAATAATGTATCAGTAGCAGAGTTTACTTCAAAACATATCAGAGAACCTACAGTGCAGTAAACCTAAGGCATCAGAATCAAAATATGGTGATACTTGGCAATTAAAGCCAGTCAACCAGCACATATGTCTGTTCATGCGTATGAAAGGGGAAGGAGAAGGTGCAGGACAACTTCCCTAAGTTTTAATTGTAAGAACCTCTTCTACCTACTTGAATTGTGCACTTGGGGCACTTTCATTGGGACATATTTGTTTTGAGATTACAACAAGAAAATTGTAAGGAAAAAACAACAAATAAAATGACCTTGCACTAGGCGTGGTGTGTCTCTTCAAGAGGCCTGTTGTTACAGGGCCAGGTCTGCTTGAGAATCTCAGTGTAATTACTTGCATGAAATAGCACAAAATCATTGATCCAAAACATTTGTGATCCAAAATATTCTCCAAATAATCTCCAGAAAACTCCTGCTGGACAGCTCTTCCTCATTTTGTATTCTTGCAGCCTATCATCACTGTCTATGCAAGAGGGCATTTCTGTGCTTTTTGTTCTTTCAGAATTAAATATTGCTTCTATCCCCACTGCAATCCTTCTCAGATTACTGAAATCTGGCAAGCACATTACCTTTTCCATCATCCTGATCATTAATGAGCAAATTTAGTAGAAACAGATCACAGAAATTTTCCTAAGAAAAATTCCTTGATACAACCTACAAAATGAAACTAAAACACAGAAGAGTGCTTTTTGAGGGCTCTTTTCTAACCATTTACACATAAACTTTGGGTTAACTTCCCTAGCCTAGTTTGGAAAATGTTATAAAAGTCTCGAAAGATTTTTCTTTAAATCAAGGTATGCATCCACTGCTTCTCTATGCAAAGGCTTGTTACCCTGCCACAGAAGAAAATTAGCTTGGCTTTATAAGATTTGTCCTGGACAAACCCATATTGACGGTTGCTAACTTGTAGGTGTTCAAAAGTAGTATGTTTAGTTCACTGTTTTTCCCAAAATAGAAATCAGGCTGCCTCACCTGTAATTCTCCTGCTCTTATGTTTTCAAAAATCGCAGATGCCATTTCAGTCTTCCACAGACTCACCTGTCCTTCAGCACCTCTAAGATCATTCTGAATGGCTGTGAAATTGATTCAGGATTAATTTAATGTGGTCCAGCTGTCTTGAAATACCCCAATTCTTTTATGTTCCATTAGATAATACTTTGCCTTTTTGGCATTAAAATTAACTGCCTCCTTCAAGAAATCACAGTTGGCCTTAACCACAGTTAAGGAAAAACATATCAAACACTTGTACTGTCTGAAATGTCTTGCTCTGCAACTTTTCATTTTCACTGAGTAGAGATTAAAAAAAAATGTTTTTCCTTAGTGGTAGCAGACAGAAATAATGTCTGAATACTTTTATATAACTGCAGCTCATTTTGTACTCTCACCTTTCTAGTTCTGCACCTATGTATTCACCCTGAGTAACCTCAGTTCTTCTGTACTACAGTTTTAAGATGATTTAACAACTCCTAATTTATCCAAATTGGACTCCTGTTACACTTTCTGTCTCTCTCTCTTCCCCTTCCTCCATTAAAAGAACTAAAAATAATAAAAGCTGTTGTTTCCTTGCATTCTCTTTAACCTTCTTTCACCCAGTCCAGGTTCACATGAAGCACAATCCACAATTTACCCAAGTTTACTGAAATCTATTATTGCATTATCTTCCATTCTTTCCTGAGGAGCAAACTCTATTGTTTCATGACCCATCTTCCAAAGTGACATTCCTCCAGTATATTTTCCTAAGTAGTCTGCCTTTTATCTATATATGTTGTGGTAATTAAAATGAACTAAAAACCTGCTGTTTAGTGCATATTCACCAAAAGTCTCCAAAAACCTGGGCTTCCTTATTTAGAGGCCTGTATCAGGTGTTCACCATCAGCAGGATTTTACTTTTTTTGCTGTACATTTACAGACACTTAAGCCCTATCTCTGTTCTAGACATGAGGGACTCATTGTTTAGAAATATCACCTGAGTTGTTTTGGTTTTTGTTTTGTGGTTTTGTTTGTTTGTTTTTTGTGGGTTTTGTTTTGTGTTTTTTTTGGAAAGCTATACCAAACTCCAATAGTATTTAAGACTATACTATGGGAATTATTCCTTCAAGTATCCATATGCCAATTACAGAGCTCTACTCTGTGCTAAGACCTTCAGTTCCTCTTTCTTATTGTGTATATTTCTCAGTTTCTTTCTTACGTCCTTCATAGGAAGCTAGATGCATATTTGATAGAGTAATATTATTCTTCTGCTTGTTCCTCTTATGACATTATTATGAATAAAGTTCTCTAATTTATAATCCCCTTTCACTTAGTTCTTTTCACAGTTACAAGTGTTATTTCTTGCTCTAGAGGTTGCTCAACCACTCAGAAATACTTTAGCAATTTTTTTTTAATTGATCAGAGACATTTTTGATGATTCATTGTTAAATGACTCTTACTTTACTTCATTCTGTGATAATACATTAGAAAATACATTTTCTATCCTGTGAGAAGTTCCCTTGCAGGGTTTTTTGCCCTCAGAGACAGCTGTACTGAGAATATAACAGTAGTGCAGGCAGAAGCCCATTCCTTAAATAACTAAAATGCAGGCTAAGTCCACATTTCAGACTCCATGAGTGATGTAGATTGATTAACTCAGGTACACAAACGCTGTGATAGGTTCATGCTTTTACAGCAGAGGATGAAGAGTCCTACAGGAGAACTGCAGCATATTCTTGACACATTTTAGCTAACTCTTACACACTGATAAAAGCACAGCCACTGCAACACAGTTCACCTCTTCAGCTTCTTAAACAGACTTTCCACCTTCCAGTGACTCTGCCTACATTAGAGTCAAATAAGCAAACTCAGCCAAACAAAAGCCCTCAAGTATTTTTTCCAGTTGAGAGAAACAACTCCTGCTCTCCTACAACCACTTTTCTTCAGGGTGGTAGAAAGAAGACGCAAACTCTCTGCTATGAAGCTTTCTCTGCTGTGGGAGAATCAATAACACGGGTGACAACTTCTCAATTGCCTCTTTAATCCATATTCCTGCATTTACCACAGTTTAACTTCTTCCCAGTTCAGTTTCCTTCATGGCTATCCCACTATCCAGATACTCACAAAACTAAGAAACCTTTCCCCCTGATATTTTAAATGACACAAATAATTTAATTTTACCCTGCAGAGTTTATGAACTATTAACTATAGTTTAAGAACTACATCATTAAACAACTATATACTATACATATATACACACACACAAAAGGACAAAACTACCATTACCTCTTCCATGTCTCTTTTCTCTCCCCTGTGATGAAAACCACGCTGATGATAAAGGAAAGAACAAACGGTGAACAAACTTGCGTAGTCATTTCTTCTCAAACCATCCCCAGCGAGGAGGCTGCCCACAGGAAAGAGCCCAAAGCTGGGCAGAGGCACAGCTGGAGCCCTGATTTTAACACCTCCCAGGAACTGCTAATCATGGGTTGATTGGGAATCCACTGTGCCAGGCTCCACTCAAACACAAGAGCTCTGCCCTAGAGACTACAATATATTGAAAATTGATCATACACAGAATAATTTTTAAAAATCCATTTTGCGTAGAAGATAAGTAATGCACTGTTCATTTATCAACTTCAGAGTTTTTCTGAAGCTATTCAGTGTTTTCTGGAAAATTGTTGAAACCTTTCCTTTTTTGTTTGTTTGTTTGTTTGTTTGTTTGGTGTTTTTTTGTTTGGTTGGTTTTGGTATGTTTGTTGTTCTTTTTTAAATCCACAGTTCTCACCAATAAAAAGCCCAAAACCTCAATAACACCTATTAACTGTCTCTCAGCTTGACATACGCACACTTGCCGATTGAGTCTGCCTAACCCACATTGCCAAAAAAGTAAAAGTAATAATAATTACACTAGTTAAAGATGTGCCTGCCCGGAAAAGCTGTGTCCTGTGTGGCCACTTCTGGCAGCAGGAATTGAACTTCAGCACAGCGTGCTTTGCCAGAAGTCCTGCGCTGTAGCACCATTCCCTCAGCCTGGCAAGTGTAAGTTATAGTATGTGGCAAGTAGAGGCATCCATATGCTGTTAACCTTTTCAGACCACTGAAGAACAGATGGTCTCGGATTAGCTGTTGACGAGCTGTTAATGTAACTATCCATCAATGCCTTTAATTACAGTTTTCTTGTTTTCAAAACAGCCCATATTGATTTTTTTTTTTAAAAAGCAGAACATAAAATAAACTGCTCTGTAAACACAGAATAGACTTATAAACACAAATAGACCCAGACAGTGTTGTTCTTTCTCGTCCTGTGAAAACTCCATGTGAACAAGCATCTATATAAAATCATCAAAGATATATTGTAAATAAAAGTGATCTTAATGCATGTCAAGGGTTCCTTTGCACCAGGTCTACCGAGGACAACATTTTAATGACCTGTCCCCAGAATCCATAAATTATGTACTATGTAAAAATTTCTATTATGAAAAATCTTCCTGCTTAGAAAATGCAGTTTAAAAAAAGTATCATTTTCTGCTTTGGCAAAGAATAGACATATTTCCATAAATACCTTATGGATGAAAAATTACTCTGCCTTCACATAGTTAGGATATTGGTTTGGTAAACTCTCTGAGGATAATACAGTGAAAGCTATTTCATTTTTATTTTAATTACAGTGAATTACTTGTGAAATGAAAAAAAGTCTTCCAGAGATAACAGCGTCACATGCCCAACTTTCTTGCTTCAGGACCCAGTTGATAGCCAGTCCAATTTAATATAGTCCAAGACACTTTATTAGCATGCTGGCTGTACAGGTAATTCCCTCAGTCACATGTGCACCTTCCAGAGAAGAAGTGACATTGTTTCTTCTGTCTTGGATACTACTCTGCTCTCAGTCTTTGTGCAGGAAAAGCCAGTGGAAAAATTAATCATGATGTCCAGTTTTAATTTTTTACTATTTTAATGCCTCAAATCCAGATTTTTATATGATGCATGTCCCTCACTATGTGAACATTAATTAAAGTTTTCCAGAGTTCTTTTTGCACAAAATCTTTTGTACCAATTTAAAACACTTCTATATTAAAAAAACAAACAAACAACAAAACAAACAAACAAACAAAACTTCACACAAAAAAACCAACCAAACACCATCACTGAAAACTCTGATTCACTCACAGAACACCGTCAGTGTTTTATTTTCTTGTACATGACAGCTTTTCCAGATTGGCTGGAAGCATTAAAACTCAGGGTGTAATAAGCACCTACTACTGTGTTCCAGGTAACCAGTGTTACAAGTTTTACGGCACCATAACTAACCACAGCTGAATTTTACAGGCAGCAACAGGAGTGGAAGTAACCTGTGATTTTAGGGCTGATCAGCATCGATTTAACTGCCTCAACAGATGAAGGGAGGAGAGGATTAGAGTCAAAAGGGTAAAAAAATAAATGTTTATCATTATTAAAAAAGGCAACAAAGCTGCAAGGAAGGAGGAAGTAAGAAAAGAGAATGGGAGAAACCAGTCTATGGTATTCCTCCTGAATTACTTGGAATGTCAAAATGGCAGGCAAACCTGTAGATATTTTGCCTCAGGGTCTTACCTTAGCAAGGCTCAGTGGAAGTAGTATGGGAAGAAAGTCATGCAAACAATGGTATAGCAGCAGAAAAGACAAAAAACACCCCAGATTCTCTCTCAATATATACACCCTGTATGTTTGTATACGTATATATATGTGGAGATAATGTGTTCACACACTCACATATACTAATCATATGCCATACAATACTGAACAAAACTTACAATTTTTAAAATATGTCAGTAAGTGCTAAGGGTGGCATAGAACTATAGAAAAAAAATTAAAAATAGTAAATATTTGATAGGTGTTTTGAACCGTTTGCAAATATATACAGCCAAGACGTGACCTAACAGACTGTATACACAATGTATCAACCCATCTCAAGGTCTCTTTCTGTCATGACCCCTGAACTTTTTCTTCAGTGACTGCTCAAAATCAGTTGTAATTTATTCTGATGGCTGTAATTTGCTACACATTTTTGAGGCATTAAAGCTATTCTTTGATTAGTGATTACGGTGTATCCTCATCAGTTCTAGAGTATTATCTTAAATGAGTGCTCACTACAACGGCTCTGACAGGCCATAGTGTAGTTCATGTAAAGGTCAGTGGTTCCCTTCTGACCCCAGACAGTAAAGGCTGGAAGTCAGTGCTGTCCAATGGCTATTTCGTCCCCTGTGTGAAGTGAATTGATGGGTTTGGTCCAGAGCTTTAGTGGATAAATACCCACATCACAAACTATCACTGGAATTGGTGTTACTAATGTCATGCTCAGCAGGTCAAGGGGCGATCTGGCAGTGAGACTAAATTGTGTGTGCAAACCTAGAAGGAAAGATAAAAACAGATGAACTAGGTGGCCTAGGAAAAGAAACATCCTTTCCTAAAACTGTTTTGGTGCTGTTGGTCCAAGATTCTTAACAATCTAAAATCACTTTCCAAAAGAATATATCACTGGGAGGATTTCTAAAACAACTAACTGTTGATAAAATGTGAGATTTATTGGCAGCTATGAAAATTTAAAGGTCCAAGAAGTATATAATATTTAGACTGTGCAATCTTCTCAATTAGTCTGTACTTTACAAAATCAAATTAACTGAAATTAGTCAATGAAACAGCTGATCTGGTCTTTGCATTACCCAACCTTCTGCCAGCACAAATTTATCCTTTGTTATGTAATGTCCAAATAATTGTACACATTCCAGTGACACCATTTTCACTGAACTTTTTTCAGTATTTTTCTTTAGACTTTGTTTAGCTGCTTTTCTTTAGGATTAGCAAAATTTGAGTTTACAAGATTTGTTGGGAACCATATGCAGTCACTTCTTGAACAGCTGAGAGTTTTCTGCTCTATTTTATGCCTTTTGAATGCCATGGGGTAAAAATTATCCATCTCACACCCTTTTCAGAGTTTTGTTGGTTTCCAAAGGAGATTTGTAGTATTTACATGACATTCTTTCAGAAAGGGACTGTACCACAGCAGCATTAGTATAAGATAAACACTGCATGTTTAACAGAACATTTTATTCTAGCATTTACTCCTTTTGTACAGATCACATGCAAGGTATGCAATTTAATCCATGCACATGATTTGGCATGGATTTTTTTCTGGATAAAAGTTTAAAAAATTATAATTATAGATAGTGTTCCTATCCATTTATACAAATAAATGAAGGTGTATTGTGTTATTCTTTAGAACTAAACACCAGTGCTGTGTAAGTCAGAGGATAACTGATGGCAGTGAGACTACAGGCCTGAGAAAAATATTCTGCTGATTTTTTTACATTCTGTACCTAATGCACACCAGTCTGGGGTGGAATGGGTGCTTCAGGAAGTTATGGTTGTCCATATTTCCTCTGGAACTGGGATAATCTAACAGTGTCCCACACCAGGAAATATCTCCTTTAATTGTGGTACTGTGTTCACTCTCCTAAATACAGTTAAAGGATCCACATAAAACACCTACACCAGACTGTACGGAATTCTGTTCTAAAAAGAAGGTAGGCAGGAAAAGACAAATAAACTCCTCTTCATGCCACGTGGCAAAATGTGAAATAAAACACAAACAGTATTTTTCAGGGAAAGGCACTGATTTTAAAGAGAGGAATGAATTCCAATATGAGCGAGGTCCAAAAGATGAGTACACTGAACCAGCATGTCCTGGGCTCTGTGTCTCCCCGCCAGGGCAGTGCCCTCTCATGCTCCCTGGGCCCTGCTGGGTCTTCAAACCACCACTAAATCTCCAGCAGATTTCAAATTTCCAAGTGCAATAGGCACCTGTGCCCAAGCGTATCTGCTACAGAGCTACTCTGTCCCCAGCTGAGCCCCAGGTCACCTTCAGAATTGTGTCTTTAATAAACCAGGTGATACCCCAGCCCTCAAACTGCACCATTCCCTACGCATTTAGTCCAACAACCGCTTCTGGGATTGTTTCTGGTGATCATAAATGTCCTGACAACCATATGCACTAATATTTAATGGAATTAATTAAATAATTGCCAAGCTCTTCCACTCGAGTCATTACAGCCTATAAAAGAGAGCTATTCAAGTTGTTTACTGACTCTGACAGAAATACAAAGATAAATAGACATATTAAAGTGTATAATCAAGCTCTCTTTTGTGGGGACTAAGTTTATTTTAGCAGTGTCAATAAACGTCTGCTTATATGGGTTCAGCAATAACGAATGTTCACCAGGAGGTACATTTTAGAAACAAGAACCAGAGAAAACCTCTATAAACACAAATGGGAAGATTAAACGTGGAGTGAAAACTAAATCTGTTAGGAATTTCCCTTGAATTTCTGTAAGTGAGTAATTCGGGAAAAGCACTACTTTAAATTTTGTCATAGGATAGAAATCTAGTTTATAAAAAGATTGGAAAGGTAACCAATTTACTTATTAAAAATATAGGAAACATGAATTACAGTATTACTGAGTTATTAAATTTTAATTTAAAAATATAATTTATAGGATGAAAACTGCTCTTTCTTAATCATGCTCACTACTATGGAACAGCTTTAGTAAAGTACACTATTATATAATTTTACTTTCCTGTTAAGAAATTAATTCTGAGTATTAGAAATTGCTTGAGATGTTATACTTACACTTCATTTTATATATGCATACATATATATATATATAATATATTAATAAACAAACATCTTTTTTGCCTTTCAGAGCCTGGCCACAGACTTTTCATGGGGGGACAAGAGAAGAGAGTGGTGTTCACAGCCTGCTTGCATTTCCATCTCACAAGCTGTCATCTCTCTGCATTATTCCAGTGGCTGTCTTTGACATTATCCTCCCGCTGGAAGGTAACTGCCAAAAAAAGAGTTGGAATGAAAAGGTTTCCAAGCTGCCTATCTCATGTCTCCTCAGTTGTCAGAAAGCAGCATCCAGTGTCCCTCCATTTTCCACCAAGTCCGATCCCTTCTCACCACCAAGGACTTAGGACAGCATGGGTAAGACATGTCAGTGCAGTGGTAGGCAAAGGAGAAAATAAAAAGGGAAATATGCAAATTAATTCATTTTTCCATAGGTACCCTAAAATCCCATAATTTGTTGATACTGATCTTTGCTAGGAATAGACTGGTTTCAATCTAAATCTATAGTCATAGAGCTCAATTAAGGTCCAGATGAACAAATCAGGCCTCCTCATTGCAATCGTTTCTTCCTAACAGGGACATTGTTCCTTCAGAGTCAATGAAAATCTAGTTTTAACACTGGTGCTTAATTTATTGTCAAAGTAAGCAGTCAGGATTTTTAAATTATCAAAGGACGAAAAGTATGCAGTTTAAATGCATCAGTTCTGTTCTCTTATTAAGGTGGGTCTCTCTATGCTTTAAAATAAAAGTCAGGGAATAGTCAGACTTGACAACTAACATTATGTGACCTCTATATTTGTTTATGAATATATGACAGCTAGGCCCAGATAGGCTGGGATGTTTCAGACAAGTCACTCTGAATCAACTCTACACTATAATTAAGTATTACTGATAAGTGTCAACTATTACAGTAACCTCACTAAGAAAAAGCATAAATAAATTTATCTCTCTGAAATGCAATAGTCTGGGCTTTTTAAAAAAGTCTCATGCACAAGTGCAGGGGACAAGTGTTTGAGAAATCTGGATGTCACAGGACTCTTACAATATAATTCTACTGTCTCCTTAATTGTCATGGAAAATGCAGTGAGATTAACATTGATAGGAGCATTACTAAAATTCTGATCACTAATATTCTCAAGAACAGTGTTAATTTTACATGCTAATGAGTAGATAAAGAGAATGAAGATCCCTGAGGGAGAAACAGAGGTTGACTGAGGTATGATATGCCTCTCAGTCTGCAGTCAAATGTGATTGTGGATGTGCTGTGTTTCCATAAGCTGCCAGACACACTTGCTTTCTGCTTCGGGTGGAGCTATTCTTTTTCATTGTTAATGTTAGGGGGTTTATATGTAGAATGAAGACCAGTGTGATGAGTTGTTCTTATGAGTGTAATGCTTTACTAATGTAAATAGCACTTTCATTAGGGTATTATGGTAAGGGGGTATAATTATAGGTGGGATAATTAACATGGAACATGCAAATCTTAACTTTCAGGGAATGCTTAATATAGGACACTAAGTAATGTTGCCTGACTACAGTAATACCTTGGTGCTCTCTTTTAATCCTCGTCACTGAAAGAGGAATTTATTCCTTCAGGTATTTCAAATCAAGCTGCAAATACTGCAGTGAAACAAAAACACAAAACAAACAAAAACCGAAATACCACAAACACACAGGGAAGAAATACAACAGCAAAATAAGTCAACTGTCAATCTATATCATTCGTTAAGTAGAAAAGAGAAACAAAGCCCTCTATTAATTTTCTCTTCAATAAAAAAAAAATACTGATAAACTTCTTGGTAGACAGATATTCTGGCAACAGATTGTCAAAAACATGTCACCAGACCACACAAGTAACCCCCACTCACTTACAAGCTGCCTGCAAAGTTAATCTAAGAACCTGTAAACTATCCCAGCTTTGGAGTATAAATTCAGAATGTTTTAAATGTTTTTATTTACATTTCAAAACACACAGGCTTGTTAAATATGAAAAGACCTAAATTTAACCTCAATATTAAGATCTATCTGTAATAAAAGAAAATATGTACACAGCTCCCCCGCCAAAAAATACACAGTTACATACCCAATAACAAGTGACACTTCACATGCTGATTTCAGAGCAGTAATGGACATCTGCTCCTCCATGCCAAATGTTGCAGTGCTTGGTGTTAGTTTAATAGTTGAATTCCAGCTCAGATTTTTCAGGGGAAGATTTTGCACCGGCTGCTTATTGTCAGACTAAAGATTTACCTAAATCTTTTCTGAGAACTTGTTCCATCACCAGGGTCCACAGTGTGCCGCTACTACATGAGATAGAGATAAAAACTTGTAATTACTTAACGAGTCCATTTCTGTTCCTTCTGTTTCTCCTAAACCCTTCCTCTGTTCCAGCAGTCATTAGGCAAAGGGGAAGGCCCTTGTTAAGCAAACCGTGTACTGCTGCACCAGTAATTGCTTTTTGGTTGTAGCAGCTGTTCCATCGTGTTACAGCAGCAAGAGACACCTCCTTAATGACTCTGAGAGACACTAAAACCCTGACTGGACACAGCCTTGGGCAACCTGCTCTGTCTAACTCTGCTTAAGCAAGGGTTTGGAATAGATGTTCTCAAGAGGTTCTTGAAAATGTAAACTTCTTTGCAGGTATTTTACTTTAATTTATGTTTTTTATTAGAAAGCCGGAGATGTAAAATGAAAGTTGCATATAAGTGAAAAAGTATGATTTCCCACGCTCTTGTTTCCTGATGGATGAGCACTGTGGACAAGAACCAGCTAGACTCTTCCCTTTACCTCCAGATGATGTTTCTGTAGTTGACTAACTACTCTTGATCCCTCTGATTTTCCCTGTATGATGTCGATGCTTTCTGTAAGAGGATACCATTGCCTCAAAACCAGCACAAAGGCTCCATTTGAGACACAGCTGCACTAAGAAAGACTGCCTGGCAGAAAAAGCATGAAGGGGGTATTTTGCTTGGAAGAGTTTGGCCTCAAAAGAGAGATTGGGAACTATTTGCGAGAGATGTACTGGCAGGAGATGAGTAACAGATACAAGGAGGGCAGCTGATAAGATAGAGACAAAAAAATAAGATGCATTACATATTCAATCCAGGATCCACATATTGCATCAAGAAATACCCAGGACGTTCTCCCATTTCTCAGATTCCAAGAGGTAATATAAATGGACAAACATGTAATAGAATAGGACATAAAATGTCCTAAGCAATGCATCTGCTCTATATTGAATTGAAATATGTCGATGCACAGGCTTACATATCCCTTAGGCCAAAGACTCTTTCAAACAGAATTTTTGGTAGCTAAAGCAACATTTGCCTAAAGCACCTGTCATGCATCTATTGAGAACTGAGTCATGTGATTTCTAAGTATATATCATCATGGGCTACTGTCAAGATCTGGTGGTGACCTGATGTTGAACACTGCACAGAAGTGTATTCTAATTTTGTTCAGGAAAAGCAGGAAAAAAAGATACTTTGCTCAGAAGACCTTGGCCATGATGAAAAGAAAGGCAAAGCCAAATCATAACACAGGAGGATACAGACCTTCCAGACCTGAGTAGACCTTCCAGACCTGTGGATATCTGAGTATATGTAGCTTAGATTATTTTAACTTCTCATAACACCACTTGGACTGAACAGTGTTGTCCCTCCTCCACTCTGTTTAATTTTCCTTCTCCTACCATAATCAGGCATTTCCCTGTTGGATACAGTATAAGTGGCCCAAGCTGCCAGCTGCAGTATAGCTGGCCTCTTCTGGCAAAGAGGAGTTGTCCTGTTTTCCATACCTTCCTTGCCTCCACCATTCAGAGTCATATTTGGCACAGCAAGGCCCACAGGGGTACTTCACTGTTAAGAAGACATGAGGCATCAGTGCTTTGAAGACCTCAGTGTGATTGGTTTCCCAGCTGCAAATGATGCCACTCACCTTATTATGCGAAGTGTCTGTATGGAGCTATTATTGCTTGGCATCTCTGTCCCAGGTCCAAGCAACTAACAGGCACAATATCAGATCAAAATGGACATGACTGCAGGCAGCCAAGACTCCCTGCATTCTCACAAAGCTTTTTAAAATTATTTTTAATTAAATCAAAGCCAGATTTCCAAGTCAAATCCAGGAAACTGTCTTCATCTGTCTTAAATTTACACATCTACTGGGAAGACACAATAATTATCACCTACCTGTTTTTATTATAGATATAGAAAATACAGAAATTTAACAGATTTATTATATCAGAAAAGAGGTATCATAAATATATATTGGTTTATATTGTTTCTCTTTCAGCTGCTGGTTTAGTTGGGATGCTCTGTTGAACATTTTCCCTTTACAAGGGAAGAAAACACAAACAGAAAGCTGTGCTCAGTCCTTCAGTCCTCACTAAAAAGCTCTTTAAGGCCGTAATACCTGGACAGGAGGAAGAGAAAGTTATTGTGCCAAACTGCTGGTGATCAACACACACTGGTGGAAAGCCAAACCCAAGCAGTTTGTATCAGTAAAATGAACAGGAAGTAACCAAAATCTGAACAGCATGAGCTAGGAGACTGGGATAATCTCCCACTCCAAAATACAAAACACTGCATCTTACAGTTCCATCTTCTGAGATCGTACGGTACCTAAAAGTAAGTGGAGACTATAAATTTATATTATTACACATGCCATGTCAGTGGAGAAAGCACCTAGACTTACAACTCCCAAAATAAAAACCAAACAAGTAAACAAAAATCCAGGAAATAAAACCCTTCTCTCTGGCACCACTGTCACCCTGTAAGACCTTGAAGTTTTGGATAATTCTTCCATGGCATTAAAGCCTCACTGCCCTCCTGATCAGCCTGCAAGCTCTCTCAGAAAGGTTCCTCTCATTTGCTCAGGACCAGCTTTCTCTGACTGGTCTCAACGGCTCCCCAGCTCAGAGAGCAGATTTTCTCATCTGGTATCTCACTAGGCAATTTCCATTGCTCTACTTTAGGAGCAGACAACCCGAGACCATCAGTTTCCTTCAGTTTAACCAGTCTATTTAGCATAGTCAGTGCTTTACTGAGAAAAATCATATCATGTTATCTCTCCTTAGATTACTCTTGTATCTGTTCTTGCACAGTGTGTGATCTATGTCATAGTCGCAGCCAGCAAGTGCCAGATTAAATACAGACTGAGTAAGAGTGGTACATGAAATTGATAAAATAAGTCCGGATTTATAAATTATACATACATTCCCCAAATTGTCATATCTCCCAATCTTTTTTCTGATATTTGCCAGATTTTCTTCCACCAGTCACTGTCACATCACAGCTTCTCCTTTCTTTTTTATGTCCTGATTAACAGGACATCTATATTCTCCCTTGAGCTCTCTTCCTCCCAGCAAGATTGTTTTCCATATCCCTACAGAGGGGCCAAGAAAGAATTTGTGAGCCTGAGATGCTTCTTTTTCAAGATATACAATGTGATCTAATAAAAGATAATACTTTTTCTTATAAACGTATCTCCATGAGTACAATTCAAATGCTACTATAGAGTTTCAGAAAAAAAAATCTATATCAAAACAATTTATTCTTAGATTACTTTTTAAAAAAATCAAATGTAGACCTCTTTTCCTACATGTTAGGGGATTCTATTAATCTTTTGGGGCGAGTGGTTTGACGTCAAATGTTGATAAAGACTGTGGATTGTGCAATAGGAAAAAACAACTAAATATGGAGTGGTTGGATTCTACTGGTAGCACTAATTCTTTAGTGATGTTCAGGACACTTTTGAAAATCACTGTGTCCATATACACCATTTGCACCTCCTGCTCTATTTTAAAACTTCGCCATCAGAGTAACTAATCTAGAATAAACAAATACAGAAAAAAACCAGTAGTTTAGAGAGGTTTGAGGGATTTGGGTGTGTAGTTGTCCAAAATTTTTACCAAGCTTTATGTCTTTAGCTTCCCTAATTAGTTTTCAGTACTCAGAAATTGCTCAGACAATGTTGCTTAGGGGTGTTGCAAGATTTCTCAGTAAAGAGTCCACAGTTGTGAAGCACTGACATGCACATGGTTTTATAGGCCAAAACATACTAAAGAAGTACCACATTTTTTTTAAGAGGTAAGTACCACTGATATACCAAATTTAGCTAAGAGAACAATGTATAATACAAGAAAATGGTTCTTTAACACTGAATTTCCTTCAGTGCTTTAGCAGAACCACTACTCATTTCTACCCCACAGTCAAGTATCCCATATGATTTTTCTATCTTTCTCTGCAACAATTTTGTTGGAATTAAATGAGTTCATATGGAAACATAATACTCAGTGCATACATGTACCCGTTGCAAGTTGTTTTCATACCTTGTGATCAGTTCCACAATTTTATTCAAAATTAAGGGGAGGTGCACACAGGTTTTAATTCTCCAGTGACTTCTCCTATACTATTCCATCTTGAATAAGTGCCTCTTTGTTTTCCAAAATGTGTATTTTTATGATGTGTATATTACACACATGAGACACTCAAAGCAGCTGCATAAGCATCACTTTACATGATGGGTTGACAGAATAAGCACCCTCTTGAAAACAGGACTGTCTTGCAGTTTTATTGTTTAATTGCACACTGTGTGTTGCCTTTGATTTTCCTTTTTTTATAATGAGCCTAAAGTTACGCTTTTAGCCCTACACTGATGAGAAGCGTCCAAATACATAATGCGTGAAACAATGTGTGAGAAATATCAAAATAATGTGGTTGTGCTAGGCATGTCTGACTGATAGAGTTTGGAGACTTCAGTGGTTCAAGGAAAGTGGTTTGTTCTGCCTGTCTTATAGTAAAATTAAATTTTCAGGTAAAAGGCAGTATTGTGCACAGACTGGATGAGTATACATTGAGACAAACCCTGGAGTTCAACTATTTTTTCTTGCACAGAACTATTTAGACAACACAAAAAGAAAGCAAAGTCCTTTACTATTACAAGGTACAGTTCCTGGGTGTCTTCTGTCCTACCACTTCATAGCTGCCAGAAGAATGTGTCTGAGTCTTAAAAAACAAGTTTATGCGAGAGACAGTGAGCTTGTTCCTACCTTTTCCTTGTCAGAAGGGCAGTAAATGCGTTAAATCCTACTCTTAATGCTCCCATTGTGTAACTTCTTGTGCATAAGGGATACAACAGCCCAACCTCTGAATGTCACATTTTATTCAAAAATGTTCCTTTCTGCAAGGTGGTCTAAAAGCACAGTAGCTCTGCAGCAAGGACTCGTAAAAGTCCTTCATTTCAAAAGCACATAAAAACTTTTTCTCCATGTTTCACTTGTAATATGAATGTTTTGTTAAAGTTAATAATAGCTATGTGCTGATTACAATTTCACTTGTCCATGCTGAACTTAAATCTATATTGCATGGTTTGACCTTGAAAAATATTTGGGCTTAGTATCTAAAAGACAAAAACACTCAGTGATAAAAAAAACCCACAGAGTTTTTAAAAAGAAAAAGGATGAGACTACCAAGAGTAGCTTAAGATATGCCATGCTTTTGTAAGAAAATGAATACGTGATGTTAGCAAATAGCACATTTATCACCTGACTGCCTAAGAAAACTACTGTTAGTTGAACTCTTTAGACTCTATACATTTTAAAGAGAAAGGATGTAATTCTGTAAGAGTCTGGTGAATGTTTTTAAGCATTAAAGATCATTTTTGCTACCTGTGAATGTCAAGTTTCAAACTTGTTTTAGACTTTGGACATTTAATGATTTTCAGTCATTAGGTGTTGCTCTTCTAAAAACTGTTCACCTCAGCATGGCTTTTAGATTTATGAATCTTAGCTAAGGAGACCTTATCATTTCCATGGTTCATGTGTTTCCCTGCATTACTCTCACGCTAAATCAATCTTCAGATTTATAAAACAAGTCTGTAAATATTAATGCCTACCGAAGCAGTCTCATCTTGGATAACCTATCATAGCAGAAGAAAACTGGGGAAGCAACATCTTTTTGAAAGTCCTTTCCAGCAAATTTCAACTCCTGAGTAAGAGAAGAGAACACTTGTGAGATAAAATGTAAAATAACATAAAAAAAGAGCGGAGTTCATAAGGTGATTGGAGAAAAACAAGAAAGGGGGAAGGTCAAAAGTAAGGGAAAGTGCGATGTGTCAAGATATGAAAGGAAAGAACAGTCAAGGAAGGAAGACAGAAAAGAGAAGAAAGTGTGCAGCAGTTACAGAAAAGGGAATGAATATGAGAAAGAACTGGGAAAGGAGAATGAATACCAATGAGCTTATGTTTCCTTTTTTTTACAGCTTCTGGGAAAGCATCCATGACAAAGTACACAGTTAAATGAATGAATGGGTATATAAAATGGATAAAATCAGTACAGGTCAGGGGCACATATAATCAGATTGACCAAGAGCAACAGGACGCCTAGGGCTGATTCCTAATACCATCACACTGAGACAGCAGCACACATTGCCCTGGATTTCTCCTTGGAAAAAAAATAAAAAAATACTGCCAATCTCTCAGTTTCAAACTTTGACATCTAACATCCCATAAAGTGATGATGACTGGCATAAGTTTCTCTGGTTTCTTATGCACTGGTTTATTTTGATTCCTTGGGTTTTTGGTTTTGTTTTAATTCCCAGATTTCTGTTCAATTAATCTTTCTTCATGTTGTCATGTCTCACAAGTGGTTTTTGTAAGCAAATTTACTAATCTGGTTGATTTTCTTTTGCTTTCATGGCTCTCTCGTGTTACTCAAAGAACAGAAGGAAAAATTAAAGGGGCATTGAGTACAGGCAGGAAAACTGGACACTTGTCTTTGCAGTGATGTATTTTTTTTTAAATTGGCAATCAAGAGGAATTAAAACAAGAATGGAAAACAAGAACTTCTGCCAAGATAGAGAGAGAAAGAGCATGTATTCCTTCTTCTAGTTCCTGACATGATATGTTCAAATACCTTTCGGTTACAGCATGTCAGCTCGTGTTTCCCCACATGATATGACATAATGCAACATGACACACCATTTGTTTTTTGACAGAAATGTAAAGAAAGAGTCTCCGCTCTGCTGGTGAAGAAATCATTCTAAGTAGAGAAATAGCCAGATTTCTCCTAAACATTAATGCATCAAAGTGTAAAGGCCTTGAGAGGTTCCCCCTTCCCAGAACTCCTGCTGCCAGGGCTCAGGGACTGCTCAGCCATGGCACAGCTCTGGGCCGTCGCCATCCCCAGACAGCTCTGCTGGGGGGGCTGAGCCAGGGCTGAGCGTCCCTTCCTCTGGGAACTGCTTTTCAGTTGACACTCTCGTGCTTGGCTCCAGCCTGAACCGCAGCACCAGCTGTCTCACAGATGGGGCTGTGCATGACTGTGGGTCCAATTGATCCAGACCAGAACCAAGACATGGAATGACCTCCCAGGCTCACCTCGGACTTGTCTCAGCACTGCAGATTTGGCTGGCGGTCACCGGGATGTAACTGACCATGGGCAGCATCACTGGACCCGACCCTGAGCTTGGCCCCACGGAGGGTTGGACCTGATGCCATCCCCAGGCACGGGAATTGTGGGATGAGGTCCCAGCTGTGTCAGCATGTCCAGCTCCTCTCCTTTAGGGAACACCCCTCGTGCTGTGCCCCTACACAAATAAAATGTATTAAGTCGACCAGAAACAGCCCTACCCTGTTCAACCCTACAGGCCCTGCTGGTACCTTCCAGTCCTGGTGTATTTCAATTGTAAACCTTTTAATGTCACAGCACGTTTGTAGGGCCCTGGGTGAGTGGATGACCTTCAATTTTAGACATGTATTATGTGTTCACAGTGATTAAAGGAGGAATCAAGTTCAGCTTTTAACAGCTGGAAATTTCATGCAATCAGTTTGAGTATCATAATTTTGGAGCTTTTCAGCAGCAACATTTCCAGAGATCTAGAGGTTTTTTATTTTGTTTTTCACTTTTATTAATTATTCTTTCTTTATCAGGTCTAACTGATCCCAGAAGGCTGCAACTGCCTTCTTGGGGGCACAAACTCTGGCTAAAGAAAGGAGCATTGTAGTAATGCAATAACTGGAAGACATCATCACCTTCAATCTAATCTATGACTAATTTCGAGGTAAAAGACACACCACCATCAGAAGGGAGGAGTTCACCAAACCAACCTCATTTGTGTACTGAACTGGTGGGCCAGGAATATTTATTTGCATGTGTGAACTTAGAACAGACAAGTGTCCCACAACACAGAGGGAAACAATCCATGTAGCTTATTACAATTTAGTGCACTAATTTGAATTAAGGCCTGTGCTTTAGAACCCCACCAGTTCACCTCAGGCTGTGGCAGTGCCAGAATCTAAGTATTTACAGAGCATGAGCCCACTGGCACTTTCAGGGGAAAAAGAAAGAAGACACTTGGATTTTACAAACAGCAAAGATTTCCCGAAGGAAAATAATTAAAATTTCAAAAAGTAGAGGAAATGTAATAAGGGAACCCAGAGCCTCCTACTATTGGTCATACCACAAAAACACAAAGGAAAAACCTTTTTCGATATTCCAATTAGTGTGTTTGGGCACATGGCTCCTGTATTCTGATAGCTTGAAGTCAGTGGTATTTCCAGCCCTTGTTTTGCACTAGAGTTTAATTTGGCTACTGGATTTATAGGAGGTGTAGGAAAGGAACTCCAAGCAGTATTTTTTTTTGTACTCTTCCCTGATAAGGAGTAAGGGAATGGGAGCAGAGTGGCAATAATCCTCTGTGTAGTTACTGAGCCCATTCTGTCCTCTGTTCTCAGGTACAGAACTGCTAACCAATTTTGATAAAGAAAAATAGGTTTTGTCTTAACTGACTCCTGAAATTCTTTCAACTGGGAATTGCAACAGTGCTATTAAAAAACAGTTTTATTGACATGACACATTTCCTAGGATAGGCCATTAATCATTTTGTGTTATTGTATCACTAGTATACTTAACATTTGAAATTCATGCAAAATCCCAGTGTTACAACTATCTGGGGGAAAAAAAGTAACACTGAATCTACCTAAAGTGCTGCTTCTGCTGTGACTGAGGAGCACCTTCAGACTAAAACCCATCAGCTGGATGCCTGCTGGTTAGTGTGGAGCTTTATTCCTTAAAGTATTGTTCATAAAAAGGGAAGGAAGTGAGCAATGTCATTCTTGTACCCTACCTGCTCAGAAGAACCGCCTGGATATAGAATCCTGACATGTCCTGGTCTCTGGAGTTTTCTTTCAAAACACATGCATAAACATATCCTTAATCATAGTACTGGGCATCTGTTTCAGCCCCCAGCCACACTGATTACTATGGTTATATACCAAAATAACTTCATGAGATAGAGGCTATGGGTTTTACTCCTCTTTTCCAAATAATACCTCTCCTCATTTACATGTCATTGGAAGAGGATTAATTTTAACTTTACAATGTGCAGAGTTTTTTAAACCTCTAGAAAAGCAATCTATTAATGTGCAACTATCTTAATTAGTATCTATGACTTTTATTAGTCCTGGCTGTTCCCCCAAAAGCCTTTTTTTTTTTTTTTCAAAATAAACAAGTTAATATTATTTTAAAGAGCAGAAGGGGAGGAAAACAACACTGTCCACATAAAATAGAGGTTCAGAGCTAAGGAAATTGTCACTGGTACAGAATAGAGATGAGCAAGGCTGCAGGCCCCAACCACTTGTCAGCAGAGTGAAGCCTGAGGAGAATGAAGAAATGATAAAAGTCAGTGGCCTTAAGCTGAAGGAAGGTAGATTTAAATTAAATATTAGGAAGAAAGTCTTTACTGTAAGGGTGCTGATGCCCTGGCACAGGTTGCCCAGAAAGGTTGTGGACTCCCCATCCCTGGAGGTGTTCAAAGCCAGGCTGGATGTGGCTTGGAGTAACCTGGTCTAGTGGCAGAGGGGTTAGAACAAGATGATCTTTGATGTCACTTACAACCCAAACCATTCCATGATTCTGATGTGACTCCCTGCCCGGTGCAAAATCTGGCCCAGCTAAAGGGCTGTGACACCCCAGGTAGTTGTGTTAAGGCTTGATATAAACACAAAGCAGCTGTTTCTGTTCTGCTTATTACATTCTTCCAGATCCATAGTGTCTGTATCAGCCTGGGCTTCACTTAATGCACCGAATTTAAAACAGCCCTGCAGATGTCCCTCATTTCAAGGTAAATCCCATATCTACTCAGTTCTGTCCTGCTGCTTTGCTTGCCTCCACATTCTCCTGAAGGCAAGCCAGATGTGGGATCCACGGTCATGTGCACTAGACTTTCCCTTTGGATTTCAAAGACTTTGCCATGAAAACAATTTTGTGTGAAGTGTGATATTAGGGGGTCTGTAGAGAGCAGTTGGTGAACACAGGAACCTAAGCCAGTTGTGAATCCACCACCACCACTGCTTTCACACTCCCTTAACTCAGTCTAGAAGGAACAAAGAATATAACACACACAATAACAGAGCAGCAGAAACCAGACTGACAAAAGAAAGGTGAGATGAATGAGAAGTGAGGTGTGTTAGGAACAAAGAGATCTAAAAACATAAAAACTGCATTAAAGCTCTTTTCTTACCAAATTAAGCATGACTATCAATCTGCTGTGTTTTTGTAGGCTGGTTTACAAACACATTCATTCACCATACTTCTTTCAGGTTTAATTAAAAAAAAACCAAAACAACTCAAATGAGTAATAGTCAGTTTTGTTGTCTGATAATAGATTGATGGCCTTAAGGTTTCTCAAAGGAAATTCAATTTGATTAAGGATTAAACTTGAATTGTCAGTGAAATATCCATCCCCAAATAGTTATTTCTCACATTCATTCTAAATTCTGGTTGTACTATGTCTTCCAAAACATCATGTTTTGAAGTTAGACACAGCTAAATCAAAAAGTATCCATATTAATAAAGATGCTTAATGTAACAGCATTGTTTTTCTCACAGTATTTCATGTCTCAAAAGGGTCTTTTATAGCACCATAGGTAAAGAAGATATATCTGTGACAAGTGTCACAAGTATTAAAGCAAAAATAAACATAATTTTTTTCTTTTGATATTTCAGATGAGGTTTTTAAGTTCAAGTAACTAACTCACGGTTTTCTTGTTTCCTTCTGTTGCTTCTTCTGTCTCTGTGTCAAAATAATTCCATTAAAACACTTACAAATTATCATTTTAATGAATTTCTGACAAGTTAATCTACTCCTTGTAAAGGTGTAACTACAAGTTAGGTTTGGGTTTGATTCAATGCCTGATACATTTGCTGTTTACAGAACAGGGAAAAATACCAGGTGTGATGAATGGTGCTAAGCTGGAATAAATTAAATTGAACTCATATTTTTGGACTTCTACCCTTCCGTGATCTACCATCTTTTCAGTCAATATTTAAAATAACTCCCATCCAAATGTGCTCAGATACCTTTACCCCAGGATTCAACAAGCGAAAAGTCAATCATTGCAACTATGGACTGCACAGTTGGGCATTAACAGCAAAAGTTATAGATCCTTCTGAATAGCCACTACAAGTCAAAACAAGCTGATGAGATTTTAAAAAAGAGCACTCACCGGAGCAAGCTGAGGCAAGGAAAGAGATTATCTAATTAATTTATGAGTTCTCAGTTTCTTATATGTTAGCTGCCTAGAGTAGCTTCTTCAAAGATGTCCTAAATTGAAGTAATACAGGGGATAATCAGAGGAGAAAAAAACTCTGCTTTTTATATAAGGCAGTAAGAACAGAAACACAGAAAAAAATGTGGTTTTACTTTTCCTATGTATGGAAGGGAATGGGGGTGAGGTTGTTTTGGACATATTCAAAAATATTTTCTATAAATTAACTAATTTTGAAATCACCTATAATTGAAAGCACAGATAATTTTAGCTTTGTACAGCAATTACAGTACTGTAGAAACTACAAAAAAAAAAGAAAATGTCATGTGATGTATTTGTTGAGTTTAGAAACAGCAAACTAAGAAGAAAAGTACATTTTCTCAAAAAAACCCTGATTCTGCCAGTTAGTTTAGTCTCAAGCAGGGTAATGAGCAGTAATGCTACTCTAAGCATTACTCTCAAAATATGAAATAAATAGAAAGCAATGAAAAATACACTGTGGATGAGGCATTCTTCCTCTAGCACACTGCATTCAAGGTGATGACTAATTAGGAAAATCTCCCAAACTGAGTTTTGCTTTCTCTAAGTGTAACAGTGGAGATAATATAAATATAACTCAGTCTTATCAACTGATTCAGCTCCTGAAAATAAACTTTTAAGCATATGGTCACAGGGTCACAGAAAAGCCAATATATACGAAGAACAATTCTTGAACAGCATGATAACAGTCTGGAATTACATGCTAGGGCTCACACAAGTGGGTTTCCACAGCCAGAATTTCAGCAGACAAATTTTCTAGTTTGACAGTTAATGACACAGAAGCACAATGAGGATTTCCAGGAAATGTTTACATTGTTCCACTTGATTTTGAGCAGGGTGATTCATTTCTAATGGAGGAAGCAGGAATTTTTCTCTTAAAATACAGCAGATTTCTTAAACAAGATGGAAACAAAAGAGCTCAAATTCCAACGGGAAACACTTCTTACCTGAGGGAAACAGAACATAAAAATGGTCCACTGATTCTGGCTTATAACATATGGACAATATTAGCAAAGCTTTAACCCATCCTTCCTGCACGGCTGTTTTGAAAACATAACCCATTGATCCACCTCATGATGGTGATTTCCATGAAAGGACTTGGCCTTACATTGCCCTAAATTCCTCTTTATTTTTCTGGTGGCATAATCTATCAACCAGGCTCCTGATATATCTCTTGTAACAAAACTGGAACAACAGCACCCCCCTCCAAGATAAACGGATTCTTCTTTCAACTTCCTTTGCTGAGAAAAGAAATGTATTGAGTAGACATATTGTCTACAGAAACCTAGCTCCTGGTAAAAGGTAATTTGAGCAAGACTGCATATCCTGAAAGTATTTTAGATAATTAGATTCCAAATATAATCACTTGTGATAAAGATTATCTGTAACTAGAGTACTATAGTATTAGGAATGTAGAAAAAAACAAATGAATGATTTGTACTCAAAGGTATTTTCAAAAAAGAAAAGAAGGATAAAGTGAAGGTGATGTCATCGAGAAATTTTTCTTGTAGGAACAAAGGCAAACATGCTGTGTGCTATAGGAACCCTGAAGTAAAAAAGAACGTTATTCTTTAGAAAATCTTTGCTAGAGTTACAGAAAAAATATCAACATTTAAACACTGGTAGGTTTTTACTCATAAATCATTACAATAAGTTACAAGTGTCCAGTTACACTGAGTAAAATGTTCAAATGCCAAAATCATTTGTCACAAAACCCTTGTCATCCTCACCAGCTGTGTTTTTTAAAGGAAACAAGAAGAAAAAAATCCAGAATTTTCATAATGCAACACTTTAAACATCCTTGCTCGTTCTTCAGTTTCAGTGAAGATCAGATTCATGATCAAGTTGAGTCACTTATGTACTCGGACTTTCTTAAGTCGGTCTTGTTTTATAAATGCTTTATCTGGTTTGTTCTACAGAATTGATATTTGCAAGTGAATTTTCACCTGCCTTTTTCTTTCAAACAAAGGACATACAATGCTGGTATGACTAGGCAAGTTTTGACTATCTCTGCACAAACCTATATTTGTTATAGGAAGAATACAATGTCATTCCTGCTTGTCTAACAGGGAACCTGCTTTTCCTGGGAAAATGTACTGGGGGGGAAAGGAGTAAATCCTTGTATAAATCTATTTACTCAACCTCCCTTTTTGTTCTTTTGGTTTTGCTCTTGAGCCTGCAGTTGGCTGCATATTTAGTGCTTCCACTGGGAAATGGAGTGAGAGCTCCAATCTATATTTATATAGGATCTATACCCTCTTTGTCATTTAAGCTGTTTTCATACATCCTTCTCCAGCCAGACCAACACTGGTGAAATAATTACCACCCTGGGCCTGCTGCAGTAGTTAGAGGTTACTGCCTCTGCTAATCTCCCAGTGGATCTGCTTGAATAAGCAATTCCAAACCTGTTTCAGTTCCAATCAGTTTGATTAGCAAAATTCTACTATGCATGCTCTGTTTGTTAACCTGGATCATTTAGTTAAGAAGCACAAAGGTAAGAAAATCCAGCAGATTAGAAAAAGGATTATCTTCTACAGGGAATATTGACAGGAAGAGGAAAAAAGGCTGGGGGAGCAGCAAGTGCTTCCAGCTGGTAGGAGTCCAGACAGAAGCACATGTCCGCATCAAGTTAGCCTGAATGCACAGTGAAATATATATACTGGTTTGTCCTTTAGACCAGAACACATCTGACTTATATCAGCTGCAGGAGAAGAGACAATACCTGACCCAGCATTAAGTTAGATTTTTACAA
This sequence comes from Pseudotriccus pelzelni, assembly GCA_035584735.1. Taxonomy (NCBI): domain Eukaryota; kingdom Metazoa; phylum Chordata; class Aves; order Passeriformes; family Tyrannidae; genus Pseudotriccus; species Pseudotriccus pelzelni. The sequence goes on along the minus strand of JAWMRA010000146.1, from coordinate 5,027,732 downwards.
ACAGATGATACTTGATCTAGCATAACCTCTTCTGAGACAAAGATACTCCTTCAAAAATGTTAATAAATATGATCTGGCAGAGAACATTTATATGAGTTCAGCAGAATGTCTTATCTGGACTCAGCATTTCTGGGCTGTGCTCACTGAAAGCACAGTTAATATCCCATGGAAGTGCAATCTGAGTCCCTCAGACAGTGAAGGGTACACCCACTTCTAAATTACAAAAAGGGAATTTGGAAATTAACTTGTCTATCTGTGTAGTAACAGAGCAGGACAAAGAAAGTAAATGATCCTTTCTCAAATTTTGCAGATGTATAAAAGTAATGCAGAAATTTAAAATGTAAATCAAGAAAAAAAAATGAGAGTAACTGTTTTGACATTATCTCCAAGTTAGGTAACAATCAAGCTGTAACTGGACAGAATTATTTTAAATACTTCTAAACATTATTATGTGCAAACTGCTTCTTTCCCCAACATCAATTACATGCTATTTTTAATCTCTATATCAAATATTATGGTTTTTTCTATTATACTTATTTATTGGCATAGTAATTTATAGTTAGTAACAGAAATCACGTTTTTAATTCTAAGACTGTAAATAATGTAGAAGTGTTTACTGCAGCTGCTGTGCCTTAGACTTCCTCACAGTATTGTGATTTACTCTGTAATTTTTTTCAGAAGGCCTCTTAGCATAAGAGTAAGCAATTTTGCACCATACCTATGTCAAGTTTTGTTGAATCCACGTTAAGATGCCAGTGCCCTGCAGCACCTGGAAATGTGCACTGATCTTCTGCAACACTAGTTTCATCTCTTCAAGACTAAAATTGATTTTTCTCAAACTGGCGTGCGAAGGTACAAAGTGTACCTAGTGATCCATAGCTCAAATGAATGTAACAATACCAGTCTCAGTCGTTGAAGAAGCAGTAACTTTTTAAGTCTTTGCAAGCAACAGTGCAAGAAAAAACAGACTGTAGTGAAGAATTTATCTTGTAAAATGCCAGGCAGTCAAGTTGTTTTACTGCTGCTGGAGGCTATTGTCAAAGTTGCTAAGTAAATGGTAGAAATACTTTTCTTTAATTGGAAAGAGCTGGGATGCCATGGTGATACGCTTTTTATAGCATCCCTAACATAAACAGATAAACAAGGATTTCTAAACTCAGATTTCATCACTGCATGATTTGCCCAATTCTATAGTTGAACATGAAGGGCTCATATCCTCCCTTTGAACACTGAACTGGTCTTTCCTTGTTCTGTCCCACAACATAATCTTGTCCATAAGGCTTAAGTGTATTGAAGGGAAAGCAAGTAGAAGTTGGAATGTGCCTTTAAACCCAAAAACCAACCGAATCTTGCACTTGCTGGCAACTCACGGACTTCCCTCCCACAGCAGCAGTGGGTGTCTGGGAAGCACATGCACCAGCAGAAGCGTCACCAGTGCCACAGCCCCCTGGCTACTCTGTCATGCCATGGTGCTTCCTTAGCACGTGATCCAGTAAAGAATTATGGCTTCAGATGGGATTTCACCTGTAGAATCCATGACCTGTCAGTTAAGAAAAATTTAACACATTTAACACATCTGTGACTTATTCTGGCCTTCCACAGTTTCACTGAAAAGTGTATGAACAACACTTTTACTACTACTCTGTCCTGAAATAAAAGCCTGAATAATAAAGCAGTTCATGTTTCCACCTGTACTGGTTCCTGCAGAGTCCAGGGCTTTAAAAAGCCTCTTTATTTAATCCTCATTAGATGTGCATAAGTAAAGGAGATATTTTTACATGCCTAAGGAGAGGTGACACCTCAATGAATAAAAGAATCCAGACATTGCTACACCTGAAATAACAGATCTTTGCAGCTACGACTGAAAAGTGACCTTTATGGGTTTAGTTCCTATTTTTTTCTCATTGATTGTGGTATTTCTGTCTTTTTTTCTTCTACTGACAAGTAAGTGTTGTAAAAATTTAGGGCTTGAATTTCTAGAATAGTTTTTGGACAGCCATTCAAAGTGAACAGATATTGTAGATGTCTAGCATTTTTAAAATTTTTTAATTCAAATACAAACAAGGAGGCATATCTGAGAGGTATCAGGTCCTGGATAAATTTCTATCATGGAGAAAAGGACTTGGGGTCCTGTAGTCAAGGAGTTGAACATAAATCAGTAATAAGTTGCTCTTGAACCAAAGGCCAGATGCATCCTGGGCTGTATTAGCAAAAGCATGGTCAGAAGCTTGGGATAAATTATTTATTACCTCTATTTGACTCTTGCAAGATTGTACCAGGCGTTCAGTGGCCAGTTTGGAGCTTGCCAGTACAAGAAAGACATGGATAAACTAGAGACAGTCCAGCAGAAGGCCATCAAGACCATGAGGAAGCAGGAAGACAATGTTCATGGAGAGAACTGGGTTGTTCAGCCTTGAGAACAGAAGGACAAGGGCAGAATTTTAGTGTTATAAAATGATGGGAGTTAAATGCACAATTTGTATGAAATCTGAGAAAACCGGTTACAGTCTTATAGACATATGAAAATTACATAAACTGAACACAACTTTGAAATCTCAGACTTTGTCAACACCAAGTTTGTGCTGTTCTTACAAAAGTGTATGGAAATGAGTGTTAGTAAAATACAAAGATGATTTCAGCTAAAATTTTATTTCCTTAAAACTTTAATGGCAGGTATAGCTTTTAAAGAACAGATTATGCTAATTATATCTCTTCCTTGCAGTAACTTTCTTTTTAAATAATGCAGCTTCTGATAATCACAATTTCAATATAACTGTTGGAGGAAATAGCTCCAGTTGTGGATATCATTCCCAGACTGCTTCAGGCTATAATGCCAAACAGTTTTCTAATTCTATTCACAGAAAGAATAAATCAGGATTAGACTTCAGTAATTTGCCCATCCTCTGGCTATGATTAGCACAGTGTGCAATATGGAACACAATCTTCAGAGGAAAGTCAGAGACACAGGAGTGAATTCTGTCACAGTTCCAAAGTACAGGGCAAGGACTGAACTGTCCCTGTGATGGGGAGCATTGCTTTGGAAAAGGACCCAGCATGGCAGTAACATATCCAGCTGTTCCTTTACCTTAAATGCAGAGATATTAATAGACTATTTAATTTCTACTAAGAAGAGAGCTAGTAACACAGTCTTACTTTTAATTTATGGTTCGTTAGGTCTATTTCTTAATGTGATTAATGACATATCACTACTTAAAGAGTGGGACATTCATCAGCAGAACTGTGTGCCCTTAACACAGGTGTTGAGGGAATTTGAGAACATTACAATGCAAAGTTTTACTATTTCTATGATAGTCTAATATGACAAATCACCAAACCCCAAAAAGCATTATAATCTTCAAATAGGAATTAATTTGTGTGTATTTAGTTAGACATATTTTTCTCTGGAGTTGCAAGGATTTCATAAATCTGCGTGTGTAGGATGTATGACTGTAGATGTAAATATGAACACAGGAAAAGCTAGAGAATGAGAAAGAATTCAAATTTTAAAATTTCCAGTACAGAATGTGAGACAACAGGGAAGTGGAACTTTTTGTTAGGACGAAACTAGCTTTAGTCAAGTTCTTCTTAGTGGAGGAAACATGTCTAGAATCTTGATTATATAGAGTTGACAATTATGTAGAATGCTGACCAAGGGCATATTCTACATATAATACAAAACCAATACAACTTACTTCTAAACATCTCCGTAATTAGAGCAGGAAAGATCAGTTCTCAAAATCAGTTATTTATTGCATAAAATACTTAAGGAAATAACTATCCACAGAGGACACTACTGATAAAACTGAGGAGTAGATCAGATAACCCAAAGACCCTGAGGACAAAAGCACTCAAAATTCTGAGAGAAATCAAAAATGGCCTAAAAAATAGAGAGAGACAGTAAGTCTCACTCCCTAAAATGCAAAGAAACCTATGAAATTAGTTAATTAATTAGAAATAAATGAAGTATATATTATTAATTATGACTATTTGTAACATCTGTGCACCTAAGAACATATTTGATCAGATATCACAAGATTTATGTTTCTTGTTTTAGTGGAAGACATCAGTGACTTTGCTTTTCTGCTTAGTTCTGTTCATTTTTTATTTTATCTTCCTTCTCCAATCTTGATGGTTTGTCTTGCCCTGTTATTTCATCTTCTCTTTCATGTATATTGCAAATTCTCTGGAGTAAAAACTTGTTTCTTTGTTATAGGTCTGCAGAGAGCCCTGCATAACCCAGCCAAGATCTAAAAATGGGGGGTTTACATGATAGCATATATATATATATATATATATATATATATATATATATATATATATGAATGAATAAAGTGCAGTTACATCCTAATAGAAATAGATGATTGATGGAGATTAAACACACATTTTATTAATTTAGAAAATCATTGAAGGAAAATCAAGTTGGCAAACAAGTCTTAAAAGAAATACTTCAACATGATCTGCTGTAGCTATAATGAGAAAAACTCCCCGTGTCTGCCTCCAAAATCAGACCTTTTCTGAAAGAATGACAAAGGGGAGAAAAAAGTGCTAATAAGTTGTCCTGTCTATCAAAAGGAGCACTTTAGTGTCCTGGACACTGTGGGAGATTGGACACTGAGTCTTTGGGATTGAAAGCAAAGAAGTGTTGTGAAGTCTGACCCCAAAAAACCAGTTTTCATGGATACAATTTATTCAGAACTGACCAACTGTACCGTAGAAGTGTACACTGATATCAGAATGCACTTTCTGTAAATCATTATGGGGCTGGTGAAGAACTGCTAATGTCAAATAATAATTCCAGTCCGATAATTCCCACTGGAATGATGACTCTCAGCCATTGTTTAATTCAGGTTATGTGAAGAGCCAGAGCCTGGCTGGACACCAGGCAAAGCCAGGACTTGGAATACAGAATTACCTCAGACCTGCCCTCCTTTCAGCTTCATTAGGCTGGACTCTTGCTCAGACAACGGTCTCGGTCTCCAGACACAATCATTCTTACTTGTAAAACAAATAACATAATTTATAATAAATCTGCCATTTAATTCAATAGATCACAACCTGCTTTCAGAATACTGGTGGAATACAAAACTGTAGCCAACATAACCTAAATGTCCTGTTTAAGAACACTTTGCCTTCCTGGATTCCTAACACAGTTCCACCCCAGCAAAAAGATCTGGAATTTGTAAAAAAATGAAATAACAATAAGGGATATCAAAATGAAGACTCTGAAGGACAAGCATGGCTACACCATTGTCTTTATGGACCACGTGAGGGAGGGACCCTTGTTCTCTGAGTCACTTGGTACCACAAAAATCATTCCAGGGCTCTCTCCAAATCACATCAGTGTCACCAGCCAACCCAGTGGGAGGTTTTCTTTGCAGTGTGATGTTTGCTGGATGACCTTGATTGCTGTGCAACGTTTGAGAATGACTGACACCGTGCCAAGACAGTATTGGAAAAGCTCTCAAAGGCAACATTTTATTTTTCACATGCATGGTGTAAGTTCTGCGCGTTTCTAAATCTGAATTCTAAATTCATTCTCTTAAGAATTCGTAAAATAATGGTGTTCCAGAATAATAATTGCTAAAATTTTCCATGGCTTCTTCTGCCTCCTTGAAAACTGTACTTAGAAAAGTGAAATTTCATCCTTTATCTCACCTCTACCTTTGAGTATTCTCCTCTTTACAAATCAACAATCTCGTATTAATAGATACTTCACACAAGATGTGTTAAGTGGTGTTTCATAAATAATGTTTTATAGCAAGGAATTACTCACAACACACCAGCCATCTAAACCAGAATATATTTTAACATAGAAGTATAAGATCTTTTTTTTTTTTTAAATTATAAACTTTGCATTTAATGTTTTGCATATTTAATTTCATATTTCCATTTTCAATTATTAGAATTCTTTGGTATCTGTAAAATCAGAATAAATCTGTACCTGATTTAGATAAAGAAGAAATGATAATTTTTGTTAACCTTAAATCTATTGTGCAGTTTTCATCTATTCAAGCAATCATCCTCATGCACAGAAAAGCAAAAGAATAATTAACACAATTTATTTATGTTTGTGCCAATGATAAAAGTCACTTTTGTTCATCACTGGGAAAAAAACTTCTTGGAACAGAATTTAGATTTATTTTTTTTCCTCTCCTAGTTAAATGTCCTTCACTGTTTTTATCACTCCTCACATTATTTGTCGTTGTCAACTTCTGATCAACGTATTTTAGAAGTATTCAGGGACAAATTATTTGTCCTCTTTATTGGATTGATCCTTTGATTACAGACTGTCTGGTCAAGTTTTTCTCTGCCACTGCATGAGCAGCACAGACAACAATGTTACTGCTCACTCTGCTCACTAAACATCTGTGCCATGAAAAGATATTGCCTTGGAAATGAATTAGGCATGAATCAGTTTTTATATCCCCATATAAACCAAATATGAAATAAATCAAATTATTGTTTAATATGCTTAATTATCTTTTAATGTGTCTCAAGTCACATAGCATATGTCCTGTAAAAAGCACTTGGTTTGGTCCTGTGAACATGTCATGTATGTCTTAATGATGAGAGATGGCACAACAAGTTCTTGCCAGAGTCAGAATGCACTAAAAAAAAAATGAGTTCCAATATAGATTCCTACTCTAAAAACTGTGTTAGTAGAGGCATATTTCATTTTGAAAAGGGTGCATTAATTAGAAATTCCTTTCTCTGAAAACAGTGAATAATCTTTTTTATTGATTAATGTTTATCAGAGAATCATTGAGGTTGGAAGGGACCTCCTGAGCTCAACTACTCCAACCCGAAATCAGGGTCAACTCAGGTGGGATGTCAAAGGCTTTGGGTCAGTCTCATTTTCATTATCCTCAAGAATGGATATTTCACAGCCTGTCTGGGCAAACCTATTTGACCACCTTAAATGCCAAAGAGGGGGTTTTTTTATGTTTAACATTTCCAGTATCATTTATTCCCATTACCACTCATCCTGTCCCTGGGTACCACTGACACCTGATTGTGTTTTTTAAAAGGACTTAATTCTATAACTGTTTATATGAAACAAAAAAATAATGTATGTAAAAAAAAAAATAATTTGCAGTTCTTGAAAAATATCAAAGATAACTCAAAGTGTATCTTCACAGCTGAATCCCTGTTCTTGGTGAACACTGGACTTTCAGAATGTGATAAAGCACCTTTCAGTAATAAATTTAGCAGTAAAAAGAACTTTGAAAACTAAAAGAAATAGCAGACTATTCCTAAATAAATTAATAGCATTTGCTTGGCTCGAAACAAAAATGGGATGTAATTCAAATTATTTTGTGGACTAGTATCACCGAGATCAGCAATTTTCTGTTCCAAGAGTACACATTTAGTCATTAAAGTCTAGATTACGTGTATCTCTAACTAGATACACTTTTACTTTGCCTACATATACTACAAATTTGTATATCTAGACATGTACTGTCATGTATTCAGTTGGGCAACATTTAATTTACTAAGCTCTCCTTTTCTAACAAGTCTGATATAAGGAACCTGTTAAATGTCTACAATATGCTCACCTTTCACAGTGCTTAATAAAGTCAAACACACTCTTACAGCTCCTTCATGACAAACTCACTGGCAAAGAAACAAAATCTTTAACAGAGTGAACCCATCTGAAGGTGGTGATTGAAAGCATTTTCACGTCTCGGGAAAGGAGCATTTTAACACTGCACATCCTGTCAGGCCTGCAAGTGCTCCAGATAACACCTTTGATGCAGCATCTTCAAGTATCAGGGTGAACTTTTGCCATTGATTCCACTGTAAAATTAGACTCTTGCATTGTACTCATGGGCTGTTGTATTCAAATGATAATTTTCACTTGCAACTTGCTATTCTCAAGGAAATAACCAGCTCCATATGACTCATCATGTTGTGGGAGTTCAATGCCAAGCCTGCTTGCACACAAAAGGAAATTACATAATTATACTAAATTTTGCAAATCAAAAACTTCTTTGTAATTGCCTTAAGATTATTTTATATTCCATTCTCAGAAGATGCTTCCCTGTGTAGCCATTTAGCAGGAACATTTATTACAAAAGTTAATTACAGTTTCTTAAAGAATTAAACAGAGGTTTTTTATCTTTTAGGATTTTTTTGGTTCCAAAGAATATCTCTGTTTCACACATGTCTGAATTCTGGGGTTATGCTTTAGTTTTGCTCATATTCCTGACAATCTGATTAAGAAAATGTCATATATTTTTCCTGTGCATGTATCTGACCTGTACAACATTTTTATTGAAATGTTATACTATTGGGCAAAAAAAAGCCAAACAAAAGAGCACTGCTGTTCCTAACAGTCTCTGAACTAATTTTAACTTCAGAAAAACACTTTAAATTAATAAGGAAGGGAAAAATTATGGAAACACTTTAAATAACATGGTATTTCAACATGCGGATGAAAACAGACAGGACTTTCAAAATACCACCTCATTGGAGCAAAGAAGGGCCAGGGAGAAAATTGACTGAAAAATAAAAGTTTTTCTACTTCCTGACATATATTTTTGTGGAGCTTCTTGGAGTCCAACACTGCCAATCCAGCAATCAGCAGCTATTTCCAACGTGTTGTTTCTAACTTAACTACAGTCTGTCACTTTAATCTCTAGAGAATGTTATTGCCTAGGAAGCCTGAACTGGTAAGGGGGAGAAAGAAACCAGGAAAATCACTTCTAATTACTGTTATGTCAATTTGGAGACTGACTGGAAGCATCAAAAATCTATCCTTATTTCTTACAAGAGAGTAGAACCAAAAAATAGACTCAGCTTAAACCACATCTCTGCCTGATTCCCGAGAAGGCATTTCACTAAACAGGATTTATGGACTCCAGGAGAGTGGGGAGAGGTAAATAGAGGAGTTTTTATAATTTAATGACAACTGGTCACACAGTTCTCTTTAGCCAATTATAATGCTTCAGAAAATTGGATTTTGATGAGGTTTCTGCACCTTACTTTCCCTCTGCATTTCTTACAAAGGGCTATTACATAAAATAGGGTCTGAAAGCTACCCCACACTTTGCATACTTCAAGATGCTTTATTACCTTCGTGAGCATTAGACCCCCTGCTTGTATTTACCACCTGCTAACAGAATGGGGCAGAAACGAAAATAAAATCCATGCTGTGCCAGTCACTGGTATCTTCAGCACTTCCCTCCGGTGTTCTCTGAACGTTCTGTGAAGCAGCTCTCGCTGCTTCTCGCTTTTCCCCTTCACCTCCATACGCTGAAAGCAGAGAGAGGGAACAGAATTCTTAGTCTTATACTGTTTTCCCTCTACTTTGGGGACAACTTTGAGACATGTTTCATAGCCACTTGACAGATTCACAACTCCTTCTGCCTGAAACCTGGATGAATTCCAGTCTCATAATTGCATTCCACCTACCCAAAATTCTCCCTTTAGTTCACATTGCCTATAAACTCCCACTGAAACTAAAGAGAAAGGCAGGCAGGATTTGGTTCACTGGTCTAAGACCATTATATACAATGAACCAATTGTTCAGAACAGCTACTGAAACCATCTCCAAAGACCTGGGCTGGAATACTGAATCAAAAGCTGTCGCTGACCAATTAACATACTCGTCTGTGACAGTTTTTAAGCTCCTGTTCTGCTGATTCAAAGCGGTGTGGAATGAAAATATTGTGATATGGAGTCAAGAACTCATATGCCAATGCAGAATCTAAACTTTATGCTAACATTTCCCCTTTCTGAAAACTATGAAGTGGCTCCGTTTTCACTTCAGTGGAGAATTAAAAGTTTCCAAAACTTTCTTTTCCAGGAAAGAAAAATGTCAGTCACTAGCGGAATTTGCTTTTCAGGTCCTAATGTAAATCTCAGTCTTGGCTTAGAAGAGTGACTTAAATCTTCTAGAAGTTCTAGGTTTTTCTTTCTTTATGAACACCTTCCAGGCATCCAAATTTTCATTTGAACTTGAAATACATTGATAAATATTTGCAATGTTCTAACTCATGGTTACTAAAGTGATCATGAAATCCAGAGGAAGATCAACCACTCAGAAGTATTGACATTTGCAAGATAAAAGCAGTTTAACATCAGTTAAATATGAACCATTAAGTAGTAAGATTGTTGAGACTTCCCAGATCTTTTGATGTTTAAAATTTAAAGCCAGAACAGAGAAGATTAATTAGTAAGAAGCATAAATGTGGCATCTTGATGCATATGGGAAGAGTGGGTATAACTATGCATACAAAAAACTGATCTTGAAGAAAGAAAAATCATCAGAACATTAAAAAATACGAGAAAAATTATGTGAGACAGAGTTAAGACAGACAGACAAAAGGAATTTTAAAATAAAGACAGTAGAAGAGAAGGTAAATTGATGCAATTTCCTGCTTAGAGTTTCAATTAATTATTTTCCTTTCATTTATGGCAGCATTATGGAATCAGCATTTTCCTTTCTCTATTATATTCATCACAGTAAAGTTTGTGGTGTTTAGATTTGCTACTAAGTTGACAGAGGGATTTTGTCAGTAATTTGTTTTGGTTGCTCACTGATTGTCAGTCTGTTGTGATATGTATTCACACAGAACATATTTGTTTGCCTACTGAGTAGGAGGAATGGAAAGAGGACAAAAAACCGGTGTGGACATGATGACCTCCCCTGTGAATTTTACTAAGTGACTTAATGGTTGCTGTGATTTGGTGTGACTCTCATGCTCTGTTAGAAACAGTGTGATAGACCTGATGGCCACACACAGCACGCACCCAAATGACACATTTCCCCCTCTGTATCAGTTGTATCCTCCCAGGAAAGCACTTTGAAACATGCTGAGTGCTGAGTGTGGAGCTGGCTCGGTCTGATGGATAATAACATGAAATAGGGAGCCAGAAAAGTCTGTCTTAATTCTTTCTTTTTCTCTCTCCCAACTCTTATGCCTTAGGGAAAGTCACTTAACTTCACTAAGAACCTACTGTACCTCCAAGGAAAAAAACAAAACCAAAATAAACAGGCTTTCCAAAGCAGATTCAGAGTCTCAGGAAAGATTTTGTCTACTACTTTGAAAATGCAAAAGCCAATAAAAGCTGGATATCTGGGGTGTTATGTACTTAAACAAATGAACAAAATGCATATTAGAGTCATCTGGGGGTGTGTGGAAATAGTTCTCTTTCTACAGCAGGAGCATGAGAGTGCCAAATTCTGATCTTAGGGACATGTTATCAGCGTGAGGACAATTATAATATTCATCAGTATTCACTAAGTGGATACCATACAAAATTGCATCTACACTGTTTGAAGTTAGCAAAACCAAACATTTTCCATCAATCTTGAGAACTGACATTAGACTTTCTCCTGTGGACTTTATTGCATCCATCCAACAGTTGTTCTGTGTGTCAGGACAGGCAACAACCCCTATTTTTCCTGGACACTACTGAGCCTCCTAAAGCAGCCTGGCTTACTTGCTTTTCAGTTATTAATAACATTTGCATCTGCTGCACCTGATATTCCCTGATCATTTTGTCTAGTGGTAATGGTTTACTCTTCCTTTTGAGTTACTGCAGATGTTTGCTGATTATGTGCAAACTGCAGTTGCCTTTTAAACAAGCTATAAATTTATTACAAAATCCACTGGACATCAGAAGAAAATATCACTGGCAGCAGGTTTTCCAGATGATAAAGAGATAGAATGCTAAGAAAAACTAATTTATTTTTTGTGTGAGGTAGAAGGGTTCTATTCCTCTGGGCCTTTATTCCTGTGCACGCCACTTTGCAAATGAAACACACCACATGAGGATTGCATGAAGAAAAGCATCGTGAATACGAAGTTAGTCTGGAGTTGCACAGCAACATAAAATGCATTGGTTCTAGTTAAAATCGATTTTTACCTTGGAAGTAAGTATTGGATTCACTTTCTCTCTCTCCCCAAAACACTTTGGACAGATGGAAAATGCCACTGTAACTGCTGTATATCACACTGGTAAATAAACAACCAGGCAATCCAGAAATCTTGTTGGTAGTGTCAGTGAAACGCATTCTCATTGTTTCCCTGCAAAAAGGAATGAAAGCCTCTGGAATGAAGTCAGGGAGTTCATGTTGATTCAAAAAATGAGCAATTCCTCTTCCCCTCCCTCCCTCTCCCAGTACTAAGAAGATATAATTGGAGCAGATTTTTCAGAAGTTCAGGATCCCTAGTTACTATGGAATAGTCAAAAGAAAGGAGAAGAAGAAATGGAACAGGAGCCACTCCATTTATGTTCTGAGCAGAATTTTTTTAAAGGTTTTTCATTTTTCTTTTCAAAAAAAACCCACAAACATTCAGGAAGGGAAGGGGCTACATGAAATGACAGAAACAAAAATTTGTATACTGCTGTAATAAATGTAGCAGGTGCTGCATTTTTCATGCTTCTCTTTAAATTAGGATAAAATAAATTACTGATTTAAATTTTTTTAGTGATTACTGACCTTAAGTAAAGATACTGATGAGTATTGATAAGATTAGGTATACTAATAGAACCCAATTTTCATAATCTTTTGAGGGCCCAAATGACTTTGAATATCTTAACCTTGTAAAATTAATTCAAGTATTTTTCCAGTGTGAAAGTCAAGGAACTATAGCACTTGACAAACATTTTCAAGCTTTCCATATGGATTTCTTTAGTCTGGATGTAACTGAAATGTACAACCAATTTCTGTTATGTTATAAAATATTCAATACTATTTAAAGAAGAGTTATTGATGGCACCAATTCTTGTCATCTAAAAAGAGCATAATTGGTCAATCTGGGTCTCTAAGTGTGACTTTTACTTGCATTTCTTCAGTAATTCTTAGGCAGCATCAACTGTACTCCTTAATAACCTATTTGCACAAAATAGAGACATAATTAGATTGATGAAGATTGATATTTTATATTCTATTAGGATTTGATCAATTGAGAAAATCATAACAGCTTTTGCTCCACGTTCATTATATCCTGACGCCTTACATGGACTTAAGGTGCAGACTGAACACACTGGACCAGGTATTTTGCTTCAATATCAAGGAACTTTTCATCTGACTTGACAATAAAGTTATATTTGCATTGCCAGGCTACAGATCAAAAATACTGGGGTACATTGGTACTACCTCACTCAGCTGATTCAGAACTGCTCTAAGCATTTGACTAATTAGTGTGCATGGGCCATTTTGGTTTGTTTGCTTGTGCCTGTAGAGGTTACTCTGACAGACAGAACAGCATGTCAACCTGCAGTGCTGGATATTCCAGTAGTTAATTAATCTGATATTACTTTGAGAACAAGAGCCTGAATCAGAGAGGGGGGTAAAAAGTGCTTCTGCTGGGCACAAGTTTCCAAAATTTTTATTCCTGTAACTTTCAGACTCTGAGGAAGCAAAATAGCCTTGAAATTTAATACAAATTAATAATAAAAAAAAAGTCAACCAAACAATAAAAATAACTTCCCTCATTCAGTTAATGAACAAGGAAGAATAAAGATCATATACAAACCAACATGAACTGACAGATCTGATTTGCACAAGTCTTTGGGCAGCCACTGGGGGACTCAGTGGATATTTAGAGACGGGGAAACCTGCAGAAAGAGATGCTGAATCATAGCATTGTTAAGGTTGGAAAAGCCCTCTATAATCATCCAGCCCAGCTCCTAACCAAGCACAGCCAATCCCACCACTAAACCACATCCCCAAGCACCATGTCTATGTGATTTCTGGACATTTTCAGGGATGGTGACTCCACCAGTTCCCTGGGCAGCCTTTCCAATGCCTGACCGTCCTTCCAGTGAAGAAATATTTCCCAATATCCAACCTATCCATCTGAACTGAGAAGGCTTTTTGCCCAGACTATTTTAGGTTGGTAAAATTCCACCAGATTTCATCAATAAAGCTCATTAGGATCTAAGATGTTTCTGTGAGATCACAAAGGTCATGGACAGGCATAAAGGAGAAGAGGTTCCAGTACTGCCAATTTAGACCATATGCTGTTAATGAAAACATTTGGTGAAAATTTTCTGTAAGGCTACTTAGGAGGTGTGAGCTGTGAAATACAAGTAAACTAAAAACAAAAATGGTGAGGCACTGGAAGTGAGGAAAAAAAGAACTTACAAGATGCAGATTGAAAGAGAGTTGTGTATGAAACTAGGACACGAAGCTTGAAAAGAACATTCTCCAGCCCAAGAAATCTCCTGCCTACTGCCAAATACTGCAGATAGGAAGCACCCACTGCGTTGGTGAACACAGTGCACTACAGCAGCAGCACATTGGCAACACTGGTGTGCATGAACACAGCAGGCGCGGTGCAGTGGAGGAATTAGATATTGTAAGAGTCTTCACTCAGCAGAATCTGTTGTTCCTCCACCTCCCAGCTGTTTTCCTCTTTCACTGTGGGTGTTGGAGAACGGCACAATCTGGTTTAAAGTGTGGTGAAAGTCATTATCTTTCTATTGTAATTCCTATTTTCTTTTGTATTCTTTGTGAGGCTTCTGCAAATCCATCCACTACTTCTCTGCTGCATTGTATAAACCACAGATATTTGCCCTTAAACATTAACTAATATTTTCTTAAATTTGCATGCAAATTCTTATGAACTGGGAATGCTCTTCTGCTCAGTTTTATTCATCTGCACCACTACAGGCATTTTTGCATTATGTCACACCACACTTTAACTATAATCTCCATTTACCTTGTTATCTAGTCAAGTTGCATCTAATAACTATAACAAAACAGACATTTCTCTATCTTTTGGTGTACTTCTGATTTTTTATGTGAAATGCCGCATTTTGCATATCTATACTAAACTCTCCCATAGTTGAATTCTGAACTTCAGAGCTTTATATATGAAATGTCATTCTTCAGGCTTGAATACATTCCGATAAAATGCAGAGATTTCTCTTCCCAACTCCGCAAAATACATCCTTTTCCCCGAAAAAAATCCAAAGTTTTCTGTAAATTATTCAATTTGTGATCAAACATACTTTTTCAACATATGGAAAAAACACTTGTTCAAACTAAGAATTAGCTGGTTTTTATCATTCTTTTCTTTTCCTGGATGTCAGACCTATGCACACAGACCCACACAGTCCTCTACACCTTTTAAAATCAAACCAATTTGCCTGCTATTGTGATGTAAGATGTATCAAGAGAATAATGCTTCCAAGAAAACTGGGTGAAACTGCCTGTAAACGATTTGCTTGTTCAAGGCTGGATTTTCTGTGTGGTGGATTTATATTTTTCCTGAATTACTGGCACAGAAATTATCAGTTTGCTTTGCCTAGTTGAGCACAGTGAATATTGTCCCTTGTATAATTCTTCTGGGGAAAGATACAGGGATAATGAGACATATTCACACACATAAAGTATACCCAGTTAATACGGAGTCACAATTACAAGACATTAAATTCTAAATGCTCCTGTAATAAAAACAAATCTCTGAAAGCCTCAGAAAGGGCAGAAAGACATCTCATAAAGGATAAGACCTTCATCTAATAATGGAGAGAAAGGAGAGATATTGGGGTGTGGGAACTGGGATGATCATAAACTAACACTTACATAGTTCTGCCTTAGTCCTTACCTGTATCCAGCTTATTATGTTTTCCATTGCAGCACCTGAGTGTCTTCAAACATCTTCTGGGGCGTTTTCAGAGCCTACCAATTCCCATGTAAAATAAATTATTAAATTACAGTTAAGTTGAAAGGTTAAAGTATAATTTTTAAAGCAAATGAAAATTTATAAAAATCATTGCTGTTCAGTCCTTTCTCAGTCCATGAATTTACTTAGTTACCAATTCTTCACTTATTTCTTACACACAAATACAATAAAAATACTCTTCTCCTTTGCAGAGTAAAATACAAGATCTTCCCTCCGTATTTCACTTTTGAGTTTGAGAATTCCGAAGCCTAGGACGGGACAACAGATGTTTTACATTTGGAGAGGTCACTGATGTGCTTGTCCCACTTGCATTTAGACTGTCATAAAAACAAACCAGAGAACACTGATTTTAATCCTTTGTATACATGACTATATGTGAAGTGCACTTATTATCAGGGAGGAGATTTTGTGCATTGAGTGTCAATCTGGATCTAAGGAATCTCTACATGTTTAATGAATAACAGTCTTATACCATCAAGAACAGACTAAATATAGGGACTCCAAATGTGCTACTCTCCTTTCAGTTACGAAACAAAGACTGGCTTGAATTTAAATCCATCTAGCAAGAGTTTCGCTCTAACAACATGGCTCAGCACTTAGTGCAGGAACTGAAGTTACACAATAAATACAGACCTTATTAGAAGATAAGTTAATCATTACCTCTTCTTGGCATCAACTGTGTGAAGAGCAGCGATACACAGGGAGAGGCACAAATGTGTCTTAGAAACTTTACACTTGAAAGAGCAACACATGGGATTAAATATCAGATTGATTATTGTGCTCTCAGAAACAGCCCAGAGAGGCCAGAAAACTGAAAGGCTTTATTTTTCGCTCACCTTCTTCCAATCTGTTTTCACTCTGTCACTTTTTAATGTTTTTTTACAGTTATGAAAAGTCTGAGATTATTGCACCATTTCCATAACAGAAAAAGAAAACTAAAATTAATGTTTCTCACTGGAAGTTGTATCACCACTGGGTCTTTTGTTTCACTACTAAAGGATGTACTTTAAGGTGTTAATAAAAACCAAACAGTAAAAATATTCTCTTAATCTAGAACATTTGGTAAAATATTTAGAGAATGTTTTAACAGCAATTTCCAGTTTTACCTTCTCCTGGATGAGGTAAAAACCTGGAATTGATTATCATAATCACAATGTGACACTTCTACCGTTTATTAATTGTGAAAAAATAAAGGTGGAGGAAAAACCTGCACATTTTTCATGTGTCCATGTGTGTTTATTTTCTAATATGTAATGACTGGTCTCCTTACAAGATTGTGCACTGAGCACATCTGTTTGAACTTGACTTCAATCAAGCTGTAATTGGGGCAAAACATCCTTTTCAAAGTCACTGTGTCCTAAAAGTGATAAATTATAGAAGGATGGAAAAGCAGAACAAAGACAGGAAGTCTTCAGAAGAAACTGCCAGACACCAGTTCCTATACATTTACATCAGAGCAGCTCATGCAGTGCTAATACGGAATTCATAGCTAAATCTCAGATTTAAAAGAGGTCACACGCCACATGACAGATATCTTGTAGAACAATCTTGATAATTTATTCAGCAAGATGGTATCAACTACGACACGACAGTGGGGAAGGGCAGTAGAAACAGACAGAGCAGTTTGGGGAGAGATGTGGTAGAATCATAATATGCTCTACAGGTCCTCGAACAGGAGGAGAAAATTACTAGTATGAGCCAAAACTAAAAATGAGAACTAAAAGTAGGTAAAATAATATAATAAAGGAAGCTAATAACACAGTGTCACGTCTGTATGATAATTATAGTGTCTAAAAACAGGAGTGGAAGCAAAAAGCACTGCAGCTGGAAAATACAATACAGAAGAAAAAGAATAAAGGAAACTATAAAACACTGACTGAAGGGCACACAGCATTAAGGACAAAAATATGGAGAGAGCATAACATACATTTAGGACCAAAACACATGAAGAAGTCTTCAGTAATTTAGATGCAGGAAAAGGAAAAATGTTATGTCATTTACATAAAATTGTTGAATAAAATATAAAAAGAGAGGAACATGCAGTAAAAAAATGTATTTGCAGGGGGTAAACAAAGATGAAGAATGAAGATAAATAATTCTGTATAAATAAGTGATAAATTAACAGAGTTGTATTACAAAACAGGAAACTAAGCAATGACACAGAAATAAACTATAGTACATTGTTAGCGGAGAGAAAATTCTTAGGGTCATAAGCAATTAAAGAGTTACTAAAAAATAAACATGCTAACATTGCCTGTGGTAACAACAAATTAATTATCGACTGAGAAAAATGATGACATATTTTTGTTGTACTTCATTTCCCCAATTAGTAAAATTATTGTTTGTAACAGAAATTTTTAGGAGTTCTAGTTTTGAAAAGGGCAACACAGCAGCATGTGGAATTTGCTACAGCCATGGTTTAACCCCAGCCTGCAACTAAAGCACACCTTCTCATCCTAAATCCAAACCACAGCACTGTGCCAGCTGCTAGGAAGAAAAGCAACTCAGTTCCAGCCAAAAGCTGGACAGCTACTTAAATTGCTCAGAGGACTTCTCTAAAAGCCTTTAAAAAAATGGGGAAAACATGCATTAGAAATCTTGTGTTGGTTCACTGAAGCTTATAGGAATATCTTCTGACTTCAGCAGAACCCAGGTTAGGTGATCAGTAGAGATTCACTGTTCTCAAGGGAGAGAAGAACACAGCTGTATTTTGCCCTTCCCAATAACCAAAACCCAAGTCTAGTGGCTCTCAAGGAACAACAACTCATTGCTTATCCTTCAGTTATTCATGATAATAACTTCAGCTCACAGGTAGGTTGAAGGATGAAGTATGGGGAGCCAGAATTACACAGCATAATTCCCAGGGAAATTGCATCTAATGTAGTTAACTGTGACCGTTACATGTTCGAGCTCTGTATAAGATTGTTACATACAGATTGAAAGCACCTGAATGGTGTTTGATTTTCAGATGAAAAACAAAGACATAAGTTTGAAAAAAATCTTGCAGGATTTTCTCTTTTTTTTTTTTTTTTTTTTTTGAAATGGGCCATTTACAACAAATATCCAATCATTTCTAAATCCCAGGATGGAAATCGATGCTGTTTCTGTCAAGGTAGATTTCAACAGCCATTGAGAGAAGATAGAAACTAATTCAGCACTAGTTCTTCATGCCTCTGTTACAGATCTATTCTCTCTGTTCTGTGTGTTTGAGCTCAAAACATAACTTGACTGGATGCTCTGGGAAGCAACAAGTTAGGAATTTCAGTTCTGGCACAGCAGTTGTGCTATTTATATCCACACCAAGCAATGTAAAAACTCTCCTCCGTTGTGGTCACTTTAATTAGAAAGGTGCTTAGCTGAGTTAGCAGACAAAACCAAAGGCTGAGGGAAGGAGGAAAGGTCAGCAGTTTTGTCACTCGCAGTAGTGTCCCATCTTGCCAGCTGAAGTGGCAGCACATGCCTTTCCGACTCCAAGTGAATATAAAATCCTTCAGTTCTACTTACAAGAAATGTTGGTGTTAAAATTGCATAAGTAGTAAATAAAAGATAGTAGATATAAACTGTTCATTAGCAAAAATGTGGTATCGTGTAGTTGCTTTTTTCCTAACAACAGAATGTTCTTTATCACCATGTCCAAAGGCAAAACTTTGTCATGTGTCTCTAGAGATGCACAGAAAAGAAACAAGATCATGACTTCATCTGTGGGAAACTTGTCTCCATCAGCAGAGTACACCAGCATGGAAACCCCTTTTTTATATAGGGGTGCAAAAAATGTTAAGCAGGATTTTAAGAACCTCTGGGGAAAGCAATTCCTTTGTGTATTTATCCTTCCATAGTTGTCCGTGCCTGCCAGTATGACATAACCTTTCCACAGTCACAAAAGCCCTGGGAAACGAGGGTTATATTGCAAGTCACACAGGGAAGAGCATGAATAGCACAATTATCAGAACTTCTCATTTGATCAGCTTGTAGAGGATAAATTAGCTTCAGGAGGGGGTACAGACTAAAGCAGTATGTCTTCAGACTGCTGGCTTATCTTTTGCAATGGTATTAGAAGAAAACATGAAAGAAACAAGGAAACAAAGAAACATCTTACTTAGCTGCAGGGATTAGGCCACTGTAATTGCTCAATATACATTCCTCTGAGACTGGTGGAATCAGTGATCTAAATCACTCAGCACATTTGAGATTCCTGGGGAATTTCAGTCCAGGTGCTTCCACACTTTTTGTTATTTGAAGTTTTGTACTGATAGCAGGAAGACTCTGTAAGTTGGAGATGAGAGGTCAAATCAAAACTTCTGTCAAAATTCAAAACCTTTAAGCTCTATCCTTTTAAAAGACATACCTGAGTATTCTCAAATACAATTAAATGCATAACCAGACACAATCCAATCCTCTGGACAATAATTTTAGGGACAAGATGGGCAGCTCTATTTCGATAACAGAGTTTGAAATACATGAATTTGATTAATAGTGCACAAATTGTCAATATGTATTTTGGGATCCTGACAGCTGTGATCAGTTCATTCTGCTGTCTGCTAACACCCAAACTGTTCCTGTGCTGTGGAGACAGGGGCACCAGGAACAAACTTCAGGCAGATGTACCAAGGATTGTGTGGGTAGGCAAAGGAGAAATGTATGAACTTGGACTACTATTAAAAGTTGCCAATCCATGTTCTACTTCTCACACTGAGCCAAGGCCAGCTTTGATGCTAAACCAATCAGAAGTAAAAGTCTTGGCCAAGCAAATGCCATGAATATAAACAAGAGATAGAACCAGGCTGCTGGATGGCTACATTTCCAGTCAGTTAACATTTTTTTAATTGTTTTATTGGAATTTCTAGTGGAGTGGAATAACATATTTGAATTTGGTTGGTCTACTAACAGTTCTCTAGTCCACCTAGTCCAGCTGACAAAGAGCAAGCTGAGAGTATCCTGCCTTCTCAGTCTCTCAGAGTTTTCTGTCTTGGTGGAAAGAATCAGGTCAATGAGCGACTTGATTTCTACTGCAAATACCAACACTCATGCATTCTCAATAAACAAACAAACCAAAGCCCCACACTGTTTATGTGAAATCTGCATTTTCAGTTAGGAAATCCCTCCTCTGGAAACAACTCCAGAAACTCAAAACCGACTCTGTGAAATCTGCATTTGCTGTTAGAAAATTGCTTCCCTAGAAACAAGTGCAGCAGAAGTCTCTCTCTATTCCGGTGCCATGTCACCTGTTGGGGCACAGTAGGAAGTTATGACTCAGGATCACTGCACACGTGCCCACCTAGATATTTTGTCTGCATAAAGAAACTAAAATATATCTGAATTGATTTTTTTCTGAAATTGAAAAATGTCTTATTTGCACTGAAACCAATGCCCTAAAGAGCAGTGCAAACCAGTCATCCTAAATAGCAGTGCAAAATGAGCTTATTTACTATGACAGGAAGTAACAATTTTGCACCTTGTTGACTAGGACCCCGGTTTTCATTTTTCCCTGACAGGCTGAAATTATTTTCTGGGGTGATAGACAAGAACTCACAAGAAACCCTGTAATTTAATTCATCTTTTTGGTTCTCTCATTAAATATCCAAAATATGCGTGTTGCAATAACCTTGCAATAACTCACAACTTCAGCTGCAATAGGTCTCCTATATTGTCCTAAAATAATAATAAAGTCAAACCCCATGATCACTAGGAAGCAAATAAGTTTATACACTGGCTTCAAAATCAAAGGCCTTGAAGATTCTTCAGAGGAATCCAAGATTCTCCAGACTTCTCAACACTTAAGCCACCTGAAATCTAAGTTTTCATAATAATCAACCTGCAAGAAAAGTAAGTAATTAGCCATTTTTATCTATATTTTTATAACACCTTTTCTGCTTTATTGTAACTATTAATAGACCCCTGCAAAAGATCACTTGTAGTTTGCTCATACAGAAAGACATTTTATTGAATTAGCGAGATTATGGCACTTTGGTTTGGAATACTTGCAGTAATTAGACTTAATATAAGAATTCTCACAGCTGATCAGAGGTATGAAAGGCATTTTATAATTAAGACCTATATAAGATCACATTGCCAGTACTTTTTAGCTCACTCATACATCCACAGATTATATCGGCTACGTAGCAGCTTGTGTTGTGAATACCTTATTGCAAGGAAAAGGGACAGAAATCACTTGTATTTCTTATCAAGAAAATTATATTTCCAAGCATTTTTTTCTTGTGATGGCCCTATCATCAGATTTAACAAACAAGGAAAATTGATCCAGAGATAATACCTTTGCTATTACCACCAAATAGTATCCGTATCAGTAAATCCAAAGGACAGCTGGCATTTAATTGCTAACAAATTGTGCTGATTTTCAACTGGAATCTGTATGAAGCCTTTTCAATTATACCTATTGATAAGCGAGGTTTGATTTAGCAGCTTTGTGTCCTGAAGGATTCAAACTGCAGTGCACAATGAGACGTGCAGCAATAAATTGTCACCCGGTAATGACACCAATTGTCTAAGAAGCAGTTATTTATTGTAGCCATTAATGTTCAGTCACCGCAGGACTAAAGTCTCTCTCCCTTTACAGATCAATATTTTAGTTTGGGGAAGAAACTTGGGGTGCATTCCATCGATGCCCAGTTAGGTGAAAAGAGGCAGATACGATTATGGATGCCTAAAATGCATTGATTACTTTACGTGCCATCAGTCACTTCTGCACTAATTTCTGAGACTTCACGGACTAGCTCCAGCAGCGTGAAACCAAATATTGAAACTCTTCCACTAATATTTATAGACAAAATGTCATTTTTTTCATAATATTGATTCAGTTACACCTATTTTTATATGTAGCATAAGTACCCAAATTGCATAAAATTCCCAGAGATATGTTCCACTGCGTAGGTATCAAAATAGAAATGCTTTTCTTAGATCTCCAGTTGCTACTGACTGTGAATACTTTAAACTACAGGGAAGGATACAGACATAGGTTCTCAAAATAAGCTTTGAGTTTCCTCCTTACGAAGATCTGTGACTTTTAAAACACAGGTGAGAGTTCTTCTCAGTGGATAGTAATTTTGGCTTTTGAGATACAGAGGTGCAAGCTGTGTTATGAGGCACCGAGTTAAGAACAAAAACATCTCTAAATACCAATGACAGTTACACATAAAAGGCAAATCACACTCATTTGTGCCAGAGTGGGTGAATAAAAATCCTCCCCCAACCCCAAATTCTATATATTTTAATAAATTGACAAGTATTCTGGGAAAACAAACAAACAAAATCACCACACCATCAAACTAAAAAAAAAACCCCAATAAATCTGTTCCCTTGGTTTCCTTTCGAATGCAATAACAGCTATTTCTTCACAAAGGCATAATGTTTACTAAGAAATCTGCTCCTAGGGTAAGCTATTATTACTTCAGCAGTCTCCAGGCTCCAAAAGGAATGAAAATAGTTTCCAAAATGCAGGACGTTCCTGAAATGGAGAAATGGATGATGAATTTGTGCTACTTATGGCACCTTGGCGACTGTTTGCTTTTCATCACTAACTGAAGGGACTGCACAGAGCAGCCACTTGGAAGCAGGGCCAGGCTGAGGACTTGGTAACACAGGAGGCTGCCTCACCTGCAGGAAAGAAGCAAACCTGGCAGCGTGGAACATCTATTATTCATCCGCAGTAATCTGTGGCCTGGCAAGAGCTGATGAATCCACTTTTGAGAGCATTTTACAGCAAGCTAAGGAATTTACAAAGGAAAAACAGCAAAAATATTCTTTCCTGTTCTAGAAATAAGGTAAAGTGATCACTGGAAATCTGATAATCAGACTGGAGTTAAACAATCAGCGGGCAGCTGGAAATGGGAATGTTGGGGTCTATGGCAAAGGTCTGGTTCACTCTCAGATTGTGCAGGAGAAGCAGCAGAAGAAATGAAAGGGAGAAGCTCTGGTTCTCTGCAGGTCATCTGGAGGGTGGTGAAAGGTCTTCCTCACAGCCCAGGTAAGCCCTGAAACGATCACCAGATCACATCCAGCCAACCAAAGTCACATTTGTTGGGGCAGCGACTGAGAACAGCAGCACACAAGCTGCTTTTATCATCAGCATTTTGCAATGGCCTAAATTTGTTTTAGCTGAGATTGATTTCATGGAATCATGGGTAGGACAACCCCTTCATTTTAGCTGATCAGCATCTACAGAATAGCAATATGCAACTTGTTCCATTAACAACACAAATACAGGGAAAATGCTCATGCATTCACTGGATCTATATCTGGGTTTGTGCCAGCCTTCTGAAAATTTGGCTACAAAAGGAAGATATTCCTAACAAATGGAATTCATGTGCTTGGTTAATGCACTGGGGAACAGACAGAATTTCTGCTTCATCCCACGAAGCAGAAAGAAACAAAACCAATCTCGATTTTCTTTTTTTCTTCTGTGTCATAAGTCTAAAATTAGCACAAATGTTGTTCATAATAAAAACCTACATTTATTGACTTTGAGAGTGATGTGATGGTAACTAAATTTAAAAGTTTTGTTCGTAAACACTGACTTGTCAAGTAAAGGAAAAATCTTTTTGAAGGAGAAGTTAATCACTAACATAATTGCCAAGTCTATTAAAATAAAAACTCATTTTACTAGTTCTCTAACTTCTTATGAGCTACAATTTATACTATGTTACAAATCCTCCTAAAGGTAATAAATTTGACATAGAAAAAATTAATACAAAATCTAATTACATTTAATTTGATTAAATTAGAAAGGACTTTTTTTCTGTAATCTCATTTAGTTCAAAACATTTATAAAACAGCAAAATTGTTAACAAGCCCTAAAAAACCCCACATATAACATTATTGACTTTAGCAACTGTCTACCTTCCTCACCACCATAGAAGAGATGAGAATGGAAATCTCATGTTCCGGGCCAAATTCTGCCACAGGCAGCCACTTTCTACGCTCTGCTGACCTCAATCTGTGTTACTCAGATCTACAGTTTTAAAGGCAGAGAAGAAACAGGGCACAGGGAGAGCAGAGTGTTTCTACAAGTCGCTATTTCTCTGAAAATGTACGGGAATCTCACTGCTATTTTCCTGAAAGCGAAAAAGAATCTCACTGCTTGTCTCATTACATTTACCCTAAGAGAATTCCCAATTCGCAGTAGTAAAAACCTCTTCCTTTTCAGGAAAGGAGCTTTGTTCTGGCATAAGCCTGGGTCAGGTGTTCTGTCCATTGCTGATATTGCTGATCTTAATTTATGTGTGTTGGGACAGTCGTGCTCTACATTTCCCATCTGAGGAGTTAAATCTTCCATCTGATGGAGGCCCAGAGCAGCAAATCTGCTTTAAACCAACTCCTGTGTGTCTTTCACAGTGAGCAGTTTAACCAAGCTGAAAACCCCAGGTACTCAAACTCAATGCTTTCAACAAGAGGAACTTTTTAGGATGCTGTTTTCTCTCTCTTTCTGACAAAGCTGACTTTGTAAGTTCTCTGATGATTATTCTCAAAACAGACTCCTCTGAAGAGATGTGAGGCTTCCTGCTTGATGTGTTTTGCTAATCGTGCCTTTAAACTCCGTTCACTGAAGAGAAGACACTTTGGCAGGCAAAGAAGCTTACTTTGTGTCAAAAACTTTCTGCACAGGTACCATCAGTAGGCGTTTAAATGGTGACTGGTTTCTACTGGCGACCACCAAATAGCCTTTTTATCTTCCAATTCCTCGTCCCTCTGGAGGTCTGGGGTTTTGGGGTTTTTTTGTGCTGTGTATGAAAAACTGGGTTATGTATCTTGCACAACTCAGAACATCCTGAGTGAAGCTTTCCTCCCTTGCTTGCTTTTTTTCCCATCTTTGTGTGCAGAGCTAGCTTTTGAAATATCCCCACAAAAGATAAATTAAAAGAAAAGCAAATCTAGTTTTGAGAAAGAACAGCCATCATTTTATACAGGGGCATAAAAAAATGTGTTCTACACAGAAAATATTTAGGCAGATTTTTTAAGTTAACAGCAGTGCTAAGGCTTTCTTAAAGATTGATTCACTTCAGTGACTCAGTATCTCGTGGTTTTTCTCTCTTTTTTTCTGTGCTGTGAAATAAGCTTGGTTTAAGTAGCAAAAACATTATGATTTCACATTTAGCGGTATAAAAATTGCCTTCTGTTCAAATTCATGCTTCTCAGTGAGGTTCCCAGATACCTTCCACTGACTAGTAGTTTATTATCAGAACAGAAAAATGCTTTCTCTGAGCAAAGTAAGCCTAGCTATCACCAACTGTGATGAGTTTGTATTGACAAGATATCAGAATCTAAAGAAATTTTGAGTTTGTATTTGGTATTTCCTGAATCAAATTTATGGCAATCAGCTGAGATAATTTATAAATTATTTTTGTTCAGTAATGATTAGAACTTTACAATTCGAATTTATAGGTAATCAGCCTCCAGGAAACCAAAGTCTCAGTGTACTTGCACCAAAAAAACAGTCCTCAATGTTCCTGAACACAGAGAGTTTATTGTGTACACAAAACTGAATTCTGAATGTGCTAATGAGGCTGAGTCACATATTAATTTCCATGGCAAAATGCAAAAAAATTCCAGTTAATATTTACTTTAGGTTAGAATGGAATTCAATATCAGTTTTTTATTTTAAAAAAATGGACAGAAATCTGAGAGAAATCTCAAAATCTTAATAATGTTGAGCTATTAAAAGGCTCCCATATTAACATTCAAATACATCACAGAACAAAAAAAGAGATTAAAAGCCAAAGCAAACAGAAAGATAGATGAACCAAAACACCTTCTGAAAAGTAACCATTTCAACATTATCAACATTCAAATAAAAATAAATATCTACATTTGCTTTAGTTTAATTTAGTTATCAAAATGAACATTCCTGTTTTTAGTGAATCATTTTTTTGGAAAGGAATTTGTTTTTCTGGAAAAAGTTTTTAACAATTGTATGCATAAGATTGATAGTTGTGTCTATACAGTTGTAATTAAAAATGTGATATATGTTTATGAAATTGTGAATTATATAATCTTTGAGTAAAAAAATTAATCATGTTGAAGGAACCTAAATTATTAAAAATCTAACTCCATCCTAAGATGCCACTCTTTGGATAGCATTCTTATGGTTACTATGTAATATTATTTGTTTTGATATGTCATAACTGGGTTACAAGTATGGCCTCCAAACATCCTGCACTGTTATAGCTTCACCAATGAAAAGAAACCTAGACCATATCAACTGATGAATGCTGAAAAGAAAGCCTGTTCTTTGTAATCTTTAAAACAAGAGATAAAATTCAAATGGCAACACATATTCATTCCAGACTTTGGAAATCTTACCAGAAAACATGGTTCATATCCTCATGCCCATTAAAAATAACATCCTATTTCTACGGGTATCAGAAACAGTGAAATAATTTATTACAAGGGAAGCTAAATATAAAGCTAGTGTTAAAAAATATTCCTTAAAAATTGCATTCTGGAAGTAAAGCCTTTCCAAACCTGGAACTGTGCTTGGGAAACAGCAAAGATTGAGATGTACAAACCTTTCAGAAATATCTCTGCTCTGGATGTCTGAAGGTATCAGAGTGAGCATTCAGAAGACATTTGTTCCTTTGCGTCATGACACAATGATGAGCATTTCTTTTAGCACCTTCCTACATGGATATTTGAGCATCCAGGCATTTTAAAACAGATGGGAAGGGGGAGAGGCAAAAGTCTTAATGTGACCAAAATAGTAATTTTTCTGAAGAGCTTCAAGAGTTTTGAACAATCACTCTCCAGGTCTGACCTGACGGGCTTGAAATGATACCCAGCATCAAGCTGGGAAATAAGCATATTTTGGACTACATATTGTAATACACAGAGAGTAGCTGGGATGCTCTAAGAAGAAAAATTACTGCCAGAATGAGTTTGCATGTTAGGTTTTATTTATTTTAAATGTAACCTTTATGTATTACAAACCCTTCTGTAGGTGGCAAGCAGCTTGCTTAAAGACTTATCTTTTACTTGAAAGAAAAAAATGTTAAACTAAATACCACCAAAGCGAATTCTTTGATTTACTGATAATAATGTTCTATCAGCAAAGAATGGGTGTAAAGAATTACTGCTTTTCACATCTCATAATCTTTCACAATTCTTAAATATTGTTTAACAACAAGGAAATAAGAGGAACATTTAATATGAAAACAATATTTGGAACCCCAGGCTCGCTGATGCTGCAGAATTGCAGAAGAAAGGCGTTGGAAAGAATTAGGCAAGGAAAGTGTCCAGCTTTGTATCCCAGTTCTGACAGAGAGTGAGACCAGGATAAAATCAGAAGGCTGTTCCTTAGATTAAAGCCTTCTCTCCTGTGCACAAGCAGCATCGCCTGGCTGGTTGACCATGGGGTCAGGGTACAAACAGCACAGTAACTGTCCACTATTCTCAAACACAGTCAGAAGCAGAAGCTGCAACAGGCTCACTGTTGTCAAGCTTCATTATAGCAATAGTTGTTACGTGCCAGACATAGAGCTGCTATCCAATGGCTTTGCAAACTTTCCTTCTAAATCTTAGGGAACTGCACACATTGAACTGTCTATCTCCAGCTCTTCTGAAAATGTTGCCATAGAGCAATGCCCTTCTTTCCTGTCTTCACTGATCATTACAAGGAGGGAGAAACGAGCATGGGCTGCACAGTAAAACTATCAGGAGTCAGCCCACCAAACTAGACAGCCTTCCTGGCACTTTTTTTTTTTTCACTTGGAATCCAGCAGAAGCACTGTATCAACCAGATCTTTATATTTATCTCTGATTTTACTCACTGCCAAAGTGGAAATGCAAAAGTTTGACACATCTCCCCCCTCAAACTGCTTAAACAGTCTCCTCAGCAATGTCTGAACACAGTTTCAGTGTCACTTACGCAGCTTTTGCAAAAAAAGAACCATGACAACGGAGTGTGTCTCACCCTTTCCTCCCAACTGTAATGACATTCTATTAAGAAAATTACATCAGCATCCACCCTTAAAGTATCAGTCCCTGGCTTGATCTTTAATTTGATTAGTTTTAAATCCCATAGGTTTAAACTGAATCCTGTACTTTCGCAAAAACAAAGTGATGCCTGAATGCTGCATTAAACACAGATGTTGCTGACTTGCAGAGATCCTGAAATCGTGGTTTTTCTTCCTTCTTCAAAAATTAGTGTGATCTTTCAACAACTGCTTTGTTGAGTCCACAGATAGCTGCACTTTCTTTTGAGCGAAAAAATTCCTATCTATAGTGTCCATATATTTCTTTTCCTTCAAAGGCTGAGAGGAAATTAGGTAAACAAACAAATCAAATTGCAAAGTATAAGTCAGCCTCTGCTTCTGTAGAGAAAGACTTCTATGAAGACCACGTCAAGTCCAACAGTAGCACAAATGTGGTAACTGGGGTCAAAAAGTCTCTGTCTTTACTGCTGACCTTTAGTATTAAAGTCAAAAGTGTTTGCCTGTGTTTAAAGCCTGGCACCTGAGTAAGTACCCTGCAATATTGAGGCCTCCATGTAGGAGTTCAGATTTCCAATGTGTTCTCAGATGAGCAGTGAAAAAGTAGTAATGGATTGAAATAAGATTTTTCCCTCATTCACATCTGCATTACAAAAATAACAATAGCTCCCAGAGTGTGAACAACAACCATTTGAAGAAATGGGGTCAGGAATCTTATCAGAGTTAGAGATTACCTTCTCTATTTTTATCCAGTACATTGCCACACATACGGCGAGATAGTATTTATTTCATTCTTAGACAAGTACAAAAGAGGCTCCTATCATATTCCCTGCAGTTCAAGTTTCAGCTTCTACAGTATTTGATTTCATTTCTTGTATTACTTTTTTTGCAATTTTTGCTTGATTCGATTCTTATGTTTGTGCCTTGTTAGAATACCATAAAAAATCTCTTCAGTTTATGATGTGGGCAAAAAAGAACTTTGATGTGCCTGATGTTCAATCCCAGCTTAATTTGTAAGTGATAAGTTAGAAGGTTTAATCTCAGTGCCCATATGTCACATCTCAGAACCAGATCACACTTTGGCATGAATGGCAGGCTCAGCTTAGCAAAGCCCTGGATTGACATATTGGAATGGGTCTGGGAGATGCTCCTGGGGAAAGCTTATTCATCTTTTATCACTGGTGAAAATATTCATGCTTCAGATAGCTCATATGGGAAAAGAGCATTTTCAAATCAAAGGATTCTTATGGACAACGATGAAATCAGATTTTTCTTAGAGTCACTGATCTGTGTGTAAGGATCGTTTTTACCTGAGCCAGTGCTCTAAATAATAGGGACAGTGTCCAGCTATGATTTTTGGGCCCCATAGGCATGAGAACAGAATACAGACAAGCAGGTACAGACCTCCTTGTAACTATTAGTACAATAAAAACTATCCAATTAAATATTCCAGTCTATACATGAGCCTTTTGTGAGGCTCAATACAGCACACAGCTACTCAAAGACAACATCTGAGCCTCTCTATTCCGTAGTCCAAAACTGGTAGTAAAAATGATCTCAGAAATTTAGAGGAAGAAGAATGTTACCCCTAAACCACAATGTAAGAGTAATAGGAAGACCAGTGTGTTTTAGGGGATGCAGGTTACTATTGAAAAAAATTAACCCATGCCTATATAGACTATTTTATTTTCTGTGTATCATGGCGCATCCTAAATCCCAAGGTTTCTGCCACACTGTTCTGCAGCCTCAAAAGCTGAGCATGGCCAGCTATCTGTCACATCTTCAGCTCATTCCCAGCCAACTCTTACTAAAACAGCCATTGCTAAGGCTGGTGTCACAACAGACGCTTCATCTGCTCCTCTCCCAGCACCATCGTATGCCAGAGTGGAAACACCTTGTGCTCAGAAATGCCATCTTAAATAAAGTTTTGTGAGGACTCTCAACTCACTACTTGCAATCACATTATAAAGAAATGCATTCCAATTGCCAGAAGTGGATAGAGAGCACCTTTAATTCAGGGTTGATTCCCCCAACCAGGTGTCTCCTAACAACTTTACAAGGAATGGAAGAGTCACTGTGAGTAAGATACTAGGAAATATTATGGCCACAGCACTAGTTATCTGATACATCATCACCATTAGCACATTTCACTGCAAAGAAATTTGTCAGTGGTCTTTGTTGCTTTCATTAAGAGGTGAAAAGGACGGAAGTTTTTTTATTCTAGCTTTTCTGACAGGAGGGTTTAAAGACAGGACAGCTGGAAAGGAAGACATTACAAGATCTGATCTGATGGATCAAGGTGAACTAGAACATGACAACATGAAATACTTCTAAATTTAAAAGATATTTATTTTAATAGAAAGTTTTTCTCTGTCTTCTATTTTAATTGAAACTTTTTCTCTGTCTTTTCTACAAACAGCAAAGTGATGTAACAGAACAGTTATGAAAATTCAAAACAGAACCCACACGTTGTATCTTACATGATTACTGGGTCCGATTCTGTTACTTGCTGGTTGGGGGTTCCTGAGTCATGCAGCACTCCTGTGCACTGTGTGACCCTGCTAGGCAGAACTAATCACAGAGAACAAGAGATATTCGTACTTCATGGTGTACGACTGCCACCACTCCCATGACAGCAGCTTTTCTTTGCTCTCATGTGCACTGGGATTGAAACTGGGGCTAAGATTTATACAATATTGCACATTCCAATTTTAACCTTTGCTCTAGTCCTGTGACAAGTTCATCATTTCACAAAGCTTTGCAAAGACTGAATTTTATTCTTTTATTTGCTTTCCCTTATACCCTTTCCTTCTATTTCCTGTTGAATGAAATCTGATGTTGTCTTCTTGTTTCCTTAAACCTTGTAAGGAACTGTGTCCAACCAATGCAGTGCTTTCAGAGATTCTGTTCCACTACAAAAACACTCACAGATGTAATTTTTCACTCATTTCTCACATGAGCTCAGCTGTTTGGAAGGAGATGGGTAAAAGCTATTCCCATGGAACACGAAGCAGTGACTGGCCAGAAGCTGCCTATGTGGATAATGATCATCTCTGATATTTCTTTATCATTCTGGAGAGCACAGCTATCAATCCGTGCCTAATCTAGACAATACATTTCTAACATAAAGTCCCCGTATAGCAGGAAAATGACAACTGCAAAAGCTGATTTATCCAGGCTGCTCTGCTGGTTTCTATTCCATGGCAGAATAGCTCATATGCTGACAGACAGACAGCTTAAGGCTGAGCTCTTACTTGATCTCATTATTTGCCAGCTGATGCAAGTTAGCAACCAAAGTAGTAAATTGTCACGTAGCAAATAAAACTTCTGTAACAGCCAGCAGAAATAGTTTCAAGCAAAAATAAATAAACTTTCATTCTTCTGTATTTTTGGAAAGTAACATAGATGTTGACCTGTAATACCATAGCTTCCCTGGTAATACTTTAAATAAAAGCTGCTCTATCAGAGAAATATTTGGAAGAACAGCACTTTACTTGTTTCCATGTACACGTAAATTGAAAGTTATTAGTGATTGATTAGACCCAATTACACGTAGGTCAAAATGTTAAATACAGATGTAGCCATTTGCCCGAAAAGTGCTTAGACTGACATTTCTTATTGTTTCTTCTGCTGAAACCAGATTCTGACTCCATTCCCTTCTAGACAAAGCAAAGCAGAACTAGATTTTTGTGGGGAAGCATCAGCAGTAATACTATAGCCTGTCAAAGTCTGGGGGATGATTTCACAGAGGCAATGCTGTCTGACTTCATCCATAAGATAGTCAGTTCTATCTGCAACTTGTAATCTGACAGAAACAGAAAAGTAGAAGAGATCTCTATTTGAAAAATATGGGGGGTTGCCTATGTTTTTAAGCTTTCTCAACATGATATAATTTTCCTTAGAAGTGTTTGGGTTTAGCCTGAGCCTGTTCTCCAGGACTGAATTAACAACAGCAAATATAAAAATATGAAACCAAATTAGCGTTAATCCTGGAAAACAAAAAAAATATTTACCATTTTATTTTCCCTTGCACGTTTCATTGACTTTGAAAGTCAATCCTTTTTTCTGGCTTCATTTTGACACTTCATTAACTGGTGGGTCATCACCTTTTGGTCCACTGAGTAGCGGTTATTTTTCATGCCAGCACAGATAGAGGATTCAGACCTGATTTGTTTTGCAGGTAATAAATGGTAATTACCTGCATCTTTTTTTTTTTTTTTTTTTTTCAGTGGGGTTTGTTGTCTCTGTATTGGAGGAACGAAATCTTTGTAACTCTGATGATAGCGGATTAGAGTGTAACCAGCCCTTCTCTGGTGTATTTACTGCAACAAACATTTAGAGGTCATGCATTCAATTTTGTGCAATTACTGTCAGTTTAATGATGAAGATGAAACAAGATAGTGTATACTTAATCAATCAGATAAGCATATGAAGGTTTTGCATTAAAGATTTAATGGAATAGACACAGAACTGGAAATTGGACAGTGGGCATACCCTGTCCCTTCTGTGACTGCTCTCCCTCACTCAGAATGGTCAGGACAAACATTAAATACATCTTTTTCCTCCATTCTTTTTCTAGAGATACTATAATGAAAATCAGGGAAAGTGCAACTTCAGGAAATGTGGTCAAATTTCATACTTTTCCCTGTAGATGACAACTGTCAAAGGTGCCAGTGTAGACCAAAGTCTGAAATTCATAGACTCATAGATGGTTTGGGTTGGAAGGGACCTTAAAGATCACTCAGTCCCGACCCCCTTTCATGGACACGGACACCTTTCTTTAGACCAGGCTGCTCATCCGACCTTGAACTCTTCCAAATTACCTACAGAACAGACACACAATTGACACAATGGCATAAGCTTTGTTTTCTCTGACTGTAACGATACCACAAGCTAAAATAAAATCTGCCATAATTGATATATTTTAAATTCACAACTTCTATTTATCCTCATAACACTGGTGATCACTGGGGTGTCTACAGTGTGTAAAATCCTACATTTCCTTATAGGAAGGACCACACACTTAAGACTGCCTCCTTCTGGGCTGAGACTCAGGACAGGCATCACATCCAAACCCATTCACGCTATCTGTCCCTTCTATGCAACACTTCCCAGTGGGCTTTTCCTGGCCATACTTTACATGCATTATCATGCTCTGCAGGAAACTCTGCAAGCACAGCATCTCACCAGAGTAAAAGCAGTTAGTTAGGGCTTCTTGTAATACAACAGTTCAGCAGTTGAAAGGATTGTCTCTACATTTTGCAGGGAGGAAAAAAAAAGCGGTGTTGAATAAACATATTGCATGGAGTGGGAAACATGAGCATGAGCCTAGAGTACTCCAGAGGAATGCTAACACAAAGCTGGGATAACGCTACCTCCTGTTTCTGGGAAGATTATTTCCCCAGCCTAAAAAAATGCTAGGGCCACAAAGTAATATGAAAGGAGATAGCAGGAAGAAGAAATATCATTTTCTTTAGATGTGTATTAAAATAGTGATGATTATTGAGATGACAGTTATTCAACTCCAGCTAAGATTCTGATCTAAGACATACAACTCTGAAACAGGATTAGACTCATAAACTCACAAGAAAGTTAAGTTTTAATATACATCCTCCCCTTCATGATTTCCTATTGACTAATGTGCATGATATCCCTTCTTTGTGCTGACTATTGTAAATTCCACTTCCTAATTCCTCTCACTG
Source organism: Pseudotriccus pelzelni (assembly GCA_035584735.1). Classification (NCBI taxonomy): domain Eukaryota; kingdom Metazoa; phylum Chordata; class Aves; order Passeriformes; family Tyrannidae; genus Pseudotriccus; species Pseudotriccus pelzelni. The sequence goes on along the minus strand of JAWMRA010000146.1, from coordinate 4,993,448 downwards.
CACAGGAGGGTAGTTTCTTACCTCAGAGCTGTTGATCTCACACCACCAGGTTACAACATGCCAGGACAGGCTGCGTATTCAGCTCTAAGGTCACAGTACTGCAGCAATCTGAGCCCAGGTCTCTCAAATCTCAGGTTGTGTCTGCTTGATGACTTGTTTATCCATCAGAAAGCAGCACTGGCAAAGAGCAATGAGTCCAAATCTAACTGGATCCTGAAGATTATTACATTTTCTAGAGTTTGTACAAATTAGACCACAAAAAGGGTGATGGCAATTCTCAACTGCATTTGAATATATGAAGTGGAAATGTAAAGTTCTGTCATTCATTTTACAAGCTCATGAAATTTCCAGGGAATACAGTTCTAATTACCTCTCATATCCAATTTGCCAAGATAAGTAATAATTCCTACTCTTCTATTAAATGCAGATGTAAGGAGCATGTCAAACAGCTCAAGAGTACAGTGCTCCCCAGCTGTTACACCTGTTCCTCATATATCACTTTCCTCTATTTCATCACTTGTGTTTACCAGCAGGTTATGAATAGCTCAGATCTGCCACCAGGGAAGGTCATCACTGAAAGATCCTTATTACTACGATTTAGTTACATTTTATTAATGGTCCACAGGCTCTACTCAGGGTGTAGCTTGGCTAAACTTTATGGAAACATATGGTGAACACTCTGTGCAGAGAAACCAAGAGCTGACTGGAAAATGCTATACTGGAGTAATCACAAAATCTGATTGACATATTATTTCCATTCTCTCTACCTATCCTTACTTCTAGACATTTGTCCACAAAGCAAACTTTAGGTTTTAATTCTGTTGACATTTAGGCTACAATGATGTTTTTTAAAAAAGGAAAACTAGGATGATAGAAGAAAAGTTTGGTGAACAAGTGATGTCAAGAGATAAACTGCTTTAGATTTTTTGCATCCCTTGGGAAGAAGCTCCTACCATGGTTTTTGATGAAGTTACACAAAACTCTGTTGACACATTTATTTATACAGAAACAATGAATCTCTTGTCCTATTACTAAAAACAGGTACACTGTAGTTTTTCTAAACATCAAATAATTGTAAGATGGGACTCAGTAAAATATCTTACTGTGTCATTTGTATTTCTGAATGCAATTCTTCACCTCCTGCCATGATGGCTCTGTTTACCAGTGCAGCACAAGTGGATAAATATCTTCTACCTGCAACATCTGTTAAGAACTGGAGGGATTTCAGACTGTGAACTGTAAAGATCTGATAACAAGACAGTAAACCTGGCCCAGTGACCCAAAACAAAAGAAGCAATGGATGTAAAAGGGTAATGCTGGGAGAAAGAAGGAAAGTTCTGAATTAACCTGGGATGAGTATGTGTTCTGACAGAATGAAGTAACTCCTACTCGCTATACTAAAGCTACATGGCAGCAGAATGCAACAAAAACAGATGTAGTCTTTGCATGCAGTAGATAATAGAGTCTCTTCTCCCATACATGAGTAAATAGAACTGCTGGAATAAATTCTGTCAACAGCCACTAAAAATATGAGTAATTAGACCTATATTTAACATGCTAGATTTAACACAAATTCCTATGAAAAGTCCATAAAGCTATAGCATAAAATCACAGAGGAGCATGCATGCTTTCCATAAAATGTTTTGTTATGTTTATTTCCAGGATGTATTATCCCTATTACAGCAGCTCCTGGTGCAGGTTTGCACCATCCACATATCATTTCCATTAAAAGCTGTTCCACAGCTTTTAATGGAAATGAAGGGTTTTGTTTGTTTTAACCTCCCATTGTCTCCGTTGACTCTTCCAGTTCATAATCCCTTGTAGTTAGAGGGACCAACAGAAGCCACAACCCTCATATTACCGGGTTCCACTGAAGAGGGACCTCTTCCTTCTCCCAGAAGGATGATTACTTGTCTACCTCAGATTTCTCACTTTCACTGGAGTCTCCTGGTACCCTTCAACAGTTTTATGCTACCCATGTAGCAGTAGCAGCAACACCGTTCTGTGTAAACAGCACCCAGCTGTGCTCCCCAGCTCATGCACTCCCCTGGCCTCCGACCAACCCCACCACGGTGAAATGGAGTGCAAACAAAAACCTCAGCAAGCAACATAAACACTTCTCCAGCAACTGAGCACAGAATCCTTGCTGTTCTGACAGCAGGCATTCCTGTGCCACTGCTATGCAGAGAGCAGCCTTGCCTGAAAGCAAGGCTTAGACATGACGTGGTTTAATGTCTGCACATTGATAGCCTTTTCTATACATTTAAAAGTGTTTTACAGTCTGTCTATTGCTTGGCCAAACACTCTCAGCAAAGAAAAGGTCGGTAGGATCCAAAGAAACAAGTGTTTTCACTGGTCACTTAGGGAGTTCAAGCGCTTTTAGACAGATCTGGTCAACACATATTGGCAGCAGTTTTCAGTGAAGATGAGGAAAGTGCCCTAAGGACAGTCAGTCAATAGTGCTGTGTCCTCAAGGACACTTTTACTATTCACACCATTTTGTGGTGACACCCAGTAAGGCTGATACAACACTGTGCTTAGTGAGAGCTTCCACCCAGGGTACGTCTCAGGTCAGGACACTACGGCCCAATTCTCAGCCTCAGAGTTAGCAGCAAATGCTAAAGGCACTCAGGTAAGGCTCATGCAAGGAAATCTAAAGCCATGGCAGTGAAATACCAGACTCCTCCAGATATGCCTCTCTCTTTGAAAAGTCAAACACAGCCACTCTGTTTGTATACAACCTATGTGAACACACACAGCGTCACCTTCTTAGACTTGGCGTCCTGGCTAATGGCTCCCTGCTGGCTTTGAGGATTAAACTTCACTGAAGGGCCTATGGAAACCCTCAGGAACTAACAGTTTCATGTTATTCAGTGTCTGAGGACAGACAAAAAGAGCAGTGATACATTTCAAAAGTAACCTTCATTTGGGGAATAAGGAAAGCCTGATGCAGTTACTGTTTTCAAACAAAAGTGTGTGAGCCTGTGGAAAAAATAAAAACAGCCAAAGGAAACTAATCTTTTCAGGTGTGTACTGTCCTCCCAGAATGACAATATTTTGTTCCCCTTTTCAGGTTTTTTTTTTGTTAGTTTTGTTAGTGCTGCTAGTTCCAGATAAACATGGTAGTAATAATTGTACCTCTTCACGGGGAGAAAAAAAACCCCTACACTTTGTAAGATTCTTTCTGTTCTATTCTGGAATTCATTAAAATTAATTTTGAACTACGAGAACCTTTTCTGGGTTCTAATTTGAGTCAAGTCTCTTTAAGGACTAGTCTCTTATGCTTACTAGAACTCCATAGTTTGGTTTGCACATTTGAGAAAAGGAAAGTGATGCTTGACTTGATATAACTATCCTTTGTCGATATTCCAAGATAATGACGGTTGAAATTCTGGTCATCACTGGGTCTCTGAGAAATGATGTCTGAGAATGTCATGTTATCGACTGAAAATGTGGAGTGTAGCATCACATTTTGAAAGACACACCAAGTGAAAGCAAAAATAATAATTCCCCAAATGCCAGTGTAATAAATAATATTAGAGGAAACATTTGAAGGTATTTGAATCTATCCTCTGAAAATTCCCTCTTGTGACTTTCACTTCAAGACATAGAAACGGCCTTTTTCTGGAATTATTTTTACAAATACTTCTACATAAATGTTCTCAGTATATAATACCTTTCTTTTCTCACATCCCTTGAGTCAAACCATTTGCTATCACTCTGCTCCAGAACATTTTCTGTTACCAAGGAATTCCTGAAGCTTGCTGGCTCTCCATAATGGAAATGGTGACCGGGTTTGTGCCTGAAAGGGACCCCAAAAAAGCTGTCATGCAGAGGAGAATTTGTCAGTTGTCCTGTTATCAGTGTAATTACACTGATATGTTAATCTGGGAAGAAAAACTGTGTTTACTTATTTGAGGAGTTTCTTTGGTTCAGTAACTGTCCTCTCCTACTATTACTGCATTCCACCAATATCAAATGGAAGAGCTGAGCTTTATTTTTCAATCCAAGTGCACTGTAGCAAGGTAAAGTGTTAAGTTAAGCATACATAAATGTTTCTTACGTGAACCTAGGGGAGGATGTTTGACAGGCAGACAGGGTAAAGTCTATTTATATAAAAACAGGCAGTGTTGTCGGAGGTTTCCTCCTTTTCTGTCATTTCTTTCTAAGTGCCTTGCCAGCAAATCTTATGTTTAATTTGCATGGCCTACAATGGCAGACAAAAAGTAGTTCAGTCGCAAGTCCATTCAGCCTTTAAGATCTCTTTCAAAATTGCAAATAAGCTTGCAGGTGTCTCTGCAAACCATCGAGATTCTCAGATTCATCACTGAATATCTTCCCCTGAGGCAGCCACGGTGTGTTTGACTGTTATAATTTGATCCGCTATCAGACAGTCAGATAGAGACTCTGTGCCAGTTAGGAGAAGGTAAGGATCAATCCAAACATCATCTGTCCTGCATTCAGCATTCTCTTCCTACACCTTTATCCTTAAATAAAGGAAGTCACTTACAAATGCCTCAGCCTAAGGACTGACATTATTGTACAGATGAGTTTGCTCCCAGCATTTGGACAATGATCTCAGCACTTGGTGGGATTCCTTTTGGGAGCCTTCCAGCTCCGGTTATTCTCTGATTCTATGATGGTCCTCCAGCTGACAGGACAAATTCAGCACATAAGCCAAGGAATCCATACAGTGAAGGAGAACTACTCCACCACGGTGACAGATCTTGGGATTCCAAAGCCTTACAAGACCAATTCAGAAGCCAGTTAAGAACAGAGGGGCTAACACTAAGAATCTTACTTTAAATTTTATCCTCCCAATTTCCTAAGCAAAGAAAGCTTAATAAGAAATGAGTTATGTGTTAAAAATGGATGTCCTTATGTAGAAAAGTCATAAGAATAATATTACTGCCCAGTAAACCAGGAAATTATGAATCCAAATGACGTGGATTAAATCTCTGTATTCTCCTAAAATTAAAATATCTCTCAATATTATTATAACAAATATAGCTGAAACACTGCAAAAATTAGAAAGCTGTTTTCTTCCATTTTACAATTCTTAGAGGTCCTTTCTGCCATTAGCCTTAATGTCTGTTGTGATTATGTGGTGTTTCAGTATGTGGTACAAAATGTCTGGCTTGAAGCACAAATAGTGCAGTATGTCAAATAAAACCAATTTAATACTGATCAGCTGCACTAACTGGAACGACAGTGACATTCTTCACTACACTTAAGAGTGGAAATACCTTACAGACAAGATGCCTGTCATTTGACTGAGATTCCCTTTTCAGGGTAATGGCATTGTTTAGAAATGCAGCCCCTAAAATCACAAGCAGAGATTTCAAAATGTATTAATATAGTTATAGTATTTCAAAATGTCTTAAACCTTTGACTCAAGAAATTATGCTTATAAAAGGACATCAACAAAGTAGTTCTCCCCTTACTCTGTGAAAGAAGGATGTCCTTTTAATTTAACAATATTAATGCAAAAAAATCCCACAACAAACAACCCACACTACTGACTTAAAAATTAACATGGTTCCTTTGATCCTATGTTGAAATTTACTTTTATTGCATAATGAGAGTTTTTAAAAATGATGATTTTTTTTCTCCTATGTTTTTCTTTTTTTTTTTTCTTTTTTTGAGAACAAGCAAGGAATTCTTTGTGTCAGCCGGTAAAGAAAACTGGTAATGAGGAGTCCTTGCTAGTTTACACACACCTATAACCTTCTCATCTCAGGGAGATAAGCCTGAGAATAGGTATAAAAATATTGTTTAGTTTGCATGGTACAGTCAATCTTCCAGTAAGACTAAATGTGTGGTGGAACTTTGGCAGTATAGACACTTGTTCCCTAAAAAAAAGTCAGTCAACACTAGCAAGAATTGCATAAGAAAGAAACTGTAAATTCAAAAGAATTAGCAGCTGATAATAACTATAAACTGGATTAAAAGCTGCTTTGGTCACTCCCTTTTCCAGCTAGTATCCATCTCAGCAGAAGAATTTATGGGGACTCACAAATACTAGAAAACAGAACTCATTCTGGATAAAAGAGTATTTTCCAAAGTCCGAAATCTGGGATCAAAATACTGTAATTCTCAGTCAATTCTAGACAGCAACCACAGGCCACGTTTCCAAAGAAACCTCTAGAACAGACACTTTAACAGTGGCACAACAACAGGCCTAGATGAACAACTGCAAACCTTTGGCTTTCAAGAGGGATCTTGTGTGCTGAATTTTCCCCAAGGTAATTCCCTAAGCATCTAAAACGGAGAACAAAAATCAACACACCTAAAATGAGGATGTTTAAAATTCAGATCTCAATCTTTCTGCACTTTTCCCAGCAATTAGATAGGATAAACGTTTAATTAAGAAATGTTAAAAAAAAGCACACTCCACAGAGAAGGACATGAGAAACTTACAATGATAAAGAAGCTCTGAGTGATTCTGTCGTGTTAGTTCACTGATGATTAAATTGGTTTAAATATTAGCTATAGTTAGAGCTGTGCAAAATAGACTTTGTTTTTCAGAAATTACACAGAACTTTTCAATTTCATAGAATTCTGCACTGCCTCAGTTATGGGCTTCATTTGCAGTGCCGATTAAGTAGATTTTTGCATCAAAAATGCAAATATATACACATTTTTGATGCAAAACACTCTTTGCTTGAACAGTGTTACGTCTGCTGTGATACTGGCCTGTTTGTGCTCAAGAAATTTTTCTGTTCCTGGAACTTCACAGTACATTATGGGCTCTAAACAGACCCACTTGGGGATAAAGAAAACATCCTTAAAGTTATGCAAAACATTCATAACAAAATGCAAATAGTGTTTACAGTTTTCAGCATCTCAGTATAGCGACTCATATTCTAAATTGCAACCAGCTACAAGCTATATGGAAAACTTTTTAATCAGACTCTGTGCTGGATATTTGTATCACTGCCTTGTACAAAAAATGCTGCAAAAAGGCTGGGCCCAGCTTTAGGTATAAAATATATATCTCGTTTTTGATAAAGATGGTGCGTTTAGATACATTTAACACCGACACATAGAGAATGAGCTTCATTTTTACTGAGAAGACTTTCTGAGAGGACATTTAGCCAAGACAGGGGGCTGTTTCCTCTGGGGGAGTGAAAACCGATAATCAACGGGTTGGATTTCAATTCCACCCATGTTAAAATGCACCAAAAATGAACTGGGGCCAAAACAATTATTCACATCACACACTGCTGGGCAGTTATAGATTGATGTATTTACATTTTGCCAGGACAAGCAATGCCTTCTGAGAAATACAAACCTCTGCTTCTCTTACCCTTGCATCGTTGATGGATGCAATACTTGTCATTGCTCAGTGACAGAGCAAACACACATCCTCTCATCCCTCCATACATATTTACCTTGCTGTCTTCCTCGCGCTAAGTAAAAAGTCCTCCACATTTAGGAGTCAATATTCCGTTTCCTAGCACGCTGCATCAATAAACTAATGACAGTTCTGTCAGTCTTTCTTGTGGTCAATGCTGTCTCCTCCAGAGGTGTCCATAAAACAGACTGTTTCTCCCCACTGTCCCCAACTCAAACTCTCTGGTTCACAAAATGATTCTACAGAGTAAGAAAGAGAAAACAGTTATGCTGCAAAGGACTGTCAGCTTATGGAGAAAGAAACACAGGGAGCTATGTGGATGAGAACTACAGCATAGTAAGACCCTTTTTCAGTCTTACCTCAGGGAACAGCCATTTTTCAGAGCAGAGATGAGTGAAGCATGTTTTCCAAGTACATCCTGGCAAGCAGGGCTTCATTGGAGTGAAGTCTCCCTGCATGAATGAAGATGGTTGCTGCCATGAAAATTGTGAGGACCTCATCTCACTGATGAATTTTGTTTCTTTAGAAAATTCTCCCACACATTCTGTTGGGCTTTTCTAGGCAGAAACTGCATAGTGCTGATGTTCGCTGATACCTTGAATTTTCTGCTCTTCAAAGGGCAGCCACCACAGTGGCAACTGGAATTATCTGGACACAATCTAATTGAAAGAATACTGGACAAAACACAGAGTGAAAGTAAAATTTGTTTCACAGGTGAAAAGAATCTGAAATTAAACAGGAACCTTTTACTTTAAATCAGCTGATCTTTCACACCTGCTCCTTTCCAGACTCAGGCACCTGCAAAAGAGTCTCCATGAAAGAAATCTGATTAAAATCAAAATGAAAGGAAATGATGGCAGTGTTGGTGCTGGATTGTAACAAAATTGCAGGCTATGAGTTCATTAGGAACCATCACTATATTTATGTAAGGAAAATATCTTCCTGATCAAAGATCTCTGTTTTGTATAATTTGCTTCTTTCATTATACAATGCACTAAAAATACAGGTTTTCTAACAGAGCAGAATTTAAATTAAAGGCTTTCCCTGCTTATCCACATCAGTTCCTACCTACCTTGATCAAGGACATGCACCTCTCCTCACATGCAATAACGTTCATCAATCTGGCTCAAACTGAAAACCAATAATGGGGTGAGCAACAACAAAAACCTGGTTAGGTGAACAATGCTGGCAGTTTGCAACATCTAAGACTAAACCTGGCATAACTTTTATACCAGGTATTTTAGTAAAATGCATAAATAGGTTTTATTCAAAGCCCAAAATTTTATAACAGTCCAACCAGACCAAGACCTCAGAGACAGTGTTCAACAGACACATTTTTATTACCCTCCAAGTTCTCTTTACATTGATTGTTTTAAAATTTCCTTCATTCTTGACACTCAGATTGGAGTCTCTGTGGCTCATAGATAAGTAGCTGGAAGTCTGAGTCACTTGTTGGACCACAAAAGGGAACAGATCAAGAGACCTTTTATCTGCCATGCCAGTTCTTTGCCAAATGCAGGAATCATGAACATTCAGATTTTACAGGGCAAAACACATTGTGAGCTCAAGGCAAACACAGTAACTAAATGAATGGCAAGAAAACACTTCCCTGATAGAGTTCAATGAAACCCATAAAAATGAAGTTTATCCTTTTTAAATTGTTCCTTTGTGTAAAAGGGATTATACCGCCTATGATTTAGTGCTTCTTTAAATGGCTGCTGCTGTAAAAGTAAGATTACTGAAATGAAATGATTTAGGAAGAAAATACAAGGGCAAAAAGCCCTCAAAAGCACCTGAAATAGTTTTTGTTGAATTATTTAGCATAGTTATATTCTTGTCCCCTTTTGTAACTTTTGTCTACTCCAGTTTATGATTGTCATACTCCAGAAAAATTCCAGTTGAAAAAAGCATTAAGCCACCTCACTTCAGCATGTGCATGGGTCCTATGGTACAGAAATACTGCCGTGGCAAAGCCATTTCTTCTGTTTCCACTTTTTAGAAAGGTAGATGTCTAATTCCATCTTAGACTTAAGAAACATCCTTTAAACTACCTGTAGCTTTATATATTATAAAGGCAAAGATTGCATTAGAGAAACTTTGTTTTCTAAGTTTCTAAGGCTGTTTGCTTATGGCAGTTCTTAGGTGATCTTAAGAAACCACTCCTCTTCACAGGGATGGGGACTGAATTTTGTTAGTGAAGTGCTGTGGCAGTAATGCCTAAAGACGACCACGAAATCTCAGCAGGCAAGGAAAGAATGGTTACTATTTGAAAAATGCAATTTAGACATTTGGAACCCAGTTCTGAGTGAGTGAATTAACCCCCACCCTTTACCCTCCCCCACTGGCACCTCTCCCAGGCTGTGTGGCAGCATTAACCTTCTGGACAAACATGCTGGTGCTTCCTCCTGCAAACTGAAGGATGAGAGCTGAGCAACACCTTGTGTTAGATGATAAAACTAACCATATGCTCTGAGCTTGCTCCTTTTCTTCCTTCATATAGCAGACTTTGCCTCTCTGTGCTACCAATTCCCATGTTTTCTATTTGAGGCATTTATGTATTTTCATTACTTTGTGAAACAGCAGCTTTCATAAATCACTTTATGGCACTGTTTTATATGTATTTTGTTCTCCCTCATTATTTCTTTCTATCCTTTCTGGCATTATGTGCTATACCAAATGTTGCTTTTCCGTGTAAATCCTGAGGTTCCTTGTGATATTTTTACCAGCATGATTGAGAGCTCAGACTGACAGCTGATTATCACTCCGCTTCCTCCTTTTGTCGATCCTTCGCTATTAAAAAGTTTCATGCTTGTCTCCTACTCATCTCAACTGGAGAGGGCTCTTTTCTACCAGTGTGAGTTCTTTAAATATCCAATTGGGTAGGAATGTTATAATAAAGTAATTATTAAGTTATGTTGTTGTGAATGACTGCAGATTACTCATGGTTGTTACATGACTGTACTATGCAAACACAATGATTCAGATGGCACTTCCACTATGTTTAGTTGAATTCACAGGAACCAGGTACTTGGAAATCTTTTCTCCCAAACAGAATCCACGCTCAGTTTTGTGATAATGAATTTATAAAACAATTTTTAACCTGATACCGCAATTAAGCTTACTTTTAAGTTTCAGATCACGAGTATTTACATGCAGGGAATCAGCTTCTTTTAAGAACTAATAAGATGAATCATAAACCAACAAATACTCTAACAGCATGCAAAGGGTATTAAAGAAGCACAGAAATTTTTAATATACCCAGACAACTGATATTATCAATTCTTTTTAAAAAAACATTTAATAACGCTTCAAGAATCAAAGCTTATATACAGTTAAACATTATTGTGGGCCCTCGCAGATGGTTTTGGGGAAATTTTTATACGAAAAGCCTTTGCTTTTGATGGAGAAGTTATCTCATTAAAATTATATATGGATAACTGTAATACCATATACAGATGAGGGTTGATTCTCAAGTCCACAGAAAAGCTGCCATTTATTTCATTCACTTTCAGAGTATCAGCTTGCAATCAGCAAAGCCAGGTTTAATGTGCATAACCTGCACAGCAACATCCAGATGACTGACTATAGTACACATAAACACGATGATAATACGTCAGGTAACTGCTTTAATGATACTAAACTGAGGAGCATTTTGGATGTCTGTCTTGGCACAATAATGAGACCTTAAGATCAAATATGAACTAATTAAGGCTCTCCATAAATTATACAGGCTACATTTTGTATCTTATCATTATTTAACAAAAATTGATATGCTTTTGTGTTTACTAGCTCCTGAAGTAGTGTTTTGTTTCTCCTAACACCTTATTTTAGCTTCTGGTACCAGTAGGTCATAAGAGGCTATAAATTACCCTCATTGCCTTAATCATCACAGAATTGCTGAATAAGCTCCATTCCATCATAACATAATCACATTCCAGCATCCGCACCAGGCTTCAAGACTCCCTACTGCTTATGAGGAACAGTGGTCTGAGTCAATCAATACAGAAAGCATTAACACGGTGCAACATATTGTGTGTGTGACAGACACTTGCATATCATTACAGCAGCAATAACTAAAAGATAAACTTACCCATCTAAAGTGGATCATTTACAAATTTTTATGTTAAACAACACAGGAAGGTCATAACAACAAAATGTGTTTGCTGTATTTCCTCAGAGTCCGTTACTATTTACAGTATTTTTCTTTCTTGCCACTGCAATTCACTGCTCAGAATTCTACAGGTGTCAGTGCTGACGAAAATCGGTTTGCAGACTAACCACAGGAATCTGCTCATGTCTTACCCAGGAGAGGGAAGACAAAATTAATTCGGACCAATTTATCTAGTCAATGCAAGGAACAATTAAAAGATTAAAACTATAGCTTATTGGAAGATATTTCAATTACTTTCAGGTAAAAATCTGTATTACATTCACACACACATTGCCTATGATTAAATTAGATCTTTCTTGGCTTAACAGAATTTTGAAATATTTCTGGAAGCACCATTTTCACTTGGCCATTCTATGTTACCCCAGCTTTCAGAATCCCACAACCTTCACTGAAGTAGAACAGATCAGTTTCAGAATCTATTCTGCACAGTGCCAAATGCGCGTAGGCAAATTTGCCTTTCTCGTTTTCTGTTTGGTTTTAGTACTCATTACATGTACTGCAAAGGACTTTTTGCAGATTTGCCACTACTTTATGCCTTTATAAGTAATCTCATTTCTCTTCCTGCCAGGAAATTCAGTCATTGAATTCTCATTAGGTTTTTTTTTGGTTTTTTTTTTTTTTTTTTTTATTTAGTGTGTTTTAAATCTGCAAATAAGTGATGTTCTCCAAGTTGGCCTATCCCATATCACTTAAGTAAAAGAACTTCCCTGAGCAGGTATGGAACCAAGCTCTGGGGCAATGAAAATGCCATTTCTTTAAATGTACAACTAGTTTATATTATATTTATCTTTTGCTAGCTTTTGTTTTTATCTCTTCATGGTAGTAATTTTTCCTTTTTTACTTCTCTAGAAGATAAATAATGTTTGAGAACCTGTGATCACTAACAATTTTTTTCTACAAATGGAATAGTCTCCTGAGCCACTTCAGGGCACCTGCGTCACTGAAGTGCTAAAAACAGGAACAACCTGAGATGAATCTCCAATGCCACTGAACTGGTCTGGTAATTACTCAAGTCATCCTTGTACTCTCAAAGACTGCTAAAACACACACATTTCTGAACGTGGCAGCAGTAACTTCTCCAGGTCAGAGGCCTGGGCATGGGGGTTGCTGTAATGGCAGTGGAGAATTAAAATTAGTTTATACCAGGTCCTATTTATTTTTTCTTCAGAACCTGTGCCCTTTTAAAAGCATATAGGCACTCACAGAGCTATTCAGTCAACTGTGCCTCGCTGAAAATTTGCCCCTGGAGACTCAGAGATCAATTATTTCCCTGGAATAAAGTTGGGCACATTGTCCTCACAAAAGCTGTCCTGCAGACCCGGCTCCAGTGTGAGCTCACCTACAGCAGCATTCCCAGGCTGACAGAACCTGCTCAGCAAGAGCCAGGTAAAATCCAAGAGCTGTGTGATTTTGTTAGCATGGGGCCTGAGATAATATCCTTTGCCTCTCAGGTGGGTTTCTGAGGTTGGCCTCATTACTACAGTAACAAATAAACAACTTTCAGCACCTCATGAATTTAACTGGACTAAAATAGTGTTTGCGCACAGACTAAAGGCAAAAAAAAAACCCCAGTCCCTTATTTGGATTTTTCTTAATCTTAGCTTCATATCTAATGAACAGGGTTAATTAAGGTCATTAAGTATGCATCAAATTATTCTGAGAATTGAATGTTTTAATAATTTTACTTCAGCCCAGTAATACTGACTGTTCTACAAAAATGCAGAAAGGCTGATTTTGAGATGATGACTGGAGGAATTAAGAGGGGGGGAGTGCAGCTCAAATTTACAGAAAGTATCCAAGTGTAAGTGGCAGAGCACCAGAACCTGCCATCAGTTTGAAGTTCACCTACAGGATTTCTTAAGCGTGTGTGGAAGCAACAGAAACAATTTCCACTGAAAAAGGTATTAAGTAGCTGCTACTTTTTTTCAGGACTAACTCTGCCTGCAAATCACCCAAAGGCAAAAATCTTTCAGAGGACGATGGGAATCCCTGGCTCCCACACAAGAAAGTCAAGAATATTTACCTAAAAATAAGGAACACGAAGATGGTATATGTAGGACACCATTACCACATTTTTCTTAATCAGGACAATCAGACCATTTACATTTATAGCTGGCACTTAAAAGTTTTCACTGTTTTTCATGTTAATCCCACAAGAAAATAAACCTCTACTGCTTCATCACCTATCAAATAGTGCAGTCCAAGTGCAATTCAGTTAATTAAAAATAAAATGGTGTCTTTGACCATCCCTTGGCATGTCTTTTCCACATACAAAAAGTTACTTGAGAAAAGTTGCATCAACATGACTGATCATGTTTGTTAGAATTATATTTAAAAAGAATTTGAAGTAAAATTCAATGCCACCTCTCTATCCTGTTATGCAGTTCAGTCTGTTATGGTAACTTATTTAATATGCAATACATACTTTTAAAGGTAAAGGTCTGTCAAGTTTGCATTCTGTTAATTCACCATTTTGTGACTGACTGAATCAAATAATTTGGAAAACATCCACATTAAGCTGTCTGACTTATTGTGTGTCTGTCTTAAAAGGTCTATACAGGAATCCAGTCACTTAAAATAGATATGGACCCATGGAATTTGTTTAGTGATTCCCTTTTATTGTTCTTTTTGTAAAAATAAAATGGTATCACCATGATTTAATGGTGGGGGGTTTAATTATATAATTCTTTTTTGATTATTTGGTTTTGAAAGTCCTCTGTCACTGGAAAAGGGACTCTTGTCCCCAAATTCAAGTCAAATATACTTAACACCTCAGAGAAAAAAATCCAACAGAAATCCATAAAATGTCAATAAGCTAAAATGGAATGTAATTTCAGTGTGACAATTTTATATAACAACACCGGGCTTTGAGGTGATGGTACTCAATAGGTAATAAAAATGATAAACAAGTAAAACATTGGTGCACCTAGAAAAATCATGTTATGTATATCTTTATTACAGTTTTCAGAATACATGGATTAACAATGGCGAGGCTGTGATTTCATCAAATTCCTATTTTAAACATTACATACAAACACAGAGCTGTTTAAAAAATAGAAATGCATGAGTTTTGTCACCTTTTTTTTTTTCATCTTTTTTTGTTTTTGGCATCAGGAGTCCTGTGACTTCCAAAAGGGAAATCAAATGGTGCATGATAGCAGACTGCCTGAGCTGTAATAGGTTATTGTTCACATTCTGTGGCATATGTATCACCTCAAACAGTGCTAAAAGAAGCACTACAAGAACAAATCTTTCTCCTTTACCATTCTCCTAATGACATCAGTGGGTGCTGAGCGACAGCTTGCAGGACTGCAGAATTCACAGGCTTACACAACTCCCTTCCTTGAGCACAAAAAGCAGCAATATGTGATCTGAAACGGAGACACCTGAAGCTGAGGGATTTGGCTTTATCTGCTTTGATTTTTTTATTTATTTTTTTATTATTATTTACATTTCGTGTGCATGCGTGGGCACGTGTGGAGACACTGCAGGAGAAGAGCTGTAGAGGTTTCCTTACAATACTTATTTAAAAATGAGTAACTTGCAAATACAGTATGGCACATCAGAGGTGGGCTTTACATTTGCTGTATCACTTAGCACTTGTTATGCCTGACCTCGCAGCAATTTGAAGGCAAACAGTAAAGTATAACTCAGCCAAGCCTTTGTTTAATGGAAAAGAAGCAATTTACATACATAGGTAAGTTTGCTCCCACATAACTATTACCAGCTTTAAATATTTACTAGCTATATCATTCTCAGTATAGGAAGTATTAAATTCACCCATCAAAGCAGGATTTGCCTGAGGCATGCACAAGCTGAAAGTTGTGAAGTTTCTTAAACGAGAGCTATAGGAGGATTTCCAGCCAAACCTAAAACTCAGCCAGATTCTCAGAGTTTTGCAAACTGTTTGTATGTTGTGGGATGAATTTAAAGTAGGTTACTAATGAATTGTGGCTTGGATAGAAACCATGAAAAATATTACGTTTTTTACAGCATTTGTCTGAGGTAGTACATATACCACACACAAAAATGCAAAAATATACAGATATTCGTGACTATTTGCATATCACACAAGGGAACTACGGGAATGTTTGCATTTTTATCTGAATTTTCAAGAAGAATAGATAATTTTAGATAATGTTTTTCATATTGACCACGGTTGGCTAAAACCAGAACAAATGACGTAACAGTGTTTCTGGGAATACTTCCTGGAGTTCTTTGTCAGTGCCCTCTGAGGCACCAATTTTGTTTTGGCTTTAGCATCGGCTCATAATATGATTAACACTCAAACCAAACATCACTTGTGTGCTGGGAAAGGATATTTGTTGAATCACAAACAAACATACATGACAAACCGTGTTGCACTTTTTTTTTTCCTCAGTAAACTGCATAAAACTTGAGCAAAAAAAGTCTATAGTGTCTTTACATTTCTGATCTGTACAGCCAGTAGTTAAGCAACAGAGATGTATATTTGTATATGATTTAAACACTTCATTCCCATGACATTTGCAAATTTAGTTCAATTCATTGCAAAGGTAAAATTATCTTCCTCTTAAATAAACTAAGAAATGTAAACAGTGTAACATCATTAAAAAAAACCCCCTCTCTTCAGTACTTGTAACTGGTAAAATGTGAATGCAAACAGATGTGCTGGTATATTGTTAACGTAATGTCTCAGAGGACATATAGTGAAACATAATTAGTAAGAAATTTATGTATGAACCCTCCAGCGATTTTCTTTCTGGGATTACTTTGAATACAAATATAATTTAACTGATATATTTCATTTTTTTAAAATTAGAAAATAAGGCAAGTGCATTTCTGAAAAAGGTGCTACTCTTCTACACTTCTAGATAAACATGTGACACCTCTGAAAATTAGATCAATAATAAAAACATTAAAAATATCTGCAATTTAATATAGACTGAAAAACTATCAAAAGACAAAGTGACCAGCATCAATTTCAGAAAATATTTTAGACTTCATAAATACGAGCACCCTATATTTACATAAATTATCTTCTAAACTAGTTTTCCTTTGAAAGACACTTTTGCCCTAACAGATATGTCCATTAAATTATATAAATGTTTCAAATATGAAAAAAATAGTAGTAAAATAGAAGCATCAGATGATGTTATTTTGGATTTGCCTTTTTTTCGTAAGATTTGGTTCTTGAAAATCTGTAGCCAGCTTTCACAGAGCTTTAAAATAAAAAAAAAACCAACAACCCATGGATATGAAAAACTTGTGCTCTAATAGCTACTGCTACTATATAAAGAGTCTGTTCAGAGCTTTTGAGTTTTCATGTATAAAGATTACACCACTACTTGTAAATCCCAGCAAAATGTTACTTTCAAAATTTGAATTCTAATACACTATCGATTTATATAGACATTATGAACCTAATCCTTTAAACTGGCTTTGTACGTCAAGCACATTTTTTAACTGTAAATTTAACAGTTTCATTTAAAAAAAAGTTATGCTTCAGTACAAGGCTGATGTTGACCTTGCACAAAACAGGATATAATTCGTTGTATCTCTTACTGATAGACAGGGAGACAGAATCCTGTTGCATGCTTTTTTTTCTTTTTTTGTTTCTGAAGTACCATAAAACCCTTTAGTTTGTCACTAAAAACCCTGAAGAGTTCAGGGAGAAAATTAGTTGACAGCACACATTTCACTAGGCTTCAGTTGTATTCCTATGTTTAGAGTTACGGGCAAACCCCCTGTATTCTTTGAAGACAAGTTTTGGAAAAAACAGATAAAAAAAATTCAAGACTGGATTGAAAAGGAGCTGTATCTTTTCTTACAATAATTGGATATGTAGTTTGAAACTGTGAGAATTTATCCCAAACTAGTCAGATAGTCTTAAGGGTATCTCACGAGAGAAGCAAAAAGAACCTACTGTACAAAGACGCTTGGCTCAAGCAGTAGTGCAAAGGTACTGCCCCAGGAGCGAAAGTTCCTCTAGAGCTACCAGTTTGTGCACAGAAAACCATGTGACACCTCACCTTCCAAACACTCTATATAACATTAAAAAAAAGTTCCCCGTAACACCAGGCAATAAAAGTATTCATAATAATTTCATCAATCAGTGAAAAGCATTAATAATTCGAGAACAAGTGCCATCTACGACATCCTGATTTTTAAAAAATATCATTGCTGAGAAGCATGTGAAGCAGTTCCACTGGAACTCCCACTTCAAGTCCTCCATCCCATCAGATAAGCAATGAACCTTCAGTAAAAAAGGATGGTGAAGGTTGACCTGAACACCAAACAGTCTGTACATTCAGCTGGAGTCTGGGGAGCAAAGGGAACACTGGTTTCCCAGTGAGTGGCAGAACATACAGTGTCAGCTACTGAACTGACTGCTCACCTGAGGTACTGCAGTGCAAGGGGCCTGTAGATAAACTAGAATGGGAGGAGCTTCCCAAAAAATAAAACTGCTGCAATCATTGATCACTGCTAGAGAGTGCTCCAGGTAGGAAATTTGTTCTTAGCTGCTAAACTCTCAGCACTGAAATCCACCAGTAGAGATCCCACTACATATTTTACCTGAGAAACAGAGGAAAAACTCAGAGGCAGTTTTGAATAACTTCGTAATGTAGCTTGTCTCTAAAAACCTACACAAAGGTATTTTTAGCATAATTAAAATAGGACAATCATATTTTCCCCCAAATATCTTTATAAAGAATATATAAGTGCATAATTAGAAAAATTCCTCCTTAGATACAGTTAAAAACATATCCTGCCTTTGACATCATTTAATTTTGGTAAAATCCTATGCTCTGTTTTCTTTTCTTTTTTCTTTTTTTTTTTAGCAGTGATAAGTAAATATACATCACCATATCACCAAAAGTGTAGATATGTGGTATATCCTACTTGCAGCTAAAACAGCTGAATCCACCAGGCTTTACATTGAGATAAGGTTTTCAGCAACCTGACTGGGGCTATGTGTTGCTTTTTTTATGGTTACAAAAAAGATTCTGATAATGTAGACCAGCTCATCTCTGAATTTATTAACATACAATTTTATTATTTTTTCCTTTCATGTTCAAATCAGAACTGCAAATGGAATCCACAGCTGTACTCTTTCAACAGAACTGTATTTTCTTACCCATATAAAACAAAACCTAGAAATCCCCAACTCCTTTCATGTGAGTTGCCAGCTTAAAAAAAAAGGGGTGTAACAAAAAAAAAAGAAAAGAAAAGAACATAAGAAAATAAGATATATATCCTACTGTTTAACACTGTTTACAGATCTTGGTAGTTGGGGTAATAAGATACAGTATGTGGATTATTTAGCAACAGCTTTAAAATTACATATTTTTACACCATCTCATTTAATCAATACCAGTACTCCTTTACGATCATTGCCAATTCACATGATAAACTCTTTCCAAAGTATATCCATTTAATAGTAAATAAAACAATTCATTAATTCTTTGGCATCAGAAGAATCATACAGCTGCAATTGCTCCATTGTGGCGAGAACGAGACCTTTCCAAAGTTACTCGTTTGTTATCTGTAACACAAAAAGAGGAAAAAACAAATCACCATAAGATTTGAAACACAGATAATGCAATGTCAAGAGGTTTTCAAACAGCCGTGAAAATCATTTCGAATGATATGTAAATAAGTAACTAGGAGACTGGATCAGAGAAGTTTCACACTGCAGCTGCCAGACTGAGTTCAAGAGTTCTGCAATCAGCAATAAATTACTTTCTTGATCAGAGAAGCTGGGTGATAAAAGCATTAGGAGCACCCTGAAACACAGTCCCCTTGGAAACAGCACACAATAACTAAAATTGCTAGGTAAAATTCTGCAAAATTTTATAAACAATTTATGCACAGAAGCTCTGCAAAAATACACTTCAAGTTTCCTGAGAATGCAGTGACTGATGTGGTGAGAAGCCCACTGGATGCTACAAGTACAAAAGCCCAAACACCGTTCACTGTAATTTGGTACAGAGTTAAAAATAGAACAGTTAAATCAGCCACTTCCTAAGCATTTCCTGATTGTGCAATGAGAAGAACTTTTAGTATAAAATATTACACAGTAATTATTGCAATGAATAATAAATATGTCTCTATCACAGGAAAACAATCACCAAGTACCAGCCACATTCCTAAATGCCTTTAAAATAAAATTTTAAAGCAATGAATATGCGCGTGCACAAACACAAAAAGGGGCAGAAGATTAACCCCCACTTAGTTTTCTGGAGGTTTGGATCCTCCTTTTTTAAAACGTGGTCCTTCCAGGCAAGTTTTTTTTTTAATTTTTGGAGGGAGGGACTGTTTCTTTTGACATTGACTTTCCTATCCTCTTATGTCACGTTTAGGTTGCTGCTCTGCATCAGTACAATGCCTACATTGCATTAGGATTTCCCAATATATGGCTGGAACTTCTACACAGGACTGGAGTATCATAAAACAAAAAACTTCAGAAGCAAAAAGTCTGACACACAGAAAGTCTGCAGGCAAGCAGGTTTTCTCAGCTTTTCTCCAAAAGACCTGATTTATGTCTCTGCTTGCCCAGACTAGAATAGCCTGTGCCACTGGTAATGCTGGAGGAGGCTGAGCTCGGGCCAAGCTGAGGGTTCAGCACAAAGCACGAAATCAAAGGATATGTGATGGGTACAAATACATTCTTTGAAGGGGATATGGACTGAATCCCTATGTGCCAGAGACCAAGGGAAAGGCTGGAGCAAAGAGCAATCTGGGATAGCAGTGAGTGTAAATACCTGCAGGGAGGATGCCAAGCCAGGCCCTTCCCAGCGGTGCCCAGTTGGAGGATCAAGGGCAATGGGCACAAACTGAAACACAGGAGCTTACTCTGAACTAGAGGAAACACTTTCTTATTGTGAAGGCGACTGGGCACTGGAATAGATTGCCCAGAAGGTTGTGGAGTCTCCATCCTTAGTTTTCAATCCTTGTCTAGACATGGTACCGGACAATTGGCTCTAACCCTGCTTGAGCAGTGAGTGGCCAAGATGACCTCCAAAGGTCCTTTCCAACCACAAGCATTCCATGATTTTGTTCTAAACTAACAAAGGCAGAGATGGTCTAAGTACATTAATAAGGATCTGGAGAAGAAAAAGAAAGTCATCTCTGTGATTTGTTTCTGGACAAAAAACAGAGGCTGCCTGTGGAGACTGAATGGGCTCTGCAAAATCAGCCTTCCCTTTCCCTGTTCAATGAAAGTGTCTCCAATGCTATAGGGAATTAACGGCTCCTTTAGCAAGATTATTAGTTCTTTTTATAGTTCTGCCTTGCCTCCTTCTCCTAATGAATCTATCCATGCATAAAGTATTCAAATTACCCTAAGTCAATCTGTTTTGCACGGGAATAAATCTCTACGCTGGTTGCAGTGTCACTAGGCACTGGAAATTGAAGCACAAAAATGCTAAAACCCAAGAAGAAAAGTTATCAACTGAAACGTGCTGCTGCTCCTCCGAGTCAGTGACCCACACAGAGTCCAGTGATACTTGCTCTCAGTGGGGAAAAGTGCCTTCACCACTAGACTATTTCCTTATATGATTTCAAGACTGTCAACTGTACAGGTTAAAAACAGATTAAGAGATTCTAAGAACTGATTTGTCTTATTGTGTTGGGGTTTTTTTTAAGATTTTGTCTTTTCAGGTTTTTTCCTTTCATCATAGTAGAGACAAACATTTTCTGCAAGTGATAGTTCAAATTTTCCTGTAACTGCAAACCTTCCACTAGCCCAGGTTGCTCCAAGCCCTGTCAAACCCGGCCTTCAGCACTTCCAGGGTTGGGGTATACACAGCTTCTCTGGGCAACCTGTTCCAGTGCCTCACCACCCTGACAACCAAGAACTTCTTCCTAATATCTAATTGAAACCTGCTCTCTTCCAATTTAAATCCATTCCTGTCTAAAGCACAAGAAATCACAACCAATAAAAACCACAGTAGTAGGGGAGAGGGAAATACTTTAGCAAAAGCTATACTCTGAAAAATGTATTTTTTCCTTTCCTTAATGCTCCATCCTTCTGTTATTAAAAGAGAAGTCTCAATAGCTGCAATAGATTTATTAACTCAGTAGCTTGTTATCAACATCGAGCTCAGTTATATTAGGAGAAAAATAAACGCTACTTTGCTGAACTGCAATACTAAGATGAAGTGACTTTTTCATTTCGTGTTCTCCTTATCCACTCTTGCAGGTACTAACTTTATGCTCTCCTAATTATAAACTGTATTTTTTATGAGCAATCAATGCTAGTAATAATATAGATGTTGTGCAGTCAAATGGATTGGTCATGACACTGAGATATCTGATAATGGAAAAAGACAGAGTCTATAAAACCATACCTCAAAGGTACTTGATTGGAATTTGCATTATCTTGTAACAAAAAAAGTTCTCTCTTTGACAGCCCTTATATTTAAATTATAATAAATTATAAACTGGTATCTTGGGCTTGCCACCTTAGTTGAGTAAATCTGCTTTTTTTTTCCCCTCCTGAATAACCTCTTGAAGGTGAAAGAACAGACCTTTCCACAGCTGACAATAATAAACTTTTTAATACTCAGATAAAGAAGGCACCGCTTTGAGTTGCCCTGAAAACGATCATATGAAGAAGTTAGAACTTTTAGCAATGAATAAAATATTTAAAATTCCATCTTTTTGGAATAGTTTTGACTGTGCAAATGATGCAGAAATGCATTCTGTAAGGGAATTTGTATGGCCTGTGCCTTTGGGAATCAATGAAAGCCTTTACATCAAACATTTATTTCTTCATTCATGTAAAATTTTGTTCACTAGGAAATCCTACTGAAACACATCTTGTTTTCATGAGCAACCAAAGGACAAATACTCATGCAGTCCCAAGCACTTCAGCAAGTAGTACAAACATAACACGGAAAACAGTCAGAAAAGCAAGATGATTTCCTATAGGTATGGAATGATTACACAAAAAATGAGTAACCTGATCATTTAAGTATGTTTTAGAAGCGTGAACTGTCACAGCAGATGACAATTCCAAGGAGCAAACACTGCATCTGTGATAATGACACTGGCATTTAGAAGGGAAAATTTGAGCATCACTTTACAGGCAACATTTTTTTCTGATTGAGATAACTAAATATTTTCTATAGAGCGTCATTGATTAAAATTGTGGCAGGGTAAACTCAAATCACTTCAGCCTGGGCAGCCTCTTGTTTTCAACTTGAGCCATCTAAGCACAGGGAAAACTGAAGCCAGCTTCCAATAGCATTTGATGTAACAGCCTATTATCAACTGCTTTAAGGAGCAACCCATGACAAGAATTAACTTTATTATTTCCCTTTATGGACTGCATGCACCTTCATCAGCTTTAGCTTAACAACAATGAAAGGTTTCATTTGGGAAATGGAATTTATAGAACAGAAGGCAGAAGCAGAACTGATACAGTGTAAACCAGCAGGGAAGTCCATCCATCTCAGCACCTCTTTAGCAGCCACAGCTGAGCACTGAATTGCCTGGCCTGTCCCTCTGACATTATTGGAGACACTATCCGAGAAATAAGCTGGGCAGGGAAATTAAGAGCTTCGAAACTGTTGTTGCTGTCCAGACCAAAATCCTTTTGAGAAACAACGCCTTGAGAGAAAATGGCTCTCCCTAACCTCAATTCTGTTGAGATTCAACCCATCTCTGTGAGATTTGATTTCAAATTGTTCTTTCAAAACGTATGGCCTATATATATAAAAAATATAGCAATAAGGTAAAAGTCAGTTATGGGAGAAATACAGCCAAAATAATACCTCCAAAAGGACTCTGAAATACCACTTTTCAAAAGATCTTCATTGCCAAGAGGTGAAACACGCAAATAAAACAGTTTTCTAACTGGGTTCAGGGAAAATGTACTGCATTCATATGCTTTCTTTTAATCTTTTAGTATTTAAAACACTCTTATTTCAATGTCAACAGGCACCCTACACATGCCTGGCAAATTCTGAACTAGGCCCTTCATAACCATCACATTGGGTCATCTTACATTCATTTTGATTTTATATTTTTGTAACCAAAAATGAGAACAGATCAAGTGATACCACAACCCTGTTCTCAGCTTTTTTTTCTAAACAGAATCTCGAATTCATGACAATCAAACTTAAATGACAGCTAAAAAGGTTATTTTAGCATCAATTTCAAAGAAAACATTGCGTTTTCAAGCAAACTGTGTAGATGTGAGGTCAAATTCTATAAATCCTGCTTTATTTTGGTTTAGGTCCAACCCAAGACTTTCATGTGAAAGATGAGTGATAACCTGAGCTTATAAATGTTATGATGGAGAAAAAGAAACTTATACTTAGGTCAAAAAATAGCAGCCTTTTGGTGTGCAATTTTTTGTGTGTTTGGGGTTTTTTAAGCCCCAAAATCAAGACAGTGCAGCTGCAACATGTTAATTATGAAGGCATCATGGGTTGATCTTATAATAACAATACAAAAAATATCTCCCTGACCTCGTTAATGGGATGTTTAATTTACCAATATATTGATCTGTAAGCTGTTGAAGAGTAAGAAAAGGTTTTAGAAAAAACAAAGAGGAAGAAAAAGCTTTAAGTAGAACTGTAACACTCAGAGGGATCTCTCTAAAGACTGGATAGTTCCTCCTCAGAAAAAGGCAGAAACATATATCTCCTGAGTTATTTCCAGAAGTCTGGAATGTCATGTTCGATTCAAAAAAATTTGCTTTAAAGCTGTTTGTCATTTAGGTAACACACAGCACCTTTATTTTAAGAAGGCTTCCATACTATTCTTTGTGAAGAGTCTCACTTTGAAAGGATATGTGGCTGTGTGGATTCTCTTTAACTTGCTAAATAAATTTGTTAATATCCAGAAGCACTGCAGTACAGAGCCAGGTCTAAAATATGGAGAGTTAAACAAGTTAAGCCCTGACACAAAGGAGTTTTACTCAGATTAAAAGGGAACAAAGACATGTCTAATCTTTCTGCTGCCACTCAGACCCAGCTTGCTGGGCACCGTTAATTGTAGCCTTTGAGTCGTACGAAAATGCAGAACATCAGTAGAAAACCCATTTATTTATGTTCTATGTGCTAGACATAAAAATGCTTTAAAAAGGAATAATGTGAGAAGTTATAATGCTAAATGGCATGTGTGATGACATTTACCAGCTCAGAGCAATCCAGCTGTGACCACAGCCTATACAGTGTGGGGACACAATAAAAGTAACAGTTTTGCAATCAAAATTGAGGATATTGGCCATCTGTATCATAATTCCAATAAAAAAATAAATGCTTACCCTCTTTAGAGCTGAAGTTTGGTATTTGTAGGATAAAAATGGATTTACAAACCCTATTTTCAAGGAATCAGTTTAAAATAAGTTTTACTTCTGTTTATTTCAGGCCTTAAAGATTTTAAAAAAAAATAAATAAATTGGTCCAATAAGACAAGATTCCTTAAACCTTTAAGTGATCTGTTTAATATTTTAATTTGACTTTGCTTGCTTTGTTAATAGTACCACTTGGGATATGCAGTGAAAGCTCTTCCACAAGAGTTGCAGCGGAAAAGCCTTAGCTGGAGACAACACATGCCTGCCTCAGGGGTTACAAGACAAATCAATCTATTTTTCTCCTTTGCTCCAAGGGTAATTGGCCTTTAAAATCACAGAGAAAAATAGGCCCTCGTGTCAGTACAATGCAGGCACATATACAGCCATTTTCCATTTCTTTTTCAGTTCGAATTCTCAGCTGAGAACTAAAACTTATAAAGGTGGGAAAATAAAACGAAGATGAAGAGGAACGATTGCATCAGTTCAAATCCCCTCCAATAACAAGCAGCACTGTGACCAGCATTTGAGTCTGGAATTTACTGAAACCTGCTATGAATAGCTGTCATTTTCCTAGTCAGTATTTTCTTATTCTTGATTGTGATAAAATTTACTTGATTTTTTGTGACAGGCTGTACCACTGGCACTCATGGAGATTTGTCACAGAATTTAGTTAAACTGAGAAGTTCTAATTATTGCTTCATTTCCCATAAAATCTCACAAAGTAATACTGATTTTTACCTCATTCTTATGAAATTGCCTTTTTCAAGGAGCAATCATGGCTATGAATATCCCTACAATCCTTCTAGTGTGCTATACACATAATCATGTATAAACACAGTTTCAGACTCTGAATACTGTTAAATTGTATAAAGTAAATTTTAACTTGCCTAATAAATTGTTTCATAGCAGTGAAACTCAGATGATAGCCTTCATAGTTTCCTGATTGCCATTAAATCTGATTTGCAATACGTTCCTCATTTCATTCACACTTTTAATAAGTAATTGTCATGTGAAAGTATTTCCCAGTGCATAAAGATGAGCAATCAGCTAAACTATAATTGGTATATAAAAACAACAACAAAGTTGAAAATAGTCAAAACAACTTCGTATTTTAAAACCAGTACTAATATTCCCTTGAAACAGTCTTGAAACCACTAAACCTTTAATGTGAACTTGCTCACTGGGAGTGTGTATACAGGTGTAAAGCAATTATTAGATTTGATATATGAATGAACTCAGGTTCCCATTAGAGCCTGAATGCTTCAATGACCCTATTATTTTCCTTCCAATGCTCCCAGACCTGATCAACTTAATTATTCTGACTAGTGAAACATTTAGGACATGAACATATGATTTGCTTTAAACCAAATGAGACAAATTAAAGTACTTTATAAAATAGCATAAAAAAAGGAACGAGACATGTGATGTGATGTGTCAAATCCTGGAAGATGGTCAGGACCAAGTAACAGTAACAAAGAAGCAGACAAAGAGATCCATTCCAATAAAAGAACTCTTATTCAGATATTTTTCCCTTGAAATTCCGATTTGTAACCTTTATTGCATCTTCTGTAAGTGAAAAGGTATAGCTTGTGAATCAGAGGAGTGAAACAAATTTCAGAGAGTAAATAAACTGTGTCTGCTTCAGTACTGAAAGAATCCAAGCCTCAAACCACAAAGATTGTGTCTCTCGTTTCCTGACTACACACAGGCTTGTAGCAGTTGTCCAGAAGTAAAATTAGAGCCTCTACCAAAAAACACTTCACGTCAGAGAAAACAGATTTGCTGATGTAAAAGATGTGTTTCCCTATTTTAATTGTACCTACTACTTCACTTCACAGAAAAATGTGTGACATTGCAAAAAATACGTATTCACATTTTAAACAGACTCGGCCTGATGCTAATACGTGATATCCTTCATAAATAATGGAATTTAAAATGGCTTTCAAAATGTCCTATTCCCAGCTCCCCTATTAACACTATCGCTCTCACAATTTGTATTTGCTTTGAAAGGAAGTTGACTGTAAGGTTACAAACAGGACAAAGAAATAAAGACAGTAATAGGTTCTGAACTCCAAGTACACAAGCAGCCATGAAGTTAACATCTTCTCATCCCACTGCATTTGTCCTTAAAAAGAATCAAACTGACATCCAAGTGGTCCCCTTGCCCCTCGCCTCCTCTCACTAATGATATGTAATGGCTGCTGAGCCTGCAATAAACGTGTTTATGTCCAGCCACATTGCCATCATTTTACAATCTAATCGGATACTTTTAAGAAAGAAGGAAGTCGCGAGAGACCAGCACCAGCTTGTGCTGAAGGCACTTCTTGACATCAGCCTTCGCTTCGCACTTCAAATGGAAGGATTCGATTTGACAAAACATACAGAAAGTCAAGAGAGAAGCCTCTTCACCTCTTCTCCGAAACTGCCTGATAGAAGTCAATACCAATCCCTTTACAAAGTTACAATCAAAAACTGACAGATGAAAGTCAAAGGGGAAGCTTTCTAGCTATTCCTTACAATATTTTATTAAAGAGCGGCGTAAGGACGCGTTTGCCTCGCTAGGATCACCCCCCACCTCCACTCCCCGTTTTTATCAGTTAGCAGTTCAAATACTGCAGTTACATCTCCCATGTACAGCTGCTTTATTCTCTGCATAGGACATGAAAGTAATGAACTCAAAGACAGTGGAAAAAGAGAAAGCTCTCTTTTCTCCAACGGAAATTCTTTCAAAACAGGAGTTGGGTAACACTCCTGAAAAGCAAGAATGTCCTAGTGTTTCATGTAAACTGACTACCATAATTTTTCTCCATATCCAGACAATGACAATATTTCTTGTAGCCTTCAAAAGTCAGTCTCCTGTATTTCTTTATGCATTAGAAAAAAAATTCTCTTTATATATATATATAAAACCCACTCTGCAGTAACTTGTAGTCTACATGTAAAATGAAATATTTTAAATAATACACTAAAGGCAGAATATCCATAATTATTTTTTGATTAAATAAAATATCAGCATTTTTTATTCATGGCTGGGTTAACATTTACAATTCAGCATTTTGCAATATTTAAATGGCATTGAATATGCTATGAGAAAACTTAAAACTACATCACTCCGGTATGACCCGCTGGCACAGGCTAAAGCCTTCTGTGCCCATCTGCACCTTCACTGCAGAAATTAAAGAAAAGCTCCTCTTTGAGCCTGGCAAGATGATCTCACCACTACCTGTTACTTCTCTACACATCCCAACTGAGAATAACTCGGTCCTGCATGTGACTTTTACTATAAATTATTTGCACCAAAGGCATGTGAATGTGAAACTGTTGCTTATTAAAATAATTCATACAAGGAAGACATTTAGACTATATGTGGCAGGCTTTGAAGTAAAGTATAATAACTTTTAGGGAATTGGGAGTCTAATTTCTTTCTTGGGCTGAGCACAGACAACTTCATTATGATTCAGTGTGAGACCCTGGTGCTCACATAAAGCACAATTTGACTCTTTATGTTCATATAAAGAATAAAATTACAGAAGCAGTTAATGCAACAAGCTTTCGCTAGATAGCTCCAAATGGTTTTTATTTATTAGTACTTGTTCTGAGGAGTGTCTTTTTCTAAGGCTTCCTGTGCTATTTCAGCAACAACTCTCTAAGGTTAGTGGATCCCAAAAATTAACACTGGATCACTCCAAAATCCTGATCTCTATTGCTTGAAAAAAAATTTCACTGTATCGCTTCCCTAATAAACAGCTCCTTCTGCCACACCAGCAAGGAGCTCAGAGTAGGAAAGGCAGGTACCTGCACAAATGCAGCTGTTACTCAGAGGATTCCTAAGAACCCACAAGTATTTTAGGGCTGCCTCAACAGTCCTTTTGTAAAGACTAAGGGACAGTGATGTTCAGGTGTACTAGTACTGTCTGCTTTTTACAACTGGTTTAGAAACTTCAGGGCTTTTTATAAGCATACATCAAAATATTTCTTGCAACAGTTCAAAAGCAAACGACTACCTAAATGAATTCCTACTTAGAAAAAAATACCATTATATAAATATGGACACAACTTTCCAGAAGCAAAATACCTATATACACAGTAACTTCTTTCTGAGGTCAAACTTTTCTGCCTTTCCCAGATGCATAACTACAAACCTTTCCTTTAATCAACAATGAGCTGTGACAGTGCTGATAGCCTGTATTATGCATTATAAATAAACCCTAAAAAGTATTATCTGTATTAAAAGCAAGGCAAGGTCTGGTTTGATAGACACAAAAGAACATGGCCTGTTAGTGACAAAAATACATAGCAAGTTCTCAGTGTGAGTTCCAGAAGTTTTAAATAACAATTTCACTTTAATATAGAACTAAAAAAGAAGGTAAGCTCTTCTAACTGACCAAGATTTCATCATCCCACTTATTTGTACCAAAAATGCTCTTGAGGTCACCAATTAACTGAAGATACCTTATTACAACTCACAAGTGTTGCACTCTCTGGACAAATGTCAAAACTGGAGAACTAATTGGAGCATTTCAGCTGCTCAGCTCAGCACCAGAATTATAAACTTTTATGAAATTGTCGCTTACAAAAGGAGCTCCAGGGTGAGCAAAGACAAGGTGAATGTTGACTGTCCCTGGTTTTGTCAGGTATGAGACAATCTTAATACTGCTTATGCATTTGAA
Source organism: Pseudotriccus pelzelni (assembly GCA_035584735.1). Lineage (NCBI taxonomy): Eukaryota > Metazoa > Chordata > Aves > Passeriformes > Tyrannidae > Pseudotriccus > Pseudotriccus pelzelni. The sequence goes on along the minus strand of JAWMRA010000146.1, from coordinate 4,963,962 downwards.
AAAAAATTTTCTTAAAATGCCTGCACATTGTCTTTTAAGCACTTTTAATTGAAATTTTCTTATACCACAACTCAAAAAGTAGGTAACAGATGAATGAGTAGAAGTATTTTTAACTATAATTGGTTCAATAAGAACTCTATCCAAATGCTAATGCCAGCATTGCTAACATGAATAAACACATTTTTACATACATGAATGCCAAGAAAGCAAAATGATACAATGTGCTGGCTACACCAGAATATCAGTCCTTCCTTCAGAACTTCAGGCATCACCTCCTTCTCTTAAATAACATGCTCATCCAAAAAGTTTCTGGCAATATTCTATAGTCTTTTCTCCTGGAAATATTAGATAAACCGATTCCTTTCTTCCCCTCTTGGTGTTAAACAAGTTTATCTAATTACCTAATCCTAATAAAGACAACATAGGATGCTGTTTATGGACACTCACCTGTTTGCTGACTGTTGCCAGGCAGTCTGGCTTCCCTGCAGCTTCACTGTCCCTCTGCTTGCTGAAGAACTCCAGCTATACTGTGTTGGAAAAATATACTCCTACAGCTCTGCTGAGCAGTGAGAATGGCTGTTCTACTGGTCACTGCATTGTTTCTGAAAGTTAAACTACTCCATATCTATTGCCCACAATCCTCCTGTGTTTTCTGACCTCTTTGTCAGTTATTAATTTCCTTAATATATTATCTATCAGTTATTCTTCCCAGACACACTAAACTTACACTACGCTAAAATTCTCTTTAAGATGACACTGATATCGCACTCCAACTTGCTCACTGATAATTGAAAATGAGCTGCATAAATAACTCTGAACAGAGGAACTAGGAATTACTGAACAGATCCTACTCTGAGCAGGAATACAAAATCATCTGTATTTTCCCAACTCTTGTGCAAGCCAGATAACAACAATTCTAAGTAAGAAAGACTAATTCCTCAGGAAGGAATCCTGTATTTCACCTTTTTGTTTAGCTAATAAACAGTCAGTAGATGCTTTTGTCACTTATTTATGCTTCTGTCAGCAAGAACTTGAAGGTACAGCAAAGGACTGGTTAAAAGCATGACAAAGACAGAAACTAAAAAAAACAACACCCCCAAAAAAAAACCCAAAAGCTTTCCTTTAGTTCCTTACTGGGAATAACAAGGTCAGCCTCATGGCTCTTACTGTTTATTTAAACCTCCTCCTCGCCCATTCTCAGCCTTTTTCATTACAGAACATGAAAAATAACTACTACACAGACCCTTCAAATGTTTTTTGAGTCCTCCAACAACTTTCTGTCCACACTGAATCCATTCTAATCATATACCTGGTTTTGCTTTGCTGTGTGGGTGAATCAGCCCCATTTTTACCTGCTCTTCCTTCTCAGCATTTTCAGAACATGGCTATAGAGCCTTTCTTCGAAAGGTTTTGATGGGCACCCGCAGCACGAGCTCAGCATCCCACCCTGCCCCGTGCTGCTCCAAATCCTGGACAACAAAGAGACAGTCACTCGGGCTTTCCTTCTCCTGATGCACTGGGACTGAACCAGGCCACTTGAAGAAATATATTCACATTCACTTGGACTGCATGGGAAGCAGTAACAACACCTTATACAAAGAAGCTCAGGAGGATTTTGGAATTTAAATTGTGCTCTTCACCCTCCTTCAGACCGAAGCGACAGGAGGGAAGGATAAGGCCAGGGGAGCTCGGCTGCGTATGAGGGAGCAGAACAGGCTCAGGGAAGATCAATGCTGAGAGTGCAGAAAAATGAGCAAGTCATTTGAGGACAAATCTTGGCCTTAAGCATCTCCTGAACACAGAGGTCCTGATTTGCTAATAAGGATGAGGGTTGCTGGGTAATCTTTTTCACTGTCACCTGGAAGAGACTTTAGAATCCCATGTCACCTCTTAGATGTCTTTGGCCTTGAAAACAATGTTTTGTATCACAAAATAAGCATTATTTTTCTTTCCATTTTTTTCCCATTTAGAAATCTAGTTTACAGTACCATTCCAAAACTAGTTTTACCATACAAACAAAGAAATTATGAATTCGGGTGAAAGAAAACAAAGTCAGGAGTTTCTCTCTGGGGTGCGAGAGAGTAGGAACTTGCACAGATTTTGCTGCCAGATAAAATGATTAGAAAAATACATCCTTAGTGCCACTAAAATAACATTAATCCATCAGATATTTTTTGCCTAAAGCTGGCAATGTCCTTTAGAATTATGTTTCGCTGTGTGTAAACTGTTTTAACTACAAGCTCCTTCCATTTCTTCTGAGGGAATATTTTTTCATGCTCGAACTAGTTTCATCTTCAGAAATAACTAAGTCAGTGTGTTAACAGTTTACACCTATTTATGATTCACTGAGCACTGTGCCCTTTTAACTATCACTCACCTTTTCCCTGTACTTTCTTATAACTCCCAAAGCCAAGGAATTCTGTTTGTTTTACAGCCAAAGCAATGAAAACCATGAGCAGTTTGTCCACTGTGCACCAGGAGCAGGTGACTCAGATTTCAGAGCTCACAATGTTTTGTTGAATTAAACATTTGATCAAAGGACATGTTACCCTTTTTGTTTGTATTCTCTTTAATTAGATGTTCTAGACAGAATTTTCTATAAAACAGAACTGAGACTTTGCTGCACATTGATGATAATTCCTGCTGATGTCCAAGTACTTCTCATGCCTTAGATACTCAAGAAAACAATGATGTGAACTTAAAGGAAAACAAAAAGACATTTTTGAGGCTCTTTCATCAGCTATTTGTCATGAATTTAAAAAACTCCCCCAAGAAATGCTATTACCAAATTTCTCCAATATTCCAATCAAATATTTCAACAGAAAATAGCAAAACCCCCCAATAAGTAAATAAGAGAGCCTCTATTGCAGCTTAACAAATTCAATTGCAAGTTTGCTGGGCTTTGGATATACAGAAACCTCTATAGAGACTTTTTTTTGTGTGAGGATGGGGACTTTTTAAAACAGATTTTTTTTAGAAATATGAAATTCACATCTGTGATTCTGGAATTTCCTACTCAGCAGTAACAGAAAAGCAAACTGTAGATGAAAAATTTCCTGAAGCTTTACTACAAAGTTTGTTACAGAGATTTTTTTTTCATAAAGTATGCAAATTTTGCTACTTATATTCGAACAGTTCTACTGACTCAGTTTAAGGCAAATAACTATTTCATAAAAAAGCATCTTGCAAAGGGCTGAAAATGATATCTACACTTACAGAAGGGAAAAAACCCAAGGAAGAGAAGTACTCTGAAGTATGCAAAGTATTTTCATATGCCTTTCAAATTTATTTTTTTTTACAAGAATACAGTGAAATACTCTTGGAATGACAGATGCGTGAGCAGTAAAAAAAGAGTCAAAGTGCTAACTGCCATTTGATTTATTGTGTTTGTTTTGATTTATAGTTCAAAACCAAGCCTTATGTTCTTCAAGCCCAGCACAGCGTGAGACAGCCATAATGTCTGCAAAGTCCAGTGGGAAGGATTAGCAAATGTCACAATACCTTTAGGGCACAGTAGATCCTTAAAATAGGTAATGATTCAAGAGTTTAAACAGGGAAAGTACAGCAGGGTGCCTTGAAAAAAAAAATCTGCATCAGGCTGAAAGGTCTATAAACTTAAGCTTAATGATGAGCAAACTAAAAGGTCACTGTGCATTGGTGGATGTTCAGTGGCAGTGGTTTGATGTGACTGATACAATCATTTCTCTGTCCAGAAAATGCATTATGAAAACTGTTCACATGCCACATCTTTAAAAAGATCATCCCTTTTCTTCTACCTTATCACATACGTATGCACAAACCTGTTCACAGAAGGGACCTTCTGAAAACTAAATAAAAATGCCTTATAGGCTTTAAAATACGTTTTCATGCTTACATATGTGTACATAAATGTATATTTTAGAGAAACAATCATTTATGCCTTTTAACATGCAAAGTTTCACTAGAAAAACAATGATATAGTAGTTTTTCTAAAGAGCTGATATCCATTACTTCTGATTTTTATTTAACACAGGTAATGACTACCTGTATGATGTCTGGAAATTCATAAGCTTTGTAATAATCCAGTCAAAACGGTTACCATCTATCACATGTGGTATACTTTGAACACTGATTAGAATCATGGAATCAACGGAGTTGGAAAAGACCTCCAAGACCCTCAAGTCCAGCCCTTGATCCTACACTGCCCTGCTTACCAGACCATGGCACTGATGCCACATCCAGTCTCAACTTAAAAACCTCCAGGGACGGTGAATCCACCCCCTCCTTGGGCAGCCCATTCCAGTGACTGATCACTCTCTGTAAAAAATGTCTTCCTAATAACCAAGCTAAACCTCCCCTGGCAGAGCTTAAGACCAAGCCCTCTTGTCCTACTGCTGATTGCAGCTGAAAACAATAATAATTTTGCAGTTTAAAGACAGTACTATTAGAAGTAAAACTTCCTAAGACAAAGTACAGAAGGTTAAATCTGCTGCTAAATATCCATCTCTTCAGAGGATCATAAGGAGATGTGACAGAAAGTTCCAGAATCTTTGCCAAAACCAAAAGAAAGCAACAGTAACCTTGAGGGCTTCATCGTTTTTATGGGTAAATGAGGATACTTAACAGGTACATTTTAACTGCCACTTGCCAAGGGCTAACTGATAAGATTCATGACAGAGATAAGTCAGTTCTGCATATTAAATTCTGTCACCAACAACCCCCCACGTTTCTAAAAAAAAATAAAGAAAAGAGGGAGGAGCTTCACACCAATTTATCAAGGAGAAAGAAATTACACCCCACTGAGCCCATTTCCTTCCAATATTACACTACTAAGCCTCTAATGAATGCATAACATTCCTACTTTTGAAAATGACACATTAGTTAAGTTGTAGAGACATAAAATACACATTTACACTAATTTTACCAAAGCTGTTTAACAAGAGAATCCAGCCACTCCAGAAGAGAAAGGTGAATATATAGAAAGAGTGATGAATGGGAGAAATAAATTGAGTTCTGTGCTATATAGAAGGGTGGTAGGAGTACAAAATAACAGAAGCAGGAAAATATTTGGGTCTATACTGCTGAAAGTTTGAGAAAACTGAGCTGAGGCTGCAACAGGAGGAGGGGGCGGTCACAGAACAGAGCAGCAACAGAACAGCCTTCACCTCCCCCAGGTAGACTGGGGAAATGTCACATTGGACTGTTACACAGAGATCAATCTTGTCAACAGTATTGGTGACCATCCCATGGAGCAGCCCAGAAGTGGAAAGGCAACCTTTAGGCTGATCCACAACAGCTTTTAGAGAATCTATTTTACAGTCCACCCCGTAACCACGTGACTTAACATCTCTGCATGAGCAAAACCACACCAAATATTGACTGGTTCTGTTCAACTTGAAAAAGGAGGCCTATTTTAAAACAAACAAAAAACCCCATCCTCAAACAAAATAATAATAAAAAAGTTGTTAAAAAAGTTAACGAATAGATTATTTACCTTTTACAGATGGCATGAGGCAAGCTACAACACACCCTTATTCAGCAACACACAGCAAAGACATACCAAATAACAGTGATAGGTTTAAGAAGCAGGGAAAAACCCCCACATGTGACTGTGCAGTGGGATTGAGAAGGCTGTTCTAAACAAGCAGGCACCCTTCTAAAGGCTCAAATCTGATCTAAATTAATGAAACAAAGCAGCATGAGCTTTGCATCCTGACTCTAGTATTAGGTCTTACACATGAAACACGGCAATACCAAAAAATTTATAAAGACAAAACAAACCCTGATCAGAAGCAGTAATGTTATTTCCATTACTATTCCCCTATAGTATATGAGTATGGATAAGAGCATGAAGGTTTTTCAGCACATGCCCCCTGCCCCCAATGATTGATGTCTAGTAGAATTATTTCCTACACCTCTCAGCAGTGTTGAAAATCTCACTAAGTATCTTTAAAAAATCCAAGGTCAAATACAGAGTCAGCATTTAAGCAAACCACTTAGCCCTGGATATCCTGGGTCTAATCCTAGTAGTTTAGCCAGCAGTTAAGCTGTCTTTCCTTCTTTCTCTCCGAAAATGGCTTAATCACCCAGTCTGACTTTATGCAATTAAAAAGCTCCCTGCCTGTAATTGACAACTGATGTAACTAAACATTAATTCTTATCCTACAGAATTTATATTTAATCTATAATACTAATATTGCCCATATTCAGATAATACACTAAACCCATTGATTCTTATGTCTCCAATCCCCTGCCTTTGCAAAATCTTGCTGTACCAAAAGCCCAAATTAATTCCTATCATACAGCTTCTATATTTCTTCTGTAAGAGAGGAAGAAAATTCAGTTTCTTAATATGTTTTGTTTTGCTTTTTTTTTCAGATAACCTATGAGATGACTGTTTCTGTGAACTACAAAGAGGTCGAAGGACTTGGGCTTGTTGGCTCATGTGAAGAGAAGGGCTAAGAAAGGATGTAGCAGCAACCTTCAGCTGCCTGGAGGTGAATCACAAAATCTGAGTCAAATGCTTCTTGGCCACAGCCAGAAGGTAAAACAAGAGACAGCAGCCCAAACCTAGAGCTTAAATGTTAGGGAAAAAAAAATGGAATGCAGAAGAATGGGTTACCCAGGAGGCTGTGCAGGTTTGCAGGAGCTGGTTTGACAAGTCCCAGCTGACTCCATCTAGCCTGGTGATAATCCTGCTTCAAGCAGGAGGATGAATTCCAAGAGCCCTTCCAAACATTTCTCACACCCTATCAATTCACCAATTCTTGGCAAGCACATGTTAGGGATTCAGAAATAATAAGTATTAACACTAGTTATTTTTGGCTTGTCATTAGTATTTACATCCATACTCTCAGCAGTTTTAAATGCCAAGGCTTCAGTTTCAGTGATATTTTTCAAACAGGAAAGGGGGGGGGGGGCTTTGCCAATTTATCATTTCTAATCTGTTCAAAGCTTAAGCCAAAAGTCTTCAGTGAGACTTCTTCATAAATAACTGCACAAAATTAAAATAAATTAACATCTATTATTTAGCTTCATTCTTAAAATAGTTAACATATGCCCACAGGGTAAGGCACGTATTGAAAAAATAAACCAAAATTACAGATACCATATCTTCACCTCTTTCTCAGAAGATATGGTAGAACTAGGATTGAGGCTGATAAATTCCTGATTGCACAAAATTACCAGTAATGGTCCAGAATTTAACAGATGTAAAATATTATTACTAATATATTCACAACTACAATGGCCACAGTCGAGTATGATAGAATCCATAACACAGGCATTTAAGAAGCACAGGAGTTCTGTGGCTTTGGCTCTTTGTATTCCAGTATTTTATAATCCTGCACACACCGGCCATATCCTAGTTGTGGAGCAGGTGCATTCCCCAGTGAGGCACCCTACTCACTTTATTGGAAGTACCCAGGAGAATAAGCCAGGTCACTCCTGGCCTGTGTATCTGGGTTGCCTTTCAAATTGCCCCAAGGAGCAATCAGGAATGCATCAGGATGCAGATGCAGTGAACACGGGAGCCAAGACGCCTGAATATGCCATCAAACATCTGCCCATGCCACAGACACAGCCAAGGGGACTGCAGTCAGCACTGTGATGGGGGAACGGCCTCCCTGGATTGTGCAGAAGTAAATAAATAATCAGCTCTCAGGATCCTCTCCCATCACCTTCAGCAAAACTCTCGGAGAGGAAGTTGTGCAAGGATAATGAAGGAACAGGGGGAAAAGTGGAAGACTGAGAAAACTTAGTTACCCTTCCTTAATTTGATTATGACTGGATTGGTGATGGATCTCACTAAAGAACACAACGCTGACAGAATCTGCTCTATAACAGCAAATAAGAACACACCAAGAAAAGCAGCAAGTTTTGACAAATTCTTGAGATGTCACTGTGATTTGGGAATGTTGTGTACCAGAGGAAAACGACATGTAACTGAGAAAATAGTCAGCACGGAAAACAGAAGGAAATTAAGAAGCTAAAAGAAACTAAAGGAAAAAAAACCCACACAGCACAGACTGTTTTGTGATGTGGTGGCTTTTTTTCTGTGTGTATTACTTTTTCTGGCCTTATTATAGCAAAGATTGTGTCTGCAAGGACAGGAGTGATTGACAGACGTCTCTCCAGTGTGCACGGTCTGACAACGTGAAGCACAAGCAACTTCAGCTTCGCTTTTTATGACATTTGCTAAACCTGAAAAAATATAAATTACAGGCCAACCTCAAGGAAATAGCAAATTAGTTGGTCTAAAACTGTCCTAATAATCTTTTTGCTTCTGCTTTGAATTGTGGTATAACTTTCAGTCATCACTGAAACTGCATCTGCCAAGAAAGCCCTTGTTCAGGGCAGAATTACAGTCCAAACAGGACTTGGAACAAAGAATTATCAAAAGGTACAAAAGAGTAATATGCTGTCATTTTATATGACCACAAAAATTTTGAATACACATGGGTGCTGAAGTCAAAACTCTCCTGAGTCCTGTCTCGAATGCAAACAAACCCATTTCAGGTGAAAGTACATTAAACTCTCCTGCTCCCACATAAAAAAAGGTCTGTCTAGTGAGACTCTGTGCTCTTTGCCTTAAAGGTATAATGGGGAAAAAAGTCTCCAAACTACCAAAAATAGCTTTTGTTCTATGCATAAACATTAATTTTTAAAGAAAGACTATGTATAATCAACAGGAAAGCAGAGTAAGATAAGCTAACTTTCATGGTAGCAAAACAGATTGATTTCAACCTTCTGACTAAATATTTTCCTGTAGCTTCTGGTAAATCTGGTTGTTATCCCAAAAAGGATTGATAACCACTGTCATTAGATCCAGAATTTAAAATATTTATTTCAATTTAATTCTGAACACACCTTTGCTTGCAGTTCATGGCTTTTTGCAGCTGAACTACAGAAACTGAAACACGATTTAGATTTGGAAAACTCAGGATCACTGAGAGCTGAATATTGTATCCTCAAGCTCAGGCTAAACACAGAAGGATCAACAAAATACAGGCAAGTAATTTCATTTATTTTAAAAGGACAGACGGGATGACATATGGGTTCAAAACGCTGTAAAGACTCCAAGCCTAAAGCTATGAACACACACATAATATGTAGCATATACATACTCCTATGATGTATGCACTTTATCTACACATGTATACAAATATATATGGGATAAATATATGGGATTCAGAAAAGTTGTCACACTAGAAAAACTAGGTAGAGAAGCTATTTAATTGGAGATAATATAGCTCAGGAAAACATTGCCATAGAGCTTCAGAGAAGACATTAAATGTTGCGCAGCGGCACACACAAGTTAAATAAAGAAACAGAATAAAGAAAGCAGAGAATAAAACTAGCTCCCATATCTTGTAAATATAAAGCCAATTATGTGGTGGATGAACATACTGTGTCCAGAAGAGCAGTCTGTCATGGGAGAATATAGGGTGTGGAACAATATGGCTCTACATTCACTGATGCCTCAGGCGTAAAAATACAGAAAACAAGAAACAGACTACAAAAACCTTTAAAATGTTTACAGCTTAATTGATTTTTCTTTCAGAGGTCCTTGTGATTGAGGAGTGAAACTATAGCTAATTAATAAAACCACAGCCATTTAAAGTAAATGCAAAATAGATATTAACCACAAAAACAGGCAGTTTCTCGTAAGGCAGTAACAGAATGTGAAAGCCTTGCCTTTAACTTACGCTTTCCTTTGTCTTAAAGTTGACTAATTCAACCAGAAACCAATTATTCTATTCTACACAGTTTATTTTTAACTTTTAAGATGGCATTATACATGATCCATGCACGTGGCTACACAAGTCCTTTGCTAGAACCTGTATGAAGAGGTGTTGTGAACACAAGACACCCAAGCAGCAATCCCCACCAGAAATCATGTACACTTCTAACCCAGCTGAGGGGGGGAAAAAATAAAATATTAGAATGCAAAGAAGGATTTATGAATTGAATTTATTTTTTATCTGCCAGTAAGCCTAAGCTGAAACATGAATAGCTGATTTAACACTGAAATGGTATTCAAATATTTGACTCCAATCCCCTATTGCTTCTAAATTCACTCAGAAGTCAAGATTATTAATTCTTCCTGACAGAAAATCAAGATTTAATGATCATCTGATAACCCTTAGGAATTGCAAAGTAAACTTAGATGATAATTCAGAAAAAATAAAATGCTTTTACATATAGAAGAAAAACATCATGCAAAATATCCATTTAGGCATTTCCTATGGGACAGTAACTAATTTTTAGGAAAACATAGAGCAAAAAAGTATGTCTTGATATGTACAGTAAAAAGCTTAGAAGCAATAAGAGGACCTTCATTAATATCTGAAGACCTTTAACCATGTTACCCTCTACTTGGATAAAACACACAAACTGAACCCCTCCAGCACACTTTCAAAAGAGACTGGACTAGAGAAATGTATGGATGAATTTTAACTCAATGACCTTGTGGCAATAATGCTGCTCACTTTAAGACAACATTGCTCTCAAGATCAGGCTGTCTATTCACCAAGGCACATCAGGCCAAAATTGTTAAAATAATATGCTTTGGACAATTTTATAGAGAAACTGATTTCAGCTTAGTAAAAATATGCTGTAAATGATTTTTAGGTAAATTTTTAGCTTTCAGGTCATGTCTGCAGGGAAGTAACATTAGAATTAATAGTGGTGTGAAAAATGGGGATGCAGAAACTGTACAGTCTGTGCATTGATTTTTTTTTTCCTTTTTTTTTTGCCCCAGAGCTTTCTCTGCCAGCAGGAACACTGTAAAAGCAAGTACAAGCCAATGACAATCTATTTATATATAGAATCATACAATATTTCAAGTTGGAAGGGACCCACAAGGATCATCAAATCTGACTCCCTGCTCCTTGCAGGACTACTTAACACTAAACCATAGGACTGAGAGCATTGTCCAGATGCTCCTTGAGCTCTGTCGGGCTTGGGGCTGTGACCACTTCCCTGCGGAGCCTGTTCCACCTTCTGGATGAAGAACGTTTCCTAATGTGCAATCTGACTGCTCATCTTTTATTTAATGATATTTATACTTCCAAGCAATTAAAATTGTCTCTCTCCAATGTATGTATTGATGTAAAGTTACTATTAACACACACACACACAAAATCAGTGTTCTGTCTAGCACCGAGTAAAAGATCACACCAAATAATTTAAGAGCCAAAGTAAGCTCCAAATGCAGTTCCAGTGCATTCTGGCTATTAAAAAAAAAAAAAAAAAAAATCCTGGCAGATGCTTCTCTGACATCCTTTAGTTGTATAAACTTGACCCAGGATTTAGAGGTTTCCACTAATCTGATCTCCGAAAAAAATTCCTGTTGCCAAATGTATTTGTTTCCCCACGACCATTTCAGCAATACACGTCCAAGGGAAGAAAGAGGGGTGGGGACATGCCCTGCTCTGCAACACCGAGTTCTGTTTCAGGGAAGGAGACCAAAACAGCTGAAAAAGCTCCCCTGATCTCAGGTACCAGCACGTAAGGGGATAAGAAATGTTAATTGCTTGAACAAAAGCCACAGCAAAATCTCAAATTTTTGCCTTCTATAAAATCTTAAGACCTATCATTGTGGAATACAAAGAGACTTTTTTAAAGCACAGTTCGATTTTTTTTTTTTGTCTGCACAGCAATTGACAAAAGATTTTGCAGACTTTCTTTAGATCTGCAGAAATGATGGTGAAGATGAAAGATAAGAACAACACTTCCTTTCTCACTGCAGTTCTAACTCCTTCAGCATTTTTGCCCTGTCATCATGTATTTCACCTAAAAGTAGCTTTATTTTTAACAGTACACATCTGCCATTGGCAAAGGGGTTTCACATATTTCTATGGAATTCTCCACACATTTACATCATTCATGTAATCCATGTAATTTTTTGGTCTGGATACAGTTCTTGATTTGCATACATCACTAGTATTACGTGGACTGAAGAAGACACACTGAGTTAAAGGTGAAAACTTTGAGTTGCCCTCCATGCCAACTTCATATGACTTCTGGGTTCCCTAATGATGCCATTCTTAGCAAAGAAATAGATTTTATAGATATTTTCAGCATAAAACTTCGAAGGTGCAGTGAAAAGTGCTGAATATTTTCAGTGTTATACGAGGAACCTGGGACTTGCAGGAAGTAATTAACTCTCTTTTGCCTTTAAACTCCTTCCTTACTCCATCTTCCCATTCTGCTTTGTCAGTTTGAAAAAGTATTTTGAGATACCATCTTGCTATTAAAGAGAGTGGAAGAAGGAAGCTTTAAAAGCAGCCATAGTAATGATAAACCACACACAGTCACCCAGGACCTGCCCCAAAAGAGAACGGCCAAAATAATTTATTGTTCAATGTGTCAGTGCCTTTTTTCTTCACTTAGGGCTTACAATAAAAGCAAGAAAAGCAACATAAAAGCTGTTTTAAAAATCCAATTGTTATTTTCTGTTATTTAGGGGTTTTTTGTAGGTTCTTCAGTAAGTATGGAGCCTCAGGATTCCATGCACTTGATCTAACCTAAAGGTTTCCCCTGAATTATCCTCTTCCTGCCTCCATCCCCAAACGCTCAGACCTGGATGTCATTCCACTGAGCAGTGGATTGAAACACAAACAGAATTTGGGTAAGAAATTCTTATGAAAGCTCGTATAACAGAATGTCAATCAGCACACTCCCAGCAGAAAATGTGTTAGACTGATAATCTGAACAAATTTGCATACTAATCAAGTACCCCTTCAACAATTCCTATCAAAAAAGCATAGATTCACATGTATTTATAATAAAGTTCCCTGTTACGGTATCTACTATGTTAACAATGATTAAGGAGACAAATCCCATGAGACATGTTTTAGACAGAAAGGTGAACTTTTGAAAGGAGTGAAATTTTGCTCCAAAATAATACAAAAATAAGTTTCAGTGCCTGTGTCACAGGACAGCTTCCAGCAAAAACAATCATTTTCCATATCTGCATTTAGCCATGAATTTGCTCTGTCATTTCAGCAGTGAAGTTCTTGATATTTTTCTCTGTTAATTCCTCAGTCTCTCCAAAGTATTTTATTTGTTCATGGATCTACAAAAGGCGAGGTAATTATTTTACCTGAGAAACTTTCATTTGGGATACCTGAATTGAAATCTATATTGTATTAACCACTGCCCAGTACAGATCTGAGATGCCAGTTGTACCAAATATGTGAAGTAGAAATAACAAGGAAGTACCTGGGAAATTTAGGGAGGAATATAAAAACACAGGGAAGCTCAAACATGCAGTGAACTCGGCCTATAAAATCAACCAAATTTATAACCCTCTGCAGACAGGAAACTTGATTTCAGCAATGCTACTGAATGGCAACTTGAGTTCCCAGGAAAACAACATCAGTTGTAAGATTTAAGATCATTCTGACATTTTTCATACAGCTTCTTATACCATCAGTGTGAGTGAGGGAAGGCAGGTAAAAATATAAAGATGGGAAGTGGCAACGCATGCAAAAAAAAAATCTGAAAATATATAGGTCAGAGTGAACATGGAGAAAAAAAATGAAATAAACACAAGGATTTCTTTAAGAGAATGCAGTAACCTTTGCTACTGAACAGCCACACAGGCACCATTTTGTTATCACTGTGCTCGAGTAACATTTTCCCTTCAAAAAGGGTAAATATCTAACAGTTATAGAAAGAATTGGAGAAATTTAACCAAATATAGAAACTTAAAACCAACATAATATTTACTGAAAAGAAAAAGCAGTCATTTTCATCAAGTGTTTTCAAAAAATGCCATTTTCCCCCCAGACTCTTTCTATATACAAATATCAATCTGTATCAATTCTGAAAAATAGTTTTGGCTGGCAACATATGTCCATCCTCTGTATCTTGAACTTTGAATAAGGCTCAAGTTTAGGCCAGCCTTAAGTATTGATGATGTTGTTCTGCCTGCAAGTTGCTTTCAAGGACTTTATTTACTTTTTTTTTTTTTTAAATGTAAAAACATACAGAGCTCACACGCTGAAAATTTTATCTATTAAATCTAAGCTTTTATGCAGAAATTGTTCTGCATAGATTCATGAAACATCTTTCTCTGGTAAGAGTTTGGACCAGAAACATGCTACCACCTTTCCTGTTTCAGCATATAAATCTTTATGTGCTTTAACTTGAAATTGCTACCAGTTCATGTCAAGAGTACTAGAAAATGAGCAGGAAATAAGTTTTGATATTTATTGTACAATTTGGCAGCTGCTCAGGAGAGCAGTGCTTAATCCACCCCTGTGCATCTCATGGGGTGATGACAGAACAATCTTTTTCCTGCATAAAGCACTAAGAGGACAAGCATTGCCACTTTTCTGGGGAAAAAGCCTCCCTTACAGCTCTTCCCAGGACAACCACAGCGCTGCTCCTCAGGAGCTTCATACTCTGCAGGCCCAACACTCACTCCCCTCCCTCCCCCTGAAAGACTTACTGTCTGGAATTTTAAATGGCAAAGTTGTAACATAAAAAATTACAGATGCTGGCATTTGTGGAATTGATGTAATTGCTGTCTTCCATGCAGTAAATAGAAGTGATAATGATAAATGATGCTAACAATTTGCTGTTACGGTTTTAAATTAACAACTCGCACAAAATTTCCCTTTAAATTAAGATTCCCTAGAACTTTTTATATTAGACTGGTCAGAAAAATCCCAATATCTTGCATATTTTAATTAAAATGCTTATTCTCCTATTTTATGTTCTAGGAAAGACACCTACTCCAAGGGCAAAGGCTGAGATCAATGTTTCCAACCACACGATGAGAAAAAAGACTGAACTTCTTTTCAACCTCAATAGAGTAGATAAAGTTCTTTGTTTTGAACACTGTCAATGAAATCTTTTCCATTTGAAGACTGTCAATTAAAACTAACTCATACAAAGTGGTACCTACACTATTGTCCCTAAATACCTTCCCTACAACCTCTTCATTACATTTAAGTTCCTGCCCACACCTTCTCTTTTGTTTCTCTTCCCTTTCCCCTCAGTTGTGCTGTGGTGGCTGTTCTGTGTGCTCACAGTTTATTCAGATCCTCACATCACTCTTCACTAAATGCATCCACTCGCACCCATAACATCACCCTAGATGTCAACGACCAACAGAGCAGGAGTTGCACATTTTAAAAGCCATTAATGTTTTATGAGAAGTATTAAATGTATTATTTCTAGAAGATCTATGACCAAACTGCACATTCCTATGCAGCCTTGTCTGCATGTATACATACACAGATCCTTATGTGCAAAGGTAGGGTTGTGTGTGCATAGAAACTTCTCTTATTCTGTCAGACATAATCCAATGGGTAAAAAGCTGCTTTTAAATACACTTCACCATTACATGTGATGCTGAAGTGGCTTTTTTCTCCTTCACAATATAGGTATACCCTTTATGTTTCTAACAGTAAATTATATTTGACATTTAAAAATCAAGTTACCCTAATCTAGAGCTCTGCTACAACAATACTGATAAAGCAATGAATCTTTCCATAGAACAAACTCAATTTTTTTAAAATTCAAGATAATTTTAGTCACAAGTAATGGAAAATGCAATTCAGAACTCATTACTTTCTGTGGTTAATTACAGCAGAACAGTTCCAAAAGATGATGATGATCCAATAAAGTAATAATTCTTTTCTGAAACCAGAGTAAATAAAATAATAAAATGCAAATTAATATGAATATTTGAATTAGGTTGAAAACATTAAGTGCATACCAATGTGTAACCCAGTTTTGATGCTTAGGCATTATATCTACAATGATATCTTAGTAATTTATAAAACTGAACCACCTAGACAAGTCTACAAAGCTTCCAACAGGCAGTCCTTAGATCCTTAATTCATCACCAGGTTTTATTCCATGATGACTGTGCAATTAGTCCACAACTCTTCCGAAGCTCAGGAGAATGTATTTCCTGACCTCACCACCCACAGGCCACAATGAAGCCAAGGCTTTATCTCCATTCTACACAAACTCTGTACTTCTTTCTTCAAAAGGAAAATAGAGGTTATGTGTTTAACCAAAATACTTCATTTAGAAAGGTAATGAAAATTCTTTTGCAATGACTATCTGCAATCCACCTGTAGCTATTTAGCAGCAGAAGAATCTGTGACCTTATTCCTTTTTCATAAAGGGCACTTAAGCTAAATGAACTCCTTGCCCATATTCCTGAAAACCAGAAGTCTTGATTTGACCTAAAAATTTCTGCAGCTGTCCTCAAAGTCTGTATCTTTTCTCTGTTTAGCTTCAGCAGATTGGAAGGTCAGGAGTAGGTACACGGTTGATGCCATTACAGCTTTCTGAACATTTTTGTCTGAAGATCTTTAGAATAATTTGAGTGGTTTTACTACAGATGAGTAGAAAAGAACTGTCACACGTGAACCATGTAAGAAATTTGCTGTGCTGAGGTACGTGGCTAATTTTAAATTGCTGGCATTGCACCCGAAGTTAAATTGTTTATTTTGGTAATGCAAGATGTCTTACTCTGGCCTAAAACATGGATTTTCTTAATAATTTTAATTCTCTAGGGAACAGATAATTTTAAACTCATAATATCATCTTCCCAAGGATGCCTGTCCCTGTGGAAGGTCTGTCTCTGTGTACACTCCAAATGATTGGACCATGATAGATTACACCCGACAGTACTTAGCAAGAATGTCACGTATCACAAATATTGGCCAATAATGCTCAGTGCAAAGGCTGCAAATGTCAGTGTAATATCAGAGGCATCACAACACTAAAGCACAGTATCAGAAACATTTGTGGACACTGTCACCGCAGCAGGACTAGTGCACAGCAGTGCTTTCAAGATAGGTTTATTAGGACGTCTTTAAATACTTAGCTTTATAAAACATAAATACCGTGTTCCTGTCTATTTTCATTTGTACATAACGCAGTGAGGGAATGGGAAAGTCAAGCTGCCCATGGGTTTTGCTCTCACAAGTCACCTTGACTCTACCACCACATTTCTGCTGGAAGCAGAAGCAGGCACTGAGCAACACAGCAGCCACATCACCAGGGCTGTGTCTCTTCATAGTCAAATTGCTCCTTCTCACCTCTCTTTCTCTCCCACAACCCTTAAATACTTTTATTTCAGAGCTGTGATATGCATTTCATCATGGTCATAATTATTTTAAAGCAAAGTACTGTTATTTAAAGAATCAGAGCATTTTTGAAGCTGCATGAAAAAAGTCAGTTTAATGCATTTCAGTTAACTAATTTGGAGGTTATGTCCTTGTTGCCCTTTACAAAATAGGAATTCTGTTAGAATAAAATGGCACATATCACAAGACCACTATAGCTTTATCCGCATGGAAGTCCCTTCCATACTGAACTTCCTCTAGAAGTGCCTAAAATCTACAATAATTTGGTCTATATTTGGATTATGAATTATGCAACCAGCTGGGAAACTGGACACCACTTCATCAACATACCCTGCAGACCCCCCCAAAAATGTAGTTTCAGATACTTTTCTTTGAAAACAACAAAACTCTAAGATGCGAGTATTTTTCTTTGGCTGCTATAATAAACTCCACTTTACTACTGAAAAGTATTATGTAAGGTATTTCTTCTTTACAGATTTACAGTTCAATGGAAATACAGTGTTCTAAAACACATTATCCAGTACCACTGCATACACACACTATTTCAAAACAAAACATATGAAAGGATGAAGCACTGTAACATTATTTTGGCTATTTCTAAACTTTAAAGAAAGATGGAGAGTGACAAAGAAAGGCTATCAGAAGAGTGAAGTCACTTAAAATTATCCTTTATTATTTATAAAATCCCTGTCTTAGCTATGTGGGAGATAATGATAATTTAGGGATCAGAGATATGAGCAACTATTATTAATTTTTCTCAACAAAGAAGCTTCCAACTTAAATGGATAAAAATGTTTTTTAGATACAAATATGTGACTGTAAACACCAGATAGTTAACAGTAAGTAAAAATATCTGTGAAGACTAACAACTTAAGGGCCAACAGTCCTCTCCTGCCAACCTTGATACTTATACAGGAATTCAAGTAGCAGAATGAAAAGCAGCAGAGCTACACTTGATAGATGTGGAGAAGTGTCTGGAACTGCAAAAATGGAAAGTTGTAAGGTTTATTTGCACCTGAGAAAAACTCATCCTTGCAATAAACTGGGTTATGAAAAGTTTCTTTGAGCTATATTAGCACACTAGAAACAAACACAATACAAAAGTGATTTTCTAATCATCTGAACTAAAAATTACCATTAGTTTCAAGTTGTCTAATTTGATTCTTTTTCATTAATTTATTGCTTCTTAGCATTTAATATGGGTATTATTCAGCAAAAAAAATTGACAACAAAGTATCAGAGTATATTAAAAAAGTGAAAACATTATAGACTACAACTTCTGAGCCTGAAAACATTTAGGGAAAAGGAGGGCTTACTGCTGTGGAAACTCCATTCCACAGACAAATACTGATTGCATTTTGTGAACTCTCATATCCTTTACCTTGTCAATAAAAGAACTGAAAATAAATTGAAATTTAGAATGCTCTGCCACCCTTAAACAAGTAGGAGTAACAAATTATTCAAGAAAGCTCAGTAATTAAAGCTGTGTGAAATAGAACCAAACAATTTTCATAACGATAAAAGAACTTCCTTACTTCAGTGTTATCTGTTCTTCCCCATGGTGTAAAAATAAATACCTCATTACTTTGATATTTGACTTTTGTTTACCTGATCACACTCCTCTCAGCACAATCTCACCTATTTGAAAGCAACTTGTCACCTGGAAGCTCCTCATAGGAAAACTAAACCTAACCAACGAAAGGGTTGCTATCATTGCCAAAAGCCTTTCTTTAAAAACTTGCTTTAGAGCTTGGAGCACGGGGTTTGATTCAGCAGCCCCAGTAAAGATCTGAATGGGTAATACAGCCAACTGGAAAAGAAGAAATAAATTTGGAAGGCAATCTGGCTAAACTAGTCACCTTATGTTTAAAAATTCTTTAGAAAAATAATGATAAACTTAGTGTAATGTGAGAAAACAGCTCACCAGTAATCACAGATTATTTGTGGCAGTGGATTCTATAAATTACATAGAACAAGCTATATTTTTACTTTGGTATTGGCTACTGCTTCAGGAAAAAAATGATGTCATAAGAAATGAAAATGGTACAGTTAATATACAGAACCTTAACAAGGAAAAAGTATGTATATATATATAAATTTCTGCTTAATAAATTTTACAGGAAAGAAAAACAGAAGTAGCAGCAAGACACGTTTGTAGAGACAATGTGGGATAAAGGCAAATTGAACTAATATTTAATGACATAATGACAATTATTTTGTAATTTAAACATTTCCTTCAAAGCATGATGAGGATCGGAGAAAAATAGTGAAGTGACACTATATCTAAAGGCAATATGGATTATCATAAGCCTTTTAAAGTAAGTTTATAAATTGAAACTACATATTAGCTTTCTCACACAAACTATTTGACATTTTGGGTTATTTCTGCATGCATAGTCAGTTTTGAAGTACTGTCTGCTTTGAGCCAATACAAAATTTGATAGCTTCATGAAATATTCGTACCAGCACAGATTCTTTTATACATGTGTGTGTGTCTATGTAGAATCAAACACAGATGTACATATGTATAACATGCAATAGTTTTACCCTTAAGACCTGCACATTCCCCTTATACAGCATCAATAAGTGAACGACAAAAAAGACATGGTAGTTTTTGAATGATAAAATGTTTTGACATTTACTTTACAAGTGTTTTACCTCTCACATCTGTAATTTGCACCACAGACAGGTTGTCTTAAATATATCTGTCCTGCTCATGGAACATTTTACTCAGAGATTTGTCTGCTACATTCAAATACTGTCTGAGCTACTCTTATGTGTACCACGACATGAAGCACTTCTTTAAAATTCCTGCTGAAAATAGTTAGAATCAGGGCAAGGGCACACTGACAAACATCACAAGGATCATAGTCACTCTCCACGATTCTGAGGCAGATGTTACTAAAGAAAAGGCATCTAAAAAATCCTAAATAATGAAACTAAACTATAACAGAGAAACAACGTGACATGCTCCACTAGTTTCCTTTTGGATTAACATAAATCTCACAACACTCTGAACAAATGAATAAATTATTTTATGCTTGACACTATTTCTTTAATATACTGCAACCACAAACCATGAAGGCCTTCATTACATGCCAAGCATCATTTTAATTGATAAATCTATCTGCACAGATATGGGGTTAAACTGGGCTGGCACTGCAGTTCGCACGGTGAACAAATTCTCATCCTTGGACTGTGGTTTTTGAGCACAGATGAGATCACAGTTGTAATGCGTCTTTTCAACAGCAACATTTAATACATATCTGTGAAAATTACTCCAGTATAAGACTAATGTTTAATACAAGCATTAAATTATGGTATTTTTTATAATGTTTTATAATGAACTTCAGGATTAGGTTTTCTTCTTATTTGTTTCTGGATGATTCTGTTTATAAATTTCTACAGTGTCTAGAACAATGCATTTATAAAGGGCAAGATAAGTAAGTACTGATTTAAAAAGCAATCACTGTAATACTTCTCAATAATTCACCAACGGTCAGAGGTAAAACATGAGGTGTCAACTTACACCTCATCCTCCTTTTCACTGCTGACATATGGGCTGGATTTCCTGACTCTGCACCAATGGATTTAGAAGCCTGTTGAATTTTTTTGAAACTCCATGTTTGGGAAGCTAAATGCTTAATAGACTAATATGTTCTACTAAAATGTACTTAAATAACAGCTTGTAAAGAATGCCTTGTGAATGACTGAGTCCTATAAAATGTTAGAACTTACAAACATCTATAACACATATATCCAGAGTGAAATCTTCAATGTCCATTTGTGCCATTTAGGCAACATCTAAAGCTATATGATACTATCACTGTTCAGCTGAACCCAGGGATTCACAATCACCAAGTCTGTACAAAGAAACTCATAACCCTTTCTCACACTCATAGCTATAGTTCATAAAAGTCCAGTTTTGAGAGTACAGTGGGAACAACTGTTTCTTTGAATGATTTCAAACTATGGGTTATCTGTTAGCAAACTACAGGTAATATGTTGGGTTTTGCTTTTTTTGTTTGTTTGGTTTGGTTTTTGTTTTGTTCTGTTTTAAATAAAAAGTGGTAGATGTCCCCCTTCCTCCCCGGAAGTGTCCATGGCCAGGTTCAAAGTGGCTTTGAGAAAACTGGTCTACTGGAAGGTGGGGCCGGGAGATTGGAACTAGACAATATTTAAGGTCTCTTACAACCCAAACCACTCTATGCTTCTCTGGCTGTACCTTGAAATATGCAGGTTGCTGTTTTCAATATATGTAATATATCACAGTATCCAGCCCAGGAAGAAACTCAGTTTATGACTCAAGAGCTACTGACTTTAGTATTTGCAATAGTGAATGTGTACAAAACCCTTGAAAAATATTATTGCCACTTACATTACCACTGCACTGTTAGCAAGCTAATAAATCCTTATGAAGATCAGACATTGAGGAGGATGGATGATTACATTTCTGATGGAAGGAAATGGCACGGTTAGGGAGGATGATTCTGTCTGCATCTTGAGGATGTGTAAAAATAAAGTTTCTGCCTTAATTTATGCTGTTTGAAAGCCCTGAACTAGTTTTCAAAACTTTATCCTTCAAAGGCATTCTTAATATTCAAAAAGACCTTGCTAATTAACTCCTAAAACTACCTCAAGTCCAACCTGCTTTTCCTGCTCCTTAGAAAAGTTTTAATTACATAGATTAAGCACTGGAATTCCAGCTGACACCTTCCAATAGCTTTCTTCCTTTTTAAATAAGATGCTTTTGTGCTGATCTCTCCTTTCCTTTGAGAAGAGCTTTGGACAGGTTGTTTTTATGATTTAGCAACTCCATATAACTATTAAAAAGTACGTGACAGTACAGAAAGCACATCTAACCAGTTCCAGTTCTTTTCTGAAATGGTATGACATCTGGCAATCAGCTCAGGCTTTGCCCAACACCGATAAAGGATTATCTGAATACCTAAAGGGTGGTTACAGAGAAGACCTTGGCACCTTCACAAGGCTGCAGGGTGGCAGGACAAGGGGCAGAAGGCAAGAGTTGCTTCAGGGTCAATTCCTTCTTCATGAAAGGAAAAACAACCCAACTCTATTGTGACAACAATTAAATGTAACAGGCTTCCCAGATAAGTACTGGGAACTTTTTTAAGACCAATATTCAAGACAGCTTGACAGAGGAATACACCCTAATTGGCGGGCCTTTTGTCGGCAGGTTGGATCAAATGACCTCAAGGTCCTTCCAGACTAGACCTTTCCAAGATCCTGCAAACACAGGCATCTGGCTACATGAACTACCACCATTTGGAGGAATACGGACAGAAGAGGAGTATTTAAAAAGATGATGGGAATTTTATCTATGCAATTCCAGCTACCCTGACTGTCTGAATAAAGTAGGTAATACAGTGGGAGCAGCTCCATGGCAATGTACTTCGTTGTGGAAGATCACTTGTGCCCGTGTGCAGGGCTCCTAATTCCAGGACTGCCAGAAGCACACATGACATGAGCTAAGTAATGCAGGAGCTCCTACAATCTTTCATTTGCAGGCAGTTTTCTCCAGCTGGAACACTGAGCATGGGTCATTTCCTGGATTTCCTCTGGCCTTAGGACTCGTGCAGGTCATGGGCTGCCTAGATATGCCTGAGGTAGGCACATGTAATTAGTGAAGGATGGTGATACCGAGCAATTTAAAAATAGAATAAAAAATCCTTAGAAATGCCTACAAACTCCTGGCCCAGAAATCATTACTAATACAATAGCTCACACAGAATTAGCAGTAAAAATCTAAATTGCTCAAATTATATTTCAATCAAGGTCTGCTAATATTTATTAGTGTGCTCAGCAGGAAGCACCTTCCTAGTTTCAGCTCTAATAAACTGATCAAGATCTGTGTGCTTAGGAAATACAGTAATTTGCCACAAATGTCTCCAAAAAACACTGAAAGTAAATACACAAATTCCAAAAAACAGGGAGGAGAACTTCCACGTTTTGGAATACCGTAAAATTGATCTGTGGTTCAGATCCAGAGTAACTTAGCAGTGACATACAGATCATTCAGAGTCAGGTTAATCCAGGCAATTCTCCTCAGCACCATTCTTCCTGCCGTCACCTTCTGTATGAATTTTTCATCACTAAACCAAAACTCCTCAATTCCCACTTGTCCCACCTTTCTTGCTACATTACTTGAACTCCCTGTGAACAAGACAAGCATCCCACCACCACTGAACTTCAGCATTACCTTCAAACTAAGAATCCTCAGAGAACTTTTCTTTTGATAATATACAAACAGCAGTTCCTTCAAACATAAGCAAGCAGATGCCACATGTGATGTCTAAGTTTCTTATCCATAAGTGTAACGGAGTGTTTTGATACTTAAAAAGAAACTTTAGAGATAAGAACACAGAAAGCCAGAAAAATTCAGAGGAATAATGACATATGGGTTATCCCACTTTCAGATGTTTAAAGGCTTATGAAACTTTAAACTTCTGCTTCCAATATATAAAAAAGAAACTTAAAAAGTCATAAGAAATAAACAAGAAAATGTGATATATTCTCCTAAAAAATTAGTATGTCTTTTATAGGCTTTCTTTCATAAGTGTAGAATATCCTGTATGCGTACACCAGCTATTATCTCATGAAGGCAGGAAAGGTACCTCCAAAGCCTGAAAATCAGACATAGTAATGTTCATGTCTGACCTGGAAGAGCACTCTTACAACCTCCTGCTACTTCATCAAGCTCCTGGTTTTTAATCTTTACTGGTAAATTTCAGTTACTTCTGCTTTGCCACATATAAAAGATTTAAGACTATGAATACAAAGAGTTCAGCAAAGTTGAAGGACCACACTGGTTTTGCAAGTAAATAAGCATCACTCAAAAGACAAACCAGTTCTGATTACAGTTTTGTGTTTCAATAGCTCCTGTCTTATCTGGTTTTGTCTGGGTCTTTAAATCGATGAAA
This sequence comes from Pseudotriccus pelzelni, assembly GCA_035584735.1. Classification (NCBI taxonomy): domain Eukaryota; kingdom Metazoa; phylum Chordata; class Aves; order Passeriformes; family Tyrannidae; genus Pseudotriccus; species Pseudotriccus pelzelni. The sequence continues at coordinate 4,939,919 of JAWMRA010000146.1, read as the reverse complement.
GGGTGCTGGCAGTTGTGATTAAGAGGTCAAGCACTGAATTCAAAAGTTTTTTAATCTACTTTTTTCCTCCACTAGCACTTCAGTGTCCTAAGTTATTCATATCAGCAGGAGGCTAAGGGTGAACACTGCCCCGTGGTCAGAAACACAGAGACCAAGCCTCATTATCACCTATTGCTTGAAGTAAATAAACTCAATAGGAGTTCACATAATCCAAGCACATATATCGCCTTTCAAATTCAATAATTGCTTTCTTTTCCTTCTTCCGAACTATCAATTTCTCTTTGAAAAGCTTAAAAAAATTAAACATTGTTTTTTGGGTGGGTTTTTTGTGTTTTTAGGAAAGGGAGCCTCTTTTGTTGTTACATAAAAACAGCAGCAAAAAAGGTACTCCCTCGGACAGAGTCCGTTAAAAATCAGATTATTTCCACAGCATTCTCCTATTATTCACCTGCCAGTAAAATATGTACACTCATTGTCTCTGTTTGAATGCCTATTTTTATCTGACTAAGGCTATATGGTCATTTTTGTACTTATTACTGAGTTACTAAGTTTTTTTTCTTCCTTCTTCTAAAGCATGTTTTTCTGTTCTCAAAAACTGGGCCACATGCCTCTGAGGAGAAAGTAGTGCATTATTTCATTCCCACCTTTTCTTCTTTTTTGGCATCTCTGAGGCCTGCTATGCCCAGAAGTGCTTCCACTCAAGCTGGACCATCAAATCAATTATCACAGCAGTCTGCTTTCTAAATATGAATGGCAATGAATGACAACAGGCAAGGCAAACTTTCAGCTTTGATTTGTCATTGGTAATGTAAATTTTTTTTGTTTTGTTTTATAGATGTTTGTTAAAGTGGCAGTTTGACCAAACTCTTCCCCCTGCTGTCTGCAGCTGCATTCTGTAGGTCCCGAGATGAAAAGCTTCACCTTTGCTAAGCCGAAGACACAACAGAAAATTAGCCATAGGGAATTATTAAGACTATAAAAGTTCTTTTTTTCTGCTAATCTTCTCCTACAACAATTTCTGCCAATGAAACAAACGCACAAACTACCTGTTTCCATTAGTAGGTGTTTCACAATGCCAAGGTGCAATTATTTTTACTGCTGTTGCATCATTTCACAACAGATCCCACATTTACAGCAGTGTGTCAGGTTTTTGCAGTTAGGGTGAGCACAGCCTTGTGACAGCAGTAAAAGATTAATAACTTTATAAAAGGATTCGTGTAAAAGAGCTACAATATAGGACAAGGCAAGCAAACACAGTAAATTACAAAAAAAGAAGGGCTTATCCCTTACTCACAACCATAGCTTGAAATTAATGGTTTCTCTAACGAAAAATCATTTATTATTTTGCTAAGAAGAGAATTAAGCTATATAAAAGTGATTTTGAAAACTGTATTTCTAGTGTTCTCCTTCACTGATACTACCGGTTCAAAAACATACAAAGCCAGCAATTTATATTAAAAGCCTTCTGGTTTTTGGAGTTTTTGGAGAACTGATTACACATTATTAAAGTGGATTTTAGACAGTTACTGGGACACATACCCCAGAACTTCTGAGTGAGAACACCCAAAATTTTGCATTATTGCCAGTATATATAATAACAGTGGTCATATAGCAAAGATTGTATTGTCTATTTCAGTAAATACAATTTCAGCCAAGGAGGCATCAATTTATTTCTTCCCGCACAGACACACACACAAAACAATAACAAAAAAAATCTTTACTTGGATCCTTTTAAAACACTCTTCAGTTGTGAGTCAGTTTTACTAGTCTCAAGTAGGGAGGTTTAATGGTACCACCTAGTGGTATCCATGGACACACGGACCAAGTGGGCATCACATGGACGAGCACTGGGAAAGCTTCCTGGGCCCTCCTGCCGAGCCCCAGAACTGTTAATGACAGGGCTTGAGTCCCGACCACAGAGGCCTTTGCTATTCAGCACTTGGAAAGATTTTACCTGACAATGGCAAACATGCCTTTTTGCTACAGAGTATTAAAATCTTACTATGTAAAACAGACTTTAACAGGTTTCCAACAGGCAATTCTGTTTAGAAAGATGTATTTTTAACACACATGCCATTAGCTTGGCCTTTTGAAGGCTGTGCTGTTAAAAGGCATGAGGCTACTGCAGTATGAAACTTTACACTACTTCATTTACCTGGAAAGAACTTCATGAAGGACTAAGATCCTTCCAGGAGAACAGACTCCCAGCAGGGTAGGCAAAAGATGTATCAAGTGATTGCTGTGACACACACACCTCCCATCGTGGCACATTATTACTAAGCAGTTTGAGCTTTTCTATGTATAAAAACTGCAGACCTGCACCCACACCCAGAACTGTCCAACGCCCCATCATATTCAAACTAAACTGTTCCAGAAGATTAGTTCTGGGAATGAGATTAGATTTTATCTCCTATATCGAAACACACTCAAAAACCCCACTTTATACTCTAATTAATAGAACAGATAACTAGGAAGCAATTTCATCTGTACATGAATACCTGCAGTATCCATCTCTCAGACTCAGTAAAACTAAAAATATGTACAGTAGTTTAAAATATAGTTTAATATTGTTGTGACAAAAAAATGGGATTACACAAGAATGCTCCAAACTACCACTCACTTGTACACTCCATAGTTATAATAAAACTATTGGTCTGGAGACTTTCAAAAAGTGAGATTAATTTTTTATATTTTTGTGTGTGTGTGTAATACCTTTCCTTTTATGTTTCTGGTATAAACCAGTGTTTTATTGTGACTGAGGTTTACATGAAAAGGTTTCCATTGTTTCTGCTTAGCCCACAAAAATGTAAATTCAAGGAGAATGACTTTGCAATTGAAAGCTTTTCTGTAACGGGCAAAAAGATTGGCCATGACTGGAACAGGTGACAGAGAAATTCACGGCACACACACTGGAAAAAGATGGACTTCTCCAAGTGCATAGTAAATACAAATATGGATTAAAATGTAGACAACAAAGAGGTATGTTCAGTTTTGAAGCTCTCTATTTTAGTTTTCATGTGCCTACAGATCCATCAAATCTTTAGGAGATAAGTTTTGAATTAGTAGATTTTATTCACTTTGGTTATTCACTTGCTTAACATTAATTTTCACTGTAAACCAGAATTCAGACAAGGTCATTTTCTTCTGAAACCATCAAGGTTCTCCTCTCGTGCCCCTTCCAATTTATTTCTTTGCTGAAACATTAGAATTATCAGAAAATTCTGTGTACAAGCTGATATTTGTGGATCCTTTTGTTGTTTTTTTAAATAATTAATTCTTGTCTACTGCCAAGGAGCAAGTTCTTTCTGGATCAAACCGCTTAAGCAGCTGAGTGAAAAAAAGGGTTTGCTGCTGGAGGCTTTGATGCTCTCTGAAGAAAGGTGCTTTTATCAAGTGACCACTCTGCACCCATCAGCACACGGATTTTAAGACCATGTACCATGGTTTTGATGACTTATCTACCCACTGACAGGGACACAGTCTTTAGTAAATCATTGATTTAAACTCATCCTTCTGTACACCTACAGCAACAATAGATATTTAAAAGCAACTCATCATTTTCCTTCCAATGAAACAAAATCTACCTTAGACTACCAGCTGAATTAAATAATGAAAAAAAATTATTTAGCTAAAAAGTGTGAAGACATTTCTGAAATTACCTTTTGGAATTATACAATAGCCTGAAAATGCAAATTTTTAAAAACATGCTTGTAATAAAAATTTCTTGCAGAATATTATTTATAACAGAGCACTCCTAAATATACATATTTCAGGATATACAGGCCTAAGAGACAGTTTAGTAACCAAAAGTTATTACGTTTGGGCATGTTTTGCCAGGGAAACGAAAAACCGAAACACAGAAATGTGAGTTACAGCCACATCTACAAACCATTTCATGCTGCATGAAAGAAGGAAAGGAGGGTTTGAAACATTTCCTTTGGCCCTCCCCACTTCCCATATGCCAGTTGTGAATTATGCTTCATAAGATAAATAACTAGTCAAGAGTGAAGAGATGAGCTGCTCCCGAGCACATCCTCGGGCCTGATGGGCTGACTACCTGTCAGATAATGTTGGAAGTAGGATTATGTCTGAAAAGGTTGACAGACCACAGATTTATCTCTCTAAATCAAACACTGTATGTTTAGCTAAACTCAGTGAACTTTAACTAATTAGCCCATCATTACAGTAAATTCGTACTGAATAATTTTCAAAAGACTAAATCCAGAGCCTATAGTACTTACACTTCACTTGAAATATTGATAGTAAAAAGATATTATGAGAAATTTCTTGTTAAAAAACCCCTGAAAAAATAGCAAACACAACCTTTTAATGCTAACTGTTCAAGATGAAACCTGTTCTAAAAAACTAATTTTAAAAAATAACCAAAATATACATATATGTACAAAAAAAAAAGCTTACTCTGCTAGAGTTGAAAGTGGTAATTACAAGGCTACACAGCCTTATACATATCTTATTTTCCAGTACTTTTTTATTTTATATCACGTTTTAAGTTAGTGAAAAAAATATTAGGGAACAGGAATTTCACTTAAAGATAAGTACATTATAAAGTTATTCATATCTATAAGATAAATTTGGTTAAAAACCACCCAAAACATCTAAAATCAGAGTTGCAGAAAGACTATCGGAAAACAAAAAATAATTTGAAAGAAACACATACATGTTTATCTTTCAGTTTGCAGTGGTGTGAAAGTTTGTTGTTGGAACAGACAATGCAAGGATGTTAAAGAAGAAGAAATCTTCAATGCTTGAAGAGTTGTGGATACAATTCAGCCTTGGACTTCTTGGAATGTTCTCCTTTCTTTGCATTGACTTAAGAAACAATCTCTGATAAAAGAACAGGAAATACAGCACAGCAGAGGTGGAGCTGCTTTTTGGTCAAGCAGTTTCAAAAATTGAAACAAAAACTTCAAACGAAATACATGATGGGAGAATATTTGTCCAGTTTAAGAGCTCTGTATCTGCTCCTTATTGATCAATATTTGTTTCTTTTGAAAGCTCACAGGAGGAGAAAGAATATGCAACCTCCAGTTCTCTCTGCACTTCAGAGAAAAACAAAACCAATCTATGGAAAATATTTCTCCTATTACCCACAACAACTCTAAATGTGAATTGTGGTTGGGAGTGTGAGGGTCACTCCAGCACAAAGTATCACGATTTGCACACACATAACAGATAATGAGGCACTTGCTTGACAACACTCACTTGTCTCTCAAGTACCCAGTTCTAATGTTTCTGTTTACTACCCCTGAGTTCACATCACTTCACCACCTACATCAGTCCAACCACATGCCTGAGCCAATTTTTAGCAAGATAAACCAGAGCACTCTCTGCATTTCTGATACAATCTGTACAGAACATCAGCTGTTAATTTGATTTGTAGATAAAAGATTAGCCTTTTTTTTTGAAACAGAACTTCTCTTCAGATTCAGTCCCTATTTGTCACTTTCGTAATCAAATAATTGAGTTCACTCCTAAACATTCCTACATGTGGTTCTTGTTTCTGTATTAAATACAACTTGTTAATAGATGGAGCTGCAATTTCTTCCTTTCTTGTATTCAGATGTATTCTATTCCAGTTTTACAAAGGAATACATCTTCATATTTTATAAGTAGAATAATGGAACATTAAATACATCCCTGAAGCAGAAGCAGACCTTTTTCCCAGCTTGCATCTGGATTCATGGCATTCCTTGGAGTATCAATGAAGCTGTACACAAGAACCTGGAAGCATGTTGTGGCCCAGATTTAAAAGACCTGTCTAAAAATGTTGTAGAGTTGTGACTTCTGAAGAAATCTAATTAGAAGTTTCTAATTCTGCTTTTTGATATTCATTCTGCTATATTCCTCCTTAATTCATGGTAAAAAAAAAAAAGTCAAACAAAAACAACAAAACCTCTCCTAAATTTTAAGGAAAGTTCATCCTTTCAATTAAAACAAGCCATGCCATATTCCAGCTCCAAAGCCCTACAAAAGTCTTTATTCTAGAAAGCAAAAACTGTTCCAACAGTATTTTCCAACTGTACTCTAAATAATATCCTTGATAGGTTCATTTCTAAGTAACTTTTTTAAAAGTCCTCAGCAATCTAAAGTTACGGTCAACCTATTTAAAGATACCAATTGGCCATTAAAATCCATGGATACTTCTACAGGGATATACTTTTTCATATCTAATTCTCAGAATAACACTGCCTCATTACCACTATTTTGCAGAAACTTTTCTCTTGGTTTGACATTTTAATAATCCTTTAAGAATCCTCTTGCATCCAGAAGATGTCACTTGTGGAGGGCAGAACACACTCCAAAATCAGGCACTAGTTGGACTACAAGAAAGAGGAGAGTTGCCTTGAAGTCACAAAAAAAAAAAAAAAAGTGGTTCAAAAAAAAAAAAAAAGGTTTCAAACAGAACAAGAGCAATTGCTTCGTAACAAACACAAGGTGCTTTACATTCTGTTAGTCATCTCCCTTGCCCTATAATAATTGGTTTAATGTTAAGTCTTACTTCATTTATGACAGCTTATTGTATTCATCCCGAAAGAAAATAATACTGCAGTACGTAGCCAAAGCAAGTCTGAAACAATCACAGGAAATTACAGAACGTTATTGCTGAAGTTCCACAGGAGAACAAAACCTACAAAGGATGGCAAGTAATGACCTGTATCCAGAAAACCATCAGTGATAATTCAAAAACAATCTTGATATTACGTGAAGCTTCAGTGCGAAGGAGTCGTACAGACAATTTCAGAAAGCTGTCTGATCATTAAATGTTCCTGTGATATGCCAGCAAAGCAAAAACCCACATCATTTATGCTAGTCTGGAAGACAAACAGAAAATCCAACAGACCACAGGGGGATGGAAGCTGTTCAGGATATTTTCACCAGCAGGTCTGTGTCTGGGTGGGAGGCAGCCCTGCATTCCCATCGGTCCCTCCCTCCAGGCTCACCCAGACCTGCACTAGGTGGGACACTCTGGCTTCGATACCTGGCAACTGATACCGAGTACCAGGACAAAAGGTTTTTATGCTTTTCTCTTTCACAATATGATTTTATCCCCCATGTGTGGATGTGTGGTTGGAATTACATAAGTTTTTGCAGACTTTGGACTGCATCTCTGTACAATGAAGAACAATTTCTCTACAGGTTTTATGTTCCATTGCATTGTTCTGTCTTTGAATTTTCATCCTTTCAATTACTTTTCTAACAATAAGAGATTCAGCATAAATGCAATTCTAGAAAACTGCTGAAACAGCTTTTTAAAAGCTCATACATACCCCTAAATTTTCTCCCCTCAGTGCTACAAAACTTTCCAATTCTTTAATAACACATTTTAAAATATTTTCCTAAGAAGTTTAAGCACAACTGAGAAATAGATTCATACTCTGTTCACTTAGGTGATAAGTTGCTACTGCTTTAAAACAAAGTCATGATTGCCTTCAGTGAAGAGATATCTGTTTTTGAGATGGATATTCCTTAGTAATAGTCTCCATATTATTTCAACAGAAAACAAATATTCAAAAGACTCCATAAACATAATTCTAGCTTCCTTGACAGCGGTTATTCATTAGGAGAAAATGATGAAACTTCTAGTAAATCTCTCTTTAAGGTTTTCACTCTAATAAAGAGGACTTAAAATATGTTTTTGTCAAATTCATTTTGTAATAAACAGATTTTACATGTAAAAAAATTGTGAAGCATCTTGGGAATGTCTGACAAGTGTTAAAATATTTTTTCAGGAGTGAATCATCAGCTCTAGGTTTGTTTTGGTTTGGTTGTTTTTTAAGGAAATAATTCATTAATTTCTAAATTGTTGATCCAACATCTTGTTGGATTTTAATCAGGCTCCAGTAATGATGAAATTTGGTTTTGTTCTCAAACAGCAATTATGCTCTAAGAAGCCATAAAGTCCTTTTGAATCCTCCAACCAATTCTATTTTCCCATAATTCTTACAGAACTTCAAGCTACACAAGTTGACAATACAATTTGATCACAGAACAAAAAAATGCCGTATCCCCTTAATTATTTCTCCCTCTCCCTTTTACCAAGGAAACAAACAAGTCCAATCCATTCTCTTGTCAGCTCAGTGTGACTAACAGCTCTCACAACTGACCCAGGCAACTGCCAGCCCAAGAGCCTTCACACGGCCCCCATAAGGGGGGAGCTGAAGTTTTACCTTGGGCATTGTCTTGTAAGACAATGATCTCCATGTAGTTCCAAGGCCTCCAAAAAACCCTCACTGTAAACACCTGAGGAAGATTAACTCCTGCAGGAATGCTGGCAATAACATACAGGGGTTTTTCTATTACATTGTTTTAGAAATCTGTTCCCTTTAAAATGAAAAAAACCAAATCACCCTCAGAATAATGGAACATTTTCCCTATTTCAGTGTGATATGTCCATTTCAATTTGTAACTTAAATTTGTAGGGAAAAATGCAGGAAGGCTGACATCCCACTCAAGTAATATATCCATGGAATTACAGGCACATAGACAACGTTACACAATTTTATATACCCAACTTAAAATTACTTAAATGGAATCCTCTTCAACAAGAGAAGAAATACCTAATGCAACAAAAAATGGAAGAAAAAAAAAACCAGAAATTGCAGAGAATATGAACAGTGAATATAATGTAAATCTAATGAAGAACCCCACTATCTATTATATTTAGACATCCATCTGGAAGACACTGTACAGTAACTATATGGGGTTTAAATAACAATATTATGATGTTATATACTGCCATGAGAGGGTAAGAGAGGATGAGCTAATGCACACACTGATAGATATATTAGTTAGTAATGCTTTCACAAAATCTTATAGGCTATGTCACTTTTTCCTCAAAAAAAAAAAATCAGGTGTGCAATATGCAGAAATCCACTGAGACAAACACAACAAATCCTACCAAAGGTCAGCTTCTGCAGCATGCTTTGAAGATGACTAAACAAAACTAACTCTTTCAAGGTCCATGTCTTGTTTTTATCGAATAGAGGTAATTCTAGGATTTGAAATTAGTTACTGAGAATCGATGACTATTAGAATTATTATTAACTTAAATGATCAATATCTCACACCTGCTTTTAGTCATCATCAAAAATAACTTCACCCTAATTGTAGCACCTTTTAAAACAGAATAGTATTCGAACCAAAGCAATTTAGTAATACAAATGTCCTATAATTAACCATCACGGATAGTTTTTAGGATGTGAAAGCAATTTTGGAACTACATACATTGCAAATGTAACAGCTCAGCTGCATTACATTGAGGCAATAAGGTGCAATAATTAGATGAACCACCTGTGCTTCAGTTTCAGGAATGAAATGGAGATACCAACATGAAACTGTGTTTTAAATGATGACTGACCAGGTCTCAATACGGTTCCTGAAACTGAAACTTGCCTGCAGCACAACAGTGGGAAATGTAACCTGAAAAAGTGCATGGCCATGCAAAGTCAGACCTGCAGTCTTTTAAGCCCAATATATTTTGAATAAGTGGCCAGACATGCTTTGTAGCAAGATGCAAAAAATCATAGTGTAAAACCAGCCAACAACCTGCCAATACACAAAATACCTTCTTAAAATTACCTCCTCCACAGTTCCTACAAGCATAAAAGCAAATCGAATACAGGACGAGTTGATATTACAAAATCTATACCACAAAATTGGTAAAATTTTCTACTTGTAATAAGCTCTAAAGATCAAACTATGGTTTTGGGTAGCACACCTCTAATGAACATCATAATAACAGCAGAAGTTTAAGCATAGAAAAAATAACACAGATCATATAAAATCTTATCAATAACTCTAATTAAGGCTAGTTTGCTTCCTCAGCTAAACTATTCTACTTTTTCAAAGCAAATTTTTATGTTTCATATTTTCTGTTGCTCATCATTGACTTCCATTCTTTGATCTTGTATTTGCAATAGTATTCACCAGTTCAGAAGCTTAATCATTCATCACAGTATGCTAAAAATACATTAGAAATTGCTCTTTTGCATCAAAATCTTAACAGGACTGTTGAAACTTGACCAGTATAATAAAAGTTACAGTGCATTTTCATCAAAATTATTAATGTTTGTCTAGAAACATTCTTCTGTAAAAAATAAGCTAAATGAGAATTACAGAAGTTAGTGAATGGAATAAAATACTGACAGAGAAGTGTTTATAACCCTAAATCTACCCTCTTTTAGTTTAAAAGCATTACCCCTTGTCCTATTGCTACAGGCCCTTTTAAAAAATCTGTCCCCCAACACATCATAGTTTGAATGTTTCCCTGGAGAGCTGAGAATGAAATAGTTTAACCAGATAAAAATGTCTCAACTTTTCTCTTTCCAGGTATTTCTGTTCACAAAATGCATTAAGCTAGGAGTATTGCAGAGACATTTTTCTAGCCCCACTGTAATTATAATGCATCATTTCATGCTAAGACCCGCGAACACTTACGAGCAAATCTCAGGATTCCTAGAAGAGAAATTAAAAAGGACACTACTGAATACCTTTTTTTCTTTTTTTTTTTTTTATTCCTTCAGAAAGGAAAATTAAGTTTCTATTGGGTCTTTTGCAGACAGATGAACTTGCTTTTGCTACACTGCAGGTCATCCAGAAGCCAATACAGTTAGAGGAGTGTTTCAGAGCCTCCAAAGATCCCCAGAGGGTTGGGATCAGCTGAGCCTCACCCAGACCTGAGCAAACTCACTGGTCAGTGCCTGGCCTCAGCCTGGCTGGCTGCTCTGCCCACTCCTGCCTGCACTTACACTGTCTGGTCTTACGGACAGCTTGGGGCACGAAGAGCAGACCCTCTAGAGTCAAATAAAGGTTTGGGCAAGCCACAAAGTGAAACTGAATCACTGAATTTATTACAGCTGTAAAATAAAAAATATTGCCAGAGCAAGACGGCCTTTTCAGCATCATTGCTGGTTCTGAAAGAGGGCAGAACTGTGGCACTGGTTTTCGCAGCTGTTAAATGGCAGAAGGGGGAGCGGTGCCCACTTCTGTACAGACCTTTCAGACTTGCAGGAAGACAATAAATACAGAGCAATACCATCAGTTTTGCCTCTTGTTTGACTGCAACATAAAACATGGAGGGGTGGGGCAGGAATCCATTAGGCTACTGTTAACAAACCTGCCCTCAGGTAAGAAGTTTAAAACATTGAGATCTAACTGCAGTAGAAAAATAAGACTGATTTTAGGGCAAAAGCACTTCAGATAAAGAACTGTAGAAGTGCACAAACAAGTTGTTGGAGAAAGTGTTTAAGACAAGGATGTAAAGTACCTTCAAGTCACCTTGTCTTTTTAATTTTTTTTAGAATCAGAGACTTAAAATGTAAAAGTAAATAGAAAAGAGAGTATTAAAAATAAAAAAAAATAATTAAAAGTAAGGTTAGCAGGTTACACTGTGCAGTGTCCTCTTAATTATCTTCTCATTGCAGAGCTTTTCTTTTACTTTTCAGAAATCTTTTTAGCCACTGTCTCCAACAGGGACTGCTGGCCTCTCCCTGTCTTATCTATTTAATTTATCCTGTCACAGATTATTATACTAAAAACATCAGGAAAGTAAAATGAGTTGAGGCAACATACACCAACTGAGATTCTGGCTCCTCACAAACACCTGAAATTACAGGCACTGCCTGACCATTAATATGTATCTACTGCGAAGATGATACCAGTACTTTGTAACTAAACACTATTACTTTGGGTGTGTTGGACAGAGAACCTTATTTTCTCTTGCTAATGCAGCAAGAAAATTAGAATTTTCATGATTTTCTCTGTTACATCATAACCCAGAGGGTAAATATTGTCTTTGCAGGAAGGAAACTAATTAAGTTCTTACAGTTCAGATGACAACCCCTCACAAGAACCCTGGGACAGTCTCTCCGTGCTGAGGTCGGAGGACTGTCAATTCTACGCTGTGTGCCCAGAACATGATGGAAGAGAAAGCCTCCCTATCTACAAAATAACCATTTGGACCTAATGTCAGTTAAATTAATCCTCTGCCAAGTCATACACAGCAACAGTGATTTTCATCTCTTTCCTTTCCTTCCCATTCATTATGTATATATATTAAAATATTAAAGCCAAAGTGCTTTACCTCAGTAAACAGTACTGTGGGGAGAAAATTTTTCAAATGGAAGTGTTTCTCAATAATTGCTTGATAACAGTGTCAGCACTGACAAAGAAAATTCAAATGGCCAAATGCAAATTAAGTTAGCCTTGCATATCGTTCATTACTACTCGTGTAGTTGGTAAATTAATGCATGAATATCCTTTCTCTGCGTGTAAAAGTAGTTTCTCTAACTTCAGCTACTGCATAAAGATGTAGCCCAAACTCAGCAATCAATCTCTGGAAATGTAGGCCTTACCATCTAGCAGGACATACCTCATTAAAATAGAACACTTTTCAGATTCAGTGTGAATTAAAAAATAAATAAATTCAGAACGGTGGGTGACTTCCAATTAATGCAAAATTCTACCACGTGCCCTTGACAGCCTCCTCCTGGATTACTCTTTTCCAGAGGCTGATGAAGAATTCCCTGATTCTCAGAAAACTATAATTTTATTTCTAAAACTCCATTTCCCAGCATAGGATATTCAAAAACCCTTTTGGAATTCTAAGGCATTTTAGTAGGTTCAGAAGAAACTGTGCCAAGTCAACTCTTCTCGGGAAAAGAAACTCCATAATATATAATCTGTATGACCGCTACAGCTGCCCTCAGTACCTGCAGAGTCCTGTGATGAAACAAAACCAACTCTAAATAAATAAATGGAACTCTCAGTTTCAAGGTCTGAAGCAACTGGCACGGTCCTGCACCTGGTTGGCACATGGTCAGACATTACATAGTGTACCTCACAAATGCCATGAGGCTGCAGAATAATCCTCAGTACTGCCATGTAATTCCTATTATCATTGATGGACAATGTGCACAAAATGTGCATAAAATTTACAGCTTCCTATTTTTTGACATTAGGACAATTTAATGAGCAAAGTAACACCAGTGTTGATTTTTTAAAATGCTAAAACGTGAAAAATGTTTTGATACTTTCAGTGTACAATTTTACATAACACTGTTCTAGAAGAACTTACAAGGACAACTTTTCATACTACACTGAAATGCATTTTTGCATTTGAAGCACTTGCATTAATAAAAGCAAGGGGTACATAACTCTCTTTAGCTTATTTAAGTTATTAAAAGCTTTAGATGAATGACAAACTCTCTGAGGTAAAAAGTTACATTCACATAGCACCAGCTTTTTTTTCTTTTTCGGAATGTGCATATGACTGTCATTTAATGGCATGTTTTCATTTATTCAAGTGGAATTCTTGGAAGGTCTTGGAAAAAAAAATTAAATTGCAAAAAAACAACTTAGAATTTGTCAGACAAAGCAGCAGCAATACATACAAAGCCCTGAGTTCTAAATCTCACTTGTCTGTCTTGTTTACTAAACATTCATAAATACTTTACATGCTCTGTGTCAACATGTGAACAATCTCCTGCATACCAAGTTCAGAAAATCAATTTTAAAGACAACTAGTCAATCTTCAGCACTTGCTTCAGAGAAGGGTAACACACCATTAGAGGTGAAAGCAATTATGCAAATGTATGGAATTCTTGAATTTCTGTCTTTATGTTCATCCAGTTATTGGCTCATGAGGTGTTTTCAGAGCCTCTTCATTCCTTGCCTGCTCAAAGGTGTTGTCCATTTGCAAACCTGGAGAATCTAAGCAGGCTGGAGGCTCAAGTCTGTTTAGTCCCATTTTTACCACTTCTCCTTCATCCTGCTTTTAAGTAGAATTCCTCTGAAATGTCACAGAATCATAGAATGGTTTGGGTTGAAAGAAACCTTAAAAATCATCTAGTTCCAACCCCCGTCAGGGGGAGAGACACCTTCCAGAGTCAAGTAAAACTTCCACATTCTACCGCCATTTCTTTCATGCTAAGCTACCAAAAATATATTACCTAACACTAGTCCTTTAATTACAAAAACCATAAGCCAAAATGCATACACAGTAAAAATAGATTATACCACAAATACCTGTTTTTAAATAGCTTTGGGACTGTTTATGGAGCTCTCTGGACCAAGGTAATTTGCTGAGACTTGGTTTGAATGGTACCCATATTTATATATAGAAATAAAAACAAACTTAAATCTCACAGTAATGCTGTGATGGCAAAATGAGTAAGTTTATTATTGGTGATCCTTGTTTAGCTCTTGCTATTAGATATGTGGTAATTTTGAAGCACTTGGATCACGTGTGTAAATCTCTTTAGTCCACAATACTTGACTGTAAGCAAAACCCTTTCACTACACAACTGAAGTAACAAACATGCTTTTAAATACTCAGCTTCTCAAAGCAAAAATATCTGAAAAGACAAAGAAATAATTTAAGATACATACTGATTTTTAAACTTGAGGCTAGCATTTTTATAGTCCACTATGGATATTTCCAACTTCAGAACAGACACTTAATGCTAAAGCTGAGGACACTGTTAATCTGATAGACAGCAAACAAGGCCACTCACACACCATTTTAGCTGAGCACAGACAAAGTGCACCTACCGCACTTTTGCATTTTAACACTGATAATATTCTGATCAACTCAGAGGTAATGTGAAAAATCAGCTTACTTACAAAACTGTCACAAAATGACTCACGGTGCTTTCAGTAAAGCAGATACTCTTTGAACATGTTTATTTGAATGTGGTTTAGAGAATAAGGGTTGTGCATTCAGAAGCCTAACTAACTCTAAAGATTTTATTTAATACAATCAATGCAAAGGTAAATTAGTTTAGCAAGGTAGACAAGCAAGTCAGCCTTCATTTTAAGAATAGCTCTGTCTATAAAAATATAACCTTTTTATTAGAATTCTGATGAACTTCAATGTAACATGTACCTACTTTTTAAAAGCATTCCCAGTAGTGCCAACCTGCAGAAATCATGGCACATGGTATCACTGTGGTTGTGGTAGTTGGATATATGGGAGAGGGCACTAGTTATTAACATTTCTTAAAGACATTAAATTCAATAGCAAAAAACTTAGAAGCTTACCAGAAAGAACCCTAACAGAATAGTTAGCTCCATGCAGAGATTTGTTTAAACTAATTTAGAGAGAAAATATTCCTGAATTGGTCTTCTTTTAATAATTTCATATCCCAAGGCCAGCAAAAAGGGCAAGGATAATTGTGCAGCAGCAATGCTGGATGCACATTTTAAAGAGGTACCCTGTGGTAAATGCCACCTAATACTGTTCTTTATTATGCCAATATTGGCCAACTTGCAGAACCCAAATATATTTTTGGAAGAGGAGGAAACATTTCTAGACAGTTACTTCTAATTATTTTTGTAAAGCCTCTACAAGCAAAGCAATCTACTGAAAGGACAATCTCTCTACTTAAAAGCCAGTAGCTAGAAACAATAAAGATACAGGAATAAGCTTAGGAGAGAGAAACCACACCAACTTTCAGCACCTTGAAAAATCTACATGAGAAAGAATGCACAGGAGTACAGTGAAATGAAAAACTAGGGGAGTGGGACAGGAATGTTTTTATTTTTACATCCATGACCTGATAACAAAACAACTCTTACTGGAAAAGTCCATGGTTGTAATGCAACTCATTAATATGTAGTTTTTCATTTATAGGCTTAGCAAACAAGCATAACGCACCTAAACATATTTCAAAGGAGATTTATTTTTCCACACTCACCATTTTATTTTTTTTTAACCCAGCAGAAAAACTCTACTATTAAGTAGTCCCCCTCCTTGTGCAGTGTGGCCATTCTACATGAACAGAGAACCACTCTCTGTCTCTGCCACTTACCCAATCTGCCTCTGAATCTTTAACTATTTTAAAGACATGGCACAAATATATTCTACAAGGTCCAGCAGTGACCTCTGTAAAACAGGCTAATTGAGCAGGTGTCTGGCAGAATGACACTCTTCTGGGCTAGTTGTCAGTCTATAGCACTTGGAGCTCTGTTATTCAAATTAATTGATCCCTCCTAGGTCCAACCCACTCACCTAAAGCCAGCAGGTGATATGCCATTGCACAGGGTTTTCTTTTGGAGAGTCATGGGTTTTGAGCCAAACTGATCAAAATTGCCACTAGTAGTATAACTGCAGTTTGCTCCTTTAAATCTACTTTGTGAAACCACTGGAAGAAAATACAACAAAAGCCAAATTTTTATTTTGGGGGGCAATTTTCTTGTTTGTGCGTTAGTTCATTTTCTGTGTGCGTGTTTTGTTTGTTTGTTTTTGTTGGTTTTTTTAAGGGTTTTTGGGTTTGTTTGGGGGATTTCTGTCTTTCTGTGGGGGCTACCTCTTACCAAGTAATTAACAAAACTTCTAAAGTAAGCAAGCAGAAGTTGTTTTTGATCCTAACTAAACTATCAGCCACAGCTGACACAGAAAAATGAGATCAGTGTCCAAACAGGCACAAAACAACAATTTTTCTTCTTGGATCATGATGGCTAAACCAAGACAAGTTCAGGCTCAAAACTTTACTGGACAAGTGTAACTTTAGAAACAGCAGCACCTTTCTTCTCTTTTATTTCCCCCCCCCCATGTGTGCTCTGAATTCAGGCTGATCACAGAGGGAGAGCAGAAAGCTCTCAATAACTTACAGAAAACTCCTACATTGTGCACTACTACAGACAGAACCACACCATTTGCAACCACATGACCTCAGCAAGCCCAGAAATCCCCCAACCTCTTCTTTCCATGGCTTTTATTTACTTTTTCTTCTTTCTGTTGAACCAAAGGAGGCTTGGAGTGAACTGTTTACTAAAATCTCACTGGATGAAACTCTGCTGAACCCTCGACTCTACTGATGGGACAATGAGGAAACTGTCTGATCCTTCCATTTTGGAAGGAGAGATGTGGAAGTTTGTAAAAACAGTCCCTGCTGTTTAATGCTCTAGTTCACTGCTTAGAAATGTCACAGCCACATTTTCAAACATCTTCTGGTGTGCAAACAAATTACTCATTAGATGTCATATATGCGCCTAAAGCACATGAGAAGATTTACATAAAAGTTTAAATCAGATACTTGGCCGGGACTCATATTTACTGCCTCTTTGCTAAGTTTTAAGCTACTCCCGAAAATTTTACATAATGGTCTTCTTCACTTATAGGAGACTCACAGGTGGCCAGAGCTGGGACATGGAAGACCTCATCCTTCTCTCACAGTAAGTTCCCCGAAATCAATCAGCTCCTTAAAATTAAAAGCTAGATCCCACTAGAATATCAACTAACACAAAATTTCAAACACACAAGTCAAAATAACTACATAAACCAGAGGGGCAATGAAAGGGATTTTTAATTAGCTCTGTCCCCTATTCCTGCAGGAGTCACTGGTTTTGGACCCAGGTTCAATCATCTTCTTGGTTTTCTCAGCTGCAGCAGATTTTGTGCTATCTCCTCTGGTCCCTGGGAAGCTTTTCTTTGTCACCACTTGGTGACAAATCTCTCCTCATGTCTCAATACAGAAAAACCATCTCTCACAACGATATTTCTCAAGATAGGGAAAAAACCACATTTTGATTGAGGAGTTCTTTCACGTCTGATCTGAGCACAGAAACAAGCCCTGAATTAAGAATGATATTGGAACTGTAGCAGAATTCACTTCTTAGTATGAACAAATTAAGTAGCTTATTTTTATTTTTTCATAAGATCATGCATATGGCAAATTAAAAATAATTATGCACTATCTTGGCTAGCTAAAGAGGGTAGTAAAATTTGCCTTTACTCTTCTGTTCCTCTAAAAAAAAAAAAATCATCGGGCAACAGGAATCTAACCCCAGCTCACTCCAGATTAGGTGGATAAGCACAGCTTATTTATAAGATGACTCCATTTTGCCAAACCTTTAGAAGCACATATTCAACATAAGCTGTTGATTTCATGCCAAATAACTTCAACTGCAGATTTTCAAGACAGTATTTTTTTACTATAAGACATATTTTAAAAGAAAAATTGCAGAAGACAGTATACTACCACAAGCTTTGGTGAAAAGTAAAAGCACACTAAATGCATTTAACAAACTGTGTGTCACTGGCATATCATAAGCAGAGAAGTGAACAGAGGAAATTCTGCCATTGCTTAACTTCCTTTCAAATTTTCTCAAAATCAACTTTGCAGGAAGAAGCAATTGCTCAGTAAACCAGACTAAATTCGGTACAATACAATTGTCTTCCACAGGAAAGTGAAGCTATTTTAATGAAATTTTACTTTTACTACTAAAAATACTGTTACTTCTTACCAAACCAGAACATATCTAAGACCAGTCCTTGAAAATGGTGGTCAGCTAAACACCCAAAATCTTATTTGTTAATAAGATGATATTTTTCGTGGCACCACCTTCAATAAATTAATTATACTCACGGTTTGAAAAATTAAGACAAACATACTTTGTGGAGTAATATTTAAATACCATTTCAATCACAACAGGAGCCGTTGTCATATCTTAGAGCACACAACTGCCTGAAGATAGAGCTACAGGTTAACAATCCATGATTACGAAGGGCATGCTGAGTTTTCACAGTAGCTCAGTGCCCAACAGCAGCCCAATGGGTTTCAGTGAAAACTGCTGACAAACCTTCGCAAAGCAACTTTGGCCCACTTGGTTTATAAAAGTTTACAGAAAGCGTCCTCTTACCTTGTGGTCTTGGTGTTCGTTTCCTGCGGTCTCTGAATGCTGCTCCTGACTGCAAGGCCTCCAGCAGACTGTCCATCACTCCTGTCTCATCACCCTCTGAGAACAGTAGAAAAATCATATTAATCTCAGTGCAACTGAAATCAGACACTTGAGAAAAAAAAGAAAAAAAGGAGAAATGTTGTCAAGTTTACATAATGCTTCCGAGTAAGAGACATACACATTTTAAGGTAATGGATGCTGTCAGTGCTTCAGGTATCACTGTCTAGTTTGTGTATGATGCTCTATTAAGCAAAATTGATGCCAATCCTACTGTTCTTTCAACTTGGAGATGTTATCTTCTGCATTATTGATGACATCTTCAGCTTGCAGATAGACAGCTGCTGGTGAATGACTGCTGCTTCACTGCTAAAATATTTTAAGACTTGTCTGAAGTGGAAACAGGTCATCTCTTTTTGATTTAATCAATGCACGTGGAAAATCTGATGACACTGAATGGCAGTAAGTTCAATATCATAGCACAGTGAATATTTTACATGCTGCCTCCCAACCTCACGATTCACTAAATCCTTGGGAAAAAAAAATACCTATACAATGTACACCATATACTACACATCCAACATCAAACCAGGGATGATATTCAAGTAATATCCAAGAACAAAGAGGGAAGAATCATGCAGTGTAAAATTTCTTCAAAGCTGAATTTTACTTCTGCTAAATTTTTTCTTCTGCTTTTTTTCTCACAGCCAAGCCAACCTGCAGCCCTTAAATTGCTGGACTTTATGGTGCATTACGGAGATCTGAGTAGAAAAATTACTTCTTTTTATATATTTCAGCCTTAAAATTCCTTTGCATTTCAGCCTGTTAATAACAGTTGATAGCAGCATTCAGCAGCATGAGAAATAGAGGTCAAGGAACTGCAAGGTTACAAAACTATTGATGAATGCCTCTTTCTGTTCCTGTATCTATGTTATAACCCAGAACTAAAATATAGGCTAGACTCAGCAGGTAGGTGGACATTTTATTCACGTCTCTCAGACTTCAAGTTAATATAAATTTCCCCATCACAGAGTGGGAAGATCATTACTTTATGCAAAAAAATGACATTATGGTAAAAAACTTCTGACTCACACAAAGTGTAGGAGGTTAAATGCACATTCAAGCTCTCAAATGTTCAAGTTTAAAAGCAGCTTATTAATGAATAAGCCATTTTGTCCTGGTTCTCTATTACATTTAGGTTTATTAGACTAAATCCAGAGCTGATAAAAGAGCATGCCAATCCTAAAACAGTACCTGGTTAAAATTTCTACATGATGATCATCAGTAAAACTACATGATCAATTTAAATTATACATCAATGTAACTTAAACCATTATATATACTATAGAACACATACATAAAGTTCTCCCCAGTGTAAGATGAAAGGGAGCAGAGCAAGTGCAGCAACCAGCAGAAGACTCTGAAATACCAGTTTTAATTACATTCCATCTAAAAGCCTTAAACAACTATGCTTCTGCAAAATAAATAAGTAAATTAGCTTCTCTCAATTCACACTCACATACCAAGCCAGAATTTTGTTTAAACTGTACAACATCATTATTTTTCTTTATGCTTCTTATCCTACACACGCTTATTCATTGATTTGCTGTTGTCCTTGTATTAAATTTATTTTCAAAATCAAAGTCTGGGGATACACTTTGTCCAAACTAATACACATCAAGTTGGTCTGAAACATTTAAATGAATGTGACTGCAAAGCACAGAACTAGTTAATATGCTAGAATATTTTATGTGTAGAGAAACTACAATATTGTTCGATCTTCATTAAAAGTAGGAGTTGGCAGTTTATTAAAAAAGACTAAAATCCTTCAATACTTCATGAATGTTTATGCAGCCTTCCACTTCTTTTTTGCTGAGTCTGCTGCTCTACCTGCTAATTACTGCAACTGCCAAAACTCACCCTATTTTTGGGATACCAAAATACACATTATAAAAGGCACATGTATTAAGGAAGCTGCAGAACACAGAGATGGGGTTTTTAATTTCTCAAAGTAAAATTCTGACGTTAGGTCTGATCACAGCACTGCGTCTTAATCAAAGTCGTCAGATGATTAAATGGGAACTGGACAAAGAACTGCGTTTTCAGCGAGCCTTCATTAAAATTCATAAATAAAATTCAACAGAAATTTCAGTCTTTCCCCCACAGTTCTTGCTGCTGTACTTTGCATATTGCCAGCTCCTATTTGCCTATTTTTATATCACCTGCAGCAAATCGTAGACACAAACCAAAGACAAAAACTGCCAGAAGTTTCAAAACGAAAAAACTTATTTCCAACATTCCTGTCAGCAGAAATAAAGTACATAATCATTATTCCTCTTTCAGATATCTTTCATTGTACACAAGGACACGAGTTTCACCTGGAACAAGTAATTTTCTTCCTCCTTGTGTCTTTTCAAGTAAGCCCCAAGCAATTAAGAGAGAGCATATGTGTGCACACAAGCAAAAAAATTGGCAATTTGCTTTGATTAGCCTTAGCAAAGAGCCAGATTCACTGTAAGTATTAAACAGGGCTGAAAAGGCAAAAGAATTTTTAATCATTAATTGATGTGTTAACTACAAGCCCCATTTGTTTTAATTTGGATTTTACACTAATATTCTACTGCAGATTTGGTTTAGTCTGTTTTGAAAATGGGTGAGTTTTTAGGAGACTACAGAAATACTTGTCCTCTTGCAGGTCCCATAACTTAGACCAGTGTTAGTCAACAGATTTTGGCCATTTTAATGATAAAGACAAAAAGAGTTTTTCTTTTTCTACAGAAAAATATTATTTCTTCTTACACTGCTGGAGAGCCCCAAAAAAGCTGAGGCACAGACAAAGAAAAAAAAAAAATGCAATGAACAAATACAGTCATATTTGAGATGAGCTGGGAATCTTAACATCAAGATATCTCAGCTTTTCATAATTTTTGACCAGTTGTAGGAAACAGAACAGAAGAAGAGAAAAAGAAATAGAGCTTAGTGTGCATCAATGTGAGATTGAATATGGAAAAGATTGGCATAATCTGCTTATGAATGCTGAGGAAAAGTCATATCGTAAGTCTATAAACAAATTTGCTGTGCATAAGGGTGATACTCTGGAATTTATACTTGACTCTTATAAATAACAACAGACTTTAGATGAATTGGTCTCATTGAGTGTTTAGTATTTGTCGTCACAGTTCTGTGTTAAATATGGCTCTAAACATTAGTGCTCTAGAACTGGACTCCCAATTTCAAAAAGGAGACCACTGATAAACCCCAGAAAATTAAATCAGAGACTGAAGATTTGGGTGTGTAAAAGGGTGGGGAGTGGTTGTAAGCAGAACAGTGACCAGAGCTAGAGATGGATACTGGCTCAACTTCTCACTTCAACGTTACTGCACGTCAGCAGCATAACCCCTTGGAACAAAGACAAGATGACCACAGATGAGTAATGACAAATCAGCTTATATAAAGTCCTCTCAGCTGATGTGAAAGCAAATGGCAAATCCCTATTTTTAATTATAGAGATTAACAGGCTATTCGAAATGACCAAATACCTGCTGCTACTATTTTGAGAACAGCAAATGTAGAATTTGTTTGTAAGAAAAATACCAAAACCTCAGCTGGAGAACAATGCCAGTAGCATAAAAGGTGCTTCAAACAAGTTTTGAATACAGCAGCACACAAGATGATGACAGTATAGCTCTGCCACAGATTAGACTAAATTTATGGTTTATGATTTCTGTTCACACAATATCCCGCACTTCATTGGCTAGAAAATTTCTTTCTCTCATTTATCTGGTGTTCAGCATTTGATATAATGGCTGCTTAATTTATTAGTGGAAGGTGAAAAGACGGTCATTAGCAAAACCTCTGGCTAAATAACAACAAAGGGTTATTTATAAATAGGAAGCTTGAACAACTGAGAGCTTATCAGACCTTTTTTCTGAAAACCTAATCAGTGGATTGGCCATCACAACATACAAATGAACATACAAATAGGAAATACTAACATTTTGAAGGACAAGATCAGAACATGCATAACACTGGAAGAGTAAAATCAATTGAAATAATAGAATGAATATGTGTAACTTGAGGGGCAAGCCAGGAGCTCTTCAACAGCGAATGGCCAAGAGCTGCAATATAAAGAGGTGACCAAAGAAACAAGGATGGATTACCATCTAACTGGCGTGATAACTTGTATGCACTGTATGAGAATGCACATAGAACCAAACTCAGGCAGTTACCACAGTCCAGATATAAAGCACATCAAGTCTTTTACCCAACACAAATAAGTATATAGAGTATATATTTAACCTGTCTTTGGAACACAGCAGAGGGATTAAAGTATCTTCATTTTTAAAAATAATTATGTCAACAGCCTGCCCCTGGACTGCATCATGACTATACTTGACACAGATGTAGAACTAAGATTCTGCAGCAAAGGTAGGCAATTTACTTTAGCATAATCTGTACATTGCTAAATTAACCATGAGGACAGTGTTGTTAAAGGGAGAAAACAAACAACAGCAAATGATGAAGAATGTTTACTTCATCTTATTTTTCACAGAGCAAACACAATCTTTCACCTGCTTCTGTAGCCATTTTCTGTTTCAAGAGTTCCCCTGAAACAGAGGAACCATTTCAACATGGAGATGAAGAGAAAATATTTCCCTTGGCTGCCACTGCTGGCCCCTTATGAAATACAACCCTTAAGTTAGATTCAGAATCCTTTTTGTCAAAATTACATTCCTTTATCACTTTCTGACAAATCTCATCTAAAAACCTCAAAAAGAGACCCCAACATTTCCTCCTCCTGATATTAAATGCAAAATAATGTTCTGATCTATTTATAACCTATATGATTAAAATGAAAATTGAAGTTGACAAAAAATACACAGGTAAAGGACCATTCTTTTGTTAACCTGAGGAGCAACAAAAGCTACAGCTGAGCCAAGACAAGTCTTGTCTTAATTTTTTAAAAACAATGGTTACAAAAAGTTCATGTTGAAAACGGAAATATGTTCAGACATTCACAGCCTGTGAGGCTTTAAGAACCATTCTTGCAGTAAAAGGAGCACCCCTGACAGTTCACACAAGAAAACATGTGCTGATGCTCTGATTAGGGACTCACCTGAGCCACGAATGATAAATATTCATAGAATCAGAGCTCTCTCATGGACTTTACATAAAGATGGGAATACTAAACTTCTGGTTTAATTCAGTAAGAATTCTTCAACTTGCTTCTTTGGGAGTGGCCAACTGATGATTTCAAAATCATAGGGATTTCTTTCCTCTAAGCAATTGCACCAAACTGTCCTAAAAACAGGTCTTTAACCTTCTTCAAAGGCACACTAAAGAAAGGATTCAGAACCACAACTTTCTGATGTAGTCTGGAAGAATTAGAAACTTGGAGAGACCATTTCCAGTTTTTTTGTGGCCTCCATAGCACAAAGCTTTACCTCAGCCTTTAGCATATTATCTTCTCTAAAAGCGTAGGAAGAAACATCTTCTAGCAGAGTTTCTCAGGACTGCTTTTTCAGTTTGCACTAGAAAAGAGTTTAGAGGAAACTAGAACGTTAAAAATTCCCAATAAATACTGTTGTTAAATGAAATATAAGGACTGGGGTAGTACTATTGATGGCAAGAGGAAACATAAAAAGAGCTTGGGCTTTCTAAGTTACTTGAATGACTTAGAACTACAGAAATCACACTTGAAGCCACAGAGCTCAGCCCGTGCATCCAAAACATGGTCTATCTCCTATATATTGGTTTCCTCCTTGCAGATTCACAGCTGTGCAAGGCCCTGGCAGCATGCTCTTGTTTCAGGAGTGCTTTGCTGCCCTCCCTTTTTATTGTCTCCAGTGATTACTACAGGAATATCCATATATTTTGCTGGTGCACTTTTATTTTCTGGTATTTTCCATATGCACTTGCAAAACATCACCTACTCATTATTACAGACATACTAACTGCAAATTAATCTAAGTTAATAGAAAGTGTCAGTATTGCACAGCTATTTGGGCAAAAGTTTACAGGAACTTTACAGGATATTTTTCATAAATTTGTGCCCTTACTGAAAGAATCTAGTCAAACACCGTGTTAAGTTACACACACTGTCTGCCTGCCTTCTTCTCCAAAGGGTTTTAAAATTATGCTTCTATTCACACCTTGCACTACCCTGTTTCACTTTAAACTTTTAAGCACTTTCCAAAGTCTAATGTGTGTCCTGTAGAAACTTTTAAACAAGACTTTTTATTCATAGCCAGCACCAGAATTTTTAATTGCAATATATTCACTTAAGAAGGTCAGCTTTCAGTGTCTTTCCAGAAAGCGTGTTTTTGTGTTCGCCTCATATATTTGCATTTTATTCATTTGCTAAATTCATTTTGCATGCATAATAAATATCTCCAGGAAGCAGTCTTCCTCGGCAGTTTGCACTAGAGTGGTGTCTCATGACTCTTATTTACTTCTTAATTAAAGAAGAAGAAGTTAGGACAGTGTGACTGATAAGTGAACCTCTATCTCACATCAGTTTGCAAAAAACAAGGCAAATCCTTGCTTACGGACCAATTAAGCATATTGTTTATGATTACCTGATCTCAGGCTTACCTGAAGTTATTAGAAGGAAAAAAAACCAAACATGCTTAGTTGTACTGGCAGGTTACTAAAAACAATTTTTGAAATGCACACACGTTTTCATTTTCAGAAAATATCAGGGTGGTCAAGGTCTGCTTTGGCCGGAACGGGCTTAATTGAAACTCCTCCGCATCGTCCCTGGGGCCTCATCCTGCACAGGCTGCTGCCCCTCCCAGGGATGACTTGCACTACACTTAAAATAGGCTGCAACGTGGATTACTGAGGAACAAATGGGAAGAGATTGCCTCTATGTGGGAAGGAAAAGATTGTGCAGCTCAAAAGAAAAGAGAAAGAAAAACGACGATATGATACCCAAGGATCAGGTATGATACCTGTAATCAAGTTCTACCCAAGTTTTTTTGTCAGCGTTAGATTTCAGGAAGCGTGCAGCATATTTAAACAGACCATTGACAGCAATATGAAACACAATGACTTCCCTAAGGCATTGTAACACTTGCCTCATTGACATCCAGGACCGTCAACTTATAATCTTTAAAATGTAAATAAGCTCCTAGTTTTACCACACCAGGTACCCCATGCAATCACCGGCCAATATGTGAGTCCAAATGATCAAGGCTGAGACACTTTCAAACTAATATGTAACTCATAATAAACTTAGTATGGATTTCTGTTTATGCCAAGGACTTGGAAGGAAGACAAACCAAGCAGAAAAGCACAGAATCATTAGAAAAGTGTAGCAAAAGTAACCTCTGGAATTATATCCTGTACCAGTCAGTGCAAGCGGAACAATACTTGAAGGAAACCCAGCAGAATTACTGCTCATACTAAAACATACCAGTCTGAATAAATAGCATATGAATTCTTATATAAGGGCACTTCAAAAGGGAAAGTAGGAATATCCATCAACCACTAGCACAGAACTTCACTTCCATTATCTTCATCTCATTAGGAAAGAATGTTAATATGTCTTCAAAACAATTCAATACTAATTGGGACTGAGGAAGCTCATTCTGTCTTTTATCCGAATACTGGTAGTTAAAAGGTGATTTTAATTGCCATAGTAATCAGATATAATGAAGAGCAAAACTGTTTCTGATTAAATAACATTTGCATCAGAATTGCTGTTTGACACTTTTCAGCTCCCGGAAAGCTCTCCCCAGTTCTTCTTTTCTCTGAGATATGCACAGGGAAGCAATGCCGCAAGGATTTTGCAGATGTTAAATCAGACAGAAGTCACGAAGGACTTTTCCTCAGAATTCATCTCCCACAATGAGAAAAAATAGTTCATGATTTGAACTGTGAAACTTAAGGAGTGTGGGTAAGGCACTTAAATCTTTCTATGCCTCCAGTACTTCACAACCAGGAAACCTGGCACACAGAAGTACTTTACCAGTCTGGGAAATATAACAAAGATGTAGCAATAAAAGCAGACTGGAAAGAACACCAAATATTCCCAAGCCCTACAGCTACACCTGAGGAGAGGGAGCTGCACCCACAGCAGAACAGAGTCCAACAGGTGCTAGAACATCTTTCTTGCTCTGGTTTTGACTGCAGAACAGCTCACAGGGAGAGAGGTTCAGGCACAACATAACAAGAAATACGCATTAAGAGTAAAAATTTTTAAAATGGAAGTTATAATATTAAGCAACAGGTCTCACGATAAATTATTTTAGGGGGCAGTTTAAAATCAATATTATATATATAAATAGTTTAAAATTTATTCTGAAAAACATTAATTCAAGTAAGTAGAATTCCACAAAAATGTAACAATTTACATCTCTTGGCGAAACTCACCTAATGCTAACAAGTTCGATAATTTTTTTGAATTGTAACTTTTATAGAGTTTTTCAAGAATTTTACCTTCATCCTTACATGTTTTGGAATATTTAACAGGATTTATATCAGTTTACATGTAGTACTTATGTGGCATCTCAGTTATACAAAGCACAAAACCATCAAATAAATAAATAAACCAGACTTCAAAATTGTGGCTGCTCTGGGGTCACTTCATCACTAGGTATTATTCAGGGCAATTCTTGATTCTGGCCCCACTGAAGTTTTTTGCAGTTACATGAAGAAAGTGATATTAATTCTAACATTTAATTATAACTAATCTAATCTGGATTCTCCAGTAGCCTCAAAAGAAGTTGTCACTGAAGGGCCAGGTAAGAAAAAAAACTAAAAACTTATTATAGAACTACAGACTAAAAGGCTGGAAAATGTAGGAACCCTATTGCTCTGACCTCAAAGGCTGGAGCAATATGTTAAAATGTTATTCTTGAAGACACAGCTAGAGAAATAGCTGAAAGAGGCTTAGGTTAAAACACCCCTTTGGGTGAAAATCACCTTGTCAAAATGACAGCTTGAGAGGACATCTGCCTCCTTCCTCTAAGTCTTCTGTGTCACTTTCACTTAGACAAATTTACAAACTATTTATATAAGCAGGAATGAGCACACAGAAGTAGATGCATTGAGAAAATAATTAGTTACTTGGCAAAAACAGTCAATCAAATATCAATGTCAAAGAATCCAGTGGGGATGGATGTATCCCCCTCCTCCTACCATGGCACTAGAGTTGTAATATGTGATATGGATAATTCAATATGTTTAGAAACTGGGAAAAAAATTTAGAAGTATTAAACTAATTTGCTAATTTTGTGTCACAGGTTTAGAAATATCAGTTATTTAAATGGCAGTTTCAGTGCATTGGGCCTTGTACTGTTATTCACCTATTTGCATTTTCAGTGAAAGAGGCTATAATGCAAAATTAAACTTCGTTTTTCTCTGTTGATAAGAAAAGTCTTTCATGGTGAAAAATTGCTGTCAGTGTACTGAGGCAACTACGCCACTGTCAGCTGTGGTCTGCTCCTCACCTGCTTAAAAAGTTAAGGGATGGAGACAGGTATGTTCTCATCGACTGAGCTGAAGCAATTTAACAAATTGTAACTTCAAAGCGAGAGCTACAGCCCTTAAACACAGACCGGTTCACTGACAACAGAATCTAAGTGGGCTTTTCACGCTTTGTAACAGCTCATAAAACTTTTTGGCTTATGTTGTCTTAAGTGGTAGTTTAAATAGGCTCTCTCAGTGTGTCTTCAAGCACACTGGCAGAGGGAAAGGTGATGAGTGGATATTTAGGTGGTTCTTATCCCACTCGCAGAAAAGGGCCTGTCCATATCACTAAGGACTCATTTTTTGGCAGGTGAGGTGACAGATATTAAAGATTAGTCAAATGCCCACAGAATGGATTAGAAAAGTCTCAGTAGAAATCTCAATAAGCTTCACTTCACAAAATAAAGACAATGTATTTATGACTGCATTTAAATTTTATATTTTGTTTACACTTAAACTGAAATCAGACTAATCTTCATATGCTCTGATATTAAAGTTTGTAATCTATACAAAGCAACAGAATAATTCACTAGAACTTTTTCCAAAGTACATTCCATGCAGTGTCACTGTCAGTTCAAGTAAGGCCAAAAATAAACAGGATTTGTGGTGCTGTTGCAGGAACCCTCCAAAAACTAAACAGCATTTTTCTATGAGTATGAGCCTGCTAAGTGAATAACAAAGAAAAGTGTTTTACAGCTGTGTCAGATTTGCAAACTCACAGACACTGAACGAAAAACTGCAAGTAATCTCTTGCACAAATACAAGTTTTACCACTCCTACTTGCCTTCTAGAGTTACACAGGTAAACAACAAAGCCTGTGTGTGTTTTACAACCTTCTGGAAATCTGCACAGCATCATTATCAAGCCCATTCCATTTCTTCTTTTTCACTTTCTCCTCTCGTAGGGTGGCCCCATGCGAAATACAATATTCTCACAGCTGACAAGTTTAAACACATTGCTTTTTATCATGCTGAAATGTCATTCTGTACTTAGACTCCAAGCTCAACCAGATTTTGCAGCTCCTAATAGGACTATTGGGAGAACATCCATTATAACACAGTGCCCCTAAGCCCAAAAAGAAAGACATTAGTTGCCACAATACCTTGATTATAGAGTTGTTTACAGAATGAAACGAACAACAAAGCAGTAAGATCCTCCTTCTTGGAAGGAAATCCATATTAAAAAAAATCAATTAACTGCTACAAATGAAAAAAAGCCAATAACTCACAACAAAACACCTTGAAAGGAACATGACACATATTAAGTGACAAATATGGGCTTACAGGATCAGATAGGCTGAAACAAAACGGAATTTTCAATTTTGAAAAAGTTGATTTTTTTTCAGCTTTCCAAATTTTCAGCAAGTATTTCTCATATTGATCAGAAATAGCCTTTGGTTTGTTACTGCTGACTTGGTTTTTCTTTTACCAAACCTCTCTGTTACAAGGGTTGCCTTACCTTTGTTCATATCAATCAACTGCTGCTTCTTCTTCTGTCGCTCCAGCCTCTCTCGCTCAGCCTTCTCCTTCGCCAGTTTGGCTCTCTTTGTTTTCTCCTCCAATTCTCTTCTTTTGTTGTTTTCTTTTAATGCCTCCTGCACCAGGTAAAATGAACAGCAATGTATATATACTGAGGAAAAGAAAAATAACCTTGTTTGCACAGGTAGTGTATTACATCCAGTGAAGGGTTAAAAGCCAGGGACTGGGAAGCCAGTACTTCCAGCATCTTTGATGTACCATCTTATTTGTACACTTCAGCATTATTAATCAGAAAAATAAAAATTGAAATAGCTTTGCATTTATGGTGAATGAAAAAATTCAAGGTTTTCAGCACCAGCATGCCTGTAGTTTTTTCCTATGAAGGCTGGGAGTCGAGCTTAAACCTGTATCCTGATGCTAGAAGGGATGAGTAGGGATTAAATCAAGTTTCCACTATAATGTACTTCAATTACAAGTAACTGAAACTCAGTTGCTAGAATTTAAGTTACAATTCGTCAAAAATTTTTGTTTAAATAGCCAGTCTGGATCACTTAAATACATAAAACACGTACAAAGAAATGGAAAACAGTTGAATTTATGTATTACAACCCTAAAGTCTCTGAGTTAACAGGTTATACAAACTAGAAAATTAAGAACTACAAATGTCTAATATTGCTAGACATGCTTCCAAATAAAGAACATTCATTCAAGCAAGGGACACCACGTTTCAGTGTGCATATGCCATTTCAAGAGTTTACTGGGGTAAAATCCTACATTTCACCCCTTTTTCACAGCTGACCCTGTTTTATAGATGCTGATACCACAGTTAGCAGGGATGGTACTCGTGTGGCAACTTGAAAATTGGAGCAAGAACTGCATCATCAGAGAACCAGCTGCATCAAGAAACACCTTTTCCTTCACAAAAGAGAATTAAAGGACAAAATCAATGTTTTATCCTTTTTGATTTTGGACATTCTGTCTCTGCACATTCAATCACACTTGACAGAGATTTCATTTTACTGCAACTTCACAGGCTGTAATGGAAGTAAATGCCCACAATCTTATAAGAGAAAGCAAATATGAAATGTCATGGCTGCACTAGTAGCCCACTAGCCATTGACATACTATGATTAGATCATGGATTCTGTCACATTTTTTAACAGGAAGACTACAGCAGGCCGAACTCAACAAGCTCTAAAGTCATTGTATTTGGAAATTCACCCTGAGCCGGGCTGTACAAGTTCTAGCTGAAAG
Organism: Pseudotriccus pelzelni; assembly: GCA_035584735.1. Taxonomy (NCBI): domain Eukaryota; kingdom Metazoa; phylum Chordata; class Aves; order Passeriformes; family Tyrannidae; genus Pseudotriccus; species Pseudotriccus pelzelni. Next base: position 4,909,014 of record JAWMRA010000146.1, on the reverse strand, counting down.
GAGATTCTGTGAAAATTCAGACTGCAGTTCATAAAATACACTGGATATCAAGGATAATTTAAAAAAAAAAAATCATGCAAAATAAAAGTCCAATCTTCTTGAAGAATAGTAAGATAACATACTGATAACTCTGTGTGAGAGTGCTTATCTTTATCTATCTACACCCATCTACCACCTGGAATGCACTTGTTTGCTATTACTCTCCACCACGCATAGTTGGACTCTTGACCATTTCTTATTTCTTGAATCATTTACTTATGTACTGAAAACTGAAAAAAAATAATTGGCAAAAACATACTCCCACTGGTCCTCAAGTTATGTGCTGAAATCTATATTCATCTATATTTATAAACATACTTTATATCTGAATTAATATTGCTAACAGATTTTATCATAGCTTCTCAGAGTTGATTGAAGATGACTGTAAAACAAATGTAAAGAGAATTCTCACTCAGATGTTCAGTGGTTTCTACAGCATTTGCTCTGTCTGGATTATACCACCAATACTTTAATTTTCATTTTCTACAGTTTCACTGCAAAGGGTTATTTTCCTTTCTCATGTGGCTTTGAATACTTTTTCTTTAGACCTCCAGACTGTGGATAAGTCAAACAGTATTTAATACAAATGGGACATGATTCTGCATTTGTCTTACAACAGTGTTATTTGAGCCCCAGCAATCTGAAGTTAAGCATTAAGTAAAGTTAAAAGAGACCTGGACATCATCTCATGCTTTCACCCGTTTTTGTTTCGGCATGGCTTTTTACTCCTCTATACCTTTCCTCTTCCAAGCTCCTGAGTTTCAGTGGATTTCTTTTAATACAGAACAGTGCTATTTCAGATCAGATTATTTTTTCAGTATCAAATGCCAGCAATACTCTTTTTATGCAGGTTTGTAGGCTAAATTACCTCAAAAGACAGAGATCAGTTTGAAAACTGAAAAAAATAGCTCTGTAACTCACATTGTTTCAAAAAAAGGGGGGAGGGGAAACAGCAATTTTGTTACTGCAGTGTAGCTCAACAGTTACAAAGTACTTCCTAGTGTTCATAGGTATTTACTATACAACTAGATTTATTCCCTAATTGAAGGATAAAACTAAACCAATCTAACAGTTACAAATCAGACAAATGTCACAGAGCAAAAAGCTATCCATGGGTAAGAACAAAAGCCTTCCCAACAGCTTTGGAAAACATCTGAAAAGCATTCATCCAGGTACTGTCTTTTCAAAATATGTAAGTGTATGCAAAAAATAATTTTCAAGTGAATCTCAACAAATAGAAATATTTAAATGCATACAACCACTTTTTTTGTTGTGCTGCTCACAACCCTCTGTTTTTTTAGTTGGTGCAGAAGGCCATGCAGTTTTGCTAATTCAATAGCAAATTAAAAGTCATAGAAAGTTTGATTGTGGGTTTGTTTTGTTATAATAAAAACAAAACCAAATTATTGTCTCTCCTAGCAGAGAAATAGATTCAGCAAGGAATATTATCTCTTTTTAAATGAGTTAGTTGAAGAGGCACATAGTTTGATGTTCCCCCTTGTGTTTATTAGGATTCACTGAAGTACAGCTCTTGCACTCAGGACTGCCAGTTTACAGCTTGGCTTCCTTAAGAAGCAAATAAAAAATTAATGCATCTCTTGCATTCTGTACATATCTTAAGTTTTGACAGACAAACATATTCGCACATCGACATGGTTGTAAATAGACTCTCAAAGGTAAATTATTAAAAACAAGAAGAAAGAAAACAAACTGTAGTGCACAAATCTCCCCGGATATTAAAGATGCAGTTGGCTACAAAGCGGTCATGCACCAATAATGAAGGCTGCCGGTGATCCCTCAGGCCTTCCCTAAATTTGCCTTGCAACTGCAAAATATGTCAACTGACGTTCCAGGAAAATAATCTTTTTTCAGTGTAAGTCGTTAGAAACAACACACTCAGATTATTTCTGTAGATTAACTTCCAGTTAAAGAGAGTCAAAATACAGCAGATTGTGCAATCAGTTTACATGTAAAAGAAAGATCTTCTGGTATTCCTTGGAGGATAACACATTTAAATACATTGCTATCCTTATGAAAATAATGGAAAAAGAGATGTAATGAGCTGGTATTAAACGAGAGCAGACAAATTGAATTTCCTGATGGGTGGCCATGAAACGGTAAGTAGAAAAGATTACGTTTGGGACACTGCCCTGTGCTTTGTGCAGCAGGGCCATCACATGTGACAGGGGCTGTATTTGGCCAGCACAGATTAAGGGCTTGGCAAGTGTAGCTCTGCTGTCTGCTCAGGTAGGGAGAAGGAGTTTGCTGCTGGCTCATCAGCTGGGCTGCAAAAACACTTCAAACTGTCTAGTGATGTAAAGTAGAAGAGGTTTGCAGTGTTTACTGATCCAAGTTTAAGGCTACCAAGGAAAAGCTGTATTGTATGACTTAATTACTCAATTGTATGTGTTTGAATGATTACTAAATAGCCCTCAAGCGGACAGATTTGGGACTGTTTTACCAGCTCCTTTCAACCAATATTTGGATAGCAGAATAAACACGAACGCCTAATTCAGGTTATTCCTGAAAGAGACACAGAGCTGAAAAACACACACTAATAAAACTGTATCATTGTCCCTATTACAAAAAAAAAGAAAAAAACACCAGCAAAACAAATGTTGGCTGTTTGAGTACAATCTGAAAACAGAAACCAAGGCCCAGAGTACATGAATTATCTTTACGTTCCAAAGCAATCTTTCTGGATCAAGGAGGAGAGAAATCAGTATTTTAGCATGGGAAGCCTTGCACCATCATGTGAGTCTTTTAGACTGCTTAACAAAAATTCACTCCAAGGTAAATCTGTAAGAACCATTCATACAAAAGCTCAAATTCAGCAGAAAAAGTCAATTATTCTTTTAAATTGCAGGACCTTGAATATGATGCGTTATAAGGTTTCAAAGTTTCTGGCTAGAAATTCTTAACAGATTTTAATAGAGGCTGTGAGAATTACACACAATGCAGTGTATAAAGACAAAGTATTTACACAGCAAAATAAAACGGCCTGTGTTAGAAAGATATTGCAGGCTTCCTTTAAGTCATGGCTGGTGGACTATTGGAAGGAAGCACTGCAGAGGTTGTGTGGCATCAGACTCCAAAGAAATAACAAATGTGAGAAAACCCAGCACTGAAGGGATACACTTATACAGCTGCAATTTTTTTCTTGAGGTTTCTTACACCTTCCACTTCGTGCTGCACATTGTGCTCTGACAGGATTATCCAATTCTATTAGCTTGCTTTGGATTTCCCTGAACGTGATACGCAAGCAAATATGAACTTAAGGAAGTGAATGAGCTATAATTTACTACAACATCAGCAGGCTAATTGAAGCTGCAATAATGCAGTGATCAATCTGAAATCACAATTAAGACAAACATGGATTTTAATTATCAAATTATCTTAATAAGATATATGAACAAACAAAATGATGAGGTTAAGGCTATGTATGTGAAATGAAACTGGAGATTTTAGAGAGAAGTCAGATTCCTTCTAAGAAATGACAGCTTTTCAGAAATACGTGAGGTGCTGATGTTGGCATCTGTAGCCTGTAAATGTCTTCTATGGAAGGGTCTCTTCTCGACTTAGAGCCATGCCAAAGGGAGTCAGAGCAAGTAAAAAAGTCACTGGCTGACAAGAGCTCTTCAACAGCCTAAGTATTACAACAATCAAAATCCCAAACTATGCCTTGTTTTCAGAGTGAAATGAGGATTCAAAATCCTCATTTAAATATTATGGACTTCCACGATAATGCCTGGAAATAACGACACTACTCAGTTGGACTCACTGCTATCAGCATTGAATATCAAACAAAAAAATTCTGAAGAAAGGCTTTTAATTCTGTTCCTTTTCAAGGTTAGGAAATTTAACTTCATGATTTTCTCTAGACAATGTTTTCCCATATTACTTTTGAAAATATTACTTGATCAATGACATCACTACCATGAAATATGACATGTAGTGGTTTTACCCCATTCCCAAAGGCATGCACATCACCAAAGAAACAAATTAGACAGGTCAGAACAAAATCCCAAGCCCATCTATGCTGCCTGTTTACTTCTACATTTGCCAATCTTCAAGTGCTTGCCAACATGGTGTACTTTGATTTGGTTTAATTTCTTTTATTATTATTTATTTTTACATCTTTTAGAGAGCTTCCAAGAGCAATGTCATCCTTGTGTTTTATGTCATGAACAGAGTAAGTGCTTATGAAGCAGCACTACCCCTTTGCAAATAAAGTTGAGTTACTGCTCCTACGTGAATTCTTTTGCTTCCTATTCCACTCCTTGTAAACTTTCATAGCCTACACCTAATTCCTGGTTTTTTCAGTATAATGATTAAAAATAATTCTTCTCAGCACTAGCTGGATGTATACACTCAGATGAGAATTTAGAGAGCTTACAAAAAGGTTTGTGTTTCATTTTTTGGGACAGATGGGAGGAAGGGCTTGCTATATACTGCCTCTTAATAAGGACAATGTTTCACTTTTGATACTTCCTCTTGGGAAATTTCGCTGAAGAAAATACTTCTTGCTCATTATTCTTTATTTTTTCATAGCTTCCTGCTAGCTGGAAACTGCTATCTTTCAGACTGCATTAGAGAACTGTTACTTTTTAGGCAGAAGGGACAAACTGTATTCCCAGACAAATAACCAAGGAGAACAATGAATAAATAGAGCCTTTCTTTTAAACCAGTCCTGAATTACAAACTCAATTTACGTGTTTGAAAGCTGGGAATTTAGCCTGACTGTGCATTGTATTTCATAGTAAATCAGATGTTTATTATGTATTTGTCTATGCATTGTATATTCATTGATTTATATTACTGTAGCCAATGACCTGCTGTATTCAAGGAACATTAAAAAAAAAAACAAAAAACAAACCACAAGAATAAAACAAAACACATTCCTCAGTCATACAGCTTGAAACTTACTTTGAAGCAAGTTACAAGCAAACAAATATTAGAAAGAAGAAAAGGTCTTTACAGGAACATTTATACTCAAGATGCTGAATCCAATGTGGTGAAAGTTGTTTCTTATGAAGGCAACATAACAGATGTTTTGTTTCCTGGCTGGTACAGGGCATCAATCTTATAAAATCTTGGAAGACCAGAATAGTGGTCACCAATAAAAATGGTTCAGTTTACTGATCATTTAATATATCTTATCATTTTGGGGAGATTTCCACTCTATGGCTCTTGTGTTGCAGGGTTGCTGTAAAAGATCCCGGCCACACACTGCCCATCAATCAACAGTCAGAGCTGATACAAAAAGGGCACTTAATTCCTCTGGTCTTTTACCAAAAACCCATCTCTCATACTGCCACCTGATGAGTTACTCACATCTGCTTAAATATTTACTTATGCTAGAATACAACGCCTTTGCTCATAGTACATTTATAATGTAATTTACAGATTTAATTCCTTATTCAAAGAGCTGCATTTACACAAATGTGAGGGAAACAGCCACCACTGATAAAACTGTCTACCAGATACAAAAAAGTATCACTTCACTGAACAAAAATGCCTTTTACTGCTTCCAAAACAATTTTAATTTTTAGACTCAAAATTCACCTTTAAGACTATCTGCAATAAAGGTAAGTCCACAGAGCAAACAAAATTTCCAATACTAAAAATACAGTATAACAACAAAGAACTTTTTCTATCTGTTGCAAAAGTACATATTTCATACAACTTCCACGAAGCACACACAATCCGATCAAAAGGATGTTTATGTCCATTTGCAAATGTAGGCATGACAGATTTGGTGGATGTTTTTCAATACTCTATCAGCAACAGAAGCAAACATTCAGAAAGTGACAGCTTAAAAATATTACAGGTCATTTGATATAAAATGTGAGACAGCAAGTTCGAGTAAGGAACCCAAACAGAAAAAAAAAACACTGGCATCTTGTTTCACGCAACTGATTAAGCATTATTTGATAAGAGCCTGAAACGATATCAAGCCAAAAAGTATCAGGTTGCAATTGTCCTCAAGAATAATTGAAGTTTGTGTTTACTTTCAATGGAATAAAGGACTAAATCAATAAAATCTATAAAACATTTCTTCGTCAGAATAGTCCTAAATATAAAAGAGATTATATTATCCAGTGGATTTACTATTTTAACTGCACCTTTTTTCTTGTCCTCCTTCTGGCTTGAATTTGACTCGTGTTCCACTGGCAAAGGAGAGTCCTGCTGAAGTGCTTTACTTCCCACCTGTGATAACCTCCTTGAATACAGTGAGGTTATAAAGACATACTTCAGCTCGAAAGAGAGAGGTGACACAAGTACCAGGAAAAATCTGTTTAAAAGCTCACTTCAAAGTTCTAAATATTCTACCTTATCTTAAGACAAATTAAAAAAAAAGGGATTGAGCAAAGATCAGCACAGCCATGAGGGACACGATGTCTGACTGCAAGAGGGAGAAAATGATGCACACTTTATTTCCTTGTCTCAGTGCACCCCTGGCTCTACTTACATTTCCTGCAAAAATGATTAGAGAAGCCTGGGGATAAAATGGGAGCAGATAGAGAAAAATAAATAAATGAACTCTGTTTCTTCTCTCTGCATCTCTAGACCAATTCCCCGTACTGCAGCTCAGTGACCTGCAAGGGCTCACAAAGAGTGTCTGGTCAGAGGATTGGTCGGGGGGCTCTTAAGTTTTTTTGGCAATTTGCACTTGTACAAAGTGCAGTTTCCATGGTGGCACTTACACTGTGAACTCCCTACACAACACTTTCTTCCTGCTCCTGACCTATCAGAATAGCCCAAGAAATACTTATTCTCTCTCACACAAAGGTAGACAGGTGTTGATAAAAACTAAGTACAAAAGACTGCTCCTAATTTTGGCAATTGTTTCAAGACTTTGTACAGTTTTTAGAACAAAAAGAACAACAAAATGCCCACAAAAGAATCAATATTTTGGGGTAATGGTCTATTGCTGAGAAAGCATAGAAGGTGTTCCAGCCCTAATCAATATGTCTCATGAATAAAGTGAAAAAGGTCAGTTACTGTAACAGCCTACACTGCCTACTTAGAATTGCTTTTCCTCATGTTGTTTAGGGATAACAGAATAACAAATTATTTGTGTGGAAAATTTTACTGGAAAATAACTTGAAGAGAAACTACAGGACCCAAAGGAATATCACTGTATTGCTGTTATGTTTTGATCAGAAGAATGAATGATGAAAAACGACAGTGACTTCCAGAAAATATTTTTCTCATAAACTCTACATCTTTTCATTCAGCCCAACAACTGCTGAATGCTTAGACCATGTGGAGGTGCATTTGCTAAATACTGTTTTTGTCCAACTTGCAAAATGCAAGCAATTAGAAAAGATGAAGCATGCATCTACGTTCTCATTTCAAGTAATAAAATAAGCATTATTTTCCATTAAATATGGCACTTCCTTCAACAACTGTCAGAAGTCTTTAACATGAATTTTCAAAAGAGCAGCTGTTTTCTTACCATTAAAATAGCTTGATGTGAGTTTTATAAGACAAACATATGAAGCTTCATATTTACTTTTATGTGTATCTGTACATACAAAAACACACAGAGAGAATCCTCTGTAGCCTGAGGATTTGCCATTCAAAATATATTTCTAATTTAATTCTTTTAGAGTAATCTTTAGAAACCTTCATAAATATATTCCACCTTTGTTAAATACACTAGTTAAGCTGCATGACTCTATAACATATTTCTTACTTTTAAATGAAACAAAGGAAAAGTGACATTCCAATCAACCTATTTTGTCAGAGTTCTTGCTTTTCCATAGCAGAATCATAGGTTAAGCAAAGGGAAACAGCTGTTGTACAAATGTAACAGAAGCCAAGTGAAGCTTTTCTGAAGGGCTATGTTGAATTTAAGTGCTCACAAAGGCCAATTATCTCCAACTATTAACACTGTGGTTTCAATTAAAATGCAATGTATATGTAAAGTGTTCATTATTCCCAACTAACCTTCAAGGAAAACATTCTTAAAGCACAAGCAACACCTGTCCTCCCATGTGGGAAGCTGAGCAGGTGGGACAGGGGCCATCCTGGCTGAATAAGGCATTCCTGACAGAGCTCCGACACAAGCCAGAAATAAGAAGTGGAAGGCCAGCTATACTGTCCAGGAGGAATACTACCCAAGGAGGGAAGCAATTAAGCCAAAGCTCAGATGGATATAAACTGCCAATGAGAAAAGCAACAAGAAAAACTTTTATAGCTATGAGGACAGACAAATGAAGAAAAACAAGCCTGCAGTTGAATGGAGGATGGAATCCCACATCAAAGAGGGGGCTGAAACACTTGTGCCACCTCCATCTCAACCTCTGCCATCACCGTCTCACAGGCAGGTCAGGCAGCTGCCTGATGTCATTGCAAGGCCTCTATTTCATCAAAGTTGTGGGACTCCACAAACATATCCAATGCCTGGAAAAAGCAAATAGACTCATCTTCAAAAAAAGTGAACCTTGTTGCACTAAACACCGGTCAGCCATCACTTCTGTGCTCAGGAAGATCACAGAGCAATTCCTTCTGGAAACCATTTCCAGGTACATAAACTGCAAGAAGGTGACTGGAAACAGAAACATTGGACAAATAAATGGTAAATTGTGCCTGACCAACCTGATGGGCTTCTCTAATGAGATGCCTGGCTCCGTGGATAAGGGAAAAGCAATGGATGCTTCTTCCTTTGGCTTCAGCAAAGCCTGAAGTGCGGTCTCCGAGTCACAGAATCTGCATTCATGGAGATGTTCACATCTCCCTTAGAGAAGGTTCCACGCAGCCTGGACTAACTTCCGCACTAGCCCTATTCTGAGCAGGAGGTCAACTCAAAGAGCCCCATAGCACCTCACTAAACCCTAAATTATCTTCTGTTTCTATGATTTTTCTTGTTATAATAAAGATCCACAACAGAAATGTGAGTAACAAAACCAGAAGCAGCAAGCTGAAGAACCTCTCAACTTCTAAATTAAGATGGCTAGTGGCAGAAAAAACAAGCTTTTATCAACAGCCAAGCACTAGCAAGAATATAGGAGAATGATAAACAGGAAGAAACCAGTCATCAAGATTTCAAAAATATTTGACAGCATACTTCAGTCATTTACCAAAATACTAAAAGAAGTTAATAGGAACACTTGGAGAAAGAATGCAGGCATTACACCAGTCTGAACTGGAGAAATGTAATAAATATGCATGCTCTAGGGAACGTTTGGAGATGCTGTATATCCTCAGTCTTATCTGATTGCTCCTGAATTCTTATCAGTAGTTATTACTTTCTTACAGTAAATCCTACAGATTAAAGCAGTTTCAGTATCTCTTTCTTTCAGGGAAACTTCCTGCAAACATCAAAATATTGCAGAAAATCTTAATTCTTTTTAGTAATTTTTTTTCCTTATAGGAAAAAAAAATAAATTGCTGTACTGTGAACTTCTAATGTTTGCCCTAGGCCTTGCTCAAGTGTCTGGAAAACATTAAATCCCTAAACAACAATCTTTATGCCACTAAAGTCTACAAAGTTCTGCTCTAGTGGATAAAATAAGTCAAGAAATTCTCAAAAGACCTAATTACAATTACTACTACTACTGTATGTATCTGAACAAGTGAATTGACTGAAGCAGAAGTGATGCTGTGGAAAAGCGTCTCCTCAAGCTACACAGGCCTCAGATTTCACTGTTTTATATTGGAGCACTCCCATTTAAATTAGTATTCATCATACATATGGTCCAAAATCATTTCAGTAGTGAATAACTTTGTTAAAAATAGGCTCAGAAGATAAAAGGACAGATAAAATGTTAAAGAGTATAGCATCAGATGGATATAATTAACTATTTAGACCACCATGTAGCATTAGAATAGTATCCCAGGAAATTATTTTGTCCACTTTCTAAAATTATAAAGCAATGCAATAAATTAGCCCTACTTTTCAGGAAACTCAGAAAAACTACTCTTCTATCTAGAAAAACCTTTACATACCAGAAAGAGATCTTACACTTGATGTGCTCCCTGCTAGCACATGTATCCAAATTTTAAAAAGCAGGAAAGACTATTAAAAGTGATTCAGTATGTAACTGAAATAAAAGAGTTGGATTACTTTGGGAAAAAACCTGAAAATATACGAAAGGTATTTGCTTCAAATCAAAGCTAGGAGAAGAAAAGGATTCAACTACTGAGGGTGGTTTAAGTGCACCAAACCTTTCACAACAGCCTCTTCCACTAATAATGTTTAAAAGCAGTTTAAAACTGCAACTCTTATGATTGCATGATAAATTCAGGCAGCTCCTGGCAACAGGCAGAGCAGTGAGCCCCAGCTGTATGGCAAACAGTGGTATTTCCAAGTCGTGTTTGTATTCTCCAGAGACACAATGTGACATTCCAGGCATCTGTTTTCCCTGTACACTTCCTATGGTGCAGCTAATTATGGCTTCCAGAAAACCACTAGGAAAGATGACATTAAACCCACTAAAAACTTAACTGTTTAAAAAGAAATTCTTGAATTTCTTCATAAAAAGGACATACCCTGATCACTGTGGATGACTGGAAATGGTGGTACAAGCACCTAAGTCAACTTGTGTCAGCAATACAGAGCTCATCTGCACGGTTTCAGTATCACCAAGGCATCAGCCAGATTCTAACACAGTATCAGTGTAGGCACTTCAATTCAAGTCTGGATTTTAATATGCTTTTCAGATCATGTCTGTTTATTGTGTGTCAGCCAACAGGCAATTTTAGTTAAAAGAGGAAAAATATTTTCTAACAATCCATATGTCTCAACCTTATTCACAGTTGAGTTGTCAAGTTACAAACTGGAGGACAAAAGCTATCTGTGACCAAAATCTAAATAATTCTGGAAACATTCACTCAATTTCCTGCCACAGGACAAAACACAAAGTTAACTATGATAGAATAGAGAAATAAGGAAAGAATTAAAATTGGGAAAAAAGATATCAGAAAACATATAATATTTTGAAGACAATACTCACCAAAAATAGAGTTCTGAAGTTGCTCAGATCGCCAAAGAATTCTTCTATGCTTATTGCTTTGGGATCAAAGGTAAAGTATTCTCCCAAATTTTCATACAATTTAGTCATGTTGTTGTGCATGTTGGACAATTTTTCATATTGCTCTCGGGCACTCTCAGCAAAGCTGTAAGGTTTTGTTAAGGAAAATTATTCAAATGCACTGCAATCTAACAATAAACAAAGTAAACAAAGTAAAGAAAAATCAGTACAAAGGTTAAAAGTGGAAAACGTGTAAGTGCTGTTTTGCTTTCAAATATGACACTTTTATGTATTAACATGCCTGGAAGTTCATACTAACATTTCCATTACATGACCCCTTTCCAATGGTGAAGGTTTGACAGTAACAGAATATACAACTTTATAAAATGTATAAATATCTTGGACATTTCTCTTTGAAGTAAGGATTAATTTTATAAAATACATTCTGTGAAATGACATAGTAAAAATTAGTTAGTTGGCTGTGAGACTCTACGATCTCTCACTGTGTTCAAGTGATGTCATGTTCTCCACACTATGGACATACATTTTATATCTTTAACATGCATAACTATCAATGACAAAATTATATAGTATGACATCTAATTTTCTTTGCCTTTTATTACAAGTCTCCTCTGTGGATTCTTTCCTGCCCAGGCACACAGCTCATGCCCCAGGCTTCCTGTCCTAGGTACGCTTTTTTGAGGTGCTCTCAACTATGTAATTTCACAGAACTTACAAAAATGAAATATCCACCCACCCTCCCCAGTAAACTGACAAACAGCTTTGAAAAATTATTAGTGAGAAAACCACCATGGAACAACACAGGTCTTTTTTCTTTTCCTTAGGAAGTATGGAAGTCTAAAAATGAGACTGAGACTGACTTTTGTCTCAGCAGTCATCATTAAAAGTTTTAATAATAGTGCTTTTAAATGGAAAAATGTGGCTTTTCCCTCCCTATATCAAGACAAATATTTTTGAACAATTATTTTGCAAATACAAGAAGGGTGCAATGCAAGCTATTAAGGGAAATATTAGTTTGCCTCAAAGCAAGTACGTTTCACTCTGCTGTTTTCTTCTGTGTGGTTGTTTATATCCACAAAGTCACAAATCACTGGGAAAAACCACAGTTGGTACAGGATTAAACTAGTTCTGCTGATACCCAATTGTAGCTCATGAAAGTGTTGTGCTGTACATATCAAACCCCAAGAACAAAAGACAAGTTATTCCCTGAACCACAGAAATCATGCAGCCTGGCTCCCTGTGGCTTTTCCCTGTAACGACTCTCTTCCATGCGGATTCTGAGTGTTAATAGAGCAGAGCTCACGCTTCAGCCTTTCCTCAGACTTGAGACTCCAATTTGAGAGGCTGCCTAGTATCACATTTCTAATTACACAAATTTTCGAGATCCCAGTCTCTGAAAAACAACAAACAAACTGGGAACTAAGTCAGGGACAGAGATATACAGAGAGATGATAACAAAAATTTCTTTTTGAGATTAGACTAAACCCAAAAGTGATCCTTCAGAAAATAGTCAACAAATTGTATAACAAAGAATGGAAAATCAGGTGGATGTTCTATTAATAACATTTCTTTAGCACTTGGATACTGCTGAGTACCTAAAAGGCTGTCATTGCACAAGCATGAAAGAAAGCTGAAAATACCTTCCATTGGAAAGAGGCCTAATATTCCATCTGGATTTTCCCGCTCTCACAAATGGGAGAGTATGTAAACAGTAATTTAAAAATTGGTTCTTAAAAGTATGATTGAAAACTTTATCTAATATAAATTTCTCCCAGCAATTGTCTCCTCTCAATTAAAACCTCAGTAGCACAAGAGAAAAGATGTTTGCTTATAATGTTCATTTAGAAAGAGAAACCAACAATGTGATGGATATTAATATATAAATATCAAGATTCTGAAACTAGTATCTGCCTATAAAGTGCCACACCAGTGCAAGCGCAGCAGCAATACCTGTATTTTGAGTGTATTGAAAAGAAGTTTAACCTCCTTGGTTAGAATTCCAAGCTTGGAGTGTTGAATTGCTCATCTTAACACAAGACAAACCTGGTACAGCTCAGTCTTCAATGACATTTAGCTGTACAAGAGCAAATGAAAATTTAATGGCAAGAATACATTAAATAGGTAATAATGGCACATTACTAAATTATTGAGCACAGTCTAAAAATTTTAGAAAAACATGTATTGCCTTAGAGTCAGCAGACTGCTGCCATGAACAACTCACCAAAAATACTAGGAAAAATAACTACAAAGGTATATAAATGTACAATCTTAAATAATACAAAACCAAATCAGAAAAATATTTAGACTATTTCAGATTTGCAGTCGATTCTTGGAGACAATTCTCTGTTCGAGTTGCCCACTCACATGAGAAATAAAATAGTAAGCACTAAAAAATCCCCAATACTTTTACTGAAATTATGAGATTTTAACGTAACACCGTAGAAACATACACCGTAATGTGAACATTGTTTTTAATCTATGATGTACCAAACTGCAAATAAGAAATGTCAATAACAGAGAGCTTGCAAGACAAAAAATGTCAGTAAGAAAGATGAATAGGATGAGCACAGAGAGAACAGTGTTTAAACTATGCTTAATTTTGAAGAAGACAAGTCAGAGCTGTGGAGACAATAGTTTCCAGTCATATACCATGTAATATTAACCAAGTTACTGTCACACTTTATATGTTTCATATAACCTTCCTACTTATAAAATATTAGTAACTTAAAACACCACCTTGAAATGCAGTGACTTAACCAATGCAGTAATTCCAGGGAAACAGAGCCTTATGTGCCTACAGTATTTCAGGAAAAACCATTAGACAGGAATCTAAACTATCTCAAATTTGTGTAATAGCAATATTTAATTCCAGTAGTTTTCATTAATACAGATTGAAGCTTTACCAAGTGCTTACTTAAAAATTGTAAAAAAAGGTTTCATTCTCACTATTCTGAACCCGAACAAAAATCACAGATTTTTTTTCACTATTCAGTCTAAAGGTGCTTGTTCCACTAAGAGAAATTACTTTATTCACAAGCTTGTTTTTTCCACCTAACCATGTTTTTTAGCTTTGAGGACCACTATCATTACCCTTCCATGATTTCAACTGGTTTCTTCCACGCAAATAGATATAAAATATGGATCAGAGAAATCAAGGTTGAGCATCTCAAATCAGCTGGAGGACAAGTCATTACTTCTACACCATAACACCTGCTATGGATTTCAGATCAATATATCAATAACTTGAATAAGAGCTAATGAAGTACCAGAACACAAAATGTTCACTTGCCCCAAGGCAACACCTATTGCTGTCAGCACGTACAAAGCAAATGAAAGGCAGCACTGACAGCTTGGCATCAACAATAAATGTGCCACAGCAGAAAGAACATTACTCATTTAACTGTGATGACAAAGAATGCACTGGTGTTCCAGCAGCCAAGGAGGCCCCTCTCTAGGGCCATAGTCACTATAAAAATGGAATTTAAGGGATGTTCACTACAGAAGCTGCAACATCAGACAAAAAACCAGGACACGCAGTTGATGCCTTTGATACTTCCAGAAGATGAAAGACTGCAGAGCAAACACAAAGGAGAGACCTGCCAGAAACTTGTTAACACTTTCCACAAGCCCTTCAAAGACTGACTACAAGTTCTTTTTGACATGTCCTTCCAGCTACTGGTTACAGGAAGCTGAAAACAGGAGAGAGCTGCATTCCATTGGGAGAGTTTTTCATGTAATGCTTGATTCTCAAAAGTTTATGTTGACATAAAAAAAAAAACATTTAAGAAAGAGGCAGCTGGCATTGTGCTACAGATGGATTACCTCCTGATAGAGAGCAAAACCACAAGGGCACAAGAAAACAAAGGCCCACTGGGCCTAGAGGTGTAAGATCTTCTCATTTATAAACCCACTCAACCTAAAGAGAAGGAATCAATGTATTCAGTATATTCTATAAACTGGCACTATAACAAAGGGGTAAAAAAATAATCAGCCTGGGATTTTCTAGGAGTCTGGAAAACAAAACCACTTAAACTTCATTTATTTCAGTATCTGATCTATTCAGTTTACAGTTAACTTCAGTTTTACTGAATCTATCAAGGTTTCTTATTCTACTATACGCACTGGTGCTAATACTTATCACAGAAAGAAACAGTGTAAAAATACATAGATCTAGTAGATCAAGTGCACTTATCGACAAGTAATATTAAAGAAATACACTTCAATGAGAACCCACATACCTATTGAATGATTTTTAATGACAATTACCAGTAAGTGTGAAAATTTACTACAAATATTTTGACCACACCAATTACATCCTGTTATTTCAGAACTCTTGCAGAATATCTCAGAGCAGGATTCTGGATTGAGGTACCACCAAACTAGGCTAAACATCTTTTTTATTTAGCTAGAAGGGAAAGTTTAATTCAACAGTGTCATCTTTAATGAAGGATGTACCAATGCTCTTAGTTTCTAATCTCCAAGCTCATTCATAATAGAGCATTCTTTGAATTGAACTGGAGGAACACAAACAGGACTTATTAGCTGAAGACAGAAATTCAGCTTTAATAACAGTAAGTCATTTACACTGATAGCTTTATTTTCACCTGCTATCAGTATGTAAACAGATGGTAACAATTTTATCATTCACACTACATACATAATGGATCTCTGTGACTACACGGAAGACAAGACTTCTGGAGCGTACACAGATAATTATGAATCACAATTATATCCCTAATCTTTTCTTCCTGTTGAAAGCCTTTGCAAAAAAGAAAAATTTGCAGAAATCTTCATTACAAGACACTGCCCAAATTAGAACCCGAAGAAACCAAGATCCAGAGCAGGAGCCCCACTATATCAGTGTACACAAAATCATGAACTTCTGTAGAGCTTAAAGATTCCCTAATAAAATACCTATAAAAAGGCTCAGTGTGAGAATTTCTTTCTCATTACAAAGCAAATTACCTCATCATTCAGCATTTAACAGAACAGCTCAGGAAAAACAACCAAAACAAAAAACCAGAAGAACAGTTGCTTCTCAGCTATCTTAGAGCAAAAGGGTCTATTCCTCTCCCTTCGTTCCATTAGCACCGGAAGTCATCATTAACTATCAGAACTACTTAACACAACTGCATCACTGTGCACAGACAAGATTTCAGTGGCCTGTGTTCATGGAAATAAAGCACTGAAAGAGCATATCCATCCAGGAGCAATGCTGGCTGTGACCTGTTCCTTCTCCAGAAATTGCAAAATCACATTTGTGTTAATTAAGATGAGGCTTCTGACTTGTCCCTAAATGGCCATAAAACTTTCATCTTGGTAAACACTAGAAAAATCTGTCAATGTTTACTTACTCCCAGCTCCAAGCAATCATAGCAATTTCTAACTCTTCTGCATTCAAACTCCTCAGTAATGAAAAGAAAATTTCCATTGATTCTACCACGTCACTATGCACAAGAAAAAGCTTATGTCAACACCATTTCAATACTGCTTTTTTATTTATACTTCCATTAATGAGGACACAAAGATCAGGACTCATTGCTCTAAAAGTTTCAGAGGAACTCTCTGGGCAAAAACTGATAAACAAGGGCCTATTTTATATGATACCCAGTCCAAGGAACAAAGCTCCAAAGGCCATTTCCTGACCGGGTTTATACTGGAAAAGTCTGCTCAAAGACTTAGGATGCCAAATTAGGAATTTCCTGTGTTAGCAAAAAGAAGAAAAACTTTAAAAGTAAATAAGAGCACTTGGCTCCTCAAAAAGAATACAAAAGGTGACATTTCTAAAGCCACAGGGCAGACAAAAGGCAAGATCGTGTCTACCTTATATAAAAATACTTTTAAAACTCCATAAATAGAGCTAGGTATTAACCTAAAACACTTGTGGGGTTTTATTATTCAAAGAAAAAGCAAGTTGATGACCTTACCCAATTCTTTTCCCATAATTGTAACAGGGGAATAATCCCCCAAGTCCATATCCCCATTTTTAACAGAAGACAGAAAGATCAAAACAGTTTTCAAAAGCTCTAGAACCACTGAAAGCAAACCAAATCTTTCATCCTGGCAAAAACAAAGCTTTATGTCCACTAACAAAGTCACCAGAATTGTGAAACTCCTTTTGCTGAAAGGAATTGAGTTTCCTGACAGTTGAAAAACATCCTTTTAGGAGAACATCAAAATGCCATTCAGGATAAAAAGAGGTGGATAATTTAGCTTCATTTGTTCTGTGAGAGCTGTGAGAGCTGTTAAAAATGAGGAATAAGATTATACCAGAAGAAGAATGAAATAGATACAGGTGTAGAGATAACTTCACACCCAGCCTGTATTGGTGACTTATTTCGTGATCTCACCCTCCCAATCTTAGACCTGCAGCAGGTACTTCAAAACCCCCATTACCTGCAGAGCAGATAACTTCTGTAAGTACTACAACAGTGGATATGAGATGACAGGGCAGAAGAAAGGCAAAGAATCTTACAAAATTACAAAAAAATATCAGTAGTTCTCCAGTTTATTATTCCAGTCTGCGAATGCTTTACAGGTCATCTTCCTATACTTGTATAAAATTCATGAATCTTTGGTCAGATCCTTCAAAGTCATGGATCACATTTCTAGATGGAATTCCATTCTAAGAAGTCTGAAAAGGAGTCACTCCCTACATACACCCTGCAGGTGCCTTTCCAGCACCTTTTACAACAGAAATCATCTTGAGTGCTTAACTCAATTTTCATTTGTGATATTTTGATTTTTAAATTATTTGATAGAGTATCAAGAGTGATATTGTAGCTTTTTGAAACACAAATCTCTCTTATTTCTTGTGGTGGCAAACAATCCCTATTTGTGTATTAATTAGAAAGCAACAACAAACACATGATAGTTAAACACATATCAAACAGAAAACATTGCAAGAATAATGGATTTAGAGCATCTCTTCCCTGGAGAACAACTAGATAAAAATCTCTTTAGATGAAGAAAAACACGAAAGAAAACAACAAAAAATGCAGCAATTATAAACAAAATGATGCTGTAAAATTTGTTTTGCATATTACATTCAAATTAATTGTGACTGCTTCAAATAACACAAAACATTGACAAACATGTAGTAGCTGTTGATCCGTATTTCGGCAAAAGCCTGGTAAGGGAGCCACTCCCAGAAATATATTAGCTTTGGATCACACAATCAGATAACTTAAACAGGAATTACAGCTTTGGTGTCCTAAATCTTTCATAGAAACTGCAACCACGTTGCCTTTCTCTTTGATCATGCAGTTTTCTCTCACTTCATGTGGATTTAATTAAGAGAGGGATGTTTGAGCTGTCAGGTGCCTCCAGCCTTAACAAGCTTCAATCAGGAGATTGATGGGTACCTCATAAAGTTTTTTTGGTGAAGTGTGGGGAAGGAAAAGAGAAATGCCTCCCTATGCTGCAATGTCAGAATCCTCAATTTCTTGTTTTGAGAAATCTAAAAAACTTTTGACTGTGTAATGTTTCAAGAGCCCAAATCAAGGAAGAAAAGGCATTATTCTGTGTCACCTGAGACAAAAGCACAGAATAATTTTATTCAAATTGAGACTTGTTTAGCACAAACACAACAAAACACAAATGCAAGCAGAGGAGAAAATGAGAGACTATTTTGCACCTATGCATATTTTGAATACCAGTTGCCTTTGTAAAACCGCACACCATAAATGATTTGACTAAAATGGTGCACGTTGTTTCCCTCCTCTTTTCTCTTCAGAAATGGTTCCATATTTTTGGTATTAATAAGTTATTGGGCAATTATTTGCTAGAAGCTCACCACTGCTTGCACTCAACTAGCTTTGCCTCAGCTGGGAGTAAAACACAAAAACGCCAGTAAAGCGAAGTAATCCCCTTCTCAGTGGCATTATTCCCCTCCAAAAAACTTGAGTTCTTAAAAAATATTTTACTGGGAGGAGTGGAGAAGTGTGGAGGGCAAAAAAGCAGTTCGATGAACAGCAACAACATTTTTGCTAAAGCAGCATCTCATGACAGTTTGATTTTGATATCTAAAGCTGCAACTCCAGGGATTTGCAGAGTGCATTCTTCCTTCAATTTCTGATTTTAAAATAAGCATACAACAATTAGAGAATGGATCTCTAATGGATTATCACCCTAATAGTGCACAATTCTTTACAAAAACATCTTTCAGTGATCTGGACAAGCTGGTTTAATATAAAGTCAAGGATGAAGGCACAGTTTCCCTCAGGCAATTATTTACAATCAAGGAGCTGTTAGATTTCCATTAGATGTATAGAGGTAGAATTCTGTTCATGGAATTTTATTCTTTAGAATCTTAAAAATGAGCAGGCTTTTTTCTCCTATATATTTTTTTCTTGTGCCCGTGTAGATTACTGTCAAAAAGTTCCCTCTCACTAGTTATCCAACAAATACTCTTATCCTCTCCTCCTTTCTTGTATATGATCCTTTCTCAATCTTACTCAGCACCAGCTTTGAAGACCAATTTTAGGTGCTGTCCTCCAGGTGCACAACAGAATGGAGCTCCCTCATGTGGCACATCCACATAATCTTAGGGATTAAAAGGAAAATCCCACACCAATCTCTAATCAAACATCTGCAGTTAAATGTACAGAATTCCAAGCTACATGATTTACAGAATATATGTTTTTCAATAAATAAAAATTAGAAATCAACTATTAGAAGTTCTTGATTGCCACATAGCTACTGCTGAATATCATTGTCTCTCCATTTGTGACATTTACTGATTTCTTGCTTTATTTCTACTACAATGGAATGTACAGTTTATCTGTACACTCTTATTCACAGGATTCATAGTATAACCCAGTATGGAAGTAATCAATATAATCTTCTGCCTCCTCACATCAGGTCTTCCCTTCCTAAAAGGAATGGAAATCTGAAGGTAGAAATAAACTGTCCAAGAAAATTGATAATCTGCTTTGTGTAACATATTTTTCATTTATAATGTTCCATAGTTCTTGCATTTTAAACTACCCACTTCACAAAAACTGTGCCTTAGTCCAGACCAGTAAAAATTCAAAGGATCGTTTTCCAGAGGGATTTGTAATTTTTTTTTTACTGACATCAAATAGTTCTAAGAGAAATGAACATTATGCACTAAAACATGACACATTATTAGGTGCTTTTCAAATTCAATCCAAATCAAGATTATACCTATAAATCCTATAGTTATCACCTGGAACACAGTTTGCTTTAAGAAAGACAAATCAAACAGGAAAAAAATAAAGAAAAGAAATAATGTATGATAATAAAGGAAGTGGAAAGCTCTTTAAAAAGCACCGTGTGTTGTATTTGCCAAGAAGACACATTTACAATTCTTTCTGTGTACATCTGAATTGAGGGGAAAATAAGAAGGGAAGAAAAGAACCCTTTAAAAAGCAACGTTAAGGTAACAAAAAACGAGTGCCAACTGCCCCTGAAAATCCAGATGAACTGGCTAAGTTCACCTTCTGGGAAAGGTCTTTTAAAAAACTTCTGTTAGACATAACTGAGGGTATATACGCAGAGTTTTAATTTAGTTCACAGATTCAATATATCTATGAAAAATCATACAATTTGTCATGAAGATGAGTTACTGGCACTTCTCTTTCATATCTTTATGTGTCTTCACATGCTTCTCCTCCCCACCAGGCCCAGCCATATGTATTTCTGTAAGACACCCCTCCCACAGGCTGCCAGCCTTACTTTCAATTCTGTGTAAAGCAATTTGCCAACTTGCCTGATTTCTTAGGTATGGTATCTACACAAACATAACAAAATCCCTGAAATCAACACACTTACAAAGCCATCTCTACACAAAAAAATAAAGAACACACCCTTAGCAAAATTCAACTTAATTAATTTTCCTTTATGAGGAACATATTGTCTATACTGCGTTTCCAACTGTGTTTGCTTCTTGGGTTTTTACCTCATAAGAAAGAGCAGACAGTGCACAATTTATCTTGCCAACAAACTACATCATCACAAATGCACATGTCCATTACTGTTTTTCTCCATTATGGCATCCCACACCTCTCCAAAGTTATTCTCACACTATTAGGTCTTGATTCCTGTTTCTCTCCCTTGTATCTGCAGTATTTACTGACTTCTTTTAATCTGATAGTTTAACCAATACACTGTTTGCCTTTTGTTACAGACTCTCTCTGAAGCAAGTATATAAAAATGGACTTCCCACCAGTCCCTGAAGAACCTCAGTGATCCCTTATTCTACGAAACATATTGTTATTTCTCATCATCCTATGTTTTTATACACTTAAGGCCTGTAGTTTGAGGCTGATCGTGTCTCAAAGCAAATCAACAATTTTCACATAACTGGTCAAGCACTGAAACAATGATTTACTAATATCTCTCTGTTGGCTTATAACATGTTTTTTTCATAAAAGAACGGAATATCTCCTGATCAATTATGCAGGTCTTTGTAGAATTCCTTTCCCAACAATGAACATAAAGATATTAAAACAAAATAATATAAAAAGGGAATAAAGCCAGGTACTAAGCAAAAGCACAGCAAAGTACTGTAAAAGACTCATATTAGGATAAAAATAAACATCTGGAACCTTGCCAGATTAGCCCTGACCAATTTTAAGGTTTCCAAATTCCATTTCACTGAACAACACACAGACTGCCTCAAATTAAACAATTAACATGAAATATCTGAACTGCATCTCTGTTACTTGATGGTACGAAATAAAAACAGACTAACAATTTTTTTGATGCATAGTGCACCACAGAGGAAAATACAGAATTTCAGCACACCTTAAGGAAAATTACATACTTTGGGTGATTAAAAAAACCACACACACACAAAATCACCCACATTTATTTCAGAAATCTTCAGTATGCCTCATTAAAGCTGAGAATGAGATGCAGTAAAACAAAAGAGATGGCTTGAGATTTGCAAATGATAGTGTGTTCTCTGGTTCAAGATAAACCTTCTACTCCACACACCCTACAAAAGCCCTTGTAATTCCACACTGGCTTTTTTAATTCACAGATTTAACATAGAAGACAGACTGACAGTCTCCTCCATCACTATTTCTCACATATTTCTTAGTATTTACTCAGAAGGAACAAAGCAGAGGGGATAAAAATTAAGGCTAAAACTATGCTCAAGCTTTCATTCCTCAATCTTCTTCTGTCAAAGAGACAGCTTCAGGAAAACATACTTAATTTTATACTCTGTCTCAGTAGAAAAACTGGACTTGACCAAGCAGGAAGATATCAAAGTTGTTTTTCCACAAGGTTAAACTCAGCTTTAATTGGGAAATACCTAATTCTACAAGGGTTGCAGCTTAGTAACAACAGATGCTCAAAGCACAAGAGTGAATAAAGGAAAACAGTCTCCTTTTACATGGCCAGTGTAAAAACCAGCAAAACAATTCTGAAATTAGGTTTGTCACAGGATCACGACAAACTGATGGATTTTTGCCCCACTAATTTAGAAAGGAGACAACAACTAGCACATTGCCATTAACTATTAAATAACAAAACATATGTAACTGTTTTCAGTTATGACCAAAAAAGGAGATTCATTCTATTAAGACAGAAAAATAATTTGCCTTTTTTCAGCTATAGATTTTTATAAACTAATTTTCTCCAAAGATTCACATCATTGACATGCTGCACATCACAGCAAACACAACTGGATAATGCACTGCAGGTCTAGAATACTTACACGCAGCAGAAACAGTACCTTTAACCTTACATTATTTCAATTATGTCTATTAACCCTCATGACAAACATCCAGTCACACAAAAGGTGACACCAGTCATGCAAATATTTCAAAGCAATTTTAGTGGGAGGATTATATTTTTTTTTCATTCCAGGGTGCAAAATTAGGTAAGCAAAAGGATTAGTAAATGCCACAAGGCCATCGTGACATTTCTCAGTGGAAATCAAATTGAATAGCAACAGTTACATCACGACTGTCAGCAAACAACAGGATCTCCTAAAAATAAATAAATAAACAAGCAGATTACAGCTTCTGGGGCTGTTTGTGTGTGAGTGCTGCTGTGCTGCTCACCACAAACATCTTCAGAACATGTTTCTGATGGTGTGCCTTCTCACTGCAATAGGTCCTGGCCATATTTCTGATCCGCTGATTATCTTATTTTTAAACTGGTACCTACAAAAAGGTAACTCTGCACATGCAGATCATTTTACATGTTGGGAAGGCACACTCCCTAACGACTAAGTAAACAACTTTAGTACATTTGAGCCCAATAACATCAAATAGTGGAGGTTTTTTCCCCCATAGCTTAATAATGCCAATTGAATATACAACACTAAATATAGCCCAAATTGCTTGTAATCTGATTTTGAACTTGGCACGGTCAGTTGTTCAATAGGATTCAAAATGCTGAGATGCCATGAGCTTAAACAATTAGCAATGCAAAAATGGAAAAAATAAAAAACACTGTTTATTCACCAATGCCCTGAATTTTCTAAAAAAGCCTCTAGTTTGGAAAAGTAAAGCAGATTATATGTACAAACTAATTCTTCCTATCTTCTATCACAGTGCTTTCAGAAGTGGGATTTTCTGCCAATGCTGATGAAACACGTCAGCCCCTCAGATGTACTTCTGAGAATTACAAGCACGATCAGTTTAATCAAGTGTGTCTTGGTTGCTTTAGCAAACCCATTTAAATATGAGGCGAGTGTTCAGAGATAAAAGGTTTTTAAATGTAACCTCTCAGAAAATGATACACTGTCAATTTCCTTTTCAAAAGTGCATTTCAGTGATTCTTTTGCTGCATTTGGGGCAACACAAAATAATGCAAATCTGGGGCATGCAGACATGGTAGCTGTCAAACAGCCAAGCAAATCACGGAAATCTCAAATCTAATACTCAAATCACAAATTTAGCTGTCTTAGAGACACAAAAACTTAGAACAGAGCGTCCTAGATGCAAAATTAAATGTACACCAACCACACGATTTTTTTTCTTTGCTCATGTCAATCAATTTGCATAAAAAAACCTCTAGAACAGATAGTACAGGTTGGAGGTTCTTAAGCATTTTATTATCTCATTACCAATACGTTCGAATTGACACAAGTTTGTAGTAGGGGAAAAAATGGTATCCCTGACACTTAAATACACATTCTACTTCAAGAAGTTCCTTGAAACATGAACAATTTATATACTAAAACTAATTGTAAAGCAGAAAGTGTATGGCATTATAGGATTTATAATTACTGCTAAAAGCGTATTCCATTTAAATATGAAACTCCTTAAACTAAAGATTCAACAGTAAATAAATGGCTACTTTTCTGCTGTACCTTCAGTAGGCTGTGCAAAGTCTTTTTCCTCCACTTACTATTTTACTTTAGCAAAAAATAGGGGCTTTCTTGTATGCTGCTATTAAAAAGTTAAATTTATTACAAGTTCATTTTTGAAGAAATAATTTCTCATACTTAAATAAAAACTACAGAAATTACAAATTCTTAAATAATCAATACCAAGTATGAGAAGTCTCCTACTGCTGGATGCTCATTGTAATTTACTGATATTTGCAAATCCTAAATCATCATCGTTTCATGGGTGGTAACAAAATAGACCATATGATGACCTCAGCTGATCCTCTTAAGAACTGAGTAAATTAAAGTTCAAAAAAGTTGAGTCAAGCTTAAAGTAGTCTATTTTGTCTCACAGGAATAAGAAAAGGTTTTTTCAAGTTTCATTATTTCTGACCTTTCCTCATTTACAAATAGTATCAATAACAGGAATTCAGCGGGTTTTGTTCTGGTTTATCTATATTAGCAAGACAGACTAACAATAAAAAAATTCCTTGGCTTAGCATTTAATGAAATTTTAATTTTATTTCCTTTGCCTATCTACACTCAGTCATCTAAACCAAGCTTTTCCCTGGTACACACCTTAGGCTTTCTGCTCACTGCTCCTTAGAGTTTGTTTTGAACTGTAAGCAGAAGGATTAACTTTGAAGAAATACTCAGCACTAACACTAATGATTTGTATAATGTAACTGCAACTTAAATATAAACAATAAAAGCCATGCTCCATCTAGAAGCAGTAAGGTAGCTTTCTATCCTACACACTATTTAGGCAACGTATTTTATCTGTATAAATAACCATAATTTCCCCAAAATATCTCCTTTAGTCAAGAGCTGCACTTGCAAATGAAAGAGTTTTCAAATGTCATTTTTGTAGATAGCAGGAACATAAAACTTCATATAAATATTGCAAGAAAAGGCACATGTATAAAATTGTTTTAAAGATTATACATGACCTAGAATTTGAAAAACCATTGAATGGTTCTCTTTTCCAGTTCCCAAAGTACTGAGAAATGCCTCTATATTTAAAAACACATTCAAATACATTCAGGCAAAAGACAGTTACTTCAAATGTAGGGACATACACCAAAGCTCCTGGAAGTTTCTCCCCTCTGGGGTTATTTGTGAGAAGTCCCCATTTGTGAAAAAATTCAGATATTAATGTACATTTTTACTCAGAAATTAAGACACCAGTACATGTCAAGTTGTCTGAAAAACAAAAACAGGCTTTCCTAAAAATGGCATCTCAAAACACTTTAAGTGAATTATTTTTCCATAACAAGACAGGAGGAAATCCCAAGTGTTAAGAGATGACAGGAGTGTTAATGCCATTAACATTCTTTCAGCACTCCATGTCAGTGTGTAATTGATGTCCTGCTGTTCAATCACTCTGAAAGGGGGAAAAAGGTTCCCAGCCATTTCCAGATGCTGAGATCCTGGGTTGGAGTACATTTGCTCCTTCCCCAGTGGCCTGCTCTAAGAGCCTCTGCAGTGCAGCTCCTATAAGAGAATCATCAGTTGATGTTTAATGCACATTAAATATCTAACATTCTCACTGCATAAAAGCCCCCCCCCCCACGCAAAGCAGACTTCTCCCCAGATCGTTTCTGTACAATTGAAGTACATCAAGTAAGGAAATAAACCCCCTCACATTCAGTTGTGAAGCAGTAATCATTATTAGATGGAACTGTGAGCATAAATACATATCAAGGGAGAATACATGCCTTTCAGGAAGGCAGCTTTTTTTATTTTATAAAAAGGATTCTGTTTTAATGAATGGTGTTCCTTAGTGAAAATTAAGATTAGTTCACAAATTGCTGCTGTTCCATTTAATGATAAGATGAATGCACAATGCTTTGAATTTTTTTATCTGCATCAATTTTTGCTCTTTCATTCATCGTTCCCTTAGTTTTGAAATTCTTTAAAAATAAGCTTTTAATTCTTCACATGCATGCAATCAGTCAGAAGAAATGTTAGAAACGGCAGCATTTACTGCTCTGGTAGGCAAAAGATTTTCATAAGATTAGGCATGTTAGTGTCTCTTAATAGGGTAAATGATACAGCTGAACACCAGAAAAGCCATATAAACTCTTCATTTAAAGGTATACTAGTAAATCTAGGACACATTATATAAATAAGTTAATGTAAAATTGTTTATAAAATATATAATGATCCAAAAGCAACACAGCCAAAAGCATGCTCTCCAGGTAGCAGGGTAACAAAAACCATGAACCCAATGACCAAATACATGCCCTCCTGCCCCCTGGATCTACCCATTTTCCCTTCTCCTTGGAACAGGAGCTCCTGTTCAGAGCTCCTGTCTTTTTTCTAGAGGAATAAAGTTTTGTCATTGAGTGTGTGTATGATGGAAGGAAGAAAGAAGTGGTATTTATTATTTATGTATTTATAGTTCTATGTCAAGATTAATTAAAAAGTTAACTCTGTACAACTTTCCATTTATTCCCTCTGAAATTGCTTTGCATTCTGTTGTCTTTAATCTTTGTTAATAGCATTTACACTTAAACTCCATTAATCTGAATATCTTTCTCAATCTCCAACTAGACACTCACATCACTAAAAAGAAACCAGTGTATACACCTACAGCAAGTAAATCTAAAACTTAAGAGTTCTGCAGCTTAAAAAAAAATAAAAATCTTCAATTAGAGGCACAAACACTGAATTAAAATAAGGAGTGAAAGCCAGAACCTGGCTCAGTTTGTAATTACTTTTCTAAACTGTTGAATCAGACTCCCCAGTGCTGCATGAGCAGGGCTAATTATAAAAGAAACCTCTCACATTTAAAGTTGAATTATTTACAAACTGTTCTTCAAGTAAAGTACAGTTCCAGTCATGGATTAGATCATAAAAAAGTTGTCTCAGGAATCAGACATAAGTTATTTAATATAGCAAGAAATTCACAGAATATCTCCTTTTTTTTTTTAACTGTCTATTTTCTGTTACAGCAGAGCTGTAACCCTGAAACACTCAAGCACTAAGAGGGATGTTCAGTCTGAAATTGTTTAGCCTTCTAATCTCAGTATGTGCCATCAACAAAAAAAATCTTTAACCAGCTGATGAAACAAAAGAAACATATACTGAAGACCAGGGTGCAATTTTTTCACCCTTAACAAGTATTCTTCAATGTAATTAAAAAAACCATAGGAGTGTAGAAAACTTTAAAATACTAAATTATAAGCAGAAACAAATTTGAACATTTGATATAAAGAGAGATGACTTTCTAAAAGAGAAACCCACCGCTTATCAGGTCATCTATTAATTATGCAAACATAAATCCTCAGGTAGAATCAGTTCATTTCTTACAGGCTTATCTCTTTTGTCAAGCCACCAAATTCACTAGTTTGATAAAAGCTGTCAGGCACTCACAGTTCCAGGTGCCTATTTTAATTACCTGGGGTTGGTAATCTACCCGTGACATCAAGGTACAGGCACTGAAGTTAAGCTGCCCAAGAGACTTGCAACAATAATTTTCAGAAATTTCATAGGACCTTCCTATTTTTATCAATACAAAGAAGCATTAGTGCATTCATTTTTTTAAAGTCTTCTACATTGTCAGACAATCCTTCTTCTATAAGAAACTCAGGTGATAAACTCTGAAGAGGAAAAAGTTAAATATTACCTCTTTGACTCTTTTTCCTCACTGAACTATTTGAGTGGTGCCCATTGTTTTTATAAAAAAATACATAGGAAGCAAAACAACAAAAGGTAAAGCATCTACTCAACACAACAGAAAAATCATTTCTATAGCCTATAAAGCAGAACTATCAAGCTTACCAAGGAAACACAATTGTGAAGGTGCTTTCAGAAAGTTGGTTTCATTTCTGCACAGAGCAGGGCTGAGGTGACAGAGTTCAGCCCTCGAAAGGGGGTGACAAGGCAAAGGACAGTGGACAATTACGAGGCAATATTATAAGTTGTTCTGATGTGAATGTATCTCAGGGAAATGAGCTTCTTTTTTTTAATAGCAGAACTGATAACTGTGATTACTAGTAGCAAGTCTCTTAACCTTGCAAGTAAAACAAGGTGGAAGAGAAGACATAAGGAAAAAGAAACAATTTTCCACTTAGTCAGGAGCTGTCTCTCTTAAGCTACTTTGCTGCAGTCTTGTCAGAAACTTAAAATAAATCCATACAGAGAAGATATTAAATAACTTCTAGTGAAATTCTGTCACTGCATCCATTCAGATGGTAAATCCTGCTAAAACTGGCTTTCCAAACACACAGTAGTTGGGAGAAGCTCTTCAATACATCCACCTGCTAAACATGATGAGCAGCAGCAAATGGCTCCTTTTTTTTGTCCTCCTTTGAAAAATCCATAAAACCAAACTTCTGGCTGGTTGCAGTAAGAAAGACGAGATGTCACAAGAACTATCTGAGCTTCTATAAATGCACAAAGTGCCTTGGACTTGACCACACTGCAAATGTTTCCGTATATGTACACAGAAATGTGCGTTGTGCAAAAGAAATACCTATGAATTTCTTTCAGGATAAAAAGGGCTTCTGCCTAGTCTTTGTTGCAGTTTTGTGAGGTTCTTGTATCAGTAGTACTCTTTACTTGTTACTTTATACTTTGGAGCAAAACTAAAGCTGATTACAGGAAAAATTTGGAGAGAAAGTAAGGTAGACATCATATGGTATTCTCCCACAGATTTTAAAAAGAACAAAACACCTGTGAGTGCAAAAACCATATATATTTCTCTGAAACGATCTGTTAAAAAATTACATTAGAACCATTAACAGAATTATATGTATTCTGCCCTTCAAAAAGCACATGTGAAGCTAAAATAAGAAAAATATAAACCTGGTTGATATTTTTCTAAAAGTGATTCAACAAATATTATTAAAACGATTCCTTAAGGCAAAAAAAAAAAAAATAATAATCCCCATATTACTATCTCTGTGACTGGTCATTGTAACCACTTTCTTCCAGAAAGCTCTCAGGTTTCCCCCTTGGAAGTCTGACTGTAGATGCTTTAAGTTCTACCCAGTTCTTTCAGTGTCTTTCTCAGTTTTCTTACATCCAGCATGTTCTCTGATCCTTTTTAACTCTGTTCTAGAATAAAGATAAGGAAGAAGACACTTAAAACCTATTTTCAAGTGCTGTAAGTACTCAATCAGATGAACAGAATGTTCAGTTCACCAATGAGGACATGCAAAAAGGATATGCTCATCTTCTCTACAAACTTATCGTTTTCATCTTGTGTTTTAGGGAAATTCGTAATGTCATTTTCTAGCCGCTGGATCTGCTGGTTCATGGAATCAAGGTTGCTCTTCAGAGTCTGGGCTGAAACTAGGGAAAAAAAAGGATAATGAGTAAAAAGTTTCCAGATTTCAGAAAGGATATCAGAAGGGGAAAAAACAATGTCAGTATAAATAGTCTTAAAGAGAATGATTTCATTAAGTAGACCCATATTTTTCTCAATTACTGCTCATAAAAATCCTACTCTTCATAAAAATTAAGTGAAACTATCTACTGTAATATACCAGGATCATCATATTTAACGTTGAAATGTCACCATTTAATTCTACCATTAGTTCTAATTACTCAATTTCTATTTAAATGCATGGTAAAAATTCTAATATTTCATTCTTTTAAATCTAAATCAAAGACTAAAAACTAACTAAAGTTCAAAAAGATTTTACCTTATTAATGCATGTACTTGGTTAAATTATTATTAATGCATATTTCTGTTACAGGAATTATTTAAAGAATAGACATGGAGGAAAAAAAAAATTAAATAATTTTTTTACATTGAAATTAAACTGATTTCTAACACCCAGAGCTGTGAAATCCTGTGTTAATAGCAAAGGTAGGTCTGAATAACAAAAGC
Organism: Pseudotriccus pelzelni; assembly: GCA_035584735.1. Taxonomy (NCBI): domain Eukaryota; kingdom Metazoa; phylum Chordata; class Aves; order Passeriformes; family Tyrannidae; genus Pseudotriccus; species Pseudotriccus pelzelni. Next base: position 4,878,818 of record JAWMRA010000146.1, on the reverse strand, counting down.
TCCGGGTAATCAAACAGAAGCAAAGGACTCAGAGTGCAGCACACAAAAAAACTCTGAAGAGGCTACTCTAAAGAAACTCTGCTTACCGTGTGACAAGCTGTTCTAATGTAAGCCATTATTTCTGTAATTTGTAATCAACAACCACTAATTGAGAGAGCATCTGAGAAATCACGACAACACAATGCTGAAGGTAAAGCAATACCACACACAAAGAAATTCCAGAACAGGAGCGAAACTGAGTCTCTGCAGAGAAGCTCCTGGTGTAATTTAATTACAATTAAATTGCAATATTAAAATTAATTGAATGCCTAATATTGAGTTTTGTGCCATAATCCATGAGGTTCACTTATTCTTAGTTTTATCATAAAGAACAATTTGACAAATGCTTCCTCTTAATTAAAAGATGCATTTCAAAACCAGAGTCTGTCTTCTCTTGTCTCCTCCTGCACAGTTTACAAATCCGTGCTTTCCAGCACGAGCAGACAATCCCAACAGCCCTTTCCCCAAGAGCACTGTAACACTTGCACCATTTCACCTCCTTCCTCTAAACCCAGGGCTTCAAGTATCCTTTGCTCCAGAGCGAATTTATACTCTACAAACTACTCAATCTTTAGTGACAGCGCATATAATCGGGTCAATTCCTGCAAAGACAGTGTCACAAACAACTTTTGATGTGTGGCACCAGAGGTGAGAACATCCAGCACGTTCCCTGCTCCTCAGTAATGGCCCAGTCAATGCTTCGATCGACTGCAGGCACCTGCCTTCCAGAGCCAAAGCTGAAGGGCTGCATCCAGCTAACCCCGGCGTTCTTAGTGCACTCGAGATCAGCACAGAACTTCCTTTTTTAAGGGCTTTCTGCTTTTTAGTATCTTTTCATGGCAAATGATTTGTCCAGAAGTTCCAACAAGTATTCCCTAAAAAACTATTGGTTTTTCTGCTTCTTGTCATTTAAAAAATAAAATTGTGCTGTGACTACATGAGATTAAGCACTAGGAGGAATTTGAGTCAAGATGGCTCGAAAAACAGTATATAAGAAATAAAAATCTGGCAAATAAGGAAGCAGTTCCCAGAACAAAATCAATTCTCTATTCTTTGCAAGTAACGACTTGCATCAGCCATAACATCGATTTCACGAGCACATTCAAATCCATAAGGCACCAATACAGCTGCCTTTATCACAGCCATTAGCTTGATTTTATTTTCAATTTTATCAGTTTTATACTGGGTACCAAAGGGACTATTCATCTTGTAATCTTAAAATTATAGTGAAACAGTTTTTAAGCTATATTCAGCTGGGGAGGGGGGTGGAATCTGTACTGACCCCAGCATCCTTGCAGTTATTAACTTCACATTTGAGTTAACCTTGAAATCAACCACTAAAACAGTCTGAATAATAAACATTAGCAAAGATTTTAGGTTGTGGTTGCATTAGTTTCATCATTTGATATTATGGTAAGAAAGGAGCACACATTTTTGCTTGAAATTAAGAACTTGAATTACTGTAATATTTTTATGAAGTTGGATGAGGACACAAACAACACTGAAGAAAGTGCTAGAAGTCCAAAGTAAATGAGGAGAATGCAAATGGTCATTTTGTTCATAAGAAGAACAGCAGCTGGTAAGAAAACTGGCAACGTAACATGAAGTTTAACTGTTTCAGCCACTTGAAAATAGAAGTTAATTTTTGTCTGAAATTTAAAAGTGCAATGAAATTCAGCACACAACGACAAATGAGACATCTTAACCTTTGTGATTAACATGGATGGGAAGAGTTTCCAGTAACTGTGTTCTATAAAATTAAGTTCAGAAAACACTAGATTAGGTGCATACTGACTTGGAAAGTATGAAGGAATTCTATCCAATCAAGAAGGCTGCACCCTATAACTGTGCTTGCCATAAGTAAGTTTTTAAATTCACAATCAATTATCAAAAAAGTCATAGAATATGCAATTTTGTTCACTTTTTTTTTGCCTAGCCCAAGCAAACGTACAAGTTTCTGTTAAAACAATTTATGAAGTTGTTGTTCTGCAAGACAAACTTAACGAGATGACGGAACAGGAAACATATATATAGACTATAATAAAATATCTGCATTTCCTCCCACAAACCCTTTTATTAGAGATTTACTACTTCAGTAATGTGTAGAGGAGGCAACATGAATTCCTTTTATTTTCAGGGAAAATCATGTAAATTTCTCCAAACTCTTGCAAGGTTTTAATTTATGAAACAATAAATTCTACTTGCAGCAAAAGCCATTCCTTTAAAAGCATTTCAAAATGCACATACTAAACAGCCTGTCCCACTGTAAGCTGGGGCTCACAAGAAAAAGGCTTGTTCAACTTCAATTTGCCCATCATTCCACATGAAAATTAGGCATCTTAGTAGAACTAGTCTAAAAAATCTACATGAAAGGCAGCATTTGGTCTTCAGTGGCACACAAATACTGTGCAAGGACTATTGCTGGGAAAGCCTCTCTCTAGCAGCCAATCCAATATTATTTCATTTAATATTGCAGCATGAGAGAGCAACCAACTAAATCCGATACACAAATATCTGATTTCAAGGTAGGAACAATGAGGTGAATACAGAAGGAAAAAGAAGGAAAAAACCCAACCCAGCATCAACAACCAGAAAAGAACCTGTTCATAACCCCCAGACATGCTGGGATGAGCAAACTCAAAAGAAGAGAAAGCAGCCTAGAGAATGCCTGGACATTTATTTCCTTGTTTTAGTAAGAGAGATAAAATATTAGCCACATTTCAAAAGTAAAATGAATAAATATCAATGAACAACCCAACTCACCACCCTCACAATTTTACAGGTAAATGAAGACCCCCATCCACAGTAAAAAGGTCAGCATCTAAGAAATAGCAAAGGGAAGTCAAAGGAAAGTCAAATTTGCTGACACAGGCAATCATGGAGACAGATGGCCTAAGTGAGTTTAGAAAAGGATTATTTGGACTCCTATGCAACAGGTTCATAAACATATCAAAAGAAACAAGGCAAGGATGTAACACTTAATACGTCTCTGAGTGCAGGTGATGGGGAAAACAGCCTGGAGGAACTGCAGTGTTCTCCCCAGACCACGGGACCAAAAAACCCACATAAGCCCCCAAACTTCTATATGGCAAATCTTCAGAGCCGAAAGGAGATAAAAAAGGTAGCAAGATTTCTTAGTCTGTACCAGACTGTGTCCAACTGGCCCCTAGTTGAGCCTTATGAAAAGCCTGACTTGCAGAGAGCACCTTCGGCTCTAAGGTGGAAAGAAACACAGCATCTTTAGTGTGTGTACCTCAAACCACTGTGAAAAAAGGATCTATGAGACAGAGAAAGAAATCCAATACCAGAAGTTACACACGTGTGTTTCAGCTTCACTCCTTTTCCCACAGAATCACTATAACATACAGAACTAATATGAACAAGGTGAAGATGAAGTGATGAGTATTAATATATTGTCCAGATGATTTTTCATGTCAGTGGAAGACTAATATAGCCACGTAGATCTATCAATATTCTTTCTGCACAAGTACTGGATAAAAGTTAATCATGCATCATTAAATCTGTGACTGATTAAAAGATTATTTTGTATATTATTACTTATTTATAATAGAAATCCACCGTCACTGAAGAGACAGCACAATATTATTTTGACATGAAAGGTGATAATAATTTCCTTCACTTTATTGTTTTCCCTATATTAATTCCTGCTCTACAAAAAAACCCAATACTATCCACTTATTTTGGAGAAAGCAGTTGCACAGTCTGCACGCTAAGGAAGGCTTAGTGAGCGTCTGCTTTAGTCCTAGAAAAATGCTCCAAGCAGTTAATCTCCTGTTGATGTTGTATACTGGCTGGTCCCTGTAGTCAAGCTAAGCATTTTGTATTTACAGTAATACAGCAACAGTACCAAAGGACAGACTAATCCTTTCTAAAATAAGATTGCATTAGACTAAGAGTCCTCCCCACAAAAAGAGCTGAAATGATACATTTTGATTAGGTGCAGTATCTCTCGCATAAGAAATCTGAAGGGTCTGTGATCATGATGCAAAACTGGGATGGCCATGTCCATGGTTAGCAAAAACTCTGAAGGGAGAGCCAGCAATACAAATTAATTCAGTAAGCAAAAGCAAGTCAGTATGAAGCAAATGAACTCATGGATTTTTAAGTCTAGACAGTATTTGTACCATAACTGCGTTCTGAGCATACTAATGACTATTTATTTCTTACTGCCTGAGGGCAGATGGAAGTAGTCTTTCACAAAAGCCTGAGAAGCAGTTTGAAGGGAAATGGGTGAGCAAGTACATAATCTTCAGGAATTACAATCATTGATTACTCAATTCATACTAAGTAAGTTTCTATTTATTAAGACAATAAATGTTCTGCTGGAGTTGGGTGAGCAGTGCTGCTGCAGTCTAACGGAGGACTGGGAGCAGCTCAGTGTATGTGCACCTCACAGCATGCCTATATATTACATGTGTGGGCAGATATATGTACCTGTACAGGAATAAACACATCTCACAGGGATACATACCCAGGAATACATTTAAATATGTACTTTTTGAGTGATACAGGTGTAGCATGGTAACTCTGACATGTATGTCTAAGTACATATATCTGTGACAGACACTGTGATACACCTGTATCATGCAAAACAACTCCCATTTGAAGCTTCATGGTTGAACAGCTTCCAGATTCAAAAGCAGTACAGCTCCCTGAGCATGTTATTTCTTAATTAATTAACATGGAAAAAAAATAAATTGGAGATAGTTTATGCATTATTTCCCTTATCAGAAAAAAGGTCTTTGCTACACACCACTGATACAGACTTAAACAAACTTCAACAGTAAAAATAACTCTATATTGAAATGCTTCCGCCAGGAAGGACGCTGAACTTAAACATTAGAACTTCCGAAGAAGAAACTAAAGGAACAGTCAAGACAGGTAAGATCAAACCAAACTGATTACTGATAACAAGCAAACACTCCTGTTTTGAGCTAAACATCCATTTGTAACAAAACTTAGGCAGAAGTAAAGAAGTACGGAAAAGTATGTAATTAGGCCAACAGTGTCTAAATTTCAAAGCAGAAAACCAACTATGGTAAAAGAAATTATTGTTAAGTTCATAAGCTTACAAATGCTTATGGGATGGAGGTTTAAACACCTGGGGGTCAAAGGGAAAAAACAGAGAGGTCATCCTTCTCTTCAAAAAATGGGAAAGCTTTCTGACACCAGGTACTTCTGCCTAACAATCAAAATACACTGTTTTAGCCTGTGCATCTTACATAGAATTTTCCCTGCACCTTTTAAAGTTAAAGAATAAGAGCAGATCTGCCCAAATGATAACGTTTTGTTTATATATTAATGTTTTGTTTATATATTATGACCGTGTCCTGTAATGTAACTTGAAGAAGCTTCAAAATAGAATTGTTAACAGATAGATTTCACACACAGATGTGCATCTGCATTTCTCATTTGCATGCTAAGATTTCCTCTCCCAACAGAGTCCTCTGCATTTTAGTTGCCTTCTCACAGCACTGCTATGGAGCAGTAAAGGAAGGCATGACACCACTACGCTTCACCTTTTTAGACTGCAACCGTAACTTCATTAGCTTAGTTAAACAAAGATAAAGCAGTTGTACACTGATTTCATTGTTCTGTCCATTTGCAAGTGGAGGTGAACCACAATTTTAATGTAAAAGCACTTTGTAACAAGTCCAGCCCCAAGTAACTCTTGTTTAGAGTTTAATGAGAAATTCAGTCTAAGGCACTAATTATCTCTAAGTCCGAGGTGATGTTTAACAAGCCATGTATGTGCAGCAGCTCTAGATTGCAACATTATCTGTTTTTATAGAGAAGGGAAAGATACTTATCAATTCCTACCCAAAAAACCATCTCAACTGCATTCAAAACCTAAAATCATCACAGTTTGTGATGATCACAAACACTCATCACAAATGTTTACAAATGTATATGATATTTTTATATGTCTTATCACAGAAAAAAATAGATATATCTGATACAATTCAAGGAAAGGAAGCCACAGAGATTTTAAACACACATCTGGTGAAGAACTGCACCACACAAGCTGAAATGTTAAAACCCACATTTCGGGTATAAACAGATTTTCAGCTTCCCAGAACAACGATACCAGCCATCTAAAGTGAGGAAAATCAATTTAAATATTACACACACTGAAGTGCAAATGCCATTAACAAGCTTGCCTTGGCAAGTGAGACAGCGGGAAGATTTATAAAAAAAACCAAACCCAACTACCAAAACCACTGCTTGTTGGGTCGAAAATCAGAAATGTCATAAGCAGCATGTCTTCTCTCCTCTGAAGCCAGGAAACCACAAACAGTGCTCAGGATCCCAAGACACTGAATATATCCATAGAACAAAAAGAAATGTCTGTGGGTAACTTATTTTTAACATCAATATAAGCACAGAACTGGGCTCTGGTTTAGAGAATCAATTGGCTTCTCTCAGCTCCAGCAGTTGTGTGCTCATGTACATCTTGTAAGAACAAAAAAGGAATTCTGATGGACTAGTAGGACTAAGAATCACCTATAAATGACAGGCAGCACATTAGGAGTGCCCAATGCATTGCCAGTACCATTATCAGAATAAGGCAGTTGTGAAACCTCCTTTCCGAAGCACAGCACAGACCAAAGCCATTCACCTCCTAAGTGATCCATTAGAATATCAAATCCCCCCCTTGCTTTGGACAGGTCATATGATCCAACTCATTATTGACTCAAAATTATTTTACTTAAAGTCAAATTTATTGTCATCAAAAGACCAGCTTTCTGAAAAGAAAATGCCTGAACCTGTAAGAGTCCTTGTAGTTGAATTCTGACAACTGTTATACTCATTTTCATGTCCTGCATAAATTCCGTGTGTGCCAACCCTCTACTTTCCCTTGTCAACAGTAGCTTTTCCCCCAACCTCTGACATTTGCATCACTGAGTAAGTCGTAAAAAATAGCATGTTGTAGAAAGTAAGTTTTTCAGTTGAACTGACTTTTCAGATTACAAATAAAAATCTTTTTGAAAACAGATGTCCCAATTTTAGAAAAAGAACCAGAAACATTAGATCTGCTGGGTGAGAATAGCAGCGCATTCAGCAGTATTCTCCTGGCAATATGGATATTACCTTCAGAGCTATCCAGAAACTCTCTGTACTTTCATGTGAATTTAATTACAAATGTCTTCCAAGATCTTAAAAGTTGAGTTAATTTTGAAAATAGAGCTTATAATTATAAAATCAGTATCTATTAATTGAGCATAAACTCCTGGCAATGGCATAAGGCAAATTGCAAGTGAGGCAAATGGAACAAGTAAACAGAAAGTAAGAAATACAAAAAGGGGCAAAGCTGTTGTCACATAACTTGCTGCTGTTACCAAAACCTCAAAGAAGGAGTTGAGCAACTTCATCCAACAGACCTCCCTTTACACTCTCAATTTGTATCAGGAGCTTGGCCTTTCAAACTACCTGAACTGAACCACTTCCAGAGGTGCAACAGCTTTTCCCACAGCAACGGAAGTGCAAACTGAACAACAGAAAAGGAGGAAAAGAAAGAAGAAAGTGCCATTTTATAGCTTTCACCTCTCTCTAGTGGCTTGTATTAAAACATTCTCAATGGACTGCAGAACTTAAGCCGACATTTAAAGCTATCTTCAGTTTTGAATTGGTTTAACTACAGCCAGAAATTCTGAAATGCTTTCATTTCTTTAATAAGCAACTGCCCATGAGAGTAATTTGGACTATTCTTTCATTTTGCCCTTGATATTTACACTTCATGGAGAGAAGTAGAGCCTTAAAATGCAAGGCATACAAAAAATTGCTTACTGAAGAATCCAACTTGTAGCTTCAAAACATAGCTTCAGAATTCAGAACTACCAGGATTCTGCACACCATTTATTACACTTTAGATGACAGCAACTAAAAAAATCCTCAAAACCTTCACAGGCTGGGAATATTCACTAAGCAATTCTGCAGAGTGTAAGCCATTCCAGAATCCCACTGAGTCTCCAACAAGTTCTCTTTCCAGAATTGCTCCTTGGAACTACAACACAAGAACTATCAGTGAAGTTTCTGCTTCCCTGTCTCTCCTCCCTGACGCCTGTCAGTGAAGGAGAACACGTCTGTCAAGAAACTTTTAATGAGCTGATACACAACTACCACCAATATGGTGGTGCTTTATGCAAATACAGGAGTGTCACAAGAGAACAGAGTGTTCAAGTATTTCATCCACCTGACTGTGTGTTTACTACAGCCAGAAAAACACAGAGTTCCTGACAGTCCAATGTTGCCTTTTACGTGAATGAAAAGAGTGACAGAAGTCTCTGTACAGTGCAGGACTGACTTGTGATTATGCTGTAAAATGCCAACTTCAGACTCTATTAGGGAGAGAAAAGTCACAGATGCAGCATTAACTTTCTCCTGCCAGAAGGCATTGTCTGTTTTATACCCACTAATGTGCCAGATTGGGCAAAATCTGTTTCAGCAATTTAAACTGTGCAAGGTGGAAAATGCTGTAGATCTCTTTGTTAAAACACTGTTTCTTCTACTGCAACAAGCTATAAAACTTTAGTTAGACAAAAAAATAGCTACTTAGGAGTATGTTTTAAATTGCTGCACTTCAGAGTGACAATGGCACCAAAAGTGTTAAAAGATTTCCCTCATTCTAAATTTATGGCACTAAATTACAGTGAAGTACCTGTGTAAAATTTTTAATTATTTTATTACATTATTTTAATAATATATTAAGTACATACATATTGGCATTCCACAGTGCTTCTGATAGCTCATGTCCTTTCTACAAAGATGCCTCAGCCATCAGAAACATATGCTTGCAAATTAAAGAAATAAATTTCAGTGTCAACATGAGTGAGAAATCTGTGCTCCTGTTATTCGTCCTTTTTAGTCCACTACACAGACCTAATTCATCCCCCCAAGGCACCTTTCACATGATTTTACTCAGAATGACCTTTGCTTAGTCTAACAACATTTTAAAAGAATTTAGAAGTGGAACACTTTCATATTAGGCACAGAATTTGGTATGTTAAGTGCTGAAAAAAAGCCCTCATTTCTGAGAGAGACTATTTCATGTATATATATAAAATATATACCACATTCACAATTTGGCTCAACTTGACATGACTTTACACAGCCCAGTAATTCCTGTTCTTGGCAGACAAAGAAAGCAGAGAACAGGAACATCAAGAAATATTAAACTTTGGAGGAACTTGATATGATTTTCAATGACTAAAGACATAGTTACATTTTATTTTTATGTTTTATTATTTACAGGCACAATGTTTAAACTATGGACTGTGATTTAAAACTGTTGCTCTTAAAATCCAAAATTGTTATTATAAAATACGTGACTAATTTATTTTAATCACCTTAAAACTCCTTTGAGTGTCAAGCCCCTCAGAAATCATAAAAGCAAAATAGGTAACACACAAAATTAAGTTGAAATATGTTCCTTTTATAAGGAATTCCAAGCCATACCTTTAACAACATGACTGTGTCGACAAGTCTCAGGCACATTATCTGACTTGCAAGGTACCTCCTAGCTTTGTTTCGAAATTTTGTTATACTGAATTCCAAAAAGGGATGGGAATTCATCAGGTATTTAATAAAAATCACAGATTATAAACTGTTAAGAGCAAATACCACAAAAAGCAGCAGCTGGAATAACAAGTGAACAAGGTGAACATGAAGAACATGAAAAAAAGGCTTTGCATAGGCTCAAAGGGAACAAGAGGAAAGCACTGAAGACTGAGGGAAGATCACTACCATCAAAGAATGCAGTTCATCAAATGTTGTGATGTTCTATTGGTTTTCCTTTCACAGTCTGCTACAAGTAAGAAAAAATGCTTTTCTGATGATCTCGATAGTTAATCAGTTTGACCTTTGCTTATACTTTCCACAATAAAACTGTTTCCTAATTTATTTTCCTTTTCATAAACCTCTAGGCTGATCTTCCATCTTTAAAAAGATCAAATATTTTATTATACCTAATATCAGATTATTGAAGATTTTAGTACATGCATGGGCAGTTCATCTAATCCCATTGACCTTTTCATATTAAAATCCAGTTTTATGCTTTATCTGCTATTTGTTAAAAAAAAAAAAAATCTGCTGTTGTTCAGATGCTGGTTCTTTATTCTTATGTGAAAATTAAAGCCAAACAGGACTTATTTTTTTATTTAAGTGGAATTGAGAATACGCATCCAAGATTTAAAAGTAGTTGAATGCGTTAAGTTTTCTATTTGTAATGTTATGTCCTGTTCAAACCACGAGGCTGCTTACTGACTAAAAAGTTAGAGCACACATCTCAAGTAATCAGACTGCCACCTGCTTAGCTCATATTTCTTTATTTAAAATTCATGCAGAGCTAATATTTGCTGGTAGATTTCCTTCTATTTTACGTATAAGTAACTGATGCCACTGCCTTCATATCCAGCCAATTTATTCCAAAAGAGGCTTCCCACAGGAAAAATAAACCTAACTGTCCGTCCTCGAAACCACTGGTTTACAAAACACCAAACAATAAATAGGAAGTGAAAATCTCTTGCATGCAAAGCACGTGAACTTCCAACACAGAAAAAACACCACATGTGACAGAGCAGATGAACATTACAATTAACGAACCCCAAGAAGTACCATGGGGAACAGTTGAAGCAAGTTGCACAAATCAAGTTTATTCTGCCAAAAATCTGCTTTGCTACAGAAAGCAAAAAGGGGCTGAAAGGGAAGTTCTGGTCATTAAAGTTGAACAGTAATTTATGCTCTGCTAGAAGACAGTGCTGTTTATAGGGAATGTAATGAGCTGTTATCTAAGGGAATGAAACAAACCTAACTGCAATAAAATCTTTTTTCATATGTATTCTAAGCATCAGGATTATTAGCAAATTTGCTCCCATTAATATGCTTTCTCTGTTTAGGATGCTACAGCTTAACCTAACTTTACTGACTCTTCTGGTTTAATTCCTGAAGTCAACTTACAGAACATCAGAGGCTTTGAATCAAACTATAAAAAACTCAAAGCTGCAAGGTCAAGTGTCAGCCACAGAAGAAAATTCATAAAAGATCATCAAAAGTGGCTGGTAAACCATAAGACTTCATAAAGAAAGGAAGAAAAAGATCAAGCTTTAAAAAGGCACCTCCAGAGAAGAATTATCAAATACTAGAAAACTTTTTTGGAATTTAGATAGGATGCTAAACTGCTACTTGCATAAATACAATTAATGACTATGTTACTCCACTAGAGAATGACAGATCATTCTGAGTTGCAAGTGACCCACAAGGATTATTGAGTCCAACTCCTGTCTCTGCACAGAACAACCCCAAGAACCACACCAGGTGTCTGAGAGCATTCTCCAAATGCTTCTTGGACTCTGTCAGCCTTTGTGCTATGACCACTGCTCTGGAGAGGGAGCTTGTTCAGTGCTCAACCACCCGCTGGGGGAAGAACCTTTGCCTAATATCCAACCTTGGAACAGCTTCCTGCCCTCCAGGCCAGGTCCAACACTGTCCCCACAGCAGTGCCCAGGCAGAAGCAGCCAGCTGGATGCTGTTTAACCATGCACCTTTACTCATATATATGGTACGTTCAGGGCTGTAATGTACAAGTTCTTTCTTCAGTCTCAATCGTGCATTAATACACAAAAACCATCCTCAACTCTCTACATGAAGATCAGTTCCATTTTGTCCAAGCCAATGAAGAATTCAGCAGCAACCAAAAAAGTGAGGCATGGAGACATTTAATCAATAGGAATAAAATTCAGTTTATATGCAGGAAAAAAAAACAACCTGGACAGGGACACAAAAAGTCTGAGAAACAGCAAAAAAATTGTATGATAAAGACACTCACTTAAAACTACGAACAAGTATGAGACGAAACAACAGTGAAGTTTGGTTGATTGATGAACTATTCCCCAAGTCCTTGGGGAAACAAGAGTTCTGCTCTCACTAGGCATAAGTTTGAGATAGAAGAACATAAACTGAAAGCAAATGATGGCCTAATTAAAAGAGTGTCTATCTAACAGCTAATCATTGCACTGAAGAAAGACACTGACTGATAACACTGAAAAAGGAGACAAAAATTCGCAAACCTGGGTAGAGCTAGTGGAAATGTGTATCCAACTTCTTCTCCTTTCTCTTTCCCTTCATATATTCTTGTGCTCCCCCAGGTATTTACCTTCTGATGAATCATTAATGCCCGGTCAAAATAAAAGTTTGTGTTATCTTCATCAAGCACTATCACCTACCTTTACCTCCCACAACTCGGCAACAAGTGTGCAAGGCAGCACAGTCTATTCCACACGCAAAATGTCCAGCAAATGAATTGAGCTTTCTATCACATTCACCAGCCTATGCTGCTGACTAACCAAAACATTGGGTAGTACAATTAAACCACACCTATTTCATATACAGCCTGGGATTTTTACAAAGTATATTTGTTATTCTCTATCAAGTGTTAAAACAAGAACCATGCTCTGTGTGAATGCACATGCACACACACGGTGCTCACTCTCAAGCAACACAACTTCAAAGGCTTAAAAGTAAACTAAACATCGTAATTATACTGCTGACAAAACTTCTGAGATGTGATTTTTTAGGTACCCCACCGAAATGCACTCTCTTATTTTCACAGCCTACTTCAGAAGAAGAGGAGTTGTTTTATTACTGGTTTTTTTCCCCTCCTCACTTCTTCTCAGGTCAAAGAAAAGCCGAAAGGCACAATTTATATGGATTATCAATGCTTACAGATTACATAATCCAACAATCTCAAATGAAATGTTGGAAGCATTTAATGTCAAAGCAAACAACTATTACCTTTAGGTGCTTTATCTATTTGCTTACCTTTACTTGCACTCTCAACATGCTGCAATTCATCTGGAAATTTTAAGATGTCCCTATAATTCTCCTCACAGATTTCTGCCAGAAAATGCAACAGGGTTGTTTTCTGATCTGATGATTTAGTATCTCGAATCTAATGAACACAGGAGAAAGCAAAGAGAAAAAAACCACATTTTTTTTAGTAAAATGTTTAAATAAAGTCAATACTTTCTGATGAGTTACATCTGCAGAAGTTACCTACACTGGTTGCCTGCAAATGAAACAAATTATTTCAAAAATGAAATTTCTTGAATTCTTCATAAATTAAGGCTACAAAAGGAATCTATCTTATGCACTACTTTTTAAAAGAATAATTTGTCTTGATGAGAACAAAACCTGAAGATACTCCATAAAGTTCTGAGATTTGAGCATTACCAGTTCAGAATGCTCCCTATGATAAAAAATAACTGTCAACAGAGATTAAAGGGAACAGAATTTAGTTCATTCCTTCAATGCCACAACTGCCAAATCTCTAAATGAATCCCTCTGAAATATTGCATAGCTGGACATCATGCCAATAGTCAGAATTTGCACTTTGACCAGTCAAGTTTAAGTAATTTCTTGTTGTAAATTCACAATTTCTTCTTAAAGCAAAATTTCAAACATGCTGCTTTAGCCTAAAGACTTTGAGACGAATTCTACACAGACACATGAAATAAAAGCACCCCACCTTACAGGAATACAGAATGACAATAGAAAAAGCAAAGATAATCCTGACTGCAGGTAAAAAGAGCTTAATACATCCAGATTTATTTATGAAAAGCTGCAGGAAAACTGTGCACAATGTGAAGTAACAGGTAACTGCATATTTTCACTGTCTTCTCCACTACAGAGACACTTTTTAGTGATCTAAAATAAAGCATTACTCTTGCAAGTGATAGGCTAATGGAGAACAGAAAGTCTTGAGTGCATTAACTGCTGCAATCAGTTTCTTATTAAAAAAAAAAACAATTCTGAAACAATTCTTAAAATCTAAGGCCAGTAACAAGTTTCCAAGTAAACTTGGCTAAATCCCACGGCAGAGTGCAGGCGTCTACACAACAGAACACCATGACCGTTAGAGAGTGAGAAAACAATTTTAAAATCAAAATTTCTTAGTTTGCCCACTCTTATGCAAATACAAAGAACAAATGTACGAGTTGATTGAAGATCTAGTGGAAGTCGAGACTTCCTGTTATTCACAAAGGCAATGGAGTAGGTGAACATAAGAGTTTGAGATGAGTTTACTTCACTTGACATAAAGAATTAAGTAACACAAGGGTATCTGTAAAGAGTTGTAACCACATTTCACTAACTCATCTAGTGCAGTTCTCATGCAGAAGTAAGCTACAACATACACAACAAATGAAATAAAGGATTTATTTAAGAAGAATACACAAATGCGTGTGTAAAATCTCCTATTTGTTTTCTCATTCTCTAAATCACTTGAAGTTCTAATTCTATAATCCTCATGACAGGCTTGCCATCGATGTTCAATTTAATAGAGGCCTTTCAGCTTTAAGGATTACCCTGTTAAGAATAAATGAGTGCAGTGGAAAAACAGGCTTTTAAAAATATAAGGTATTTAGGCAATTAAGAAAGCAATTTAATTCATACCAATTCGGCGATTAAGGACTAAACAATACTCAGTAATGGTATGCACTTAAAGGGCTTTAATGTGTTACATACACAGAAGTTCTTCTGACTTGAAAAAAAAAATTGTAGATTTAGTGGCTAAACATCTGCATGGGAAAAAAAATTGCATTTCAATTTGTCTGTGAACAACAGTAGTGGGATTTGCAGCCTTTGATCTCTCTGACATCATCAGGTGGATAAAGCACTTTTTTTTCTAAATGGACAAAATTATTTTGCTTTCAAATTACAACAGAGACATGTTTTGTCACCACCAGCAACATCATATCAACAAGAGTCAGTATTAGCACCCGCTGTGTTGTTTAAACCTGAAGTAAACATTCACTCATGTCTTAAACACTTCTGTCAAATTCACTTCTTTGGCCCAATCATAAACATGTCTCTGCTACATTCATCTTTATTTTCAGCACAATGGATACAGATAGCTCTGTTTGAGCTTTAGAATCCAAATATATAAATTCAAAACCAAGTTCTAAGCCTACCAGCCTATTAAGTTCTGCTTACAAGACCAGCAGGTGGACTTTGATGATACTCGTGGGTCCCTTCCAACCTAGGAGATTCTGTAATTCTATGATTCAGAGTAAATTTTGAACACTGTGGTGTTAAAATTTAAAAATACAAGTTTTGAATCTATGGCCTTTCTTTATCTTAGAGACAGAACTTGGGAATAACACATTTACTTTAAAAATTAATAAAATAATTTGTTATATCAGTGTCAGCTACAGAAAGCAGCTCCAGCTGAATGCTGAAGCATCAATTTGAGGGTCAATACTCTCAGATTCATTGTTTGGGAAAGGATTAAAGACTAATGTACATAGAGAGTAATACTCGGTGCTCCTGTTCAAATCAGGTAATACAGAGCACCACATTCTGTAACCCAGAAAAAAACATCAGCGTAACAAAAATCTCCCTTAACATACAGCATTAAGTAAAGCATTTAAACCATGCCAATCATACCATAACCCACTTTCAGAACGGGTTTGGTCTTTTTACAGGTGCATCTGGATGCAGCTTTCAGGTGTGAGGGTTGTAAGTGACAGCCAATGTAAGGAAAAATTTATGTATGAGCCATCACTAGAGTGACACTTTATTATAGCTATAAAAAAGCTTTCTATTGATTTTTTATGAGATTATATACCTTTCCATATCCCAGAAATCTTTCCCACCTTAAGAGAACACGGGCTGGTAGACAATAAATGTACACTCATCAGTAATTCTCAGACCAGATAAACAGCTTGTCTTGTACTATTTGCACTATGAACACAAAATAACATAATATTACTTATTACATAAAATACACACTGATGCACCCAGAATGCTACAAGAGCTTTATTAAAACTGCAGGAGGCTCGCTGTTAGTCTTCACATAAGTCACCACCACAGGAACAGAAGCTGTACCTGCACATGCCTAAAGCAAAACTCTTTTCTTTCTGTTTCATTTCCATGAGGGTTCTCCTGCTGCAACTGGGGTTCAGCAAAGCAGCTGCTTCCTTCTTATAAATTAAACAAACACAGCAACAGGTAGAAAGAGTTGCCTTTAGTGAATTACTACAGCAGCCTCCTTCAACTTTAGCAGTTTTTCTGCCATATTTGTATTTTTAGAGGGCACTTGATACTTAAGGAATAATCAAGATGCTCTAGTGCATAGACGGGAATAGCTGCTCTCACTTTCCAGTCTTGATGCAGCACCTGAATTCTAATGTTGATGTCTTATTTGCACAAAATTAAACTCTCTGCCTTCTCCTAAAGGTTGTTTATAAATAATTTCTATCTTCAATAACATAATACACTGCAATATAACATCCAGAAAGATAATCTGTTTTTAAGGATTTGCTATTACTATACAGGCATTAGCTTTTTAGCTCAGACCAGACAGGTTGGAATTTGTGCTTTCTTTTATTTTCTTTATCACGTTTTAATGAAAATCGCTGCACAAGAACAAGTTTCTGTGTATGAAATAACCAGCTCTGTTGTAAAAACATTTATTTTCCAAACCCAAACATTCATCCCAGATCAATATTTGCCTTTTTTCTTTTCTCTCTTTTTTTTCAGATTATATAATGTAAGTACCACATCTACTAAATGGACAATTAATTTAAGATTGTTCAAGAAACAAAACCAAAAAAATCCATACAAAAATCAGGTTTTATTGAAAAGTGAATTCACCACATTAGGATTCTGAATCCTTAGGTATGTATATTCTGCACACAGAAATGTGTACACAGATATATCCTACCTTGCTGACAGCGGGCTAAAAAAAAAAGTAAAAAAATTAAGAATTCCCTTATCATGGGCAGAAAGTCCACTGAAAGATAGTGTAAACCACTAGCCTAAAAAAAAGGAGGTACTATACCAAAATATAGAACAAAGACTCCCAAATTCCTCTAGGTAAGCTTGAATGATGAAATATATTCCCTGGGAGCAGACACGAAGATACCTTGAAATGACTCAGCTACTAACATGGTAGCAGCGCCTTCTCAAATTGACACACACACCACAGAAAAATTCAAAAATGAGGAAAAACCTTCCCATGTTCACACAGCCTTCAAAATTTAGTAGCATCCAGAGGCCCCAGGAAACACACACATTTAAGGCACATGACACTGCCAAACAGCCCTTGCTCCTGCTGTTAGATGTCACTTATTTCTACTACTTTCTTCAGCCAAGAAATATAAATTAGAAATTTTACTTCACAGCAGAATTTCACTGAACAGGATAACACATTCCCCCTGCCACAGTCACATATACACGAGTTTTCATTTTCTCAGTGAAGATCAATTATTGACCAACAATAAAACTTCGAGACTGTTTGAATAATGTAATAAAGCTGGTAGGTGGCTGTAGACAGATACTAAAGCTGGCGCTTGTAAAAGATATGCCCAGTTGATATAGTTTAATATTTCATAATGTTCACAACAGTTAAAAACCGTAGTCTTGGTTCATAAACAAAGCCAATAAAGTCATCCTACTATTTTGAGTAGAAAATGGGAGGGTGGAATTTGAAAGCTACTAAACAAAGGAACCAACTGCAATTATGATTTGAAAATAATCAATGCACAAAGAAAGACATTACCAAATAAAAATCTGGATACTTAACAATAATTAAGAAAAAAAAATCTGTTGAAAATACTATGTAAACAGCTCTTATTTCTAAAATTAAACACCAACGGAGTGGAAGGCTACCTCTCTCAATATGATATTAAAGCATGAGTACAGGGGAAAAAACATTTGAGAAAAAATTAGTCTCGCAAAATCACATTACTATACAAATCTAATTCAAATGAGAATGGGAAATACATAAACCAATGAAAATCGAACCTTTAAAAAGTAAAAACTATCTTTTAACGTAAATAATATAAAATAAATTGCAATTGCAGACAATACACATGTCACACTGTCCAGGGACATTTCCATTAACTTCAGTGACTTGTTCTGAGTTTGGAACTTATAAGTGATAATTCAGAATGTTCAATCAATACATGGAGATATTAATGATATAATTTCATGTCTGGATCTTGGCAAGATCATCTTTTCTGTTTCAACCACCATCACTGCCTGTGATTATTTTTAGCCATGACCTTATCACAAAATATATCTGGTACCTAAATGCAACAACACAGTCAACATTTTATTACATTACACAGAATATTTAAGTATTTTCTCTAAATCTCGCAGGGAAGGGGGAAAAAAAAAAGAACAGAAAAGAATACTTCCCTCAAAAATATCTCCCTTGAAAACAAATTTAAAAAGGTTAGCAAATGGATTTTGTTTCTGAGGGCAATGCTGAATTAAGTGAATTAAATAGTCATAGATTTCTGTCTCTGTTATTTTCAGAAGAATTTAGCTGTAAGCACAGATAGCTCTGCTTCAGCAATTATTCAGTTCAGCAGAGAACAATTTGCAGGATTAGTCAATCTACATTAGCTGTGTCAACATGTGAGATTTGCATTGACAGCAATTCATAAATCTATCACCTGGAGTGCAAGAGCTCCTTCTCAGACCTCCTCTCTGCTACAGCACCATTCCTGCACACTCACTTCCCCACCCCCTTGGTAACAACTAGTTTTCCACTTAAAACATTCATTTCCCTTTAGATTCCACTACTACCATAAAAAAAAAGCAGCATGAGACCTATTAAAAAAAAATCCTTCAACCTGGCTTCTCTTTTAATGAAGTTATTAAAGAATAGAATTATGCTTCTTCTCAGATGATGATTTTTATTTTATCAGAGGTTGGCAACATCTTTGTATTAAACCACAGCAAGCAGAGTCTTTCTCTGTTGAAATACGTCAGATGAACTTGCTGGGTACATGAAGTATGATTTTGCACCAAGGTTAAATCTCCTTGAGATATATATCAGATCTCCTCATGATGCCCAAAAAAGGGACCTGAAATCTGGATCCTCTGATTAGACAAAAAAAAAAAAATCTCTGCAAGTTTTACACTATTTTTTTAAAATCTGTTTAAAAACATTGTGTGTCATTAAAATAAAGATCCTTTCACAGGTACTTTTCCAGTTGAGTCAAGTTTGGATCAATGCCTTACCCACATTTTACCAGATAAACAAACAAGCAGTACACATGAAATTCCAACTACTCTAGATTCTGGAGTTCCTGATACATCTCATATTTTGCCACCACAACTGAAGTTAAACTTTAATCAAAGGTTAACAATGTTCATCTTAAATCCAAATACTTTTTTCTATTATAGTGTTTGAGGGACAGCTGGGTAGAAGATGTGAACAAAGATGAGTAACCAGAGCTATTTAACACACTCGGAGCTCTGTGTACATTCTATTGAAAAAATAAGTAAACAAATTCAGATTGAAAAAATTTGTTCTACTTGTGTACTCCAGAACAGACTTACAATTAAACTGCCTTAAATCCCCATTGCACCAAGCCAGCTATAGCAGGGACCATCCTGGAAATGCTTACCCCGTATTTCCCTATCCATTATTCAACACAGAGGTGCAGTTCGTAAATTACATTGATGGAATGTTTTTCCCTGCTTAGGATACTTCCTCATGTGTCCTGAGTTTCATGACTCTGCACTTCAAAGTTTTACAGCTTCAGCTTACCTTGCAAAGAAAACTGATGTTGAACCCAAGGGATTGTGCGTTTCTGGAGCCAGAGTTCATGTAGTTTCCAAGGAACAGCACCAACTCCAAGAGCTTACTGAAGCTTTCACTCTTCTTCAGCTCCTCACAAGCCATTGTCACTGCCATGATGTCAGGTTTGATGTTGTTCACGTGCTCCTCAAACATGAGCCGGAACAGGATCCCATTGAGACGTGGCCGCAGCATCTTCACTGAGCTCATCTGCAAAATACAAAACATTGCACCAGAACATAAAAAAACAAAGGGTTATTTGAGCAAAATAATTTGTATTAAAAAAACCCATCATGTAGCCAGTAAGTCTACAGTTTCTGTGTTTTCATTGCCCATCTGGTATTTCCAGGAATATGTAAATTGCTCACAGGTACCTTTCCCCAAACCATACAGTTCACCTGAAAACAATCAGTAAAAATAAGAAAGTGCTTTGCTATTCCAAACCATTTAACTTGTCAATTCCAAGCTCACTGGCAATACATGCCCACTGCCAAACCCCTTGTTCCCAGCAAAGGAGATGTAAGGCAGTTCTACCATTCACAAGAACCAAAGATCAGCCTGAAAGTACAGGAGGCGGAAAGTTCTGGAGGCGGAAAAAGAGTTTGGCATTGAAATTCATGACAATAATTTTCATATAAAAACCAGTATATCTGGAGATATTAAAGTAAGGACATACTAATGGTATACTCTTAGTTCTGACCCCATGGCATCAGACTTCATAGATAACATACAGCCTGCTTTTCAACCTTTTAGGTAAATGTTGTAAAACTACTGCCCAGGATTCAACCACCTTTGTGTTTCAGACACTTGGCAAAAGGTAGTACAGGACTAACTCCTTCCTGATCTGATAAAAAGGTGGGAGGTCATAAATCATGGTGTGGTAATCATGTAATGACAGTGATACTGAAAAATATCTACAATATTCGTTAGTTTAAATCCCCAATACCAAATTCATTAGATTGGCTACCAAAATACGGTGGTCCACCATATTTCGCACAAGTGATCAGTTATTTCCTCCTATATAGAACACTGTAATTCACAAGACATATTTAAATTAAGAGAAAAATATATATTGAGCTTTTTTAAGCCACTTAAAAACTGTGATTTAATTGCAAGAATGATTATCTCCCAAAGCCAACTCCTCATTTTACTTAGCAGAATACAGGAAGGTTTCTCCCCCTCTGTATTTACTCTTAGGGGTGTTCCTGAAGCACTCCGAAAGAAAAGCTTTGTTATGTGACAAATCACAGATCGTGACCATGAAAACAAATATTTTGGTGTGCCCCTGTCCCTGCTGCCTGAAGTTTTACCCTCATTCTTTGAGGAACCATGGTTTTTTTACTGGTGTTATCTACTATATACAGCAGTGATAACTTTCACAGGAAAGACTTGAGTGGCCTGAATAAAAATGAATTCATTCTAAAATGAACATAAATATGAAGGCACTCCAGATGGTCTCAAACAATTCCTATGATCAGACTGGAACAAGGAAAAGGAAAGGATCAAAAAAGAAGCATTTCAGCATAACCAGAGATCTTTTTTTATAAATCTCTACTGTCACAAATTTCTCTGTGAGCTTCTATAAGCCAAAATAATTTAAAGTCTTGCAACATTATTCTTCTAATTATTCTGTATTTCAGAAATATCACACTGAAAACATCTGCCTTAAAAGGATCTACTTACACTAATCTGCAGTAGATAGAAATTAAAATTAATCACATAATTTGCTTTAAGTTTTGTAGAACAATCTCCAATTACTGTTTTTACTCAAAGTGGCACAGAAAAAAGTTGTCAAAAGCTTTAGACCCCAAAAACAAAACACAGCAAAACATGTATAAGCCAACAGAACTGCGTGACAAAGATTTGTGAAGAATAATCCTTGACAATACTTCAGCCGATTTTATTTTCTTCTTTTAATACTGTGTGTGAAGTGTCATGGAACGCTGAGCATTTACTTGCTTTGCAAGGTAGTTTGACCACCAAACCAGCAGTAAGTTTTAATTTCATATGCTGACTTGCATAATCTTTTACAAGTATCTTCACAATTTCCCAAGAGCTGTTTCAGCTGGGTTGTTTCCTTACAATTCAGAACATTTTCATACACATAATGCCTTTTATATATCATTAGATGATGACCACAAATGCTATTTTAGTTCCTCCCTCCCCACTCTGCCCTCGTTTCCCTTCCATATGCCTCTTTCTAAATCTAGGTGTTCAAATGCCTGACAAACATACTGAAATTGGAGGAATCTGCTGGAATAGGAAAGGAAGATTCACTTAGAAAGAGGTCCAATTCTTTACGGTTCTACAAAATAACTGTCCAAGGCATATAAGAAATAAGACATGGAACAGCAAACATTGGTTTCCATCACAAACGGTTAAAGAAGCAAGAAAATGGGTATTTCTTTTCCAGCTCACTGTCAGTGCTGGGCTGCATGTCATTATTTCCCCTTCTGGGCTTTCATAAGGGTCTTGACTGAACTCTCTACCTAATCAAGTTCTTTATTCAGTTCTTTATGCTTTATTATCACCATTCAATTCTCAAGTCCTGTATTAAAACTAGGATCAAAGGCTATTGGAGAACGGCAAAAAGCACAATTAAATTTGCCTCACTTCCTAAGAAAAAGCTGACATTCCTCTAATACAAATTTGTCAACTTACGAAGACAACTTACCCTCTTACCTATATTATATTAAAGTTGTCTCTTTTTTTCTCTACCAATGTTCTAGGAAGATTAATTCTTCAGCAGCTCTAAAAATTACAAAGAGGCCAAACAAGTGGCAAATAAATTCAATTTAAAAAAATGAGACTCTAAACCAATGCAGGTATAATAAACTTGTATAGTTCTCCCCACTTAGTCCACCTCCCAGGCAGGACTGTTCAGGACAAATAATCCTGGTCAAACAGCAAAAAAAGGGCCACAAAATATGCAATCACTATACAACTTAAGCTTTTATAATACTAAAAATGTTCAACTGGCACTGAAATGGAATTGCATTTCCTTACTGAGCTGCAGCAGTTCCCCATCATAAAAAACTTAACTCTTGAACACAAGTTTTACATTTAAAAATCAGATAACATTCTGCCTAGCTTATTTAATGTTACACAACTGATTCAGTTAATCTATTTTTCTTGCTCTACTTCAACATCAATGCAAACTTTCCTTTATATGAAGTTGTGTTGCCTTTTTTGATCCCAGTGTATAACTTCAAAAAGTTCCAATAACTAATTAGAATACATAATTGATTTTAACATTTAATCTAAATGAAAATGCAGTTCTAATTTTCATTTACATATCAGCTGAATATTAAGTTAATCGCTCTCTTCTAATAACTTAATAATTTACTAAGTATGGGGTTTCTACACAAATTTTAAGCAACTTATTCCAATCTTTATTAAATTTGATGGGCAAAGTGATTATACAATTAACATATCTTAATAATTAACATGCCTAAATTTACATACAAATAAGGGTACACATTTTAAATATTATTTAAGATAGGGTTAGAAGAAGACAGACTAACGTCAAGCTTACAACTATTATTAATGCAAAACTCCAAACTTAAGGTGACACATAGGAAAAAGGAAGTTCAGTCAGGTAAAGAGTTCAAGTTCAGCCGTATTCCTTCCACTTCAATGGATAGTTCAATTAAATCAAAATCAGAAACAAAATCAACATTTTAGTACTAGTAATGCAGTTAGAGGCCTCTGAAAATGAGACAGAAGCACTATCCATAAGGAAAATGCTGGGTTTTATTAAACCAGATGGTAAAGCTGAATAAGCAAACAAGCTTCAGGAAACTTAGTTCTTTCATAACGCAAACATAACCATTTGGAAATGTTTGATTAAGCAGTTTTTGTTAATTAATGTTGCATTAAATAGCTGAAAACTCTCTCAACTTTCTATAGGCAGTCCTTCCTCAAAAACATAAATCAATGAAATCGTGATGGTGACTATATATTGGTACTGTTGGGAAATAAGGATACTTTTAGGACTATTTCAAAACAATCAAGAAAAAAAACAAGGACCTAGCTTCAATCCAGCAGTAATCCTAACTCAGATAAAGGCATGATCTCCAGGTATAGAAGTAGTATCCTAATCCAGAAATACCTTGATATAAAAGCTATAGAGAGCAGTGCAGTAGAGAAAGGCTGAAGAAGAAGAAACAAGGCAAGGATGATATTCATAAAAAGGAATGTGTGGCAGAAGGAGGGGTTTTAAATTGTTACTGATCAATTAATAGACGGTAATGTTTTATCACTACAGTTCTTGCAATAAGACTTTATCAAAACAAAGATGAGGAATTTAGGTATAAAGATTTTTGGAACTTTATGCCATTTATTGAAAAAAATATATCAATAGGCTAGAATTTTTCAAAAGAAGTCATTGATATCTTTCATTTTCTAAATCCTCTACAAAAATCTCATTAGGTCATATTCTATTACTTCCCCAACCAAAAAATTATGTGAAAAAAAAGGGAAAAAAAAATCATTCAAAAGGCACTTCTGAAGCCAAATTATGCTCAAATCTGAGCTTTTTAGTAAAAAGCTGATTTTACTCTTGCCTTTTAAGAGGCCTCTATTCCTGTTTTAATGCATTTTAATGCACATAATGCCTTAAAAATCCAGCAAGAGCAAACCTGGCTCCTGTGGAGCTGGGGATAAATACTGAGCACATTACAGAGGCATCATCAGCATCCTAATCTTTTGGACTGGCAAAATCAAGTGAAAACAGGAACTAATTTGCCTAAGGACTTATCAGACCCTTGGAAGACCTAAAGTGATTTCCCAAGTCCTGGGTAGTCCTCGGTATCACACCATCACCCCCAGCCTGGATTAAAGCAATTTATGCAAATTCCATAATTTCCTTCAGAGACAGGTTCCAGCCATTATAGCACTCAATATCCCTACTTTTGCATTACAACTACATATTAAATGCTAATAAAAGAAACCGAATACAATCTACAATTTCAGTCTTAATTTGAATCCACACCTCTTCTAGAACCAGTT
This sequence comes from Pseudotriccus pelzelni, assembly GCA_035584735.1. Classification (NCBI taxonomy): domain Eukaryota; kingdom Metazoa; phylum Chordata; class Aves; order Passeriformes; family Tyrannidae; genus Pseudotriccus; species Pseudotriccus pelzelni. The sequence continues at coordinate 4,854,157 of JAWMRA010000146.1, read as the reverse complement.
TGCAAGTTTCTGTGTGTTTGTACATAAACACAGGTATTTTACATGTATATGCATGCTTACATACATATGTATATATACATATAATATAAAGTAATAAGTAAATGGCCAGTCTTCGCGAACGAAGAACCGGGGAAGGTCTTTACACCTTCCAGCCTGCGCATTGGATTTT
>JAWMRA010000146.1:4827055-4853888 GCA_035584735.1 Pseudotriccus pelzelni | reverse complement strand
GTCCCTGGCTGGAATCGAACCCAGGCCTCAGCGGTGAAGGTCCTGCGATCTAACCACTAGGCCACCAGAGGCTCCCTACATATAATATATATATGTATGTAAACACAGGACACTTATGAGCATGTTAACTCTTGCAGCTGTTTACAGTTTTTGATACAAAACAAAAAATTTATTGGAGTTATCAATGCCCACTAGATCAGGTTGTTCAGGGCCCTACCCAAACTGGCCTGATATGTATTCAGCGAGATTTTTTGACTGTTACACAACAGGAAAAAGATAGTAACTTTTTTCTTGCTGCAGGTCTTCCAAAAACACTAACCAAAACATTTTATCCCTAAAATGTTTCTTTTTATGTGACAAAATGGAATTGTGCAGTTAATCATTGCATCAATACATACCACAACTCCAAACTGTTCTGGCTCAGCAAGATCATTATATTCATCCTTTAATTCAGCTAAGGCATTGAGTTCCTTCTGCTCAGGAAGATTCTTCACTAGGTTCTAAAACAAACAAGGCATTATATCAAATTTGTTATATTAAATTGAGATATTAAAAATAACATGCTTAAAATACCACAACATGGAAATGCATGAGGAAATTAGAGGAAGCTTATTTTATTTACGCAGCTTTAACACTACATAAACATCAAATCAAATCAGTAATTATTTAATACAGACATCAACTCCTCTGTTACAGTTTCTGATTTGAAGAATACCTTCTCAGTATTAAAAGGTTGGAGTATAATTTTTCAGGGGCTGACAGCATCAAGGAGTTTTGTCTATCTACAATCTTTTTTGCCCTAGTGATTGCATCTTGCTCATTAAATATTCATCAAGAAATAACTGGTCTGTGTAAAACAAGACATAACTAGCAAAAAAAAAAATTACAGTCTTTAGACATTCAAAGTAGCTGTGCACAAAATACACTTGAAAATACCTTACACCAAAAAAAAGGTCAACATTTCAAAATTGTACTGATCTTTTGGATGACAAATCTACTGGAAGTCAGCAAAAAGCTGAAGTTGTTTGCAATCCTATCCTTGTCCCTAAAGAAATTTGTATTAGTATATGATCTTTAGATCTCAATATTGATACACTAAATCTATAAAATATTTATATTAAGACTGAAGAACACTTTGTTTTAGGGAATACTCAGTAGAAGTTTAGTTTGTATTTAAATTTTCATATATATACCAGTTGAAATCAGATCAATGTAATTCTTTAATTAAAAGAAAACCATTTCTATTCAAGCAAGCATCAATAGAGAGTTATGCAACTGTTAAAAAAGCAACCAACACTGCAGAAGCATATTTTTTTCAGATATAAAAATCTAAATTGGAGCAAATCTGTACTATTAGAGGTACAGATGTCTTATTTTTAGAACAGAACAATCTTGCCATCACTCTTGCAATATCCTTATTCATTTTGAGAATTTGATTGCTGATCATTCTGCCAGGCTTGAAGGAGAAATCAAGGTACGACTTGGAGAAAGGCATCAGTCTAATCTGTCAAATTTGCAAGTGATAGCAAATGTAATTCTCCAAGCTGAAACAGTCATTCACCCACCTTCATAAAGAAAACTAAAGATGACAAGCAGTCTCATACAAAACATCCCTGTTACAGATTTCTATACTCACACTAAGGAGCTGCTGAATATCTCAGCGAGCAGAGTTCAATACACATGGCAGAGAGACTAACCTCCTTGTCACACAACTAAGCTGTAGCTTTGTGTTTAAACCTAAGTATGTTTCCTTTCCTATTAACCCAAACTCTACTAACACTCAGCTCCTTTTTTAGACAGATAGATATATATATAGGTACACAGACATATATATATGTTTATTTTCATTAAATGTATTGAATAACTGAAAATGAAGATAAAGCCTTCAGTGACCACATGTTCAAATCATTGTCAGTACTTCAGGAAACTGTTCCAAATATATTCATGATGATATGGGTTTAAATAAAAATAAGGTAAATAAAAATAGTTACACATAAAAAGGAATCTAAGGCTGACATTAGGAGGCTGAAACTATCCCTTACTACTTACTGTCCCAATGTCCTGAATTGTCCTACACATGGTGTTTGACAACTGTATGGTTACAAAAACTTACTCCCTCAAAGACAATTCCTCAAAGGAATTGAAAACATTTTTCCCTAGAGCATTGTCCTCAAGGAAGAGTTACAACAATATAGAGTCTACTGTGTACTCAAACTCATTAATCCAATTTATTTTACTAAGTGTTATACCATAACTTTGAAAAGCAGCAGGAAACAAGGGCTTGAGACGCAAAATAGAAAAAACACTTTGTTACTTGCTCAATTACTCCATACCCATTTCATTTCCACCACTTTGATACTTAGAACAAAGTAGTTTCTACATGTGCATTTTTAGCAAGTGAGAGTTTTGCTAGGCATGGAAGACAGCAACGTTTGGTTTGGACAATTTTTCCAATCAGTAGTACTGAAAACTGTTAAACTGGTAAATTAGTTAATAGCTCACTTCAAGATTAAAATAAAAATAAACCAGAATAGACAGAACATGAAATAGATGATACAGCCCATTTACCCCAATGTATTTCTAAGAATGTCCCTTGAAACACAGAGAAATCTCTTCCAGGTTATCAGTGGTGTCTCCTTCCGATTGGAAGTGGCTCTGCCACACCATTCCCTTCAGAAAGGGACCAAGCTCCAACGCCTTCACTTTCTGAAGATTATAGGCTGCAGAGTTTCTAGTCAGTAGCATTCACGATGAACTCACATACATTTATTCTGGTGTTAACATTACCTTTTACTTATGCAACTTCATTTTTCTCCCCAGTGCTTACACACATCACTCCTCTCCCCATACAGTTATAATGTAGTCACATCCCTCACAGCTATTTATATTGCTGATCTAATCAAGCCAATCTTTTCTGCTTCCTTCTGTAGACTGTTTCTCTATCCCTCAATCATCTTAAGTAGTTTTTAAGTTCAGCTTCTCTATTTTAAATTCATTTTTGAGAAATGCACCAAGTATTTTAGATAAGGTCTCGGAAGTACCCTATTCAAAAGCATAAAAATTATCCTCTCAGCTGGCAATCCTTGACCTGATACACCTTGCAATCACATTTGCCTTTTTTATGGTGTACAAGGTTGGGCTGGGACCAAGTTAATTTACTTCACAGCAGCCCATATGGTGTCACTGTGACTTGTGACCAAAACAGTCCTGACTTACTACTGGTTTAGCACTTTATTGAGCTACATTTACTGTAGAAATAACCAATATGAAGCTTCTCTGTACTTCAGCTATCCAGGGTGGGGTTGTTTCCTTACCCTTGACTTTAGATTTTCCTAAACCTGTAGGCTTCTTAATCACATAATCTGACATTCCTGATCAATAAGAAGTCCAAAATAAAATTAGGACTCTGTACTGAGGCAATTCAGTTTAGACTTGTGTCCCCGGAATAACCCATTTCCATATCCAAGAAAGAAATTAATTTAAAAAAACCTCAGGGGCAATGGGACAAAGGTGCAAACAGGCGAAAGGGAAGGATGAAAGGACAAATTGAAGCTCTGAATCTGTGTCTGATTTTAAATAAAACAGTTCAATACCAGGACTACTGGTGTGCTAAACCTCTATAACTTGTAAGCTCTACGTGCTTCTCTGTTACACTGCTGTTCCCCAGAGCTCATGACGGGCCATGACCCTCCAACAGTGAGGAAATCAGAGTGATGTAAAGAAGCTGTTCCACACTTGCTTGTCTCCAGCTGAGAGACTTTGGGCTCACATTGAGACCAAACTAGCTTCAGAGAAGGTTTCATTTGCAGATGGTTTCTGAGTTGCAGCAGTATCCTGAAACATTCAGGTAATTTCATCTCTCACTAGAGACAAGCAGAGTTGTTGCAGAGCTCTTTCCATAAGAAGCCTGATAAAATTTCATTATCCACCAGCCTAAATCTTCAGCTTGTCTTCGAAGCTGAAAAAACAGAATTTTCAAAGATTTCCTTTGGAAAATGAAACTTGATCAAGTGGGAGATGGCAAGGTGAGTAGTATTTTAAAAATCAGTTTTACAGCCACATGTAACTATATTTAACAGTAAAAGTGAAATAAATGAAGCAGTAAACACAACTGATACACCTGTAGCTGATAACCCTCTACACTATTCTTACTCTTGAATTCTTATACCTTCACACATTTTTACGTAAAAAACAAGCTATGAACAAAACCCAACACATTTTCACATACCTGAATCAAGGATTCACTCAGCTTCTCTTCGTCAACCTCCAAAATGATATTTTTTATTTCTTCATAAGGCAAACGGAAAGAACCCAAAAATATTGCTGAAATTCAGTAATACATAATTAGAATCAAAAAGGTCAAATAGATTGATATAAAGAGGCAGACTTAATTTCTACCAACTCAAAAATCGTATCTTCATCTAAATTATGTTTCACAATTAGAAGTGTCCTATATAAAACAAACACTAAATGAGACACACTACTGTATTTTGACTTATAATGAATTTCTTCTCTATGAAATGAAACTGTGACAACACTTTTAACTTGTTAATCAGCCTCAGTTGCTCACTAGCAGTCTTACTTAGCAATAGTCTGATCTTTATCAATAACATCTACATTACCAATGAAACAGACCTATTCAGTCACTAGAAGACTTTATTATTATATTTGATTTTAGACCCATAGCTGTACTGCACTTACAATTGGATAAATGATATTTATGATATTCTTAAAAAATTCCACATCAAAAGGGTGATGAAGAGCTGGGCAAAGAAAGAAAAAATGCCCTAATTCTACCACTTTTTAGGATAGCTGAACTTATACAAGAGACAACATATAGTGCAAAGCCTTCATAGGGGGAGTTCTCAAAGTACATTGATCTCAGAATGTTATGAAATCTCAAAAGAACCCCATTCAATAAACTACAAAGTATTAAACACAGGTGGATTAGCATAACACTTGAATAAAGTGCTCTACATTCAGCCTAACTACTATGGCTGATTATCCTGCACCCATGTTTTCAAAACGTGAAGTTTTATATCAGTTGTGCCATAGTTCATTTTCTGCTTAACAAAATGAGCTCATGGTTGTGGTAATAAAAAATGAACAGATTTGGTTTAACACACTTATTTGCCACGGGCATAGTTGGACTTGTGACACTGTATGATATTTCCAATTCCAATAAAAAGAATCTATCACACTTAAAGATTGATTTCCTTCCATAATTAAAGAGAGTTAAATGAAACTTAAATGAAAGAGGTAGGGCTGTTTTCCTTACAGTTTATAGTAGCAGTATTTGCGCTTAAGTTAGAATCTTCAAGAGAAAAATATTACCAAATAGGCTAACCTGCACCAAGCTCTATTTCTCTATTACTCTAATCAGAAAGGACCTAAGAACGGCCTCTCCACCTGAACCAAAAAAACCTATCAGCCCTCTGCCTTGCCCAAACTAGTGATCATCATTTAATTACACTTTCAGTCCAAAACAATTAATGAAAAAACAACTTAAAAAATATAGTTTATTACTATTTAAGTCTGAATCATTTTTCCATTTTCTTGTTTTAATTTTTCCCAAGTTGTACAGTGAATTCAAAATATGCTTAAATACTTCTGAATTTAAGACTCGTTTCAAATTAGCAGTTTTTACAAAAAAACAATGGCACAAGAAAAATTAAGAACAATCATGTGTGTATAAGCTAATTAGATATTGACCTAACGCATTTCACATCACTTACATAAATTTTGTGCGGATTTTCCATCCAAAACTCTTAATTCTTTGATCTTTTTCTTTGACTGAGCTGCTTTCTTTTCTTCTGATTCTTCTACTGGCTTTTTGGCTGGAAAACAGGTATTCATTAAATTCTGATTCATTATTACAACTGCTCAATCTTAGCTAATAGAAACTCCATTAGAAAGCCATACTAAAGCATCTTTTAGAATCAGTTCAAGGCAAACTGACTGTACTCCCTCAACCTACTATAAAATATCCCAAGACGCAAAGCAAATTTCCAAAAGTAGAAGGAGCATGAAGTAAAAATGTGACAATGACCGATTTTCCCAAGAACTATCAAATAATATTTAGATATTTTAACCCACAAAATTTCACTTCAGCCCCAGTTTATTCCAAGAACTTTTAAAAATGCAGGGACTTGGTGTCACTTCAAAGCACATGAGTGCCCTCTGTTGATATATTAATAATATTAATAAGTTCTTCATCCAAAACCAACAACATTAGTCATTTGCTATTTATCACACTAAACAAAGGTATGTTTTTACTAATTATTTATGTTGTCAGTAGTAAAGAGCAAAACCAACTAAGAAAATAGCATACCTTTTAATTGATTTCTTTGAAATAAGCAATGATCATTAGCCTTATATTCAGCACTTGAAGTTATATAGAAAGAAATGTAGTATTGAAGCACCTAAAATATAAGCTGATTTCTTGCATAATTTAAAATAGTCAATTTTCACAGAATTTTCTTAAGCATTAATTAAGTAAACCCATTAACAAGGATTTATTTCCTTTTAAATATCACATAATATATTTGGCACTGAAGGAATAGAATCTAAATGTGCTTAGCAGTAATTGAACTTAATGAATATTTTAAGTCATTCAAAAGTAACTAAAAAATTGGAAAGTCAAATTAAGAGGAAGTTTCAAGGAGACAACACTCTTTTCTTCTCTGAGCACTGTTTTCTGTTGTACTATAATGAGCTATCATGGGTTTCATTACAGATATCTCCTAAGAAAAGATGTTAATTTTTAGTGTGAAGAATAACAAAAAAATCAGTTTCTACCTCTTTAATATAAAACAACAAACAAACAAAACTTGCTCTCCTGTTGCCCTGCCATTTCTCTGCAAGCCTAACACAACCAGCTGGCTTGGTGTTTGTAAAAGCACAGAGCTACACATCACCAGATAATCCCCGAAATTCCTACCTGCACTGACCCTTTAACTCTAATGAGCTGCCATTTAAAATCCTAAAGTGACACTACATCAAGTAATCAGACCCTTATCACTAATTGTTCTCAATTAAACAAGGAAATAAGACCAGGTGCTCAACAGCACAAACAAAAAACCACCCAAGAGTGAAAAATCAGTTGTCCCATGAGAAAGCAACAAACATTATGAGTTGTGTTATATCAACAGGAGGTACTGCAAAGCCTGGATTTGTGTCTACTGCGACAGGTGAGAAAAATGATTGAGAAGATGACTGACCTATTCCAAACTCAATCTGTTTAAGAATTAAACCCTCCAGATCTCCATATATGACTGAGCCTTTAAAGTGTTGAGCAACACACACCCTCACAACCCACTCAAAGAGCACTGGACTTGTCACAGTAGTTGGGAGCCTCAAAGACAAACCTGTTCTGTAACCAACTATGACAATAAACACACACATTTCAGTATGTAGTCATCTCAGTCCTATGGCTTGCAAAACTGCAGAGGTAACACAATTAAAAAGAAAACAAGAGTAATTAAAAAGAAAACAAGAGTAATAAATGTTTTCGTTATTAAATGTCACCTCACACAAAGGAAACTGTCTTCCTATTCTGGTAGTTCACACAACCTGATCAGAAACAGCGAGATAAAGACCTTTGTGAGCAAGAGTTCAAGGGTAAAGGTGTTACATGAGCCCAGCGTACAACAGGTTTTAAATTATTCAGCTACTACAGCATCCAAAGAGGAAAAGTGGTTTGGGGTTTAAGCACATGATATTTCATACACACACAGAGTTTGGGCTGTCACAATTCACAACAGTAACTCTGCCTGTACAGGGTAAAGAATCAGTTGTCCTTATTACCTCTCCTCACCTGTATCCAAGGTGCACTCCTCTAGTGGAAGTTAAAACTAGGAACCGCACTTAGAACACAGAAGATCCTGTTCAAAAGTTTTATAGTAAACCACAGCTACCTCTTACCTACTTAAGCCTGAAGAGCTATAACACCATCAGTTGTAAGTAATCCATTTTCTAAATATTAAATGTCTGGATTAAATTAATTTCTTTCTATTTGAAAAAGCCCAGGGAAGATGTTCCTTCCAAAGGTTCTTATCTTTCCACGCATGAGACATCAAAGTTAACTTCATGCCTATTCACAAAAAACATAGATGCACTAGAACCAGATGTTTATGTGACTGCACTACAGTCACAATATAGCATGAACACCAATCTTAACAACCCAAAATTCATGGACAGAAAGAGACATTATTAAAATTTTTAGATTAGACAACTACTAAAATTTCCCCACCACTGTCTGACCCACACTTGAGCTGACATGAAGCACCAGAGCTATACAAAGCCATGCTCTTCCCTCTTCTATCAGTGACTCTCTCGCTCTGATCACAGAGTTCATTTCAGTAGTGACTCAACTGTGACAGAACCATGGATTACAGAATTATGAGAAATAATTAAATCAATTAAAAAGATACTTGAAACTTTTCAGAATCAATAGACTATTGCTGACCAACATCCTGACCCTTGTCAGATTCTCCCTTCACAAGAGCCTGTTTAAAGATGAGACACATTTTGGTTTGATGGCACAGAACCAGAGCGAGAGATGAAAGAAGGATTTTATAGCAAACAACACAGTGTAGCTTAAGAAAGCAAGTTGAAAAATCAATCTGGAACCTCAAGCAGCTGTATTACTTCATACAGACCTTGAGTTTAGTGCTGTGCTTATTCATTATAGCACTTTGATAATGGTACTGGCTTAGATCTTCATTCTGAATCAGCTTTTTTTTTTAAACCAAGTTCTTACAGACAGCACCTAGACCTGGGCAGTATCACACCCAAGTTTCCATAACAAAAATGGTCACATTTTAGAAACAAAGGTGTAGCAGATGAGAAATTTGCTTACTTTCTGACCACAACTGACTAAGCAATACAACACTGAAAGAAAGAGCTCAGCTCTCCCGCTCTGAAGCCTTATTCCACAGAGTCCAATTCCTCCCCAACTCTCTGCTGAGCCATCCACATCCAAGCACCCTGCTGAAGTTTGCTTTTCTTCTCTCAGAACATGACAAGCTTTTTCCCCACCTTAAGTAAGGCTTGATCCAAATTCAGCCTTCTATAGTCAGCTGTTTCACCTCCCAGAACATACTAATCAAGTTTATGAGTCCTCCCCTGCATTAACAGCCGTGGAAGGATGGCAGAATCCTCCAATAAGTGGCTAAGCCTGTCCAGGTTCTCTAGCAAGTCATTCTTTGCAAAAATGACAACTGTCTCCTTCCAAATTCTCAGTAGAGAGTCCAGAAGTCCAAGCATTTCATCCCCACGGGAAAGCAGTATGTGTATCAGAAGAGTTTAGAGTCCAAAGGGCCTCTCGGGTTGTCCTCAGATCACCATGCTTGGGATAACAGACAAAGCTCATGCACGTCTGCTCTGTTTATGCAAAGCATTTTTAAATCCCCTTCCCTCCATCTCTGTGCTTCTCCAGGATGGTTAATCCCATTTAAAATGAATTTCTGTAGATGCATATTTGGACTTACGTATGTATTTGGAATAAATATGTACACATGGAAACAGGCACACATACATGTGTGGATTTCTTGTTTTCAAGAAATGGAGCAAATTCTTCTCTTCGTTGTTTAAAGTGATTTCCCCATTCAGTTGGGAGAAAGTAAGAATCAGGAAAGCATTAAAAAAAAACCCAAATAACAATTAACAATCATTGAAATGGCCAAATAGCTACTAAGATGCAATTACCTCTCACCAGTTAGACCTGTAGAAGATTTTGGTTGTGTTTATTTTCTTTATAATTTACCTCAAGCAAACAAAAGAAGGAAAAGGAAGGAGAACCAGTGTGATAAAGCCAAAGGAGAGCATGTGGCAGCTTTAGCATACAGACATCTTTGTGAGGACCAGAAAACACAGACCTATACACTAGCATTACATAACTTTTTTTTTTTTTCTAACTTAAGAGTTCTATTCTGTTAGTAATAACATATTTGTTTATCAGTGTTGGAGGAAAAAGCTGATGCAATGTGCTGCAAGGGATTGTTTGCTGTTCATCTGACATTACCCAGCACATGTACAGCTCGAGGGTGTCCCTTCAGTGACACCTTCAGCTGGGAACTCATTTAATCCCACTGAATGTGCACTGCTTGAAACCCTTGGAACCCATTTAGGGGATACTAGACAAAATGCTATAGAAATTTAAAACACATTAAGCAAGACTAATGATAATCGTGGCAAAGAACATAGGAAAACATGTTGAAATACTTTAGAGACTTAATTAAGAAAAATATCCTACCATCAGTACTTTTGTACTTCTGTAGCAAAAAGAGTAAGGATACATGGTTCTTGAAAATTATCATTTCCCACCTGTTCATTAATTCAGCTACTGAATGACATTAAAAGTAGTCATGACAAATTTTTAAAATATATATGATTTTATTTAATGGTATTGAAGCTGTTAAAGCATTTAAATATGAGCTGAAATGTCCAATGCATGTGAAATTCCTTTCTCTTTTTTTAATAGTTTTAATAAGAATTAATAGCAAAAACTGTCACGTCATTAATCTGATGCGACTGGAAATTAAAGGGAAAGAAAAAGGAGAACTTTGAATTACAGTGTGGAGAAAGCAGAGATTTAGGTGAACTTTAGCTTTAGTCTGCCTTAACCTTAGCCTTAATCTCCAATTTCTGTCAAGTCTGTACACACAGTGAACAAAAACATCCTTATATTGTCATGGGAAATGAATGAGTAATTTCTTCTTATTTCCATCTGGCAAAGGGTTTCCCAATTGCATTTACTAGTATTTGGCAGTAAAAGTAAATATACAAAGGAAATTAATTGCTTTGTTATTCCCTTTCCCAGAGAGAAGAACTATGGCTAGTACAGAAGTATAGGATAAAAAAATTAAGTGCACATACAATTGCAAGGGATGTAAACTGCACTCACCAGAGTGGAGTTGAACAGCTGAAAGTAATAATTAGAGAGTTTACTCAAAAAAACCCTATGTGATACCACTTAGTAGAAAAAAAGAATAATGACCTAGAAATGGCATTGAAGGTTTAGAAAGTAATTTGTAGCACAAAAATTCAGTAAATTCTGTTGCAGTATAATGAAACTGCTTGAAGCCTGGCTAAATTGATGATCCTGGGATGCTACTGATCGTTTTTGATTTCCATCTTATTTCTAGAGGCACTCAAAAATGGAAATTAAATTCAAACAAAGGCGGAGAGGTAGAAAGGTAAAACTAAGTAGCATCCAATCTGCACTTATTCTCTTTCCTCCCCAGTACACCACCAGTGACTGTTTCCTTCTCCTGACGCATCATTTCCACGCTCACATGGAGAGGTGCAGCAGTGCCCAAGGTCTGGGCAGGAAGCACAGCTCTCAGTGTTAGCCGGGGAGCTTCCACCAAGCACTTGTTTCAGTGAAGTAGATGAAACATGCCCAAGCTCTTGTTCCAGGCAGCAGAACAAACTCTGACAAAGTTCTCTGTGCTCAAGTCAAATTATGCAAACAACCTTTTGAACAGCAAGAAGTGCAAATGTGCCCATAGAATCATAGAATTTTTAGAAATCCTCTAAGATCATCAAGTCCAATAATCAATCCGGCACCACCACCACGTTCACCACTGAACCGTGTGCTCAAGTGCTACATTCATAGGGATGGCGATTCCACTGCTTTCCTGGGCAGCTTATTCCAATGCTTGACTACCCTTTTTGTGAAGAAAATTTTCCTAATGTCTAATCCAAACCTCCCCTGGCGCGTCCTCAAGCCGTTTCCTTTCGTCCTGTCACTTGTTACCTGGGAGAAGCATCCTGAAGGAGCAGAGCCCTGACATGGCAGCAAGTCACATCCAATGCACCCCAGAGGGGGCTCTGGGAGGGGCCACAGTTCACACAGCTGAAGCCACTCTCTCCTGGATCACATCACCTTTCCCGCAGAACATGTGGGTCACGCAATTCACGAACTGCATAAACTGAGATTGAAGTGGCTTGGTATCCAAATTCATTTATAGTTTCCACACTGTCATTTGGTGTCTAACTTTGACAATGAGCAAAGCATTTCCCCAAATATCCAGAGATAAATGCAAGAGCATTAGCAGATGTCAGACACGCCTCTTGTCAATTCAGGCAGCAGCTGTGGGATCTCATGTTTATTCCCAATGCCACCTGGCATTTTTCAGTTCACCTAAAAATCACTCAGTTACCAATTCCTGAAGTAAAATTAATTAAGTACTCCTGCTGTCACTCTGTCCTTTCTGCAATCAGGAGAGCTAAATACCTGGTACAACATTAAAAAAAAATGATTATTACAAAGCAAGCAAGGAATTGATCTGAATCTTAGTTTGAGCTCTTAAGATATAAAAAAAATAAAACTACCAAGGAGGAAAAAACATGGAACCTCTTGCAATCTTGTATGTTTTTTGACTAATTAATGTAATCAAGCTGAAGGAAGTGGCATCAACCCAACAGATTATGCTCTGTGGAAGAACAAAAAAGATCATAACTTAGCTTTACAAATTAGGGTTTTTTGAAAAATAGTAGGGGATCTACACTCCTATTATTTATTCTTATAATTGATTGCTATTATATTTGACCACCACAATTAATGACTACTATTAATTTAACATGAAATATTTCTATTCTGTTAAAATGCCCTAAGACTGTTGTCACTGGTCTAATTTTCAAGCACATTCTGAAGGTCTGCAGCAAGAACTGGTGCAGCAGTTAGAGAGTTAAAGCGGACTTCATTAACTGTGTTGCGGTGGCTCTCAGCTTTCTATCAACAGCTTGAAGTTAAGTCCCTGTCTGGGCCACAGATGTTTTACTTAAAAAATCCCAAAAAGCCTAAACAAACCAACAAACCAAAAAAGGCACAAAAAACCCCAAAAGACAACCACAACTGATTTTGCCTTCTGCTTATTGCTAAAGACCAGTCCAAAAGATGTTGCTTTTGCTTTAAGACAGTAAGCAAATATTAACAACTCATCACACACAAATGGTCACAGAAATACAGATGAACATTAGAAATCAAACAATGGCAGGCAAACAAGGATTAAACTGAAAATATCCTCCATGGGCCTAATTTACTGTGCCATAGCAGCGCTGTAAGAAGCTGGAATAAAAGCCTTTTCCATGAGCTGTTCTCTCCCATTTTCTCCATGAATACTGACATGGAAGAAAGCCCCAGGATTGTGCAACCCCATTCCTCCCTTGGTCACTGCCACCACTTCAGCACATGTGACCCTCCACATGAAGGGGGTGGGATCAGCTCCCAAGAGATGCTGATCCTTGGTGAGTTGGGTGGGCACTGGGACACTGCAGGTCTTTGCAGCCCATATATTAGTGCTGCACTAACAAGACCATACATTTTAAAATTAATATAGTAAGTTTTTATGTGGGTCAGAGAAGACATTTGCCTATGAAAATAAAATGTTGTCTATAATAGCATTTCTAATTTAAACAGTCACATGTCCCAGTTATATTTTTTCCTCTGACATCAGGCCACCATTAGCACAGAACTGTGAGACAGGACAGCTATCATAATTTCCCAGATTCTAACTGATATGCCTTTTATCCATACAACTTTCCAGTGGTTAAAAAAAATACCATGTCTCAGGAAAAAAAATAAAAATCAAACTACAAGTCATAAAACTGCTATCATATTTTATCAAGATTCCAACAAACTAATTTTCTGTTGTTACTATGAGAAGTCTAATAAATAAATATCTTTTAAATGAAGAGTTCACCTACTGTTGGCCATAATTAGGCCTGTCAAAGGCTCATCTTCCCCAATGATGTCTATGGGAATCACATTTTCCAAAGGAACTTTGCAAATAATGAAACTAAAAAAAATCCCAAGTTCCAAAAAACCCTTTACAAAGTCAAGTTAAATAGATATCAGTGTTTAATGGAGCAGACTAAAATGTTACTGAAAATGACATGATAAATTGATTTCTTCTATCACTGTGATATTTGACATTTAAAACTCCTGACTAAATATTTAAAGTAAAACATACATCTGCAAATGCACATTTCAGTATCCTCTTCCTTCGTAGAGCCTTTCTTTACCATCAAAGCTTTAAATAAACTTCCATAAAAAACTCTTTCACTTGGATATATCTAATTCCCAAACTCCTCAATTTATTTACCATCTTCAAGAACTACTGTAGTTTTTCGAGTGTTACGTGGCACATCCTGCCCATACACTCTGACCTACAGTAAAATATACAATGTAATATTTCCTTTGACTTAGCACATAAGAAATCTGATTTACTGTTTAGTAAAAAGACTTCTATATTCCTACTGATTTAGAGTATGAAAAAACATTGGTAATTAAGCTTGTATTTATTGTTATATTAAGCCAGGAGGATTCAAAAGGATGTTTTCATAGGCATCAGGTGCAAAGCACAGGGTAAAAAGATCATATTAAAAGTAATTGGGAAATTATGTGTCTTAATAGATTTCCATTAATTTCTACAACCAATACGCAGTGCCCTGTGAAGCTGACTGGTAATCACAGCTTTGACAGTTGATAAATATAAATAAGTATAAAAGTTCCTATTAGTCAAATGTTGATAAATAAGTCTTGCACAAACAAATGTTCAAAACTGTGGCTCTGTGGTGGATGGCATCGAACAAATCTCATTAGCTGCATGTAATCTATACTAAGCAGCCCTTTCAACCTAACCATACATCAACACAAGTGTTTTAGCTCCATGTTGGTGATGAGGCTACTACAACCCTTAGAGCAGAATTACTTGGTTTTAACCAGACACATCAGAGGGCAGTGGCTCGTTTGGAACCGGCCCCACCACAGCCCACGCTGTCACGGGGAAGACGCATTGCCCATTGTCACCATCATTCTGACTAATGAACACTCTGTCTAAGGTCATGCCAATAGTTTCAATATACTGTGACAGTGAAGCCTTTTGAATACCGATGCAACTCTCTGAAAAACAAACAGTAATGGAGACATTTGGTGACAACCAAAACTGTGAGGTTTCCCTCAGTAACTGGTGTGGTTCCACTGACACTTATTGGATCATGACCATCACTGATGTCTTACTGTGCGTCTTTTGTGTATCATGTGCAGTTTTGGTCTGCCCCTCTGTGGCCTTTGAAGGTACAGAGAAAGTAAATATAAATTAGTTATTAATGAGACTTCAAAGACAGAAAAAGGAGGCAACAAACCAGGAAGATGAGAAGCAGTAGGGTTAAAATACTGGAAACCAACACAATTGTTTCAAACACAGGGAAGAGCAATGGCACAGGTTATGAATGCTGAGAGATCATGAGCTTACTGAAGACAAAATACAATGAAGACTTTACTATGTGTAAAGATGTCATCTCTACATAAAAAAAAAGTCAACTGCTGTAAGCTTGGAAATATCACTGTTTAATTGATTCTATGTACATCAAAAGACAGACTTTTAACACGTATTAACATGCAGACACTCTTTTTACTAAGCATCTGTTCTCAGTCACCTGCTGAAGGTAAAACACAGGGCTCACGCAGCCTCCAGACAGCCCTACATGGCTGTGTATGTTACTATCACCTTTAAGAGATTTACCTTGAAAAAGCTTTCTTGGGGTCTAAGTATCCCAAAGTGTTTTTCAAACACCCAGGTGCCCACGGAACACATGGGCAATGATTATCTGCCTTTAAGACATACAAGATAAATTACTTGCACATTACAGGATTAGTCTTAGGGGACCTACCAGAATACTACTAAATTAAGCTTCTTGCATTGTAGCAACTAAAAATAGTGCAGAAACAGCGACCGGTCTCTCACCTTCACCAACATTGTCAGGTTCCAGTGTTCACCTCAGCACATTCTGACAATACACAGAGACAGAATCCACAGTATATTCTAAATTTAGCAGACGTAACCTGCTTATCTTTACGTTACCAAAATAAGCAAAACTTGGCTAAAATGATTCATAAAGAAGGCAGCATCTCTGTGCTTAACAGAAACAATAAAAATCTCAAAAGGAAAACCTCAAAACTTATTTTGCTACCACTCAGAATATCCAACTTAATGATAATTCCACACTGACTTTGATCATGTGGACCTTTTGCTTTTAGAAAGCCTGTAAGCCATAAATTTCTTGTCACCTCCCTTTTCACAGTGGGAAATTATTCTGCAGTACTAGTCCAAAATAATTATTATATTCCCATATTGCAGAAAAAAAAAGGTATCTGAAAGGATAAAGTTTCAGTTTCTCACAATTGCACAAGACACACACTAATCACACAACAGAGGTGAAATTACAAATTTACATCCTTTAGAAATTAACAACTAATTCAATAACTCAAAAAATTATCAGCTTTTATCTGTGCTAATGCCTGTGTACCTATAATTTGTAATTTCTCAATGAATTCAGAAACCTAATAGCATGACTGTTAACTTTTAATCCCTTAGATAGCTTTTTAATGTCTCTTTCTGCAAAGAACCTTTATTCATTTAGGTAACAGAACTATCCTTACTCTATGCACATGACAGAAATTCTTGCAATGGCAGAATATTCTGTTCAAAGCATTATAACAGCATTACAGTTGAAAGAAGTATCTCATATAAAGGTTCCACATCAAAAGCAGATGACATTTTGGGGGGTTTTTTTGGTCAGCAACAGCGAAAGAAAAAAACAGTTTTGCACATAACACATAAAACCCATGGAGGGGGACTATTTTTTGTAAATACCGAATCATTGCGAGTCAGCAGAGCGTACAACTGGAACTAGGCTGCAACTCAGACACATTTTGTCCATTTTGCAAGAGAAAAAATTCCACATTCTAGTTCATTTGATAGAAAGTATATTTAGGAAGTACTGCAGTATGTGCTAACTATGGCTCTGCTGAAAGATGCAGAGAACATTCCTTTAATACAGACTTAGAAGACCTATTTAACAATTAAGACCATAAATTTTGCTTTTATCTACATCTTTGTTTATGGCGGGGTTTTATTTATTTAAACAAATGCACTGTTATTCCCAGAACTCTGCTGGAAGCTTTCAGGATAGTGAAATACCGGTGCATAGTCTATATAATAATCAGTACAAACTCTCCTGGTAAGTAACTGACCTGTTCTCCATCCTTTCCTCTAGTGTTTATTTTAACCCTTCTTCACTTGGGTCACAAATTCATGGCCAACTTTCAGCTGAGGAAGCTGCACTACAACACTCAGCTTTCCACTAGTAACCACATATGGAGTTTCCTTTACCAATATTGTGCAAGTTTCCAGAAAACATATTTACAGCTACAAACAACACATGAAAAGGCAAAAGATACTGTTTTAAAACAATCTTGCACAAAACTACAGAACATGGGCCTAGAAGTGACAAGTGATTCACCTCCAACTCATCATCAGTGTATGTCATGTATGTATAAAGATATAAATTCTCCCATGTGAAAGAGAATTAAGAGAATTTCGGAAAACTGCCACAAGAGATAATCTTAACGGTTCACTTAACAAAAAATTACTGTAAAAAGCCCATGGAATGGGCTACTTAATTGTAGAACCATAGAATTGCTTGGGTTGGAAGGGACATTAAATATCACCTGGCTCCAACCTGCTGCCATGTGCAGGGACACCTTCCATTAGACCAGACTGGTCCAAACCCTGTCCAACCTGGCCTGGAACATTTCATGTTGTGAGCCTGAAATTAAATATATTTTCATAGTATCTAACATAAATTCAAACAAAAAAATGCAGTTGTAAAAAAGAAAGAAATACTTGAAGAGGAGTACCTTTTGTGTGTTATTTTTTTCTGACAATAGAGAATGCATTCTTCTCAGTCTAATATTTTTATTTATTCACACCGAAGGGATTTTATTCCAGGAATATAGATCTTTATTTGTTTAAAAACAAACGAAACCCGCTTCTTCTTTCAGTTCACCACAGATTCTTTTTTCAGTTCAACTTCTGAATTTCTTTTTTATCCAATTCATAGAAAAAATACTCTCTGTAAGAGCATTATAGATCAAGACTCCTTCATGAATGTATTCATATTTCATGCTAATTAGTCTTTGTACACAATCCCTTTCCCTGGTATGCCAAGTACATGTGTCTCTGTCCTCAGCTCTTCGTTAAATGTGCTGTAGTTTATTTGAGCACTGCATCACTGAGACTCAAATAGACATTTCGGAATACGAAACTGCCTTTCTTCTTCTACTGTATTTTATCAAGCTGATACCAACAAAAGCTCCATCTCTCTTAGAGAAACAAGGCAAGCAGTAGGTACACAATTCACTAAGTACTAACAGAGTTATCACACAGAATTCCTAACTTCAAGTATGTGCATGTGGGTAACACACATTTGTGTGTGTATGACAAGCAGTGATTCTTATTCTTCTCTAATGGGAATCTGTGAGACACCAAAAGTAGGGAAAAAAAAAACAACCAACGCCTTTGAGAGTTTACCTCCCCATGACTTTTCTTTATAGTCACAACTCATTCTTTCACCTTTCCTCTTCAAGATTTTCCTTTTCAAATTCTGAGAAGTTCACTTATAACAAATTAATATGTGAATTCTATAAGTTGCCACCTAAAATATAAGACATAACTAAGACAGCTCAGTCACAACATGGTTATAAATATATAGGAGAGCTCTTTAAAGAAAATACATGGCTGTTCTCACTCCAAGTCTACTTAAATTCTCTTTAAATCCTACTGCTCAAGCTTTTTGACAAATTTAAACTTGCAGAAAAGCTGATCAGCAGGGGCTTCATTATTAATATGTTTCAGAAACACTTTTGGTTCCAGAGGTTTCTTCACCAAACAAGGGTTTTGCAGCAAACACACACAGATTTCGAAGAGCGCTTACAAACCCAGCACTGAAAGTGGCACTAAAGGCTGGTGGATTATCAGGGTGTATCTGCAGAACTACTACAGTCACTAAGTAACCTGCAGGATATATTTCATATCCTTGCTCCTCCAGGGGGAAGACTTAGCTTGTTCTAGTGAAGTTCCAAAAGGGTTAAGCACTTCCAATTAAACAAAAACTGAAGGAATCACCTCCACATTAGAGCATTTGACCTGGATTCAGAACAGATAAAATGCTGATTCTGAAAATGAACTCCATTTCTGTAGGGATTGTGAACAATACATTATGCTGTACCTCAAAGCAATCAATGAATAAAGACAGCAGCTTGCAAATATCTAAGACCTCGAACTATTTCCCACCTGTCTTAATCTGAATATCATTTAATTCCCATACAGACTGTCTGTGTTTGATTTTCTGAAGCTGCAATTATAGCAGTTCTTCATGTAATGCTGACTAAGACAATATCCAAACTTCTCAATCCAAACACACTGATAGAACAACAATGCTCTGAAAAAACAGTAGTTCTGCTGCACACATAGAGACAGCAAGCTCCAGAAGTAACAAACTGGAGATCTAGGAAAATTGTCCCTCATTATTTTGCCCACTTATGAATATACCACCAAGCTTTTAAAAGCCAAGTCCTAAGAGACATAATCAAAGTGTAATGTGGACTGAGATCTCCAGTGAAATTCCTGTACCTGTCCAATCCTATAGCAGGATCACTCTGAAAGCATTATTTATATATGATTTGACAATAAAACAAGAAAATAAAACAAGTCAAAAATAACACAATTGAAACTAAGCCTAACTTGTGAGTAAGTCTACATAGATTTGATTTGTTTTAATCTGGGATGTTCTTCATTCACTGTCACACGATGAAAACAACTCTAGAGTCTCAAACCATCAAGATTCAAACTTTAAAAAGAAATTTCATACTTCCTGTATGTTTCAAAAGAACATCTTGACAAGTGTCACCACCAGAGACAAAACTTGTGGCCTAAATATTAGCATCATCAAAGTAGTTTATGAAAAGAAAGTCTTCATTTAGTCTCAGTCATATTTACAACAATGCCATCTGCCCATTTCATCATACAACACTGTGCTTTATCATACAGAATTAGTGTCAAATACAATCAACACAGAACTGAGACTCCCAAGTAAAGCAAGTAAAAGACTTCATTGTTACAGTGGTTTTTAAACACAAATTTGGGGGTGAGTATTCAGCTTCTGCCGTCCTCATAGCAAATAAGTAGTAAGATCATTAGTAGTTCATACCAACAGGACATCTATTGCACATAGTATGTTTTTTCAAAATAAAATACATATTCTTTGTAACTCCATGTTACAAACTGCCTTTGACATAGAAAAGGAATTAAGTTATTGAAAAGGTGAGTGTGCCAGAATGCTATTTGAAATAAAATATTAAGAATCAAAATTTACAAACTTTGCCCCTCAACTGGAAGTTTTCCTTTGTTTTGGCCCCTTTCGAGTGCCATTTTATTCCTTTTGTGATGTGGTGAATGAAATGGGCACTGATGCTCTTGAAATAAAAGACACACATTCCCTTTAACAGGAGCAGGTGCCACGAACAGCCACCAGTTGCACAGAGGCTTCATCATATGAAAAAAAATTACACAGGAACATACATGCAAGGAATTCTTGGGAGGCCTCATTTGCCATTCTCCTGAACAATAGCCCAGCTGCAGCCAAACTACATGAATCCTTCCCGGGATCAGTTTGGGAACTGTGCTGCTCTGTAACACTCTTCGGAGTTCATTGATAAAGTTTAACTATTAAGGAGTCAACTGGTGTAGTTAAGCATCACTACCTGACACAAAATTGAACATAAAGAACACATCTTCCCCCCACACACTTTTTTTTTTTTCTCTTGATACTTTAAACATAGAAAGACTGGGTATCATTATCAGGTACCAATTGCCCCTGACACTTATGGGCAGAAAAGCTTTTATTTAATTGGTAATTATATACAAATATTTTTCATCATTAATCAGGAAATATATTCTTATGCATTTATCATGATCATTGTTTAAATAACTTTAGGATCATCAAAGAACCAAAAAATGCATATAAAATATATCAAAACACAGAGATATATATAAATCTATACTGGATGGTACTAATCGTGGGCATCAGTTCATTTAAACCATGCAAAGCTTTTTCCATCCCCGAGTTTAAGTTTACCTATGGGATAAATATAACGAACAAGGAAAGAAAAGAGTGAAAAATGGTTAAGTAGTAACTCACTCTTTCTTCTTTATGGTACTTGATTTTATTCTGTTGTTGAAAAACAACAATTTCAAATACACTGAAAGATGAAAACAAACCAATCTGTGTCAAAGAGATCTGGCAACTGATGAACTAAGCGTGCAATCCGAGTGAAATTCATCTAAGACACAAAAAGACAGAAAGCCCCCAAACTGCAAAGCTGTATCTTCATCTGCTTTGGATTCCCACATGTTTGCAAAGCAGAGGGAGAGGAGGGAAAGCAAACACACACTGCCTGAATTAATCAGAAGACCAAGGGAGCCACCTGCAGTTTGCAATCCAGAAGCAAATACATGAGGAGTTCACAGGTTTTTCTCTTTTTTTGTTGGCAAAGCAGTGTAGGTCGTTGAAGTAGTACAATGCATCTGTGCTTAAGAGTAGATTTCTGTATTAAACTGAATCTTGCTGTCTCACACCTACAAAAAGAGCTGTGGGAAAGGAAATTTGGCCAAAACCAAATCCTTTAAAAGCCTGCAAGCATTTAAGTTCTCAGCATACCAAATTAGAGCCATTTTTTAAAAATGCTAATTGCTGGTCTTCTTATTTATAAGTAACAAATGGAAGTGAATGCAAACAGTTTTCTTTCAAGTTTAATGGTACACTGACCTCATTCTTTGGCTGCTGCTTATCTGTTTACTATGAAATAGCTGAAAAGTAAGTCAAACAAAACTTTTCTCCACACTAAAAATGCTATTATGCCAAGCTAGAAGGAAGGGCTGATGAAGAATGATGCACCTTTTGTAATGTCATTTGTCAGTCAAAAATAACAGTGAACATAAGCTTTGTAATATCCACAGAGAAACTCTGCACAAGTGTAGAATCAATTTTGAAATATCACATCACTGCGATGGCAGAAAAAAACTTGAAGGGTCCATTTAATGCATGCAAATTTAATTATTTCAATGAGATGTTTGAAGCTAAAACCTCCATTCTGATCACAGGAAGAACATTATCTGCTTCAGCAGATTAACTGGTCACAGAGGGGGTTAAAAATAAAATTCATGTCAGAAAGACATACCTGTTAATTAGGGAGGGCAAGGGAAGGAACAGAAAGAAACTGAATAACAGTTTGAAACCAGACTGTCTGACTCTGCCCACTCCTCATTATCTGGCAAAGGTATAGATTAAAATAGTCTTTGTGTTAAACCACAACAGTAAGTTACTCTAGAAACTTTAAAAAAAACAACAAACACCAAACTAACTAACTAACCAAAAAATAACACACTATCCTTTAAGAATGGGTGGGTTCACAGAGGAAAAAATTTCCACACTATTTTATCAGGAGTTCAAAAAATCACCCTGCTTTATATCAAGTGTAGGACACACAACACTGCTGTACAATGTTCTCCATTCCCTTCTTGCATAAAGGTCCCTTGCACAATTAAAATTAGAAGGCACAACAAGGTTCAAAAGACAAACTGCAGGCAACATTCAGTGACTCCATGAGGAACAGCAACAGGGCCTCATAGAAAACTCACCCAAGGTTGCACATGGGTATTCCACATGTCCACGTAACATTAACATCTGTATCATGCTAATGAGTAAGATTACACTATTCACTTGCACATGGCTATTACAGAATTAACATGTTGTTAATATCAACAAAGTGTGTTCAAACGAGAAGGGTTGTTTTCGTTAAAACCTAACAAAAATACACTGATTTGTTCAACACATATGAAGAAACACATATGAAGAAAGGCATACACAGTTATGCCTTTCATTTGGCTGGACTATAGAAGGTTTTGGGGAAGAAGAATAATTTCAAATATCAAACAGCTAAGTTGTTCAAACTTTCTGGCATGTTTTCTTAACAGTGGAAAATCTAAGGTATAATAAGGTGTTCCTGTGGATGCCACAAGCAAGGGCAAATAAAAGCTGGAAGTTGGTGGGAATAGCAGCCCACCTACATACCAGCCTTTAATTCACTGCTCTGAGAAAGCTGGCATTTAGACCTCAAATGCCATGTACCCACAGAAAGTAGGTGACAATCAAAAGACTACTGCAGCTCGAGTCTTAATGATTCACTTTAATTAGAATGTAGACATCCAAGCACTTTAAGGTGGAAAAGGAAAACATGCAGAAATTTTAGCAGAACTGAAGGAAGTCTTGCTAAGATACCCCAATCAACAGATGCAAACAAAAGGTTCTAGTCAATGATCTACCAGCAGAAACAAACTTTCAATACAATACCTTTTAAAAAACATTTTGTTCGTGGTTAATTCAATTATAGCTAACGTGGAAGTTTGTATTTTCTCTTGTCCTTTCTCACTCAAACTCCCATAATGTGAAATACACAACTCAGCTATTAAGACCTTACTTCAATTTTGAAAACATACCAAAATTATTGTGGAATTGTATTTTTAAAGTATAATCATAAAGAAGCAAGAGAATCCTGATCGAGAAGTTTTCCCTTGAGGCAAGTTGGATGGATAATGAATTCTGTACTGGAACAATCCCAGTAGTTACAGACTATTATGTACTAATTACTACCTTTACAGATCTACTGTACACATAATTAATTTCTTCAGAGCACTACTATCATTCTTGACTGGCAAAATACACAACCTAAATTACAAGAGCCAGAAATTAACATGATCCTTTAGGGAGAAGGCATTAACTTGCTTTGCAGTGTTCTGCAATTAGCCTATCAATCAAACAGTGAGAAGTGATTTTGATTGCAGCAGGCCCCATACGTTGAGTATTGTCACATCTTGGCAAAGTTATCTCAGGCCCTGAGCATATGATGTGTCACAACTTGTCTACAGAGTCATAACATTTCAGTCCTTTACTTTTACCTATTAGCAAACACTTCACCACACATTTCTACTTACATTTAATATTCCAAAAATTCAACACCAACATAGGGAGCTTTTTGACTTCTTATTCCACAAAGCATCGCAGACATGACACTGCTGCTGCTGTTCTCATCCCTCACAGTGGTGGCCAAAGGTAAAATTTGATGTCAATTAAGGGACAAAAGCAAAGTCTGATAAAAGAATGCTCCAAATGCACAACATAACATGACCTGCTTAAATTATTTCAAAGACTTGCTTTAAGTAGGATCTTGCCAAGAATATTAATTTTTTAAACAGTTAATTTTAGTTGATGGGGTACTTAAGATATTCTACAGAATTGCAAGCATACACACCCCAACTCTACCAGAAAGAAGTAGCCCAAGCTCTCTGAGATGAATAATCACATGGGACTAAGATACTAAATATAAATTCTTGTTCAATTTTATTAGAATATTTCCCTCCAAAAGTACCACTTCCCTACAGCTCTGGCTGCTTTCCCTGAAAACAGGCAGCACTCAAACAGCAAGAGAGCTCACAGTGTAGAGATAACCAGCATGAAGTTATTTCTGGAGTATCTTAAAACAATACCATGTTAGATGAGAAAAATACACAAAGTTATGTTCTAATTGTGCCAAAGACTCATGAACAGAATCCAGGGGTTTAATCAAATTTCAGTGCTGCAACTTAGATGGAATTACCAGGTTTTAGTAAATGTATGTATTATTTCTTTTACTTCAGTGACTATTCCCACTGGTATTCCAAAATTCCATGAAATACAAGAGTAAGCACTAAGGCATCACAATTGCTTTTAGCAATTGTCAGTTTTCTTCCACTCATCCATTTATTTGTTTTACATGCTGACTGTGCTCTTGAGAATATAAAATGCATTTCTAGTTGTCTTTCTATCCTTCTCCTGTAACATATTAGAAGACCACACTAAAAATGGGACTAAAGCAGAAGAGAAATTTGACCCTAGATCATGCTTGAAATAGGTATCTGGGGAATTACTGAGCAGCCTGTGACTCTCTTAAGGCAAAAGGTGAAGACGAATGGTGAACTTGATTCCATATTTCCCTTTGCAGACAGCAGTTGCAGGAAAAAAAGTTGCTTCTGGAATGCAATTTTTTTGGGCATGCACTGCAACTGAATGTTCAGAGACTCCTTTTGACTTGTAGTAGGTTTTCAAGTTTCAAGAAAAACTTGAATTTGAAGACAGACAACATTGACTTTCTCTATGAATCAGACCAGTAACATCTTCATATCCTGGGTAATATGCAGTAATGTTTTTCATTTGCAGCTTTTGTTATGGCATCTTATTTCCTATAACCATTAACTGAGAAGAACACAAGAAAGAACAGGAAAAATAACTGCAAAGCTATCACTACAGTGACCAACTCCACATGATTTTAACTGCAGTGCTATAAATCAAGAATTGATCAAACTTTGACATGAAAAAAAGTGTTAAATGACTGTAGATGATGTTTTTATATTACTGCATGTAATATTTGAACATTTACATAACAAAGTTGCCTAAAGTGCATTATAAAAGCAGAATGCTTAATGGCTCAAATTCAGTGACTACTGAAAAGAGCATGAGCCACAAGTGCAGGGACTGTGTATCCATGTTATGAAAAACACAGCTATGATCAACTCTTTGGAGGGATTTTAAAAGAATTCAGAATAAAACAGATTCAGAAATAACTCAAGGAATCTACTCAAAAGAAACCCCAAACAAACAAAAAACAACAGCAAAAATCCACAACAAACAAACAAAACCCAAATCAAAACCAAACAAAAAACCTAAACAAAGCAGCACATTCAAAACTGTGATTGCTTATTTGGCCTATGAACTATGAACACTTGATACACCTGATTCCATCCACCTTGAAGAACTACACCACCCTGAAGTATTGTAACAGGTTGATGAATGAACAAGAGATTTGTTGCTAGACCAGGAATTCATTCTTTCACTATCCACCACACTTGGGCTCTAATTTGCTGGGCTCCGCCATGAGCTCCTGAGTAAGTTATTACTGAATCATACTTCAGCAGTGCTTGCTTGTTTTCTTTGCCTGAAGCAAATTACTGGTAAATGGCCACATACAAAATACTGATCCACTGACCACCAACCACAGACAATAATGAAAAGACTTCTTGAAAAAAAACTCTGTGCAGTCTCAGACATCTGAAAGACCATTTGAGGAGCAGAGAATGGTATTAAAGTATCAAAATCATAAGCAATATTCAGTTGTTAGTAAATGCACTCCCAGCTGACAGTACAAATATTAGCACTGTATTTCCTATTGAAGGAATCAAGTGCTTGAGAAATTAATTTGGTTTTATCTGAAACCAGTAGCAGAAGAGGTATTTGCATGACATTCTGATCAGCCTCAGTTACACCTGCTAAAGCTCCTGCATGGTTTTTGTTCTTCTTATGGTGTTCTCTGCAGTATTCAAACAGACCCGTTTCAAAATGGTCCACCAAAATATCTGATTATCTGATGCTTTTCCATGGTATTATGCAAACAGTTTAAAAAGTGTGCACTCACATAATCAACCCTTGGAAAACTAACAACATTCACTAATGACAGCAGAAATTTTGTTTGATTACACAGAATGTGGGGGTGCAGGAAATCCTTAGACTACACAACAGAAATTTAAATACTAATTAACAGAGTATATTTAAAAACTTTTCCCTTAAATGACAGCTACATATAGTATTAAAAAAAAACCTGAAAGCAAATACTAAGGACACAAATACAGCAAGTTGGAAAAGAATGATGGTTTCAACCACATATTCCAGAATCATGACAAGAAGGCACAGTATAGTTGTGATTTTGTGATTCAGCTGCACATTGTAACTGTTACATCCCAAAGCTTACTTGTACTTGTAAGTAAATGGCCAGTCTTCGCGAACGAAGAACCGGGGAAGGTCTTTACACCTTCCAGCCTGCGCATTGGATTTT
>JAWMRA010000146.1:4777795-4826955 GCA_035584735.1 Pseudotriccus pelzelni | reverse complement strand
TCCCTGGCCGGAATCGAACCCAGGCCTCAGCGGTGAAGGTCCTGCGATCTAACCACTAGGCCACCAGGGGCTCCCATTTGTACTTGTAGAGGATTCTGATTTAGCAGAGTCATAAAACCAAGTAAATTTCTGTTACCCAACAAACCCTCCACATCTGGAATATCTGCAAGAACCTGACAACTTACAGTTCCTGCAGCTAGGAATACTAATGCAAATAAAGCATGATTTTACGATCAGAATTTAAACTTAATTATCATTTGAAGAATTCGCATCCGTCTGCAACATACCCTGCACTTTTAAGAGATATTATGGCAAAAGGATTCCTTCCCTTACGTCGCAGTATGAGGGAGGAGCAATTCCTGTAACAGACTCTTATGCTTAATAAAAACAGAGGTTTTACATCATCTCCCTGCTATAAAACTATCATAAGTACATTATGGTATCACACATACTATAAGAGATTGTCATTGCATGGTTTTCAATTTAATAGAGACATAAGAAGTAAAATAAGAATGTACCTTTCATTTGGGTTCCAAAGGTAAGCGCCAATTTTGCAAACAGCTCTGGGTCTTCAAATTTGTCTTCTTCAGCTTTTACCCAAAAGCTGTTTTCTCCTATCTCTTGGGGCTCAATCTGAAAGGAAATAGCATCTTTAAAGTCAATAACTAGTGTTCTCAACACCAAGTTAAAACAAATGCCACTGAACTTTTGTGATAATGGGACTGAATGAAGTTTATCCACTTTCTGGGTGTGTTATCTTAATGATGCTTCCTACACAAACTCAATGGCATGAACTGCCCTCTAACCACAAATGGATTTTATTGTATTTCTCCCATTCAACAGGTTATCCAAGCAGGCCTGATAACATATTAGCATCTGGGTTTGCAAGTGTCTCAGCTTTCTCTGGATTACTTCACAGAGAATTCCCAAATTCTTCACCACTGCTATGCACCCCTGCCACTTGAGAACTGTAGGAGGAACATTCTTTCTTACACTGCCAGAGTATTAAATAGCTTATCTGTAAATGACCTGTCAATGTGGACCCTTCAGTGACTCAGTATTAAGCCTGTACTGGCCATATTAAAAGAACAAAAGGCTCTGAAATATACAAGCTGAAAGACAACTTTACTCTTCATGTCTGACTCAGAACTGCTATTTTGTTTTCAAAATATATTCCTCTAACAGCTTTTAACATATTATCAATTCTTGCTTATAAGTTTGTTTAAATGCCAAGTAATTTTCAAGGACTATTTAAGACGATATGCAGGAAAATCAGCAATACTATATTTGTCAGTCTCACTTCAATTCCACTGCAACACACTTGTCCTCCACCTTCTTTCACCGCTGCTTAACCACCACGTAACATATTTTTAAAAAAACTACCTTAATCCAACACTAATGGGGAAGATAGTTACATCAAAAGGGACTAAATTAAACACTAAGAATTTTATTCCTCAAATGATGGCTCCTTAAAAGTGATGAACAAATAGAGTTTCCACTTTCTCAGCAGGCAGGAGATCTCTGGCACTGTTCCCAGAGCTCTTAACCAAGCTTCCATCTGCAGTTACTTCCCATTGTCATATCCAGTGTTCAGATGGACACTTTATCAATTATTCCTATAAACTCACCAATGTAAATGATTACAATGAAATTTGCTGCAATTACCAATATGTCTTAGAAAATAAGCTTTTTAGTTTATATGTGTTTACTGGACAGCACCGTGAGTGTGTTTTAGAGTTACAAAACTCCTGCAATTATCTCTCTAATCAGCTATTACTTAGCAAGAACAACCAAGTTAAGAAAACATAAGTTATGTGTCTGCCAGAAATTCTTTTCTGCTTAAGTGAGAGGCCTAAATAAATGTATCTAATATAAATCAACCCTCTTTTACCTGAAACCCATTAGCCCTTGTACCCATGGCAACAGGCCCTGCTAAACAATTTGTCCCCAGTTTTCTTACAGGCTCCTTCAAGTACTGAAAGGCCACAATAAGATCCCCACAGATAGTGCAACAAGGCTACCCAAAACAGGCCATTTTTCCTCTAGAAACGTGATTAACCACATTAAGAGAGTGGAAGCTTATGGTGCCCAAACCTTTCCCTTGAGCAGTCCCACGGCTCCTCCCTGTGGTCACAGCCCTGCTCCAGCATATCACTGATTGAGAACAGCCAATAAGCATCGCAGACAGATAACCTACAAGTACCATTATACGCCTCATACCAGCATTCTCTGAACTTACAGCTACACTAAACATGATGAACTTAAAAGGTTTCTGCATGGAACAGCGTGCTGCTAGCTGTGTGTGAGAACTGCTTTAAAACAGTTTGGAGATATACAGATATATAGGGAGAGAGAGATACACAGCTTCATGCAAAGCTGCAATTTACGTTCACTGCACTTGATATAACGTATTGGAACTAAATTGGCTTCCTGGAATACTTGGTCAAACACCAAGTTCTGTCAGAATGAATCTCATTTAAGAATTCGTCCTAGTATACAGTTGTAACTATATCTGTTAAGTGAAGAGGGGGAGGAACATCAGCTTCACAGTTCTTGTCCTACCTTTGACCAGTTGATTCTCTTCATGGAGACTTCCAGCTGATACTTCTTCTTCTCCTTCATCCCGTGTGGTAACGCTGGTGTCACCGGAAAGGGAGCAAAGGGAATACCTCCAAGAGGTGGTGGCATCGGAGGCCCACCAAAAGGCGGCGGTGGAGGAGGGACTCCTCCCCCAGGGAGCGGAGGTGGTGGAGGTAGTCCTGCTCCACCGGGCAAAGGAGGAGGTGGTGGTACTGCTCCACCAGGCAGAGGAGGAGGTGGTGGAATTGCTGCTCCACCAGGCAGTGGAGGAGGAGGAGGAATTGCTGCTCCACCAGGCAGTGGAGGAGGAGGAGGAATTACTGCTCCACCAGGAAGGGGAGGAGGAGGAGGAATTGCTGATCCACCAGGAAGGGGGGGAGGAGGAGGAATTGCTGTTCCACCGGGCAGTGGAGGAGGAGGAGGAATTGATGCTCCACCGGGCAGCGGAGGAGGAGGCGGGATTGCTCCACCAGGCAGTGGAGGGGCTGGAGACAGTGGTGCGTTCTCATTTGGCAGGGTGGCAGGTAATGTTGGTCCTTCTGTCAGTTGACCTGTCAGGACTGGACCCTGGAATACAAAAGAGGAATTCTTTTCACTGGGGACAGGAGGAGCTTTCACACCAAGCTGAACCAGCTAGGGTGCCTTTTAGTCAGCTGCACCTCAAGGGAGTGAGAAATGCAACTGTTCTCCTATTTAAATGAGAAACAATAACAATAGATTGTACCGTGTACCATAAAACTGCCAAGTAAACTGAATAACCTACCATTTTTATCAAAACAAATTGTTTCAATTTTAAAGAAAATTTAATAGTAGCAGTAACATTTAAGTGAACAGAACAACATTTTATTTCTTACCAATGCACAAAACATTTATCCCACTTAGAAAACTCTGGCAAGTTGGGGCATCAGAGATGAGAACAACCATGCTGAATTTTAACAGCACTAATGTAGTGGTGAAGAATTTTCCACAGCAATCACTGGAGCAGCTATTGCAGTGCAAGAGATTACAAGGACATAGTTGTTCATAACTATCCTGACATCCTGTGGGGCTGGAGGATGTGCAACAACCCGTCCTGCTTGGTTTTAAATCTGTCTGCAGATGTTTCTTTGGTGATAGGAAGAAAGAGCAATTGCAATATCCATTCTTAATAAGTTGCAAAAGGAACAAGGAAGAGAAACAGCAGCATGTGAAAGCATTAGAGGTGAGTGAATCTAAAACAAGTGCCATCACTTATCGTATGGAGAGCATAACACCAGAGAAGAAGAAGGCTAGAAATGTTATTAATACCATTATTGTGAGTGAGCTGTAACATTTATACAATCTGAACTGTGTTAGAATCAATAAAACAGGATTAATAATTAATTAGACTAAAAAAATTTTTGACTTTGCATAAGGCATGTATTTCTTTGGCCCACAAACTAATATGCAAGCTACAATGCAACAATTGAAGGAAAACTCGTTAAAACAGATTGTCCAATTTCAGTGTAACGTTACCTTGTAGAAATTTCTAACAAACATGAGATTTGGTAAGAACCCAGTGGCAATAGGAACATCTGTCTCCACCTTACAACCCCAATAGGAAGTGAGATCACAGGCATTAAAGAAAAAAGGCAACAGGCAGACTTTGCCTAGTGAAGAACAGAAAAAAAGCCAAGCTGAAGCAAAAGCACCAAACCACAATATCTGTTAGTTCCTAAAGGGTATAAACAACAAGTCTAAAACCCAAAGCTGGTGTACAAAATAAAAAGAAAAAAGTTTTATATAAAAATATGAGTAAAAAATATACATAAGAACAAAAGGCTTTAAAAATACAGCCTTCTAAAACAAAAACTTACTGCAAAACATAAGGAAGTAGCACAAACAAATACTTGGAAGAAAAAAAAAATCAGGCTGGATTCAAAATTTTTATAGCCTAAGGAAATTTTTTTCCTCAATAAAGCAAGTACCTGTGACAGGTGTTGAATATATTGGTATTTGAAAAATGTTACCTCCATTAACTATCCTTAGTAACTTAAGCTGGCTGAAAAACAAATTAATACAAGTGTAACAGACATCCCAAACTCCACGGAGACAAGATACTCCAGGGTAATTTCAATTCCTTAAAGAAAAACAAAAAACCCCCAACTAACTCACCTGTGGAACGTAATTGAAACCATTTTATTACCTGGGTTCGTAGCTGTTTGATTTCTGTTTCAAGTTCTTTGATTTTCTCTTCTCGTTTCTGAAGCTCGGCTTGTGCCTCTTGTCGAGCTGTGAATTCTTCATCAAACTGTAACAATTAACCAGAAGTGTTTGTACATTTATGTCCACACTAAATACTGTTATTTCAGGAATTTTTTGAGCAATATCATAACTGGAGCAATAGATTCACTTCTAACTTTTGTTAGAAGTGTTTTTCTAGTATGTCCTCCTTTAGTACCACATCATTTCTTCCATCAATAATAAGTCAGTGACACAGAACCACTCAGATCCAGCTGCTCAATACCGGTTTTCCAGCCCTAACAGAACCTGGCAGACTTCTCAAATGCAACTTCAGTTTACACCTCATGCAGTGACCTTAAATTCATTACAAACGAAATCTGCAATTACCGTGTTCAAGAACATGTACTGCCTTTTGGCCTGCAAAAGTCTTGTAAGACCAGACCAACAAAAATCAAAACTTGGAATGCTTTTCATACATAACACCACTGTACATGAACTTCAGTATTATTGCTCCTAACACAGTTGAGCACTTTATAACCTTAGACATGATCAAATGAGATTAACAAACAATCCATCAACATAATCTAGAAAACAACAATTAAAGTAATTTGAGAAAACATGTTGTGTCAAAATATTTTCAACACAAACACCAATGCTGATAAAGCAGAAGGACTTGTCAATTTATTTAAAAATATCCCCAAAAAACATTTATTACAAGAGATATACTGAGCTGCAATTCTTCCTACAGAAATAATTTTATATGTCTCTCCTGCATTTACTAATAAATCTAAACTGCCCATGACTGAAATGAGACTTAATTATCAAGTTCCTAACAAAATAGAACTGGACCAGAAGATTAAAACTGTTAGAAAAACAGTTTCTTAAAGGAACTATAAGATGCTTAAATGTGGATAATAAGGGAATAAATTACTGTCCCTCATAAAATAATAATAATTTACCATGTGCATTTTAAGAAAATAATGCAGTATTTCAAAGTTAGCATCTCTGTGCCAAAGGGGTCAACGCTTTTTCATGACACTTTAATGACATTTAATGACACTACTTTTCAGTAAATATCTTCACGTTCTAAAACAAAGCTGGATAAAGAGTTATAAACATTTTCCCCTCAATATGTTTTTTAAAAACATATACCTGCACTTGAGGTATTTAATTATGACTAAGTATTTAAGGACAAAAGAGCAACAAGCAGAATTTTTCCATCAGGTATCTACAGCAGAGGAAAACAACTGAAAATATGTACAGATAATACTATTCAGCTGCTTTTGATTTCAGACTCCACTGAATCTAAGCCTAGTAGACACACGCACACATACAGAAAAACCAAAAACCCACTGAGCTTTCAACATGAAAGCATATCCTGCCTCTGAGACACCCTATTTCCCAGTTCTCTCTGTGAAATAAGCCTACTCTGTTCCTGTCAGGCTTCTGTTCCACACCTTAAAGGGAGCAAGGAGTGGGACTTACCTTTCTGGAAAATTCTGCTGCTTTCTTTTCACTCTCTTCTACTTTAGCTTTGTCCACACACGCATCTAGGATTCAAATAAAACACCACACAGAAGTCACATAAAACCTATCATAGCTCTGAGGTGCCTCCCAAACGTAATGACCCTCTGAGCCCACAACACAAAACCAGACAAATTTTCTTTTCACACTCTCATTTCATTAAAGGCTGCAGCATTTAACCTGGCCTTCTCCACAAGTGCACCTGCAGCTTACATGAAAATTTCCAGACAAATGAAAAAAATTCACAGTCAAGGAAAGTCTAGACAGAAGGACACAAAGAAAGACATGCACTTGGGTAGAACAAGGTAAAATTGCTTAAAGTATACAAACCAACAAGATGTGTAAAATTCACGTCCAACCTTCCTCGATATTTAAAATCTGGGTCCATGCCACTGCAGTGCAACACTATCTGGGACACACATTCTTCTATGATCTTGTAATACTGAGGTCTAAACCAGGAAACATTTTAGAAGACAATGAGAACATGAACAAGCATTTATTGAAGGGGGGGCAACTGTAACTCCTAATAGATGAATTATACAATTATCAGTAAAAGTATCAGGTTAAAAGTCTTATTTGTACTCTTATTTGCAAAGTTATTACATGTGATACTTTGACCCTGCAAAGACACTTAGATGCACATAAGAGATGTTTACATTAAAAAGAAAAGATACAAGGCACTGTGGAAGTATTTTCAATTATTGGTTATACAACTCAATGTCAAGTTCCTTGAAGTCATGAAGGTAAGAAACAAAGAAAGAAATAGTGCTCAATAAGTTAAGAGATTCTTGGGATGTGGGTTTTAGACTAAGGTTAAAGCCTTAGAAATCGGCATTATTATATTTAATAAGATCTTTCCAATACTAAAATTGAGCAGAGAGACAAAGAACACACCAGTCTCAGAGTGATATTTCAGGCACAATTATGAGCTGCTCAGTTTACCAGCGTCTTGACTTCTATTCTTGTCCCTATTCACTCCAAAAAATCCAACCCGAGAGCTGGCACTTACCTGATATAGTAATCATTCCTGATGAGAAGGAAGTGTTGGAGAATTGACAAGAAGTAATTTTCAGAAGAAGTATCTCTCACCAAGTTATACAGCAGATGAAATACTTCACTCACATCGGTGCAAACATCATTAAGAAAATAAAACAACCAAACAAAATACAAAAGAAAACCACAACACAACAAGACACCCACCCTACTCAAACACAGCTCCCTGGACATTTTCCATATTGTTTAAGCAAAACCTTTCCACACTCTGAGCTACTATCTTTATCAGTAAATATTATTTTTCCATTAAGATTTTCCCTAGAAACTCTGTCCCCTGTTTAACAATTAGGATGTTTCATTACCAGTCAGAACAATCATACCATATACTAAGTGTCCTAGAATCCCATAAAAATATTTCACACCAAGTTTCATTTCCATTCTGAAGTGAGCCAGGCTATTGGCAAACATACACTAGTCAATCATTTTGATTTCTTAAAGATTACCATTCCCTGTTGTGCAAAGCAACAGCATTACATGGGATTTTATCCTCTTCTGTATATTGCAAGCAGCCATTCTGAACTTAGGGAACTTTAACATTACTGTTCCTTCACAGCTAGAGAAGGCACACACATGAAATGTTTCAGAACCTCCTAGAAATTTTGTTCCAAGCTAGTTATCAAAACTCATTTTTCTCTAAAGTTATGCTCTTCCACAAGTGTAATTTTATATCTTGATGTATTATGAGACAGCGTTTAGCCTAACAAATGTTATTTATGAAAAATTAATTCAATTCCAAATAACTTAGGTTTCACATGCAAATTGAAGCACTAATTTTCTAAATATTTTCTGAATATTTTTTAACAAAAAAAAAACTGGAAAGAAAATCTGCTTGACAAAGTCCCTGTGACAGATAAACAACTGCTACAAATAAACCACATGTAGAGCGCTATAACTTACATTTAATATAGTTCTTAAATGATGCAACAAGTTCTAACACCATTTCCATAAAGGATATTCCATTTCAGCTTTGATATCACTGAGACGGTGCGACAGTTCAAAGTGGTCTTCATCTTTGTTCTCATCAAACACTCTCAGCTGAATATCAAGCTCATCATTTTCCTTATCTTTCAAGGCCTGTTTTTCAAGGCAAAGTATATCTTAATTTTTCCTTTTTTAAAGCAAAAACAACCCCCCCCTTGAAGGATTGTATCATGGCAAAATATAAGACATTAACCTTTGGAACAGGAATGAGCTGTAACTAAGTGCTGGTGAGTTTTTTTATTAGAATGATACAGCTGAGAAAAACTAAAGGCAAAATACCAGCAAATACAGCAGGTCTGCGCTGCAGAACAAACAAGAAGCCTTCTAATTGAATCAAGTTCTCTTAATGGGAAAGAGTCATCAGTTTCTGCTTGTTAATGTCAGAGTTTCTTAGAAACACAGTATAAGGATATTTTCAAGCATTAAAGTGAACTTAAGAAGTCTACAGCAGTGTAAAGAAGATATTTTTACAATTTCTGTTTTTAAGCATTTATTGATTCTCTAAACTACCTTTCAATAGATTAAAAACCCAAACAACCAACCTAAGTAGTTCTTCAGGATTTCACATATTCTACAGCAAAAGAGCCAGTAGATCACATTAATGTATCTGCATAATATAATACCTAAGTACATACCCTAAGAAAACATAACATCACACTTTCAAGGCTGAATGTGCTAAAAACTGAAGGGTTTTGTTCCTGAAAAATGTTCCTGACAAAACTTCATATCTTAAAAGTCACAGCAGTATAAATTCTGTTTCAGATAAATATAAGCAGGTACTCTTCAATTTCTCTCATCTGATAAGTGTCCTAATTATACATATTTTTTATGTAAGCACCAGAATGATTTCTTGGTTAAGAGATACAAATCTATACTTAAGTCACAAATATTCACATGTCTGTGCAGCTGCATAAAGACATGCAGACTCAAAGAAAACAAAGGTGTCAAGTTGATTTTTCCTTAAAAACTCCCAATGTATTTTCAGCAGCAGCAAACCAGATTTCACAGAAAACAACAGGAACAGAATATACAAAGAAAGTTAATCCAAGATTGGTTCCACAGCCAGACTCATATTTATTGCATGTGCTTTGAGTACATTATGCTAGATTTGACTACCCTAATTTAATTTCTAATATATTGACTTGTTTCAAGCTACTATTCTGGTTCACACAGCTGAATCTGTAACTATGCAGATTGAAAGCAAATTTGGGTTCAAAGTCCGACCTTCCCCATTCCAGTCCTTCACATCATCTGCTGTCCTGAGTAAAACAGTTTGGTTATCTTGAACGTTCCCAGTGGACTGTGATCAATTCCTATATACAAATAACTTACAGGTAATATTTTCTTCAGGCCACAACGTAAAAACTCATTTCTCAAGTGTATCCTGAAATCCAGATCGTCTGGAGACGTAACAAGGGCATTGATGAGCTGCATACAAGCTATCTGTTATGAGAAATAAAGGCAGAAAGCTTTAGTAAGTATAAAATGAAAATCAATACTGTATTTCACTACTTAAATTTAATTAGAAAAGCAAATACCAAGAAATGGATATTATTTATCATGTGGTGCACATGCAACGCTTGGGTTCATTTTAGCAACGTCAAATTCTGCTCTGTTTCCTTACGCTATGACAGAATCATATCATATGAAGGATCATCACAGAGTTCTGTCAGAGAATTGCTTGTGTTGGAAGGGACCTCAAAGATCATCTCATTCCAACCTCCTTGCCGCAGGCAGGGATGCCTTCCACTAGACCAGGTTGCTCCAAGCCCCATCCAGCCTGGCCTTGAGCATCTCCAGGGATGGGACAGCCACACTTTCTCTGTGCAACCTCTGCCAGCGCCTCACCACCCTCAGCAGAAAGAATTTCTTCCCAATATCTAATCTAAATCATACTAGTTATTCCCAAACTACAGTTGCACATCCCAGCTCCTTCTCTGTCTCCTCAGTATTCACCAGTTTGAAAAGTAACTGTTTCTACAGGAACTAAAACCTTTAAAGAAAACAACAGAACCACCCAAAAAAGACCCATACCCAAAATAAGTCACATCACCAGGTATGCATGGTTTTTTCTTGCACCCCACTTGTGCAAAACGCCTGAAGTCTCAGGATAGTGGCTAATGCTTTTATTGAACAGCTGTGCACTTCAACTGATTTACTTGAACACAGGTAGACAATAGCATAATGCCAAATGTGCTGATCCACATAAAAAGGCTAAAATGGGACTCCAGGGGAATACCAAGTTTGGTAAAATATGTTAACTGCAAATATAAGTAGCATTAGAGTAGGACCAAAAAAAAAATAAAAAAAATCAATAACTGTAGTGGAGAAAAGTCAGATAAAAAGCACCCTTCCTCATTTAATTACATTCACTATTTAGTTTTAATGGAACACCTTATGGAGTCTCAAATTTCTATTAAAACACCCTTTCAAAGGCAATCCCTTTATATAGCTGCATCTTCAGATAATGCAGTATCATCATGCTTGCTTGAATGATTCTTGTTATTTTACTACTATGACATGACTTAACAAGCCAAAGTACATGTCCAATCTGAAATTAATAGAGAGAAGAGGTGCCATCTGCTATGATTGCTTCTGCCAGGAGAGACTCTGGCTTAATGGCTTGTGCTAATACATTACAAGTAAAGAACGATTTTGTCAGAAACAAGTTAATGAGTCTTGCAATTGTACCTTTACTGAGGTATCAGTTAGGTTTTGGGAGGGGGAGGTTGGCAGGAATGGTGCGTTGTTGTTTTTGTTCAGTTTAAATCAACAAGGTCATAAAGTAGGAAACAACTTCAGAATAAATTCTTTCGTGATAGGCTATTAAGATTAGAATGTCATTTACAGAAACTTATTGAACATCATTAGTTCATCAGCTCTGAAAAAGAACTACTGATTGTAAACATAAGCATTAAGACAAGTGAAGCTGACATGCATTTGATCCAATCCTGCAAAAAGGCATCCCTTCCATGCAGGGTACCTGCCCTGCCTGCACTGTACTTTTCCCTATTTTTCAGCCACGGTAGCGGAAATACAAATTTTAGCAACACAAAATGTATATAACTACTGTATTATGAGAAGGACATAAGTCAAAGCCAACCTTTAATAGGATATTCAGCCACATGGTCTCTATGCTTGCATTTTAAGAGCAACCCAAACTCTGGCTATTCGGGTGCTCACAGAGAATAAAAACCTCAATCCGCTGACACATAACCAACAGTGAACGAGATGTAGGCCATGATTTAGTAAAGATCACTGGCACGGAATGTTTATTTCATGATTTTATAAAAAAACCTTTAAAAACTCTCTAGATTGCCCTTAGAGGTGCAATAGTGGCTGATGGAGGGCACACGCTGAACACACAGCAAGGAATGCAGAGTTCTTGTTGACAAGAGGACCATTGATATCCTGCTGCACAACACTCATCTCAAAAGCTATCCTACCAAAAACGGGCACACCCAATTCCAGAGCTGCCATAAGTAGCATGTATCTGAGTATTTCAAAGGCACACATATACTGCTGCCAAAAGTCCCAGCACTACTAACAGATTTATTACCTTAACATTACATCTGGCATCCAAGAACAGGAGTATCATTAATTGTTGTCTTTTTCTAAGATCAAGACTTTAGGGACAAGGAAGTGAATTCTTTGGCTTCACACCATTAGCAATTATAAAATCTAATACCAGTATGCCATTTGCACGTATTTCTCCTCTTTTACTGCACACTAGAGTAACAGCACTATCCTGCTGGTAACTACTTTAAAGATCAAGTAATATACAGAGTTCTAACAGTTTAGATGATTTTTTAAGTGTTAGTAAGCACACAGAAAAGTAAACTCACCTGCAGCTGTATGAATTCATGGTTCTCCAGTCCTTCAACTATCTGAGAAAAACGTTCTTCCCTATTGTTCCTTTCAGCAGCAGTTGTTATAGCAGATAAAAGCTTGTCCAGACTAAAAGAAAGATGAACAGTCAAAAAGCACAGCACAGCCAGCTTTCTCATTTTGAACACACTCACTATTTCTACAACTCAAGTGCACTGACAGAGTTTGAATACATTTATCTACATAAAGTTGAAAACAAAACAAGAGCCAAGTGTTAAAAATATCTACAAGATGAATATTGAATTAAGAAAAAAAAGCAATTAAATCTCTAAATTATTGTGACATTCAGCTAAGAAACAACCAACGAGGGGGAAAAAAATTACTACCTTTGCAAGACGACTCACTAGATACCAGCTGACATGTTTAACAGTCCAAAATTCTAATAAATTGTCTTTTCAGAAATCAAAGTGGTTTAATCTATTTACTGAATAGAAGACATGGAATTTGTCCATTTTAACCTTCAGTGAAGAAGGTTCACTGATGAATTTAAAAGATTATACTGATTATAACTGATTATATTTGTTTCAAAAAACTCATGGGCCAGTGCTAAACAACTCCATAACTTGAACTGTTCCAAACTGCAGCTGTAAATATAAACTTCTTGTCCCTGTGATAAACAGGTGATATTTTATTAAAAAAAATTATTTCCATATTATTCTTCTAAACTAATTAAACATCTTAAGATGTGGTGCCATTTTCCAACATATTAAGTTCCTCTCCCCTCCTCAAAGGAGATATCCCAGTCTCAATCCTCTCTACACTAATAAGCTCAGTAGTGCCTCATGCATATCATTCTCAAGTGTCTTTAAGTCTGGCAGCTATCCTTGTGATGATTAAAGTTCACAATTGCTGATCATTCTCAGAGAAATATAAAATAACTTATATTTATGAATAGTTATGGCTCATTACGTCTTCTCTTCAGTAAGCAACCCTAGTCCTTTCAAACCTTCCACTTCAGCCACGGTTTGTAGGTCTCTGCTCATTTGCTTTTGTCTGATCTAATCTTGGATTAAAGCACCAGAACAGGTGAAAGTCTCTTTTCATTTAAATTACATTAATAACGACTTAATAGGTTACATTTGTTTCACTGACAAGTTTTCTCACCTGTGTCCAAACTGACAACTCGGGAGCATTCCAAAAAAAAAAAAAAAAAAAGCTTTAATATTTTACTTACATGTTTTCCTCTCCAACAATGCAGATGGCAGAAAGTATTTTCACTGTTTCAGTCATCATGTGTGGTTGCTTTGGATCAATTGCTCTTGATAACAGCAAGAGACCTCTCTGATCTCCTATAATCCTTTGCAAACCGTACTTAAAGAAACAGAAAGCTTACAGTGAAAAAGATGGCATTTGCCTTGGATACTCATCGTCATCTTTGGGCTTCTGATCCTTAGAAATTCTCTCAAACCCTCCCTCCCACATTAAGTTTGGCAACACTCCACTAAAACCTCCTGCTTATCACTGCTTGGGGACACAGGTCAGTCTCCCCAGTCTTACATTTGAGGCTCTCTCCTGAGAGAGAGAAAGTCAGCTCCTCAGGAAGACACTGTTATCTTATAAAATCAGGTATCCACCAAAAGAAAAATTAGGAGTTTTTTTCTATCTATATCTGAAACATCTCAACAGTGCGTAAAACTTATTCATTATTCCCACTTCATTAGACAGGCTATCCTGTGAGATTTTTTTTAAACTGAGTAAAAGTAGTTAAAAGTAATTTTTATGCAGTTTCATTTGTTGTGGAAAATAAATAAATACAAGACTTCAGCTTTTGCTATGCATAAATCAAAATTACAAGTCTAACACATCAACTTCTAGGAT
This sequence comes from Pseudotriccus pelzelni, assembly GCA_035584735.1. NCBI lineage: Eukaryota > Metazoa > Chordata > Aves > Passeriformes > Tyrannidae > Pseudotriccus > Pseudotriccus pelzelni. Next base: position 4,812,909 of record JAWMRA010000146.1, on the reverse strand, counting down.
CAGTACTTACACTTTGTGAACATGAGTAACCCATGTTAGAAAAAAATTACATATTTGTTAGATAACCTAATCCTTTAACCACTGCCTACCAACTTAAAAACTGCAGCTAAATAGATATTAAATCACACTTAATTTAAAAATCAGGTGATAAGTACACTATGTTAACAATCATGCATTAAAATCTGAATTTAGAAATATTTTTCTTTCAATTTCCTAGCAAGTAATTTCCAAATACAATTACCTTAAATTTATACTATCATCCTCTGTCAAATATCTTACTTCCAAAAATCAATAGTATTTAACAAAAATAAGAAAAAAATGCATGTTCAAAAAGGATCATTGAAAAGATTCTCAACAGAAGTTGCACTAAGTTTTAAGACCTGCATTTCCAAAGAGTTAACTAACACTAGACAGACAAACTTTCCTTCCTTCTCCAAGATTCAACATGATGCATAGATCTTGAACTCATCAAAAAACAATCATTTGAATTTAAAATACTACTTACTTTATTGTTCATAAATGCTCTGAGGCACTGGATAAGTTTATGTTGATTCTTCTTATCAATACTTTCTTGCCTTGAAAGGAATGAGGAAAACAACATAAGTAACATCTTCACAACCTCCCCACACCTCCCTTCAGATGGTCCAAGTCCTTACTGTTTCTTGTCCAGAAGCTTTTCCAATGCATCCAACAGAAGCCCAAGACCTTCATGTCCAAAATTGTTAACCCAACTAGAAAAAAAAAAGGAAAAGAAATGCTTTTAAATATTTCTTAATCAAATGTAAATCTTGTAAAGGTGTGTCTCCATTACTGCCTGTACATCCCTTCATAGGCCCTGCTTTCAGTCTGACTTGCCAGAAGACTCGATCAACCATCAAGACAAACACTCAGTTCCAACAACTACAAGTTGTTGAGAACCACTGTGAGAGGTGAGGAGATATTGCAGACAGTTGCAAACATTTCACTCATCCTTTTGCAGTGTGCTGAGAACACTGCTCTCATGTCACCAAGCGTTTGCATAATTGCTCTGGTTTCAAAAAAAAACAAAACAACAAACCCCACAACTCTTTCTTGTTTAGCAAAAACACGCATGATGAAAACCAGTGCAGGAATTGCTACTCACCTGACTGGATTGCTGGTTAGAGACACTCTCAAAGACTCCAGGCAATTAAGAAGTTTTTCATCTGAAATTCCAGATCGCAGCTCATGGATATATTCTTGTGAGGACAGTGTGCATTCGTGCTTGCTGTTTTTCAGTCCACCCTATCACAGGAAGCAGAATGCTGCTTAGTGTTCTATTCATCATAGTAGTGTTTAGATGATAAAACACAAGACTAATATTTCCACATGAATTTTTAAATCACACTACAAGTATTAAAGACACCTGACTTGACTTGGATTTGTCATCAATGTTTAATACTTTTGGGTTTGCATCACAACGGTAAGTATTTTTCTGGAAGCTTTTTCACTTTTGAGTAAAAGTGCATGCACCACAAATCAAATATAAACATTTAATTCCATCATTCAACTGTATTAACATGTTAAAGAAGTGTGCAGCAGTTAAATATCTACTTCACAAAACTGTATTAGAAACAATCAAACAGAGACACACAAAAAACCCCACAGTTCATGCAATTGCATGACTCAATTTCTTGCTGTACCATAATTCCATGTTTGGCCCCTAACAGAGATCTCCAGAGGATCTTGTTTGCTACAAAAGAATCATATGGGAGATTTGACAGAGAGCTCATCTCCCTGCTGAACTGCTACTACAGAAGAGTAACTACTTACAAGGTATTTCAGTATTAAAATAACTGGTTATCAGTTTTTAGAGCTGTCACATTCAAAACCATGAACAATACACAACATATTTTACCAAAGGGTGTAACTAATCTTTTGTACAGCTCTGACAAGTTGAAGTGGGCTTTTCTCAGAAGAGTGGTTGTGATTCATATGCAGTTCCTAAAGCTCCTTAGCTCTGAAGGGTCTGTTGAAGAGAACCTGATAAGGATGTCATGGGTGTAAAAGCAATATGAGACATGGCTGACCTAGAACAGGATTTATATGTACTTGGTTTTAACTGTATCAGGGACTCCCACTACTAATATACTAATTGTCTCTCTTTCACAAAACTCCACTTCTTATGAAAGTTCTGGTTTGCTGTAATAAAATGCTTACCATTCATTTTCCAAAAGTGACACTAAGTATGGCTGATGACAAAAAGACTTGTCTAAATTTAAGTTAATGACTTGGACCTACATATTTCTGTTATGTGCATTGAATTTAAGATCACAACAGACTTTCAGATTCAGAACAAAATCATGACAGACTGTGAATGTATCGAGACAGCAGCATCCTCTGGACTGTGTCAACCTGGAAGATATTTCTTGCTGACAGGCACAGCACCTTTAGCTGGATGTGTCAGCTATACATCAAAGGACCAAGTAGGATATAAAGGAGGTACAATCAGTCACCATCAACATCCTAAACCAAGACATGGTCTTCCACAGAAAGACAAAGAAACAAATGGGTGGGGATTATCTTTACAAGAGGAGGGACTGACTGAAAATCAGGTAAATATATTAAATAATCATCATAGTTCAGAAAAACTATCATTCTGAAAGACCAGAATGTAAAGAACTAGAAAACAGGAAGAGCTTTATGCTGCTCATTGAATGGATGGAAGGCAGAAGAGATTTTATGTGTAACTAATGTACAGCATCTTCACTGGACACAATTTTTGTCCTTTTGGCCATTTTCCAAACTGTAAAAGAAGTACTGCTGTAAGGCACAAAATGTGTAGAGAGAAGAGATAATGGCAACTTCAATCAAGCTAGACCCTAAAAAGCACTCTAGAATGCAAGAATCCAAGACAGAATGGATTTTTCAAAGAGATTATTTCCTGTCATCACTGCTCTTCCACTGCAGTGCTTTGGATCCCCACGGAAAACTCAACTAAGTTAAAGCTCCAAAGTTCGCATGAACAGGCAAACCTCTTCTCTGCAGTTGTCACTACAACCCAACAGCATCAACATCCCAAAATTCTTTTCCATAACCACAGTAAATCTGTAAATCTTCAGGAAAACAGCTACATATTCTGGCAGATCAAAGAACTCCTGAAGGTTGACTCCTGTGAAAACACACCCTGTGAAGGAGTACACCAGCTGCAAGCATTCTTGAAGCATAAGATGCAGAAATCATACCTTAAGCACAGCACTTGTTATGTTACTATTTAGCAAGTTATTTGTACAAAACATTTTAATGCACTTCTAATGCAGAACTATTCTTGATCTTCATCAGGCCCTGATCAGGTACTAATCAGTACCCATTCTGCAAATATCAGCTTGCTTTATAAAATAATCTGTTCACAAAACAGCTGTCCTGGCTAATTCATATCACAAGGAAATTACACGGCAGCAGGGATTATTTCAAACTGGTTTTAACACACTGAACTGGAAAATTCATAATTTGTCCCCTCAAAAATCAAATACCTTTAAATACGCAAGCACAAGGAAGGTATTTTCCTCTATCAGGGGAAGAACCAGTACTGTGTACAGGACTGCAAAGTACTGGTGAACACAAACAAAAAGTCTGCTTAAAGACTCTGAATAAAACAAAGCCAACACAAAGTTCTCTGTCCTGTACACTATATTTTATATATTTAACTAAATCTGAGATGATGATTAGACAATTTTACTTCATAAGCTATTCTCTATTGTTTTTACTACAGAATATAACTACTGAATATGACCTTAGTAGAAAGCCTTGCAGTACCTGAAAGGCCTGTTTTGGCTGAAATAAAAAATAACATCCATCTGTAACTAAAAAGAACATCTTTGCTTTCAGCCCCTATTTTAAATGTATATGTAATTATGTCCCCAAAATTCCTTTTTTCCAGGAAACAAATGAATTCCCAAATACTTGTTTCTAATATTTTCAATTCAATCATGACAACATAAAATGTAGATGAGTTCTTAACAAGTGAAAATATATGCTGTCAATGATTTCATCTTATGCTTATTCATTGATCTTCTGAATCCTCTAAATTCATCTTATTCTCACACTGATACGCAGTAGCTGGCATTTCCAAGATCAACTATGAAAAATAACAATTAGGACATAGAAAAATTCCATGTCTAAATAGAAGGAAGTAAGCCAAATACTATCAATTTAAAGCTTCAAGTGCCTGCCTTCAATAAAAAGCAAGACAAGCCTGAATTATAATCGTTGCTCAGAATGAAGAGATGAGCTCAGTGAGTCTGAATTATTTGGAAATAAGACTCCTGAAAACGTAAAAGCAGGTCCCTCAAAAGTGCAAGCAATGATCTTATACTGGTAACAAACATCACTGAGGTGGTTGATAATTAAAACAAGGATTCAGTTATGCCTGCTGAACTTCTAAATCCCACATTGAAGTTCAAAATATTCCAGCCTAATCTTAAAAAATGAAAGTTGATTCACAAGTTAAAACAAAACCATCATGTTCGTACTCACCGGAACTTTACTTCCGACTATCTGCATGCAGTGGTCAGCCAAGAGAGGTTATTGTGTGAAAAAGATAATAATAATACATAAATAAACACAGCAAAGTACTTAGTAGGACGAAGTATCACACACATTTTTTCAGTGTTTAACCATTAGTAGTAGTTACATTCTTTTATTGCTTTATCAAACTGTCTAAGAGTTAGAGCTTCTCAACAGGAAAACAGTAGTTCTACTGTAGGAGAAACCATTTCAAATTCTTACATTCCACTGCTGAATCATCAGTATTTGACACATTTACCAACAGATAACTAAATACCTGCCTTGACAGCTACATCTTGAAAGATTAAGTATGCCATTTGGTTAAAATTATCAGTTCAGAAATTATATCTATGACACTGAGAAAACTACAGAACACACTAATGGCACACTCACTTCCTTGGATGTATAACAACTTCATATATTATGCAGCTTTTGATCTATTTAGATGATGTCACCACTGAATTTAATTAAGTTTTCATAATCAAAAACATAGCCTACAGTTATAACTCTAACCTGCATTTCAGAAAACCTCGTATGGCATTTTTATTCAACTGCTCAGTATGGATGCTTTTAATTACATGGATAATTAAACAGTGGTTTTCAGAATGCCGTCTTCTCTTTTTACCACGGAACAGGATCTCTGCATATTCCTGAACAACAAGTTGACTTTCCACAGAGTTAATTGCAGCACATCTGTGCCCTGTTCTCTCACTTCGCACCCATGGCCGTGTTCCTGGGAACACCAGGACTATGGACTTCTGCTCAATTATCATCGGCCTTTCCTCGTCAGCTGTTTGCTGCAATCCGATGGCAGCAAACCCTTTACTGAATAACCACTTCTGTCTGATTAAGACCCTGATTTTTTTCTGAGATTAGAATTTGACTGTATCTATTCGGCCTCTACCTGCCTCATTTTCTACTCTTATCTCTTCTATTATTACTTTAGGAAGTCTTTCAGAAGCAGAAGTCCCTGCAAGGCTTTCACAATCACCTTTTCTCTCCTCTTCCTGACAAAGCTTCCTCTACAAGTACAAGATGAACTGTCATCACCAGACAATCTCTTTTCCTAATTTACTACCTTCTCCTCTCACCAATGTTCAACTATCCAACATGGAATGAAGTATCACCAAGTTCAGCTCTGAAACAGAATTTCATTCCTTCACCAGTGTAATTTCCCTGGTCAACAACCTTCCTCTTTGAGCAAGAGAAGGAATCAGAAAATCACTTCACATGAGAGCATCCAGCTAATCAGCTTCTACCTGTCCTCCACCCCCAAGGAAAAGGAAAGCTTTCTTCATCCTTGAAACCCAAGTTTCCTTTCTCACTCAGAACTCTGAAGACAGAAGTGTTTCAGAATAGCATGGTCAACATGCTGCAGGTGGCACACAGGCAGAGGAAAACAAGCACCAAATTCCAAAATAACTTGGTCAAGACAACAACAGAAATGAAAGTGATACTTTCACATAAGTTGAGAGAACTCAAAAGCCTAATTAAAACAAACATGAAATGAACCACAAGAAAAGCTACATCAACTGTTAAGTGTGTTTTGTGAGCTCTAAGCGGAAGAAAAAGTCCAAGTATTTTCAGTGTAAAAAAGGAATATCTGTGACCAAAGAAAAAGGTAGAGATTTTAAGACATTTTAAGATCACTTTGAATGCAACCAGCATTTTCATGGAAGACAATCCTGAAGAAAAGAAAGTTTGACAGTTCATGATGCAATAAAGATCATAGTTTCACTAAACAGAAGATGAATTCAAAAGTGAAAATGAGTTTTGCTCTATTTTAAGAGCCAAATCATCACTTTTAAATTAAGGCCTATATTTCTCTTTTTTTTAATCAATTAAGGTGCTAGTTATTTGAAAATTAAACTGGGGTAACATGCTACAGAAAGGTAGTTTATATTTCTGCACAATTCCATTCAAATGCTGTGATTCAATTGCAGAAGGGACACACTGAAGCACACAGACTTCAATACGAGACATTTTTCCATCAGGAAAAACATTTTGCATATGTGTAAAACATCCATACTGGTGCTGATTTAAGCTCAAAGTGCACATTCACATACAAGGACCTTTTAGAATTACTTTTTTTTCAATTGTTAGTACATTTTGACAAACATATTCCCAGTTCTGTTAAGTTTCCCATGCTGCAGCACATATGGTGGCAGGAATGCAATCTGTTAAAAGTTCCAGCAGTTAGCCATGCAATGGGAGCCATGCTTTCCTTACTCAGCTACAAAATTAGGATACATTTCAACATCAGTATACACAAGAGAGATCATCATTGTTCAACTACTTGTTGGAAAGAACTGGAAGTACTTTCACTTCTACTTTGTGCTTTCCCTTTCTACTGCTTCAATAAAAGATTTTTACTTACCAAGAAAAAGTTACCATTGATCACCAAGCGAAGTCAAAAACCTTACAAAGCATAATTAGTAGGCAAAGTACATTAAGAAGCAAGTTCATACCATTCACTACATAAACTTGAATAATTCTCCAATAACTCCTACATTTAGTCAGACCATGCTTTCAGCATGGGATTCCTTCCAGCACAGACTAAAGGACTGTGGATTTTCTTTAAGATGAACTCAAGCAGGAACATCACTCCTCTCAGAAACTAAATCACCATTTTCATTACCATTTCATCACCATTATAATGCAAGATTTTCCTCTCTGAAGTTTATGTTTCATGCAAGGCATTTGCATAATAATTTAATGTCATTGTAGTCTTAATTTTTTGAAATTTAACTCTGCAGAGCTGATTTTCGAAACTAAAAAGAGACAAGTCAGCTGTACTGCTTGCAGTGCATTCATTAGATTCATTAGGCAGACAACAACATAATCTTATTTGCCAGTTTATTTCCCTACAAATCAGATTGTTTAATACTGTCTGTATTCAGCACTCAGACTCAGCTCCGCAGAAGGGCTGCCACTACATGTTTGAACAATTACTCCACAAGTGGTCTTCATTACCAATAAGCTTTCATTGCACACAGCAACTTAAGTATGACAGAATGAATCTGAGTCTCATCTTTCTCATTTCCAAAAAAAAAAATCACATGCATTACCTAATTTTATTGAAGAACTACACTGATAGCAAATTTTGCCACTTGAAGCACATTAGTGCCCTTTGGAAACACAGAGCTACCCCCCAGCACCACTTCTCCCCAACCCTTCAGTTCATTCAGCTCCTTCGAATACCACTAAGAACTTCCTTAAAATTCTTTATACAACAAAAAAGGGCACAAATCAGGACAAAACCTCTTCTAAGAAATTACAACATCCAACATTCACAAGTTTTTGTGGCATATTCTCCTTCTACATGATAAGAACTATATATGCAAAGAAAGCACTACTGTTATATTTTATAACCAATTAGTACTAATAGTCCAAGTGCAGGAAATAAATAGTAGCTCTTCACTATTTCAAATTCTATTTCTCCACCCTAAAAAATGTTGGGGCATCCAGTCATTTCCTTAAAATTCTGGCACCTCAAAAAAGATAGAAATCAAAAAGTCCACATGAAGAATCAACCAACAAAGGGTTAATCATTCAATTAAAGAACAGAAAATAACCAACACAAATGAAAGGTCCAAATCTATTTTTCCTATTCAAAATATAATTTGAAACTCATTTTAAGACCACCTTTACACTAAAGGATTCCACTATGTACGTCACTGCTGAAACCATGAAGTCATGCTACCTCTTCCAAAAACTTTTAGTACTAAAATTCCTAAGAAGAATTCCACAGACATATGCTCAGCTTTCATCCATGACTCTACATCACTCGACTTGCAATTTCCTGAATATTACAGGAAAGGATCAAGTTTTTACATTGCCCAGCAACTGAAATACAAATTAACCCTTCAGATGCAGCTGCAAGCACTTCGAAGTATATTAGTAAGTACAGGTTTACTTATTTGTTCCTACCACTCTTAGACAAATCCAGACCAAAAAAAAATTTAAAGTTTCAAGCTCGAAAAGCATAACACTCATAAAGCTAAGCTTCTTTCCTCTGTCTTGGAGAGGTGAGTACTTACGGATTTGGCAGTTGCAGAAATGTATTGGACAACCATCTCCCGTTTTGTGCTCAAGTCTTTATCTCTTAAAGGAGCTTTACGTTCCTCATTTAGGTTCATGTCTTCCTGTAAAGAAACAGCCCACACAACATCAAGAATCTATTTCACGCATTTTACTGGTCTTTGCTCTTTTTAGGTCACTTTTGTTAAACAAACAAGAACTGACTTCTTCCAGTTTATCTGCACCTGTTTTTTTTTTTAATTCTCAGATACCCGATTTTCTCATTTAATTCTGTCACCTCTTGTGTTCACTGTTTTTGAGACTTGGACAAAATTCTAATTTAACTAAAAGCTAGTTTATTTACTTAATTTAAATAAAGGGTAGTTTACATTAGTGAAATTTGGCTCAAGAAATAGAACTAAAGGACACAAAAATCCTACACCTAAAGTTGATACCTTAGTGTTAACTCTCGTGAAGTTTTCTGTGTTTTTAATGTAATCTTATCACAACAGACACCATTCCTGCATTATCTAATCAGAAGGCTGTTATTACATGGATTATTAGCTTGTACAACTGGTAGACATGAAAGTGTTCCAACTGATGTATTTAAAACAAGCCTAAAAGTCAAAACATTCTGCTAGATTAAGCCCAAAGATCCCTGTTTTAACTTAATAACTGGTTAATGTATTCATTACTGGTCACGCCATTAAAAGTCAAAGTAACTTCGGATTAACAACCAAAGCCAGTAAATGTTACTGTAATAACTTACTAGTGAACAGCTTTGTCAGAGAATTGCTTCTCTGGAAGACAGACCTATTGTCTGCTTCAATTAACGTTACCCGGTAAAGTTAAAAACTAATCCCTTAACCTAACAAGCAAATCAAGCAAGTGTTAGTTAACACTTATCCAGTCCTTCAAAAGAGATTCACAGTTTCATTGTCCAGAGCAGAACCACACAATGAACATTACAGTTCTTGACTGCATGGAAGTGTACAACAATTTTGAAGAACGATACAGAAAACTATATTTCCACAATAACTCATTTCCTGATACTTCATGTACCAACACCAGTGTGCATAGCAGGACACAACTACTTCAGTTAGTTTCTGTATTCTAATAGAAAAGCTGCCTTGTGAGTAGAATCAAAAGACTTAATAAATGATCCTATGACAGTGGATATTCAAGACTATGAAAAAATTTATCTTTCTAGGCATTAATGCCTTATTAATAGAAAACAGTATTTATTAACTTAAGCTCATTAAAAACTGTCCTTCAACAGCAGTATCTAACTACTGCAACTAAGGTCTGTAGGGGTTGTTTTAATGAAGCAATCAACGGTGAATTTTTTTTTCAGTTTATCCTTTTTGCCTTTGTTTTGCCTGTAGAAGTAGACCAAATCATTTCAATATCTCTAATATTGGCATTCTCTGAGTTAAATTGTTTATGCACCAGTTTAGACAGGTCTATTTGGCCCATATTATCCTATGCCCTCACAAGGAGTTAATACTGTCCAAAATTACAATATTTGAAAATAACTGCTATACAATAAATACTAACTTGAAACCAAATTGAAACTCAAAACTACGTGGAATATCATCTTACCATCATTTTTTCAAAGAGATCCATCACTTCTTTTTCTGATAAGTTCAGGCAACGCTCATCAACAAGCGCCTGGGCATGGGGGATCTCACTAATGGAAGGCTGGGAGTCAATAGGATGCTGAATTAGAGGCTTCTCTTTTTTCACTGCTGATCTCCTGAAGCTTGTAATCCTGTCACGCTGCAAAGACATTCATTCAAAAATAAGCAGAAATCGAAATATAGGAAAGCAGCCAATACACACATTTTTAGTTAATTCAAGCAGCAGAGTTAAAACTCAAACTCAACTGTAAGTAAAAACACTCTTAATGTTCAGAGATTACTTTTCACAGAAAGACAGTAACATATAAGTAACATATAACATATAAGGTAAACATGACAGGTCACATGCAAAAGCAATATAGGTATTTCTCACAGCTTCAAAATCTAGGTTAAACTCTTAGCATTTCAAAATCTTCAGCTCATCTTCTCACATTACTCCCTAATTACCCTGATAGTGAATAAATATGGTACCACAAGGGTAATGTCCAAGCGTTCCTTCACCTGAAGAGCTTTAAGTCTTTGCAGGACAACTGAAAAAGCCAGCGTTGGGAAGGAGGTACTCACAAGTTCATCAGGCTTATAAAAAAATCCTGCTAAAGTAAAATAAAGTCTGTAGAGGAATTAATGCTCCAAGCATAGTTCACATATCCTTGAAGTGGTTTTGAGCACAGACTCCTGAAATTAGTGCAAAATTTTAAAAAGCCAGGTAATGGATTACTGACACAGAAGCAGCCACCCATAGTTAAATACACATAACAGACATTAGTGAAAGCATGTCATACAGTCTGCCACTGACTTGCTTTAGCCCTTACACCAAACCCCCAGCTCTGTCTTTTAAGCATGCTTACTCAGTTACTTTGTTAATACTGGAAACAACCAACAAGGGCACCTTCCTCATAAGGCCATTTATAACTTCATTTTTAAAAAGTAACTCTATCCCAAATAGGGTCTGCATTTTTTGATTTAATAACTACTTTTAATTTTATATATATATGTGTAATTATGTGTATATATATATGTATTCATTTTGACAATGCTATGCCTATAGCAATTTTTCTCAATTAACTGTTTGCATCAACAAATACTCCTGTATTTGTTTCAGGCACTGAACAGCCTTATGAAGATGTGCTTTCATCTAACAGCAGCTTATGTAGGGTTACCAAGATCATTCATGATAGTTATGTGATCTCCATGAAAACATGGAAACCAAAATTTAGATTTGCTACACTTATACAACCTCTGTGAGGTGTGAAGAGCTTAATGGAATATTTCACTTGTAAAAATTTTGATTCATTTTAGATTAGTGAGTCCACCGTGGAGAAACCTGAGCAAGTGCTGTGGAGTATGGGGAAGAAGGATTTTTTTTTTCTGTCCTTGTTTTGTTTTTTTGTTGTTGTTCACTGTTTTCATTTTTATTTTTTTGAGATCCTAGAAGATTACAGTAAAGTTTTGAAGTAAAGTATCCCTAGATAAGCTGCATTCCCTCTGAATTTCTTTTGAGCTTATCTGGTGGGTTTTGTGTTTTCTGAAGGGGAGGGTGGGTTTTCTTCTTCCTTAGTAATCTTACATTTGTGGACAGAAACACAATACCTACAAGGATACAGTTGATGTCTTAAACAAGGTAAGAATATTACTTTAATCCCTTTTTTTACATTATTAGAATAGTTTAAATTACGTTTCTGGAAACTAAAATTAGAGCATAGCCCAGTAAAAAGGCCAAGGATAGGACACAATGCCTGAAAGGCAGTATCCAAATTTAGCCAGTATACACCAAATGCAGTGTAACTGCTCACCTATTTTAAAAAGCCCACTGAGCAGTCACAAAGAGATCCAATTTCACCATACCATGATCTGTTTCAAGTATTACGTATTAACAACAAATTTGTTTAATGAGATTGTAATGGTGAGATCACTTTGAAGCCACAAATAAATCTCCTACATGATGAGTAGGTACAATCTCCTCATTTCAGACATGTAGAATCTCAGGAACTAAATAGCCAGTGTGGCTTAACTATCATATATATAATAAACGTTTTTAATTTTAATGAAATCGATTTTGATATAAGTTTCTGCAAAAATACTTTGCAACACGTTTCAAAGTATTCAGTGTTATAAAATTAGTGCTACTGAATTCAAACCTGCTGTTTGGCATTCAGTATACAATTATTACCCAACATGGTTCCACTTGAATCACGTGGCAACTAAATCTGAAGAATCACTGCAGATCCTTTATTGTTAAAGAGAAGGTCAAGAAAAATAACACTTGAACTGTTGAGTAACAGTTTCAGCATATCCACAGTATTACTAAAGTAATTAGAATGTGGTCAAGGAAGTTTCTTCAAATAGAAATCACAATCTTCCATAGAAATTACAAATTAAGATATTTAGGAATAGCAATTCAATGTTCTGAAATCTTAATATCCTTATAGAAACATGTAATTTTGTCCACAACATTTGAAGTAAAGTAGCATGCAGCGTGGAGTTACCGTTGCAAATTAAGATGCTACAAAGACCTTACCACATCATCTGCCAAAGTTTTAATTTGAATATTCTATTAAAAAAAAAACAACAACAACACACACAAATCAAAGAAAAAAAGACAGTGTTACCTACTGTTTCAGAATAAAGAAGTCTGTATTTCATGTATTCGAACATTTAAAAGCATTTGAAATATCACTACGTGTTCTAACAAAGCTAAGTCAACATGGAATATACTGCATTTTCTGTGAAAAAGCAAGATTGCATCCCATAGCACATTGTCTTTTGACTATTTAATTCATGAACCTGAAACCTGCATTGCTTTAGTACCCCCAGTATTGCATAAAGATGCAGCAAGATCTCTTAGAAGGCTTTCCAAAACAAACACGGACTCCTGGACTTCAAACTGCGTCAGCAGAGAGTTATGTGACATTCTCAGTTCTGACCATTTTTGAGACTCAATGCTGAGGAGAATTTCCTGTGCCCAAGCTTCTGGAGCCTTCTGCCAACTTCTACACTGAGTAATGCCAATTGGTAGCTGAACTGGTTAAAGTCACTGAACTGGTGATTCACAAACTACTCACTATCACCTCTCCCTCCCTTGTACCCATTCACTTTTTCCTTAACAGCAGGAAAATCCTGCTGACAAAAATCACCAACATTACGTTTTTATTCATGGCCAAAAACACTTATATTGCACACCAATATCAATAATGTTTATCCAGGTAGCATTCAGTTCATGAACTCTGCTCAATTTACACCAAGTCATGAATAGGAAATAAGGTCTAGAACTTATGGGGGGGAAAGAATTGAAGAAGATTCCACAAGTACGTGGGACAGTGTGGTGGACTGATCCTGGCTGGCAGGTCACTCCCCATGGAGTCACTTGCTCATTCCCTCTCAGCAGGATTTTGTAGAGAATCAGAAGTGCAAAAGCAAGACATACTTAATGGTTGAGATACAAAAACAAAAAAATGAAATCCCCCTCCCAAGCTCCAGACCACCCACCCTGTTCCCAGGTGGGAAGCAGTAAGCCTTGACACTGGAAAAGGATGTTCAGAAAAACCTGAAGGACAGGTGTTCTTTCAACACTGCTTTGATCACAAATCTAGGACACAGCACCATATGGGCTGCTATGAACAAATTCCACCTCAGCCTGACCCAGCACAGACATCTGTATATCCAGATGATGACACCTTCACCTCCCAAACTGCCACATCTCAATGCCCTTCCTTCTGCCTCTCCTGTGTTTTCATTACCTGGACTTAGTATGGAGCTTATAATCTTGAAATCAAAACTAAGATGTCTATACTCAGGTAAATAAACCTTTTCTTTTTAATTGAAATTACTGATCAAAATGAAGTAAAGCCTAACCATGATTTCAACCCAGAGACAACTGTGCAAGCAAGAAGTTCAAAAACTGCATATCCATTTTAGCTGTTACTTGTACTAGAAATTTTTTTCCCCTTTTCATTTAAGCACTGTCAATCTCTCCCTGAATCTGGAACTGGATAATCTACTCCATCTCTACACTTATATTGCATTTGTCACTCAAACTCCTCTGGGCAAAATACAGAATACTAAAACAAGATACCACACAGCATTTTTTCAGACACCTCAAGCACTCTTCCCAGATATCCTTATAGTGTGTAAGCTACATTGTTGCCAGCAGCTACTCAAGATAAGCAACACATTTAACAGGTAGGAGAGAAACTGCAAGCAGCTGGAGGCGAAGTCGAGGCAGATATGTACCCGCAGATTCTCACACTATTTTGACAATCTCTTATACTAACAAAGAAATCACACTTCCAGTCTGATTTCAGAACATAAACCAAAAGTAGTTTACCTCCCTAGAAGGAAGTTAAAGATATTGTGGATTTTGTAGTCCTCTAGCATTCTTCTTTCAACCATCTATAAGACAGCAGAGCAACACAAGACAAAAAGAAATCATCCCTTGCCTAGCTTGTTAAAGACACTGGCTCCTTGCTATGAGAACATATAAATATACATACAATTTCAGACAGCAGCATATCATCTCTGTTTTTAATAACAACACAAACCCCAGAATTTCTTCTGCATCTATACCAAAGAACTATTTCCTACTGATTTACCTAGTTCTTTACTCAGAAGACTTAAGTGGCGGAGCTTCTCCCTTTCAAACACAGTATTTCCAATTTATCAATAGGTAATATCATCTTCTATTTACTCTTCCTGATTTTAGTTTATCTGTCTACTTGCATTAGTACAGACAGATCATGTCAGTAAGGCGCAAAAACCACACCATATACTAACGCAACTGCAGCACACAATTCTTTTATCTTAAAAGGTCAGACTCGGCCATGTAAATATCCAGAGTAATGGAAATTTTGCACATGAAAACAGCAGCAAGATATTCATAATTCACTACAGTTCTTGTTATTTAAACCACTATTTCCTCATGCAAGCTCAGTTCAGGCTACAGCAGCAACAATGTCACATCCACAAAATTAAATGACTTGAGATGACTGCCCCAACTTTTAATGCAAAACTCATGGCAAGTCTACTTTTCTTTACATGTGTTTTAATAAAACCTTCCAGATCACTTGAACTGGACACGAGTTTTAAACTGAAGTGAATTTACATGTGTGGATTGATCTTACCATTATATTTAAGTATTACTTTGCCATGTTCTTAACTGCTACACTAAAGACTCACTTCCACCACAAAAATAAAATCAAAAGTAACTTCCAGTTCACCACATGTACAATGAAACAATGATCATCTGGATAACTTCTAAACTTAACAGCAATTTTAACTCCAGTGCCCACTGTCCAAGCAAACTGTGGTGTGCTCCAAGCAATGCTCGTTTTCTAGGGGTAGGAAACAGAAACTTGACCTTCTCTTAACTCTTTTTTTTTTCTTTTTAAACTGCGATGATATGAGTGTTTTCTAAAATTTACCTTGACTTTAACACCTGCAAAGGCCATGGTAAAGCTTCTCTCAAGGACAAGTGCTTTTTTACAGCCTGCAAAGACATTTGCATACAAACCAGGAAGGGAATAACTTCCCACATGAGTACCTGAACGAAGGGAGTTTAAAGGGACAAAACCCAAAGATGGTTAATATCTGAAGTGCAAAAAGTTGTCTGCAATTTGAAACTAGGTCTTACAGTCACAAAATAGAATTCACTCCTACAACCTCTGTTCTTCAGTTCAGAAAATGAATAATGTTCCCATCAGACAATTTAACTGTCTGTTAACATATTCAATTTTGTAATTAAATCTAAAAAAGCACCTAGGAAATTGTGAAACGATACGCGAGTCATACAAGCTGATGTGCAAAAACCAGAACTGCACACACTCATTTAGGCCTTTCAAGATCTTTATCCACGATAGAGTATATCTGGCATTATTAATAAAACTAGTAAAAACATAATTCACAAAATGTTTGCTTTAGTGTAATATTTTTCCCGTTTCAAGGACAATGCACCATGCTTTAAAAAAGGAAAAAGAAAAAAAAAACCAACCAAACTTGAAATGACTGTTGTAATCCATCTGTTTCTCAAAGATACTTGAAGCAAGTTAGTTCTGTGACAATTGTTTTACACTTACATTTGGCCTATATGACACCATATGGACAAATCTTGTTTGCTTCACAAACTCCTTAAACATGCATTATTTAAATGTTTAAACTAAGGCTTTATCTCAAACCTGAACATGAAGGTAAACGCTCCCTGGGGTTGTACAAGGAGCATGTGAACCCCTTAGATCAGGCTGCCAAAAGGCAGCTGGAAAATTGTTCTTGTTGGCAGCACTGAGTCAGTGCTGTTTGACTGGAGGGTGGCAGCCACCTCCCAGCCAGGAAGCTGCCTGCTTTTCCCAAATTCTCTACTTTTTTCGCTCCAGTAGACTGACCATCCACAAAATGCTCTGAAAATAAGTTAGACAATTTCTCGTACTAAATAAAGCCCAAGGGTCACCAAGGCTGGTAAATCATTAACAGCAGAGGGCACCAATTCTTTAATCGCAGTGCCCGACATGTCTCAGCACTGCTCCCAAACAGGAGCAAGGGGGGAACACAGAGGAACAGGAATCATACTGGACACTTGCCATCGTCTGATCCTCAACGAGGAGAGAAAAGGCCACCTCCACACTGTGTCTCTGTGCAAGGGGGACAGAGAGATCCTGAGCAAG
Source organism: Pseudotriccus pelzelni (assembly GCA_035584735.1). NCBI lineage: Eukaryota > Metazoa > Chordata > Aves > Passeriformes > Tyrannidae > Pseudotriccus > Pseudotriccus pelzelni. The sequence continues at coordinate 4,796,075 of JAWMRA010000146.1, read as the reverse complement.
GATCTGGTCTGGTCTGACTGAAAATGGAGGTTGAGGGAAACTGAACCAGCTTCCTCATTTTTTGCTGACTGGCAGATTACTGTCACACTCCAAAAGCCAAGGGACTGCTCAAAAAACTGCATCCTTCCAGATTACTTCAAATAAGCCTTTACCAAAAAGCCAGTCAATTCAGAAGCTGGGAAAAAAAAAAAATCACTGTGAACAAAATTAGGCAGCCTTAATTTCATCAGATTTTTAACTGAAGATACAAAGGAGTAGAGCAAGACAATTCAACTAATATTGTTTATTTATATCTCAAATGGCCATTAGTGTTTTGAAAAGTTTCTTTCAGAAAATAATTTATTGGTGTTCATCGATAAGATTTAAAAATCAGAGCAAAACTAAATTCTTCCAAAAGCTGCAGTTCTATGACAATCTAAGCCAACAAAATTGCTGGTTGTGAGACACAGTAGCTACTGCTGAAGCCCAAACATTTTCGATCAAGTCTCTGTCCCAGCCAGATCAGAAAAGTAACCAGTAAAGCAGCCCAGAATCAGCAGGGTTTATATTTATAACAGCTGTGCTACAGAACTAGTCAGTCCTTCATACAGCACTGCGTATGGTCAGGATCTGGTTCCTATTTTGATATCTAGTGAATCCTGCAGGACAGGTTTTTCTTTGAGCATCTTGAAAAAATGTCTTGGGACAGCACAATGCACTTTTCATTATAAACAAATGCACAGTCTCTCTTCAGGGCAGTCTACAGCTTTTAAATTCGTCAGTTAAAACTATCGTGCAACAGTTTGTTAGTTAAAATGTTTACAAACTTGACTTTTCAAAGAGACAAGACACAGCTCCATTCATAAATTTCACAACAAACAGGCTACAATACTGCTTTGATGCCATGCATACCAGCTTACTGGTCTCAATGTGCAGGTTTAATGATCTAAGAGACATTTAAGTAATCAAGTTTTTGACAAAGCTTAAGAGACATGGCAAACCTTTCCTTAGAAGAAAGATTTAAACCCCATTTAGTTTCATGCTTCCATTTTCATTGAGAAATTCTACCACTGGATTTTAGTACTCAGAAATGTGTGGCATTGCATAGGCATTAACCAACACAAGGTTTTACAGGACATATCTTCAAAAAAAAACAAACCAAAACAAAACAAACAAGACTGTCCACCACCCCCAAAATAAACCCAAAACCAAAAAAAAAAACCACCAACCACAAGTCACTAAACTAAGTAGGTACAAAACTCCATGGCAGCCCAAAAAGGTGTAATTAAGAAACTTCCACTTTAAACATTCTAGCAAAGCTCTATTAAATAAGTGCAGCAACAGAAATGGATAAGTTTCTACATAAGAACTACATGTACCTCCAGGGAGGCCTCACGTGTTACAGGCTGTGTCTCAGCTGCACTACAACAGGTAAGGATTTGCATAAAGACACAAGAAAAAGAAAATTATATTTGACAGCACGAAGACAGCATATGGGACTGCACCAGCTGTCAGTGTAAATGGGGAAATAAGGACAGGAATTACACTTCCTCCTGTACTTGAAACATCAGACTAAGCATATACACTGTTGGCATATACATTTTGGGTCATCTACAGACTAGCATTGCATTTACTTTGGGCTTAAATAATTTCACTTTCAAATCTAATAATCTTAGTAATGGAGCCTTTAATGGTCTATCTTGAAGAACATTGAATTTTTTAAAAAAATAGGATTCAGATAGTTGAGTGCCAATTATGTTTTATGCTTTACTTGATATGAAAGCTTATTTCAAGAGCTGCACCTCCTAAGCTTCCTTTACTAAAATGCTAGTAGATTAGGAGTGCATTGAAATAATTTCAAAAATCCTTTGTAGCTTTCTGTGCATATATTTGGTGCCTTTAAAAAGTGTGAGATATACTTTATCAGAGAAGGAACCATCTGTCCAAGTGGCTGCTACTGCACTGGCACTGGGCAGGACTGCTTGGCAGTGTCAGCATATTCTGTTTCCTGCACCTACAGCAAGCAAATCAGTGGGTTTGGAAGAAAATTACAAAGTGGTTTTCTGAGGAAAATAGACTGAGATCGCTTGCTAGTCTGCTGAACAGTCATTGGATCAACTTCTGAGACTTAATTAAAAATGAACTCTGAGCAGCTCCCACTGCAGTCAGTGGAAGTGCTGCATGCTGACTGTGCTCCCTCCGTGCCTGGTGCTCTTTAGCCAAGTGTGCCTGTCAGTAACACATTCAAGCTCTACACCTCTGCTGCTTATTTTTCAAAAATCCAGTTGTTTGACTTCTAAGCTCTGAGTTTTTAAGGAACTTGGCTTTTTTTTTTTGGTATAATATTATTGATAAGTAAATTTGGAACATTCTGGAACAGTTAAACTGGAAAAAACATGTCAAAACAATTCTTAATATAGTAAGTGCAGACTTGATCTCAATTTTATGCTTAGAAACAAGCAGTGGGTTTGAGTTCTTTGCTTTCATCGTAGCAGCAGCAGTTTGGCTGGATAGCAATACTTGATGTGCACCAAATTGCTGTTCATGCCTCCCTTGGTCTGGGCTCTCCCGAGTACAAGTGGCTGATGTTTTCATTCAGACACATTGTGGAGCTGCTGAGACTGAGACAGCTGTTCTAAAGCTCCTGAGTTTGGTCAATTAAGAGTAGTGAGAACAGGCCTCCTTCTCCTTTTATACCTCACTTCTTCAAGAGAGACACTTTTTTATTGTGACAAGATTCACCTTCACTCTTACTGAAGTGCAACCTTAGTTTTTACCCTTGCAACTACAATTATAAGCTTTGAATCTGAGATTAATTCTGCACTGAAACCTAAATTTTTCCTTTTGAGAGAAGCAATGACCAGCTGACCTGAAAGTGCGAGAACTGATTTGAAATCATTCTGAAAAATGAAGCACAAACTGCTTTGAGGAATTTCTTCACTTTGATACTTGTGCACAATTTTTTTTTATTCCTGCTTACTTGCTTCTTCTATGAAAATGCAAGCATAGCCTAATACCCGTGGCCAGGAACAGGTTCAGTTTCTGTACACTTTTCTTGCTGTTATATGCAGAGATAGCTTTGGGAAGATTCTTAACTGCATGCTGATGAACATTCTGTTGAACACTTCTTGATCTTGTGGGTACAGCAAACACTGAAATAAGTGTCACAGTCCATTTGGATTCTCCTCTGCTGCCATTTGAGAAGTTAAAACTGGCAGAACCTTTCTGTTGGGAGAGCCTTGATATACTTAAAAATAGAGCAGAACACCCATAACAAGTTGCCACAGAGCTTTGCTGGATACTGGGCAGTTCCCTGAAAAGGAGTGTCTTACTTCTGATAGCCTTTGAGAAAGCGAGAACGTGTATTTGCTTTGTTTGGGTTGTTTTGTAAGTAGTAAGAAAACCCTCACAAAATCCAACCAACCAAAACAAAGCACACAAACAAACTGGCAGCAGAAGGGATGTAGGGAGCCAAAGGAGCTGGAATTACTTGTGAAGACTATTCATTTGTCTGTACCCAGCAGACTTGGAACATGGTCACAGGGATCATGTCAACAACTTCTTAGAATAATATTGTCTGTCTTCCAAGACACAGACTTACTAGCAAAGAGCAAGTACTTTATCAGAGCAGTATTTAATCCCTACATTACAAAAAGTTGATGGTGAAGTCACTTTTTTCTCCCTTAATAATAACAGATGTGACACTAAAACTTGGAAAAATGAGCAGTGCAGCTGTCATAGCAGGAAACTTTGGCTTCTCCTTGAAGAACAGAAACTAAAGATCGAATCATTTCCACAGGCATGGACCATAACATAACTCAATAGTCAAAGAACATAGGGTTAAATTGAATTTATAGCTGCTGTGTTACATACAAAGGCTTTTTGTTCCTTTCCTATTCTTTCCTGTTTATAACAGATTCCTGAAAAGATTATTTGTCCTTTAGGGAAGTAGGAAATGAAGCACCAAGTGAATAGAGAGGAACTATATTGTACACAATAATGAAGAAGTCCATGGTATCATTTGACTTCAGTACAGGTGAGATTCCCTGTTAAGAAGTAAGATGAATTCGGGACAATCACAGAAGTTTGTAATAGGTTATGGAAAATCTCTAATATTCTGCTAAAAAAAAAAAAAAAAAAAAAAAAGGTTTATCTTAAGTGTCATATGTGCTTTGATTACACCAGAACACACAAATGAATTTTATAAAGCTTTTCCCATAAATTCCCAAAACAATTGCTTTGAAATATCAAATGTTAACTGATGGGATTACTGCTTATCTTATAAATCATTCAGGAATAAGTGTTCTGTGATTCAAACTATAAACTAAACTTAATGGATTTAGGAAGCCTGTCCTGTCCACCCAAGCTTTGTCTGAAGTAAAATGTGAAAGAATATTTGCAAGATAGGAAAATTGCTTATCTTGTTTACAGGCAGAAATTTTACCAAAGCTTTCTCCTGTACTCTTTACCTTTCTAATTTGGGAATGTCTCCAGCAAGCTGAAGAATGAAAATAAAAATTCATTCCTGTGAATTCATTACTATATGTAAATTTTATTTCAGTGTATACAAAACCCGATAGCAATGCTGCTGTGTAGCTTACAAAGAGGGACAGGCATAGACCGAAGGATGTCAGTTAGTGTTCATGTGCCAACTTCGGAACTGGGCCGTCTAGCATGGGTTTATCCTTTGAGCCTCAGGTTTTGCACTCCAGCATTTTCTTCTTAATTTACCCTTTAAATGTGGCTGGCACAATAAAAAGAAATGTATATGGTATCTGTGTTTATGATTAGCCTGGTATGCTGTCGTCTTTTTTTCTTCTTTATGTAAATTTTTAGCTGTTCTATTGCAACTGGAACATGCAACCACTTAAACTACTAATAACTGTCACATTCTCGTCTGCTCATGCACTCACGCAACTACAAATGCAAACATCCAGCACAGTTCCATTATGAAGCTCAAGTATTTCAGAAATTACTTATATTTAATAGATATAAAAACAATTCACAGCAAGAGAAGGAACATGAAGAACCAAAATGCAGACAGGAAAGCAAGATAATCTATACTGTATAAGAACTAACTGCTTCTGTTATTCTGTTACTAGGAGTCTAGAATCTAATGAATCTCACATTGGCTTTGTGTTTGTTCCTCACAAAGCTACACTCATTAAAAAACACAAGCCCACAGGCATCTTAAAGGTCATTATAATAACCATCGTTAGCTCTTACCATAGCAAGAAAGAATAATGAACTGCAGAACTAACATTTTTCCTGACCAAAGTATTTATTTCATCTTGTTCAACCACCCCTGAGACCAACATGAATTGATACACAGCAACTGGTTAACACGTAACCAACCAGTTGTAACAAGGAGGTGTCTGCAAGAACATTGAAGGTCTCCGGTTATTTCCTCTCTTCATGCCTAAACACACAGTTTGATGCAGTTTTGTTGATGTGATTCCATCCAGGACAAAGTTATTAATGTTTGACTCGCTAATCCCTGAGCAAAGAAACAGGAGCGAACAGGCCTGGACACCTCTTAGCCAACCTGCACCAAGCAGTGCTGCAATTCCCTGGGCCTACAAACCTGCAGAGCCACAGTCCTGCAGCTCCAGGTGCTGGGATTCTATAGCACTATTCCTAACTGACTGCAACTGCTTTATTTAGAAATCTGTCCTAAATGACAAGGTAGTGCTCAGTGTCACACTCCTCAAGCAAGTCCTCCTATATTTATTGTCATATAAAAGGGCAAATTAAATATTTTAATGGGGTCTTGTTATAAAAAGAAAACTTATTATCTACACTACAAGTAGCAGAGCAGTAAGAGTATGTACGTTTATATATATATATACACATATTGATTTATTTGTCCACACACATAAATCACTGAGAAATAGAAGGCAGGATTCTTTCCAATTACATCTTTTTAATCAATGTCTTTTATCTTTTCAAAACAAGCGTAAATGCACAGCTATTATAAAGCAGAAATTGAAAATAGTTTTTAGTAACACTATGCAAAGAACACTGGCAGGCAGCAGCAAACATGCACCACACATTCACCATACCTAATACTGTCTCCAATACCATCTTGTCTCCAATGCTTTACTCTGAGGGTCACTAAAACGATCAAGAAGGGAACCTTACAAAAATGCTACGTGCCACATGCATCACCTTGAAATTCCCCTTCTTCCAGCTCTCCCCAGGAGACAGTTTTCTGTTTACCCAGAAGAAACCTATATCTATTAGAAACTGTTGAGAATATTTTTGTCTTATATAACAGAGAAGGTGTGGTGACATTATAGAATGCAGTACACCTTAAGGCCAAATATTACCACACCCAGGTGGATTGAAGACCTTCGGGAGCAGTATCAAACCATAAAATTCCTATGTGTGACTTGTTCCAGAATTAACTTCCAAGGGATTTCTCAGTTTCTATAAATCAGATGAGTCCATGATTTATATCATGATGTATGTTACAATATCATTTAATTGCCACGGCAGATCCTTTCATACCACGTCCAACTAAACAGCTGCCATGAGAAAAAGGCTGAAAAGCAGAAATCATTTCATGGTAGTGGTAGATGAACTTTAGACAAATCAATACAAAAGGAGGAGTTCTAATGTGCCATAACTCTGGTCTTATTAGTTCTAGAAGGTAACAAAGGAAGAGCAAATAGCAGTGGTTTTGACTGGTTTCTTTTCATGACCGTTTCTGTCTCACTGCCACACAAAACTTATGTCAGTGAAGAACCACAGCAGGTATGGAGAGTGCTTAAACCCACACTGCTCCCTGAAAAAAGCCAATTCTTTAACTGTCACCCCTTTCTCCCGTACAATTAATTGTGGACAAGTCTAACATATCTGCCTTTCAGACTGTGCTAGTACTACTTTTGTCATGCAATATTTCACTTATCTGCTTGTTAGGAAGTTCAACTTGAAAGCGCAAATCCTTGAGGTGCTGACTCCACCAATACTGTAGCAAAAATAGCCACTTGATTCACAAGGTCTAAAGTAAAATATCAGTTTGATACAAAAATACGCAAGTTTAAGGCAAGTCAGCTATGTCTACCTGGAACTTCATCAATTGTTACACAAGTACTAAAACAAAGTTTCAACTGCTAATCTCCCAAAATTGTCTGTTTTACCAACATAGCCTTTTTCAACAAAAAAATTATTGCCTCCAAAACAAAGTTACTATATTATTTAAAAAAAAAAAAAAAAAAAAAAAACAAAACAAAATCTGAATTGAAAGGATGATCATGCTGTAAGGAACTCTGTAAAACCATTCATTTTTAGTAATTTTCTGTCTTCTTGTGGTTTTTAAGGTTGAACAAGTAAACTGATGAAAACCCAACTGAAATTGCCAGTTGCTTCAGCAGCAACCACCACCGCTTGTTCTACTTTAAATTTGGACAGGGATGAAAAGTATTAGAGGGAAGTTATTAGCCATCATTGGTTACCTCAAAGAACTGCAATTGATGCAGAACATATGAGGTCTTGTAACCCACACAAAGGTTTTAAACCTTTCTTTTCCTTCTACCAAGTCACCAGCAATCCCAGTGTCATTAGCAAGCTTTACAGACTATTTGTGATACAAAAACAAAAGTTCATCCTCCAACATTTGGATATTCAGCAGCATGGTGCTTAAAAATCTCAGAAACCATCACTTCTATTTGATATGCGCACTGTCACTTCTCACAACTGCCTCTCACTTCGCCTAGGGGGGATCTGCTTTGTTTGCAAAGCTTCCTGTATTACACAGAAGAGCTCTACAGTTTTGTCTTACAAGTAGTTCAGGAAGTTTAATTACCACAGGCAGATAGGCTTATCACCATCTCTATCATCTTATTTAAACAGTGTCAATATCAATTCTCATTAAAAGCTAAAGCATTCACCTAAATATCAGCACCAAGCATGCCCTACTCTACCATGTCAGAATACTTCTCAGCAAGAGAAGTTACCCAAGAGACTAATTTTCCTCTTCAGTAATGTTTGCACCTTAAATAACTTCATTTGCTGAAATATCTTGCCTTTTATCTGATGAGACTAAGAGTCTTCTCGAATACAACCATTTCAGTGCACTTTTTCCTCAAGCATGCACTTGAAGCAAGAATCCTCTGCAGGCATGCACTGATTTCACTCAGAGACATTATGACCTCAAACATTATACATGTGACTTGTTTGCCAAAAATCTCTGCTCTTCCTGACTCATAGTTCATGTATGCAGTGTGCAGATATCTGACCGAGTCACGTGTAAAGAGCACACAGATTTCTTTGCAGGACCTGCAGCACCCAGTCTGACAGGGACTGATACACACAGACCTCCCTTAACTCCTGCACTCATATGGGTGGAGCAACGTTGATGGGAAATCTCTTCCAAAGTTAAATTCTGCTTAAAAGCTAATTCATAAAAGCTTTTATTACACTCTTTGACACCAAGTTATGGCACATTAGTCAGAATCTTCATAGCTTTTGACTCATCTCAAAGCTCACAGGATTTAAAAGATTTCGGTATTAAGCGCAAACAAGTTTTGCTTTTAAAACAAAATGAGACTTGCTCCTTGTTGGGTGAATCACCAAATCCACTTGCTCTGCAATTAAATAAGCTCTCTTTTTCCACTAACAATTTGTTTTTCATGTTACACAACATCTTTCTCCTAATCTACTTTTAAAGACAGGACCACACTATGAAGAGAACTCTTTTCAGAAACTTAGTTTGCAGCTAAGTGGAGTATCTATCACTGAACCTGGGGATAACAGAGCTTTAGCGTGGCACTCAGTACTACATGCACTTCTGCTAATAATAAACTGACATGATACATTATTAACTTGAATGAAAAAACACCACCAAAAACCATTGGCCTTGTAATTTCTAGTTAGACAGTGTTGTAATGCTCCACAAATCCTGTTATAACATCTCTATTCAAGTGCTGACTCACAGAATCACAGATGTTTGAAAGGATCTCATTCTTTTCTCAGTGTAGGCCCACGTCCTGCCTAAAAAGTAGGGTTAACACTGAATTCAAACCAGCCTGCTAAAGACTTTCAGGACTTCAAAACCTCCAAGAACAGCAATTCCAATGTTTCTGGCCAACAAATACTTAACCATTCTTCAAATTATTTTTGCCCTTATACTTTGTTTGCTCTCCAGTGACCTCTCCTGCTCCTTTTTATCATCTGTCTCTCATTCTTCTCCTATGAACTTCTTAAAAACTCTGACTAACTCCTCAACCAAAAAAATAATCAACTTGCCACGCCCTTGGTCTTGGTGAGCTACAGCAGCTACGTCACATCAGAACTGATGCTTTCAAGCACTTCCTATTTCCCAGGTACCCAACAGAATTATACATTTCCCACGTGACACTGAAGCATCGAGGAGAGCAAACAACATTTAAGTTAAGCTTTAACAGGAATCCCAGCAATCTCCCTGACAACCTTAATTTAGTTTGTTTCCCCTCATAGAACAAGCATACTTTTAAACAAGCAAAACAAGCATATTGCCAAACCCATCTAACTGCTCGCTGCCACCTCATGCCAGCCTATTCTCAGGGCTGGCACCAGACCAGATGATTGTTTGCCAAAACAATTTAGATATTTTCTGCCCATTTCATTGTAAACAAAGATAACAACAAAAAACCCAGGCTCTCATTCCCACCTCCAGTCCTTGAGCCAGCAAAAAATGAGGAAAAAACACACAAAAATTAGACAGAGATTAAACTTTAATAAAATAGTCCAGTTTACACACTACTAGGATAAAAACTGGAACTAAATTCTCATGGTGCAGTTCCATCACAAATTTTATCAAACTTGAATGCCTGTACAAATTCAACAAATTGTATGAAAACTGAATGCCCCTCAAATTATGTGAAGCAGCAAATTACTGAATTAGTAGTTCTGATATAGCTCATCTTTAATTACTTGTGTGTGTGCATAATCATCAATTATCTTACAGAGATACACTTGAAGGTATTGTTCTTTTCTAGCACAGATCCTCTCTTGATAGCCCAGCCTTACTTCCTGTCAATCAGGAATTAATGCCACGGACCAGGCTTCGGTCCTTAAAAACACCCAATCAAACAAACCAGTACACTTCTGCAGGCCAAGCACTACTGCCCACCTCTCAGTTCCATATGGAGAGCAGGGGGAAACAAAAAACTTCCACCTTTCTCTTGTAGTTGCCCTTCCCTCAGGGTAATGACTTCAGTATCCTAGCTCCCTGTCACCCAGAGCCATTTTTAGTTTATCATATAAAAATCATTTCCCTAGACTTCTTCCCAATGATTCGCCTAATTTCAGCTCCTATGTCAGGAACCAAAAATATATGTATATGTGCAGCTATATGTAGCTGCACATCCTCTCCCACCAAGCCCCTGTTCAGCACTCCCCTGGATGTGTGAAATAAGTTCTGGGAAGGAGACACGCTCCTGTCAGCACACTTGGAGCTCCCTGAATTACACACAACACATGACAGAGTGCAGGTTGATTCATCTCTATAACTTTACTGAAACTTGATGAATTGTAAATTATGAAGATGAACCAAGAAAGTGTCCACACCCAACTATGAGAACTTTGTATATAAACTCAGCGACAACTCAGCACTTGCACAAATAGTGTGGCTTCTCCACCAGAAGTCCCAAATACACCTTCATCTTATTTGCTCAGTGAAGGGAACAGGGATGAGGTACCAGTAAGGCTGCTCTCCGACTACCTGAAGATATCGCCAGCCTCAGCAGAACCAATTCCTCATCCAAAATTAAAGCCAGCAAAACGTAGTACGATTATTCTGCTATATAATGTATGAAGCCTTTCCCTGATTGCCGTCCTGTTCTTCCCTTGCAAACCCATGGCTGTAATTGATAAATCTGGCTGTTCATTCATATGGGTCAATTCCAAACACGCTGAATCCCATCCCTTTCCTTCCTCAGGAGTAATTGACTCTTCATGTCAGTTTCACGCACACCCTTTCCCATTCAAGCCACTCACTCATTCATATCATCAGAGGCCAGTCACCCATCTCAGGGCAAAACTATCTTTCAAAAGGAGCTTATTCAAGCAACACATCACTGCCCTGATCCATGGGCTGCTGGTCTGCAATCATCTACCCCCTGAAGAAACAAACTCACACTACTGCCAATGAAGTCAAATATTAACATCATGTTCCTTTTTCCACGAAGTTTAAAAATAGAAGTCTTCTATAGTGATTCTAGAATAACTGAATAGAGCATGCAATGGAAATAGTTGTTCTGCTCAGTCCAATTTTGAGCTTATTTTACCTTGATTTTTCAAATCATATAATTTTTTTCAGAACAGAGTGTTCTCTTCTGCTACAGTAAAATTCAAATTCATGTCCACAGCTTCTAAGAGAAACACTTTCCTGTGTGATTTTTAAATCAGTTCCCTGCAGGAACCTTCAAGAAGCCTTCGTAGCTACTCCAGACAGGAAATAGTAAAGGTAGTATAAACATAAACAAACACATTGTTTATATGAAATTGATTTATGTTTACCCTCCCGCAAGGAAACATGAGTTTGTTTACAATAACACCACAGAACAAAACAAGACACCATATTTGGGTATCTTTTGCCAAAATATTTAATTGTCACTTCTATTACAAGCTCACTTCAAGTCATGTGGAGTTCCTCTGAAACAATTATAACTTTCAGTAACTTTTCTATGCCTCCTTCGTTACAAATTTAACAACTTTCCCACACAGTTTCTAACTTCGTTTCCAGTGGCAAAAAATACCCCACACCGCAGTTGCCAGGCTGAACAGCCCAAAGCTCTACACTCGATGTAAGGAACACAAGATGGGAGTACTTCGATACTTAGTTTTACCTATAGCTGTGAAAACGCTTGCAACAGATTCAATAAAGTTCGTAACTAGTATTCTATTCCGGACGAAGGGGAAGCAAAGGTTTAAGTGACTGCTACACTGTTGCAATTGGAAACGTAATAGAGAACTGACCTGAAACTGGCTGGTTCAGTGTTAGAACAAGTTAACAGAAGTACACAATAGAAGGTTACATTAACTATTTTTGCTGCTGGAATATAAAGTGTGATAAAATTCAGTGCTACTGGCTTTGAAATCTACCTGTGCTTCAACTTATTGTATCTGTAAGTAAAAATATCTTCTTAAAAATTAAAAGGCACAGGCATAACCAACAAACTCTGCAGTCCTAAAGAGGGTTTGTGTTCCAACCTGCGTGAGATCTTTCCAAAAATACGCTGGGAAACACACAAATCTTTACATTACGCTCGCATTAGCCGCGAAGTTCCATTGGGAAGCACGTGGTTGGCATCCCGATCAGAAGCATTCTGGATTGTTCACACAGAGCCAACCCCACCCTGGGATCTCTCACTGGGCAGAGCAGAGGTTACGCCGGGCGGAGCAGCGCTGTCCCCTGTCACAGCCAGCGCCGGGAACACGGGAATTCCCGGCTCCAGCCGCCACCCCTCCCGGGGGCTGTCACCCGCCGGCACAAAGAGCCCCCCAAACCCGCACGGAACCGCTGCGGGGTTTTAACCGGGCAGGGCGCTCCCATCCCGTCCGCGCGCCCCGCATTCCCCACGGGGAAGCGCCGCGGCTGCACCCGAGCGGCGGCCGAGCCTCCTCCTGCTCCTCCCCGCGCCCGGGCCGTTCCCTGCCGGTGTCCCGGCCGCGCTCACCAGCTTGGGCTTGTTCCGGCTCTCCTCTTCCGCGGCGCGCCCGCCCCGCTTCGGGTTCATCCTGCCGGAGCCCAGCGGCTCCTCGCCGCCGCCGCCGCCCGCGCCCGGAGCCGCCTGCCCGTCCATGGTGCCGCCGCTCCGCTCGGCTCCGCTCGGCTCGGCTCCGCCGCTGCCCCCGGACCGAGCTCTCACGGCCCCATGTCCCCCCCGCTCCGCTCCGCTCCGCTCCGCTCCCCCGCCCGGGGCGGCTCCCGGCGCCTCCCCCGGACCCGCCGCCCGGGGCTGTCACGCGCACGCGCCAGGGGCCGCCCGGCGCCACCGCGCGTGAGCGGGCGCGTGCGCGGTGCGGGGCCAGGCGGAGGGTGCGGGAGGGGGGGCAGGAAACGGCGGAGCCGCTGCCGGGTCCCTGATAAGAGGCCGCCCCGCGGGGAGGTGGAGCTGGGCAGGGGCGTGTGGGTGGGTTTATCACGGAATAATAGAATGGGTCTGAGTAGGATAATTGGAACCTTGAGGATTGTCTCGTTTTACTCCCCCGCCTCGGGCAGCGACACCAGGTTGCTTCAGCCTGGTTTTGGACACTTCCAGGGATAGGGCAGCCACAGCTTCTCTGAGCAAACTGTGCCAGGGCCTCACCACTGTCACAGAGAAAAATTTTTTCCTAATACGCAAACGGCTCTGTCAGTGTGAAGCCATTCCCCCTTGTCCTGTCACTCCAGACCCTTGTAAATAGTCTCTCTCGATTTTTCTTGTCGGCTCCTTCAGATACTGCAAGGCCACAGTTCAGTCAGCCTGCGGAAGGCTTCTCCAGGCTGAACAGTCCCAACTCTGCCAGCCTTTCCTCCCAGCAGAGCTGCTCCGTCTCTCTGATCACCTTGGTGGCTCCTCTGGACTCGCTCCAGCAGCTCCATGTTCTTCTGTGCTGGGACCCCGGAGCTGGAGGCAGCTCTGCAGGTGGGGTCTCGCCTAGGAAGAATTCCCCCTCCCCTGCTGCCCAGGCTGTGGGATCAGCCCAGGCAGGGGGTTTCAGAGCTGGGGTATGTCCAACCTCTCACCCAGCAGCACCCCCAAGTCCTGGGTAGGGCTGCTTCCAACCTGTTCATTCCCAGTGCTCCTCCCAGCTTCACCTAGACCAGGTTCTCAGAGCCCCATCCAACCTGGCCTTGGTTGGATAACATAGTGTTTTAACTAAATTTCGACTACTGTGACCACAAAATAAAAGAGTTCATTGTTTTTTCTCCTCTCAAAATTGGGAACTGCAGTCCCCATTATCTGAGTCATCTACATGTGGTCATAGTTCACGACAATGAAAAATTGCTTAAACTCTTTCCGTGGATTCCAGAATCCCTTTAGCTGAGTCTCGCTGGGGAAACTGAAGCTCTCTCAGAATGGCCTGTGTCAGTGTAGAAAGTGGAAACATGGATCACAAGGCTGGTTATTAAAGGCGTCATGTTGACGGGTATCCTCACATTAATATAATTGTCATTTTTGAAAGCAAAATACACAAATTTTGTTGGTATAGCTGAATCTATGCTTGCTAAATTATACTGAGAAAACAGTAATGAAAATGGTCATGATTTGTTGTTTTGGTGGGATAAGGGCAATCCACAACTTGAGAGTTCACATTTTGATACAAATGTATTAGATGATTGCCCTCTAGAAGAGCGTCCTGACTCAGCACTGCTTCCACAGTGGGCTTGTTCTGTTAAAAAGGCAAGCGAGACCAGCACAGTGAATTTTCAAATTTCTGTCTAATATGCACACAGTTAGATAAGGCCTGGAGTGCAGGTAGCTTTATGCATTTTTTGGGACTGTCTGAGGCTTACCCGAGTACTGGATGAAATATTTCTCTTTTAAATTCAGCAATGAAAACCAGCTGATAAAATCTGACAATACCAGTTTTCAAATAAAATGACAGCTCTAAAACTTGTAGAGGTCTTAAAATCAGAGTAGAATCTTCACGGCAGAAGTTAGTAGGTTGTAAAATGGGCCAACTCTGCCTAGCTGTTCTGGTCTAAACTTTCCTTTGGGATGCACCTCTTGTTTTTAGTATAACTTTTCATTTGTTGCATTTTGTTGACTTTAATGGTAAATATTTGGGCATAGTTTACGATACCATTGTAACCATATATAACTTGGAACTGTGAAATTAATCACAAAATTGATCACTTGTTTGGAGTGTCAATCAATGTGATGTTATTTCCACCTACATCCATTTGTAATTTACAGGCATCGTTCTACAGCAACAGTTTAGCAATGGCTTGCCAGTTTCAATTAAAAAGAAATGCTCAAATATGGTTTTTTCCTGTCTCTTCAGTTGGCCTTAATGAACATCTCTTGGGTTTTTTTCTGTACTGCCTCTATTTGTGTGTATTAAGCAACACCTATGACTGGAATACAAACCTCAGTCTTTCCAGAGCCAGAGAAAATGAAGAATAATTTCCAACTGCCTGACATTTCTGTGCACAAATTTAAGAGTTTGTAATCCAAACTGTGTAACACAGGTTATTCAGCATAACTCTTAAATCCTCAAGAACTTTTTATCCTCAAATTTTCTGAATTTGCCACATACCACTGATACTGCTGGACATTGGACTGACATCTAAGACTGACCTCCAAGATTCAAGAGCAGCAGGCACAGCATAACAAAAATACTTTGTGGCATGAATGAAAACAAGTACACGTGTCAGAAATGAAGAAAATTGAGGCCCTGAGTTAATTCAGTTTTTTATGGAGTAAAACTCAGATCACATTCATGATCTTAAACAAAGAAGTCAGATAGAGGGACCATGCATATCTTTAGTGCTGGTATGGAGTAAAAACTGTACCTTTGTCTAAGTGATGGAGAAAAGATGTGAAACCATGAGGCTGTAGCTGCATCATGTGATGAAAGAGCCACCCCACAGCTGCTCTTAGTTCCTCTTCCTGCTGTTTGCCTGCTCTCCTGGGACAGAGGGCTGCTTGGTTAAGCAGTTATGCCGGTTTTTTGAATTCTAATTTGCAAATACTTTGCAAGTCTTCACACAGAGTTTTCACCTGTGGCTTTAAATTGTTGTTTGAGTTGTACAAAACATTGCTACAGGATTTGCTGGAGACCAGCTTTTGAAAAGCTTACTATAAATCAAATATCATTAGATCTACTTCAAGGAACTTAAAGCCTGCTGTGTTCTTTTTGAAAATGTTTTTAGCCATACTCCTACATTTTAGTATTTGTGTCCCCCCTCAAGTTTTCAGGACCAAGAAATAAACATTCTGTGTATGAACCAAGGACCTACATGAGCATATAAACTCTGCAGGCAATTCTAAGCAAAAGGAGTGAGGGGAAATAGCGTAGCTATCACAGTTACGAAAATTTAAATGGAAAAGCCCCTCAACACCGAAAGAAAACAAACAAACAAACAAAAACCCAGAAAACCACAACTCTGCTTAAGGCAACCAGACAAACCTCAGATCATTCTGGCAGACACTTTGCTGTGTAGTATTTTGGCTCAACTCCGAGAGAAACATAGTGTGGCCTGAGGGTGGAAACGAGTAGTTGTACAAACTGTTCTTAACTTGGCTTAATCTCTGAAACAAATGGATTTTAAAACTATGCCTTTTACAAATATCATTTCACAACATTGAAAACATGTAACTCCAAAAGGCCACTGCTGTGGAGATGCTGACATTTCTCCTTGTGGTTTTGTGTGTAATCTCAGTCTCGTTTAGTCACACAACCACAGCAGCTCACAGAGAGAGAGGTCACATAATTATCTTACAGAAAAATAATCATAGACTGATAAACATGCGATATTTTGAGCCTCCCCAAAACATGTGTTATTTTATATCTGACCTCGAATGAAATAGGCCTTTGAAGATGACTGACAGACACAGCAATGTAAGACCTCACAGCTCTAACATCCTCCCTCTAAACAGATCAAAAGTACAATCATACAGGGTTGCACTCCAGGTATATCTTAAAAGAAAAACGTTTCTGGGTTTATGAGAATTTATAAATTCGGTGATAGAATTTCCATTTACTACAGAAGGCATAGGCTTGATAACTGCTGTTCAACCAGCTGCAGCTGACAGGTCACCAAACAGCTGTTCAGATTTCAGCCCTGGGGAAATGTTCTAATCTCATGTTTCTAGACTTAAAGAAGAAAGTTAACATTGTCCATGTCTTTGTCCTAATTGCACTGGAGCGAAAAAGAAGGGAAAAGTAATTGGTCTGTATACTACCACAAGAGAAAACACACGGTATTTAACTTAACCACAAGCAGGAAATATGTTGCTAAGTCACCCAGTAGTACATTCCCCAGCTTTTCATCCAAAAATTCTATGTCATTAGCACAACCACTCTACCACAGAAAACATACCACAATCCTTCCACTACTCCTATTGAGCCGTAAACTTTCCTCAAGCTCTTTTCTCTCTTCCTGATCAGTGTCATCACTGCAGTCAGTTTTTACTCTCCTGCCTCCTTTTTGTTTTCCGCAATTTCAGTTGGAATCTATTTACATTTAGGAATTAAAAAAAAATCTAAGTTTATCTTCAGAAAGAAGTAGGTCTAAGATGGTTTAGAGTGCATGAGAATGTGGTAAATAAAATCACAGGGTCTGTATCTTATTGTAACACAGAAAATAGAAGTATTAACTACTAAGCAGTTAAAATAAATGAAGAATATTATTTATATCTGAATAGATAGTCCCTTTTGACAAAGTAACCTCACTTCCTAAAAAATACTGACTAGTTAATAAATATTTTTTATTTGCAAATCTAAATCCAAAGAAAATCCACTCACCAATAAGGTAATTCTAAGAAATACTTGTTTGCTAAAGCTTTATTTAACCTAAAACAATCATTTCCTTGGCCTGCTAGAGGCAAAAATTGGACATCTTATAGTGTTTCTGTAAATTATGTCACAAGAAGTTACCACCATATTTACCTAAAATGTATTCGTAATTTGAAGGTACATTAAAACATCCTGTATTAACCATTAAAACAAACTGATGTTTCCCATTACGATCATGTATCACAAATGTTAATTAAAACCACAGCTGATTCTGAACATGGATAAGGATTGCATCTGCAGCAAGGCTAATTTTCCAGCTACAGCTCCAGTTTGTTTTTAAGGAGCTGTGAGGTGCCTGCACAACCATTCATTTTTTGGGCTGTAAACTTTTCAATTCCAAGTTAACTTACATATTTTGCCTGTACTCGTTAATAGGAAGAGGAAGTTTCCAGTTTCCCACCTATTGTTTAGAAAAGTTTTCATGTTGCATATGTTAGCAAGGTCGTTATCTCTGTGCTCACAGCAGAGCTGCAGTTCAGCTTTGCTTCCTAAGTCTAGCTCTAATTTCAAATCTGAAGTACTAGAGCTGGATGAGCTATATCACTATTAAATGACACACTAAAAGTATGAAATTTACTTGTGTCAAGGCACTTACTTCATTAAAGTGGCTTATATAATCCATTAACACCTGAAGAAAAGCACAAAGATCAGCGTTTACAAAGCCATTGTACTGTCTACTCTTCTCTATGGATCAGAATCATGGGTCATTTACCGCCACCACCTGCGTCTCTTAGAACGCTTCCATCAGCGCTGCCTTCGTACAATCCTAAACATCCACTGGACGGATTATGTGACCAACACGTCTGTC
>JAWMRA010000146.1:4512674-4777695 GCA_035584735.1 Pseudotriccus pelzelni | reverse complement strand
CCTGGAGACACAAGATCTATGACGCCGCTGCTTCTTTTGAGAACACGCGCAGGATCACTCTCGAGAAGAAGAGACAGCGCAGAAAGAATCGCGTCTTGTCGATATCACTTGGGGAGTCTTTCTGCTGTGCCTTTTGCGACCGGACTTGTCTGTCCCGCATTGGCCTTTTTAGCCATCAGCACACTTGTAGCAAGCGTGGGTAGAGCCCTTCCCAAATCTTCGTTCGCGAAGCCTAGCCATGATGATAATCCATAAATAAACTGAATAATTGTTTTGAATCTGAACAAATCTTTAGTGATTTTAATTTCCTTCAGTCTAGGCTCCCCTAGTACTTAGGAAACAAAACATCAATATGCTTTTTAGGTTTATATTTTCCTAAGTATTACTTTGTTACAAGCATTTCCCCTTCTTGAAGCAACTAACTAATACAGTGGAACTCTGTTGTCAGTGTTTTTCCTATTTTGACCACTTAGTCTGTAATTCTAGATCACAACTATGTTTATATTCCTCAAAAGATGTTCTGCTTTCAGGTTAAAACCTGAAAGCAAAACATAATTCTTGCCACATTTGTGTTTTCTAGAAACAAGGCATGTAAGAAAAATTTGCACAGAATTACTTCAGAGGACAATGTAAAAAAGTAAGTAGAAATTATTTTTTTTAGGCTTTTCCCACAGGAAAAACTAACCAAAACAAACAGCTGATGTAGGAAGTAATGATAATGAGTTAATAATTGCTACTCTTCAACTGCTCTATGTGAATGTCTCGTAGTACTGAGTTTACTTCCCAGCTTGAAAGAGCTGGGGATAATGTATATATATAGAGAAAAAAAGGTTAATATTGCCACTACACACCATGTCTCTGTTTTCGAACATACATTTATTATTACTCATATGTGCTACCCTACCTTACAATTTTTAACAACATAGTACATCTTTTTTCTTTAAAGTCAGTCCCAATAGTTATTGTGGATTTAAATAGAATATTCAAGGTGTCAATAAAACCTACTCATTTTTTACACTTTTTCTGTCACCTCTAGTGTTTTAGATGCCAAGCATCTCTGTATGATCTGTACTTGATGTAATTCAGAGAGCATGTTATGTCACTGCCTGCAGTATTGCAGAAGGCAACAGAAAAGATATTTCTTCAGAATGTGCCATTTTTTCCCATCTAAGGCTACTGGTGTTTTTTTGTGTGTCCTGCACATCTCTGTGCAGACCCGTGGCTGAGTTGCATAGCTTATCATGCTGTGGTTTCTTCCCCAGATTGTTTAGGAAATGTCTTTTGATGTTCCTGTCTCACAGTACCATTTACTTTTCAAACATAATGAAGTAGTTCAATATAAGGTCCTTGTACTTACTTCATGGGTTCCCTCGACTGCATTGAGCACTAGAGACCTTTCTATTTTTCTTGCTTTTCTACATCTTCACAGGTTTTCATGAACACTAAATCATGAACACCACAATCATTCTCTGAACAGACCACTCGCACCTGCCTATAAATGCCCGAGAATGGTCAGAGCAGGAAACAACAGAACTGAGTGTTTAATGGCCACATTGCTCTACGTGGGAACTTTCCTACTTTGTTTATTTTGACTACAATTACATTTTTATCATGGGCAAATAGTGTTTATAATTTCAGTACCCAATACAAACCCCAGCAAATAGGAATTCTACTGTGCAGGGAATGAATACTCAGTGGAGTAGTTTTAAATGTATCTCATCACAGCCCGTACTCCAACAAGCAAATTTCTGTGTGGAAATAAAGTTCATTTTGATGGAAATAATAGAATAGTTTAAGGCATTAGTAATACTAATGGAGAGCTTCCAGGCCGATGGACATAAAAAGACCTGATTAAAGCTAAAGATCGTGCTGAGAAATCCTTGTTCAAGTTGTTCAATGGAAGAATTAGGTAAAAACTTGTAGTTTTCACCCTGTCCAGCATATTAATAATAGTTTCCCTTTCTAGAAAGAGGTCTATTGGTTTTTAACCGTTCTTGTCCTTGTGTGCAGCACATATAATTTATTGGTGGTGTATGGAGGGACTTCCATCACCAGGTCTGCATCAAGGTTTTTTCTGTAGTTAACTCCACTAAAGCTCGTTTTTGGGGAGAATGGTGGGACACGTTTTACAAGGATGTCCTTTTACATGAACTAACCAGCTTCTATAAAGGAGGATAAGCTAGTTACACGATGCAATTATTTGGTAGGCAAACTAACTTTCTTTTACAATTTCTTCATGTTATTTAAAGGATTGACTTGGTTAAATATCTTGAAAAGCAGGTATTGCAAGTTTGAGGAATGAGAAAAATTACCCTGAGCAGGAATGCTTTTGGTGTACTCCCTATATTGCTTTTGGTTCACTTGATATTTGTGTTTAACTTAAAGGAATGTATAATAACTACCACTGAAACAAACTGTATGTCTGGCTTTTCTGAGAGAAAAACCTAGGGCAGTATGCAGCCTTGTCATCTAGCACAGTTCTAGTAGGAAGGTGTCTAATAGCACAAGAAAGGTCAGGGTTTTCTGGTTTGGTTAGAAGGTCATTCCAGACTTCACTGAGGGTGGTTTCACTGCAGTCTAAGGGAGGGGTGGAACTGGCATGAATCTCTCTGGTATCTATCTGCTGAAATTTGAGGTTCTGTGGTCTCAATCATGCTTATTGCTTGGGGGGGACTTGTCTCTTTAAATTCTTCCAAGGGCATTTGAACTTCCCACCCCCTCATTAAGGAAACAGTTTTAGCAACCTGAGGAGACTACAAGTACCCCTGAGAGGTGGGTGGGAGATTGTTTGTGTGCAGGTAACGATTCAGTTAGTTCTGACGTCTTTGCTGTGCAGTTCCTGCTTTCCTTTGCCTTTTCTGAGTTCCTATAGTTTGACGAAGGGAAAGTTATTTAAGTTCTTGAATTTAAAGTTGCTTCAAATTTTATTTGATTTTTGGTGTTACTTTAAAACGTTAGGGCTGCTCTGAAAGGGATTTTTTTTGTTTCTGCCTCTTACCCTTTCCTGTCTCCTGATACTTTCTTTTGTGTACACCAAACATTCATGTGACTGATGTTAAGTGGATTGCAAAAGTCATCTGGCTTCAAATTTACCTTATTTTTTTTTGAATGGCTGAATTTAGCTCAGTTCCTCGATTTTGCCTATGGTGTGCTCTTAGAAATGCCTGTACTGGTGCAAGAGGGAAGGTAGGTAAGAGAGCAGTGCAAGGCTCTTTTATCATTTAGCAATCCTTTTCAGGAATCGAGCTCCCTGCTCTGATCTGGCCCAGCTGTGTCATCTTGGCTCAGGCTGCTGAGGAAATGGCCAAATTTTGAGGAACAGCTGTGAGAAGGCCTGTAAAACAGAGCTGTGTGAGGTGAAAACCAAATTTACAGGCTGAGATAGGCTCTTTGGTGGTTTAAGGATTAAAAAAGGGAAAATATTAACATGGAAACATGAAATCCTAAGTGAAAGTATTAGGAACTTAATGAAAGATATCCACATAGCAGTTGCAATGCTGTATTGCTCTAGCCAGAGAAAGCTCATTTTTATCTCCCAGGAGTTTGCTTGTGTGGCCAGCAAGAATTTTTCATGTTTTTTATTAGCCTGGTGAGTGTGCTGTTCTTAATGAAATAAATTGTTAAACTGAAGTTATGCTTCATGTGTGTTAACTTCAGAGTTCTTGTTTTGTTTTCTAGCTGCTTACACATCTTGTTTGTGCAGTCTGTCTTCATAGCTGAAGGTGTCTAAAAAGGTGACCCAAGCAGTGATGGAGGGTGTATTTTAGTAGCATTATTGGCTTGTACTATGTAATTATATAGAGGGATGTATTTTGACTCCTTTGACACGATATGGGAAGTATCAACATGTAGTTCTCCTAGTTTCATGACAAGTGAAATGTGTTTCTGGATTTATTTCCTTTTAGCCAAATCAGTTTAAATAAAGAGAAATGTATTTGTTTATTTCTGGCCCTTTTTGTATCTTAATGTAATACTTTAAATATTTACATAATAATATCCTGATGTTTTTAGGTCATCCAGTGAGTTCAAAACGGCATTTGTGATTTTGTCAGTTATTTTCTTTACCCTTGTTTAATGAACCTAATATAGCTGTTAAATGTTTATTTTTTTGAAACTTTTAAGTAACTCACAAAACACTGGAGTCTTAGTATGACTAAAATGTTCCTTTTCATCCTTTGTCCTCTACTAATTTCATCTTAGTATGATTTCAACCTGTTAAATTGACTCTTGAAATTACTTTTCCAAAGTAAATCTGCCCTTTAATAAAGCTATTTATTCTGCTCTATCTCTAATAAACAAATGCTTGTCCCAAGACAGTATCTATAGTTAACAATCTACTTAAAGCTTATTCTGTAGGTGGATCCAAGAACATCATGGCTTTTCTGGGTTGTGTAAACCACAATGTTCCTTGGATTTTTTCCTAACAGTACAAATCTATGTTTATTTCTGTTTGGAAGCTGGTTAAACAAGCACTGGCTGTAATGTGCTCAAGCAGGCTAAGGCAGAATGAGCATCTTGCTGCAGAGCAGTGTCCAATGTTACCTTTGTGTTAACTGAGGAAAGCATTAGTCAGCACATGACAAGGTGTTGCTCAGACTCTGATTAGTCTGAGTTTTCATGGCTCTCCTTGGTATCCAGGCACACCTAAACAACCAAACATGGCCCTGGTTCACTGTAGGGACTTTTGCAATGCTGCCTTTGAAGGACCTCTTCTATTGCATAGTTTATTTATTTTTGTAAAGCTTGTTGTCTAGATTGGCTTCATGACGGAAAAACAACTCAGTAAAACTGGACCTCAGAGTTTAGTTCCTGGTTTTTGAGTAGTGTTTGAGAGACCAGTCATTTAAGTGAGGTAAGTCACTTAATCACTTAATGTAATTACATGGTCACTTGATCATGGTTGCACAGACTTCAGTGGAAAATATTTTGATCATAAGAATGTTTAGATAAGGGAGATGACGTTATTGTGAACAACTCCCACTTTTTAACAACTGAGACAATATTTCAGTTTTCATAATAGTTTTGTTTAGCTGCATAATTGTGGATCTTGGGCTTTACATTCATTATGTCACACTCTTAAATCTCAACAATACTGTCCATGGACTTCAATAATACTTATTGTTATAGGAGAGGTAATCAAGTATACATTCCTCTGTTGCTAAATATAACAGCAACCCGCTTATGAGTCAGGACTCTGGCAGATAATTCTGCTGCATATCAGTGAAAACTTCGCTGGCTAGCAGCTTGTTAGAATTGCCTAAATTAATACCAGCTTTGAAAGACAAGTAATTGCTCAAGGATCTTCAATGCTTACACTTATTTCTGTATAAATAGTTTTATATTTAAAATAAGATAGCATAATAAGTTTATCATCTCAGATTAGTAGATCAAGAGCACTCAGTGACTAAGCAGCTGGACACTCAACTGAGATGAGGAAATAATCTTTGCTTGTTCCTGACAGGTTCCTTGAACATCTGACTTTTACCATGTGACTTTCCTGGCAGATGGGTTATAATAACTAAATATTTTCATGGAAACACCAAGAAAATCACAAGTGATTGGTATGGTTAAAAATAAATAAAAATTAAAAAACCAAAACAAATAAATTCTAGTCCAGAGCACTATATGAGACAGTGAAATGCCCAGTTCAGTTCCATTAAGCAGAATTCCAGAACAGGCCTTTCAGCGTTAGATGCTCCTATCACAGGGGTGGCAGGTACCAGATGTCTCATTGTGAAGATGGGGAGAGTTTCTCTGACAGTGGTACAGCCTCTCCAGAGCATGTCAGTCCTTGCTCACATCCCCTGCTGCTCCAGATTCTGTGTGTCTCTGTACTGTGGCTGCTGCTCTTCCCAATTCAGGCTCCTGTTGATGCTCTGTCAGCACCCCTGATTAGACACTGGCACAGAGAAATGAGCACTTCCTGCACTCTGCCCTGCTCCAGCTACAAACAGTTCAGTGTGTCCACACTTCTTTCCACTGGAAAGCAATAAAGCAGGATGCAAATGATCTTGTTCATTGATAATTCATTATTTGCTCAGTTTAGTTCCACATCTGTAGTTCAAATGCAGAGCTCAATGCATTTAGCTGTTGGTTCCTGAATAGCTGTTTACTGATTAAATGTAGGAAACATAATTAAATAACTGCATTCTACTAGTATCAATAGTTATTTAACATTAGGTCCTGGGCTAATATACTTATTTAGAACTGAATCTAATGAAGGGTTAAAGTGATGCACAGCAGCCAATATTATGTTAATCTGGTTTTAGTGATGTGAACAGGAGGATTTTTGAGCTTCTTTTTATAAATCAAGCATCCTATTCAAAAAACTGAATAAAGCAATAGAGGAGTTTGATTCTCTAAAATGAAATATATTAGGAGCTTTAGTAGTTGCCTATAACACATTCCTATGATGGCAGTTCCTTTTTTTCATAAAAAGATGGTTTAGAAAATATATGAATTGTATGAAATGAAACATCTGCTTCTAAAACATATACATTATTAAAAATGTAAAAGTTTTTTGATTATACAATTATTTTGAAGAAAAAGTTGGTCCAGACAGTTGGCACATATAGCATCTTGGGATTTTTTTTCCTTTTTCATTAGAAGTGCCTTCATAAACAACTACATCGTATTTGTATATTGTCCTCTTTGGCAGTTAAAGTGTGATTCCAAAGCAGTAACAGTTGTTGGGAAATAAGTATCATATGTTGCAGATGTTGAGATTGCTTTGAATCCACTTCTTTATGATGTGCACCTTTTGACAAAGTCAGTCATGCCCTCAGGAATTTTACTTTTGTGACAGTAACCATTTGTAGATTGCAGAAAGAAAATCAGTTGAGTTGCTGAGTCCATTAAGTGTTCAAAAAACAAGTGGATGTGGCATTTTGAAATATGGTTTAGTGGGCATGGTGGTATTCAGTGGAAGGTTGGACTTGAGGTGGTCTTGGAGGTCTTTTCCGACTGTAGTGATTCTATGTCTTGTGAGTAGAAGAGACAATCATTTATGTGAGATGCATCTCATTGCATACTACAATGTACTATCTAATGAAACTCTCAATCAGATGCCCAAACTGTATTAGAATTTATGTTTAATATTTATAAGTAGTTGCATTTTAATAAATGATTATAAATGTCAATATTTAGGTTTTGAATTTGCACTATGATTTGTCTGTGGCAGCTTACTTGTGTAGCTCTGTAGATTTTGTTAATGAATTTGAGAGTTCTAAAGAATGACACCTTTTTGTTTCAAAATGCAGTTTAGGATCTCTTGAGTAGTTCATTTAGACGTCTCTTAAGTAATGGTGCATTGCTGCTATATCCTCAGATTATCTTGGAACTATAACAACTTTGCTAGGGCAGAGACACTTCTAAGGAAAAACTTAGTGGTTCTTGATTTTAACATACTATTGCACCACTGACTGTCCTAGTGAATGTTCTAGTGTTTATTTTTCCTGTGTACTACGTGGCCAGTAGCCATGAATAAGCAGAATTTATGCTCAGTCATAAGTGACAGCAAGAAATATTTTACCTTTCTACTGGTGTCTTGTTTCAGAGGTGGCTTTATGTTGGAATTTGCACCTGTCTGACACACACTGATCTGTTTCTTTCAAGGCCTATTTTTATTTCTCCAGTGTGAAGTAAAATCTTATTTCATGTCAGAAATAGGCGTGTGGTGACTCACCATGGGGCAACACTGCTCTGCCCCTTAGATCTGTTCTACCATGTGCCTGGTTCCCAGCAGCTGCACAGCTTCAGGAACAGTGAGCAAAGATGAGGGAAGGATTAACAGAAGGACAGGAAAAACCTAATCTTTGAAGAATTAGGGATCCTGGGAATATGTGCGCTTCCCACCCACCCCTTCACTTTACAACCTGGCTGCAGTTCAGTTTTACGGCCTCAGAGCTTCTTCAGTTTTTGGCTGTTCCTACCTTTCCCCATTCCCAGTCAATTAAGAAATTGATTGTTTCCTGTCTTTCATGAGGCCAGTTCTCTCATGAAATGCAACAGTGGTTTGGAGACTTGATACAATTGTCACACCAGTTTCTTTGATTAGTGTCACAACAGTAACTGTTGGGAAAGAGAAACAAGTTACCTTTTAAAAAAATACCTTGAATGAGAAGTGTCATGAGCACAGGACAGACCTATGTGAACAATAATGAACAAGTAATTCTAGAAAGAGAAGGCATATGGATTTTACATACGTTTTTATGTTGTTTTGTTTGGGTTTTTTTTGTGGGATATGTCAGTATATACAGCGGGGTAATATCAGTATGTGGACACAAATGCTTTGTCTGTAGACAAAGTTAAGCTGTTGTTAGTTACGTGATGACTAATGTGACCACACAGCGAGCAGAAACCAGGAAACAGCTTCTTGTCTTACTTCCTTTGGGCGATGCTTCATCACCACATTACTCAGAAGGGAACAGCAATTTGGCAGTTCTGGGACACGCCCAGTGTTGTACCCCAGAGAAAAGGGGTACAAGCAAGTCAGTTGGGGTTGTCAAAATAACAAATAGTAATTTTAGACCAATTTTTCAGTTTCTCCTTGTGCATGTACAAGAATTAAAAGGAAGCTTTCAGTGGTGCCGGTGATCTTTCTACGGATGTTAAGAGTGGCAGATCTTTGAGTAATGACGTTTCACGAGGAAAGCTCAAGTGCTCCATTTGCTGCAGAATCAGTGAAGATGCTTTCATAAAAAAGTAAATATAAATAAAATACACATTTTAAAAATGTGAGCTTTTAAGCAGCAAAACAGGCATAAACTTAATTTAAAGCATTGAAATGACCCTTAAACTCTCCTTAAAGCAGCGTTTTCCCATTGACAGACAAATAAATGTGCATGGAATGCTTCTTAAAAGAAACGTAGGTTTCTGCACTCAGTCAACACATTTTTTGCTGTGTAGGGTCTGTGCTTCAAGTTGAAATGTTTTAAATAGTGAACACTTGTGGCTGAGGGCCTTTGACTCAGCACTTGTGTCTGAGTCATGCTGCAGATGGAGGATGAGAAACAGTCTGTGAGATCTCAGTAGTAATTTTTAATTGCTGTTTGCTCCAATTTGAGCATCTCTAAAGTGACGGATCTCATTTTAAGCTGTGTTGGCAGTGGTGGCACAGCCATGATTAACTGTAAGCTATTTGTTTTGAGTCTTGCATGTAGCTACAAAGGGGTGTGAGTGAAAGGGAAGTACCCAGCATGTACTGACAGTATCATTTAAACATTTAATGGTGACTAGTATGTTAGTTAAAACCTGAGTGAATGCAGCTGATGATGTCCCACTCTCTATTTCTGAAGCTGAAACACAGACCAGTCTGACTCACTACTAAACACCCCAAGAAAAGCTGTTAAAGGGAGTTGTAACACTAGACCTGTTGCTGCATGGAATTCCTAAAGAACTTGTTTGATGGGGGTGAGGGAGAGATTTTGAAAGCCTAATGATGTTTATAAAGGCAAAATTCTAACAATACAGTATTCAATGAATGGGGAGAAGCCTTGCTTTCATTATTACAAAATACTACTTATCTATTTCATTTTTTATTTAATTTCCATTTTTCTCAGTGCTGTCCTTAATCTAATTCCTTTTCACATAAAGTGTGAACAAATACTTTGCTTTGGAATGAGGACTGCATGCATGTTTCTTTCTACACTGTTTTTTTGCAGATAAGGCTTTTACTTTCCAGACCTCATTAAGCAGTCAGTTGAGCAGGCTAAATGAGTGTTCCAAGTGGTAATGGATACTTACTCCATGTAAGTACAACAAGATTATGAGATACTGGAATGCTGAGCACTGAACTGCACAGTATTATTTATATTATGAATGAATGCATTGATTAAATAACTCAGATGTTTATGATGTGATGTGATATCCTACCTGTTAATAGAGTTGATCTGGGTTACTAGATAAGGGGTTTTGTATTCTGCTTTGGGTCTTGTATCTTCCATTCCATGTATCTAAGTGGATCTGAGCCTTTTGTGAAAATAAGTGCCCCATTTGAAGATATTTAACCCTCAATGGAATATGAGTAGGCAGAAATCTTTCAGCCAAATGTGTTTGTGAAAATTAGGTTGTGTTATGTCAATCCAATTTACACACGTTCTAAGTTTTTATTTTGATTTTCATTTCATACCAATCCATGTTGTTGTTATGATGCTTAGATAATATTGCAAAACTTGCCTTGATTTCTCCAATCTTGGACTACAGGTATCGAAATATAAGAAACTTTAGATTCAAATAGTTCATGATTTGGGAACTATGAAAGGTCATAAAAATAAAAACAAAACTAGGGCTGTGAAAAGATAATTAATCTGATGAGCAGCAGAGTTCATGAAGCCTGACTTCCTTAACTGTCTTGCTCAAGTTCTCATATCTAAAGTAGAATCTCTGAATTTATTCCAGCAGATGAGGCACTTACCTATTTCCCACACAGGTGCATAAGGGAAGAATTTGTTGTTGCTTTTTCCTTTCTATACAGAATGTACTACAGAACTCTTCTCTGTATTGCTGACTATCCTGAAAGATGTTGTAAAGGCTGTTTTTTGAGATCTGTTTGTGAAACTGGGTTAGAATAGGGATAGAGAAAAACCGACACAAGTTCTTTATGTATAACACTGTTAGTTCAGAAACTTTGGGAAGAATGTTCTGATAGTAATCTGAAGGCTTTCTGGTCTGTCAGAAACAGCGCAGGGTTTGTCATGTGACTCAGATAAGGTTTTAACTGTCCTCTGTCATCTGCTTCTATTGATGGTCTCTAAATAATTAAGGATAACTTTTGTTTTCCTTGCCAAGTGACTTGTGAAACAGTAAATAAGCAGTGGGAACAGTGTAGTTGACATCACAACGAGTGATTAGAGTGTTCTGATCTTCATCATTGTCCATGCTGCTCTTGGAAGCAGATTCTCTACATAAAATTATTTTTCTTGTAATACAAGAACTGTTTTCTCTGTTTATCTCTCATTAACATGATTGAATATACCAAATTATCAATAAGAATTTTTTGAATCTGTTTTCTGAACTTTGGAGTGTCTCTCCTTTCCTGCCCCCTGCCCATTGCTTATGATTTGGAAGAGAGAAGTTGGTGATACAATCCCAAAATAACTTCTCAGAGAATTTATATGACAGGGTCCTGAACCATGTTACCCAAGAAAAAGGGAATCAACTCTGTTTTCACACAAGTAGAACAGAGTTGCCATGAGGTACTGTCCCACTTGGTGCTGTGCACTATTTTGTAAAAAGGAGGAAAGAGAGAACTGCATGGGTCTAATACATAGAAATGAGAATTGCTACAGCTGATAAATCCCTGAACCATATTGATGACATCTTTTTTATTTACAGTAATTAAATTGCCTGGCAATAAAAATATTGGTAATTATACAAAAAATAGTAGAGGTATTTATTTGCTCTGGGTCTGAATACAAGTCACCAGTGGACTATATGTAATTCCTCTAAACTGTTAATTAGTCACATGTTAAAAACTAACATTTGCTTACTCAAAGCAAGTTCTACAGATAAGAATATAAATATGTGTTCTGAAGAGTAAGGTTGGTTTGTGATGCCTTTTATACTGCACCCTAAAATAAGGTTGCTCATCCGTTCCCTGTTAGAATAAAATGTAAAAAAAACAAGGATAGGTTTTGCTACTGAAAAATAGTGTATACCTAGACAGTCCATTCTGGGGGAAAAATATATTTCTCAGGCCGATGCTGTGTATTGATCCTTCATTTATGGGTGTAAGTGGTGAGTGACCAAACTCATCAAGTTATTGCAGGGTTCCTCATGTGATTTCTGTAGCAGTGATTAATACCTGGGCAGTAGTTTCTGAGGTGTTTCAAGGCACACTGGACACAGTTGCCTTCTCAGTTGGCTACTCCAAGTGTGAGCCATTCCCAATGACAGTACCTGGGTAATGTGATTCTGCTTAAATGATTTGTTGCACTTGTGGCCTTGCTCATCTGGTTTGGAACAATTTCTGTTCCTTGCTGTGCTGATTAAATAATTTCTAATGCTAGCTGGTATTTGCATGTAGGTTTATAGAATAAAATTACTTTAATGACATGGACAAAGGGGAAAATTGAAAAAAATATTAACATTTACGACTGTACTCACTCATTGGCTCAGTACCTTGAAGAAGATATAGTGGGTGATTTATATTTATGTATCATGCATTTAGAATCTGCACAGCAAAGAAGAGTCTCAGGTGCTGTAATTTTCCAAAACAGATCTCTCAGACATATAGAAATGTGAATTGCATATTCAGTGCACAACCAAGTAATCCCCTGGTACAGAGCAACCAATTACATTGAGCAACCACAATTAAATATGCTTAAATCTCCTACCAAGCAGCTTTTAACTGACTTCAAGTAGTAAGTAAAAATAATTCTGCAATTATGAACTGTGGATTATTGACCAGCTTGTTGATATACACTGGTTTTTGTTATGTTTCCCTAGGACAATGATGGTGTGAGATAACAGCCATGGCTGTGGCCAGGGGAAGGTAGCCAGGACTCAAACATTGTTAGTCAACATAATCGTTATCTTAGATACAAACTAGCTTTGCTTCTAAGCTTTTTTGTGGGCTGATACTGGGCAAGAGACACTTTCTCACCCATTCCAGGCTGGAACAAGGGCCACGGTTGTGGCCACTGCATACAGGGTAATTCCTCAGGAATGGAAGGAGCAAATGGTGCAGAAAGCTGTTAGCACAGAAAAAGGCTGACTTTTAAAAAGGCCACTCAAATGGCTCCTGTAAAGCAAAGCAAATAATCTTCTTAAACTTTCCAATACCTCAGTGTTTTTGCTGTCTCTAAAATTACCTGTTGTTGTCCAGAGATTTAACAAGAGTTAGAGGCTACAGCCTTCTCATGATAATTTTATTAAATTCACAGTTTAGTCTTTGCTAATTATTTCTATTCAGCTTTGTTGCATTCTGGAATTTTCAGTTGTGTTTAATGTGAAACGGGGCATCACCACTGTACATTAGTAATTCTGTGGAGTACGATTTTAAACAAACTTGCCTTTTCATAACCATATTGAAAAGGACAAATGGTTCCAGACTCTTGAAGTATTTTGCATTAGAAATAAGAAAATGACTTGAATATAATTAAATGTGATAAACACTATTTTGTCATCAGTTTAAATGGTCTGTTGCTTTACCACGTCAAACTCTTGCCAGTGATGGAAGATCATTTTGGTCCTCAGTTTTTTACGCAGAAGTTCCAAAATCTCTATCTAGACTTAAATTTGGACTTCAGTGGGTAACGTTTTACCAATTTGCCCTTGTACTCTAATGCTCTTGTACTAATTGTATTTTGGGCTCTATTTTGTGCTGTGAAACTTTACTTTGAAGCCCTACTAGAAACTGCTGTAGTGAAGAAATCCTGTTTTCCAGCCTGTAATAGAGGCATAATGTAATTAGGTGAAGAAACTTTTTGTTTTCTTGAAGGCCACAGTAGAAATGAGTCACAAATTAATGATAAGGGACAGTATTGCTTCTTTTGGTATTTGAAAAGTAAACAAGGTAACTGAAGATGGAGCTCAGACAGCAATAAAAGTTTTCTAGAAATTATCTCTGGCACCTGGAGACAACCAAGTCACTACATGTAACATATATGCAACTAACCTGCAGTAAACACAGAATGTGCAGTTTCGGAGAGGCTGTGTGTCTCTGAAGGGAGGTACATCGGGTAATCAAAACATCTCTGGATTGAGACAGGAGCGTGTTCATGGTCTATCCACATGCATTTGTCCTCTACACAAAAAACATTGATTTCTGCTGAGGAAAGTCAGGTTTTGACCTTTATCAGTACAAAGTTGCAGTCCAGTGTCTACACATGGCTAAGTAGCAGGTTTTGGAAATAGGCACGATGAGTAGGAAGAACGTCTGTGGTGCTGAAATCAGCTGGCAGTACAGATCATGTGGATTCAGTACTACACACTCCAGCAGCTTTTCCAAGTGACAGAGGCAAACAGTTTTATAGTCATCAGCTGAATTTCCTTTCATACAATTCCTCTTTCTGTGTGATACAAGGCCTTTACAAACTCTGCCACAACATAGTGCTGCTGATGTGTTTCAAAGTGTAATTTAGGTAGGGAGTAGAAACAAGACTGCTGAGGCCTAACTTGGAGTTGGAAGTAGATCTGTTGAGTCTTTGTCATCTTTAGTCCATCCTAGTTGCACGATTCTATAATTCCTCTTAATTATGGGTGCTTCTTCAAGTTATGTAGTGCCTAGGGGTCATTTGCTGTGTGCTTAGACAGTCTGTTCTGGAAAGGTCTCAAATTTGAGTGCATGAAACAAGATCTTAAAAAGCAGTGGTAACTTAGTCTAAGATCATAGAAATGCTGGTTACCAGGGTGACAGTGAATCCTAGATAGGGAAATAGTGTGGTCGTAACAGTGGGTAGTGTCATGACCATGGTAAAGTCTGGCTTAGAACCAAACTTACTTGTGAAAGTGATACTGGTGTTCCTGCAAGGCAGCTGAGCCCTCTGTAGCACAGAACTGCATAAAGGAAGAGAGCAACAGGAATTAGGATTTCTACATAAAATGATGTATTTTATCATCATTTCATATCTAACCTTAGGTTTTCCACGTTTTTAAAACATGTCCAATCTTTCCAGGAATATAAAATTATGCAACAAAGGGGATAGTTTTTTTTGTGTGTTTTTACTTCTACATGTATAAATCCAGTCTCCATTTTTGCACGTCTTCATGTTCTGTAATCCATATTAGTAGGATCAAACTACCCCACTGCTTCCTGAGTCTACAGAGACGACATTGGTGTTAACGCTGATTCACAGGTTGCATTGTGATCTGTGTCCTCTAGAGCTTTGTTGGATAGGAAGTGATGGTGAAACAGGAAACCAGGCATTGTATAAAGAGATCCATAAGTATGTAACTAGAGGAAAAGGCTGCAAAAATGATTTATGTAAGATATTGCTGTATGTTCTGTATAAAAATGTATTTATTATTGTGCACAGCTGGATACTGTAATTGTTGACATTAATGTAAGAAACCAGGTGCAAACCTGACTTTTTAATTGAACCTAGGGACCCAGGGGAGGAAGAAAATGAACTTGCAGATACTGACAAAAGTAGCAATGTTTTGGTGTAATCGGGGCCAAAGAAAGGGAAGGGGGGAGGGAAAGGAACTGAGAAGTTGTTGTTTAAATGAGATCACTGGGACATAGAAAGTCCTCAGGTATGTATATCCACTTTGATTTTTGATATATAGCTTTTCTTCCTTGGGAA
Organism: Pseudotriccus pelzelni; assembly: GCA_035584735.1. Lineage (NCBI taxonomy): Eukaryota > Metazoa > Chordata > Aves > Passeriformes > Tyrannidae > Pseudotriccus > Pseudotriccus pelzelni. The sequence goes on along the minus strand of JAWMRA010000146.1, from coordinate 4,762,447 downwards.
ATTAGACAGAAGAAATACACCAAGAAAACTTTTGCAATGAGAAATAGTGGTTAGACCTTACCAAAAATCATTAAGCCTGTCTGAAGATAAATGTTTGCTTTACAGACTGAAAGGGTTAAAGTACAGGTACAATGAACTAAATGCCTGGAACTGAGCACTACAGCAATTCTTATTTAATAGATAAATGGACAGATACGGAGGGAGGAGTCCAGGAACCTGTTTGAGCAGCTTCATAGGAAGAACTCTTAGTCAGGGCTTTCTCTGTCTTACTTCTACCTGGAACTTCTGTTAATGAAAGTTTTCTGTAGAATACTTTTGAAATTAACTCAGGTATACAATTCTATAAACTAGTAATAAATTCTTCATGTTGAAGGCTAGGGCTTTATTAATTTAATCCCAGTTTTTCTTTCTGTGTGATATAAGTTAAATGACTGTGGACTGTCAGCAATAACTGTAGGAGGAGAAATCACTGGGACAAAGCATTTCAAAAGATATAGGGAGTAATTAATAACTATTTAATCTGCCACATACACCAGAAGCAATTCAAGCTTGAGTGGTCATGCTCAACAGATAATGCCTGTCACAGAATTACATTTGAACTTGTAATGTCACTGAAATGTGATTCACTTATCCAGGTCTTGTTTGTTATTGCAGGTTTGCAGCAAGTTGTTGGCACTATGACCCTTAAAGATACTGTTTGCAGACTGTCTATTAGCAGAGTAATAAAGAAGTAATAAAGAAGGACTCACCTGTGTTGATGGGTGAAGATGGTGAGAAATAAGGTTAGAGAAAATTGCAGATAATGTGATCTCCCTTTGGTGCTTTTGAGCCCTGATAAAGGAGGGCACAGAAGTGTTTATTCTGCTCCAAGTGGTAGATGGTGCAGGCATTGTTTTATTTGAAGGGAAAAGATCAGGAACAGGGGAGTAGGCTCAAGAGAAGAAAGGTTATTGCTAAAACTGATACAGCTTTTTCCAGTGTTCCCAAACCAGACACTGCAGAGACTACTGATGTTAGTGAGAGGAATGAATACAAAAGAAAAATTTCAAGTTGTGATGGATTACAAGAGAGTTTTTAATGCTGAAATCTGGTTTGGTTTTTCTTCTTTCTTTTTTTTCTTCTTTTTGTGTAGGGACCCAGCCTTAAAGGTTTAGCCTCATGGAGGAACCAAAAATCAATATGCCCGGAACAGATAGGATTTTCACAAATCTGAGAGAAGTACTATCGTAGTAGTCAATTCAGTGTTAAATATCAGGTGTTGCTTTAGAAAACAAATGTGTCATTAGGGCATGTTCTACTAGTTTTTACCTTCATGTATTTTCTGAACAGAATTCCCCGCTTACATTTATTGTAATAAGAATTTATATACCTTCAACTTGGAATAAAATTAGGATGAAATCAGAAAGCATGGAGTAGTTATAGATTTTCTTCACTGAATGTTTCTAACTGCCAGTGTGATCAGGGAAGAACCGAGTTTTATAACATCTTAAAACAAAAACAACAAAATCCCACAAACCAATTGGAGTCCCAATAGAACAGTCATGCCAAAACTAAACTGCCCCTCACAGAATGTTGCCTTGTATGTATCCTTCCTCACATGGCTGTACTTCAAATGTCATCTGATGAAAGAACTGCAGCTTGCTTTGTACAAAGCTTTTTGGTGGGGAGTACTTGTTTTGAGCTGAAATATGAAACGGTCGGAGTTGTGCTGGTGCATTACGGTAACATCGTACTGTGTTGGCTTTGGGAATGTGATGCTTCCCTCTACTGGTCGACCGGCAGACAGGAAATTTTATACTCTTGTGAAACAAGCAAGAGAAATATGTTACAGAAAGCAGCCTGTGCTTAGCACTGAGGTAAGAGGATTGTCATTGAAGTATCTTACACACAGCAAATTAAATCCCTTACCTGCTACAAAACAGCTTTGTGTTGTAAAGTGACTAACATCTGTCAGTTTGGGGAAAGAATAAGTACACTAATATTTTAAGCCACTTCATGTCTACTAGTAACAGTAACACTAAGTCTTTGCAGTACATTACAAAGAGCGTGCAATTAAGTATTTGAATGTTGCAAGGAAGATTTTCTTTAGAATGGAACTCAGGAATGATATAACCTCTGACTGATACTTAAAATGGGCTTATCTTTGACTTTAATTTCAAGAGTTTAAATGCTCTTTAATTTCAGATGCGAATTTGTGCATAAATCTCAGTCTGTGAGTTGATGCAAAACCCATGCAGACTTCATGGTCAGTCACAGTTTCTAAGATAACAAGAAGAAATGCTTAGCTTGTGGTGATTGTGTATTGTCCATGAAATGAGATGCCAGTGACGGTAATTTTCTAATTAACATGAGCATTCAAAGACACTCAATTCAGTGTATTGAGAGTTCATAGTACAGGAGACTCACAGCGCCAAAGCACTTGCACCTCACAGGGCACTCTTTTGAGTGATCAAGAGACTTCTATCTTTGTACCACAATTTCTGCCTTCCTTAAATGATGCCATTTTACCTCTATACTCTGTCATGTTTAAAATTCTTCCGCTTTGTAGCGAGAGATGAACTGAGAGACCTTTTCTTTCCTTTAAAATGTAAGTTCTTTATGTTAAAGTGGCTGTAGCTACTGAGGTGCTGTTCAGGTTGTCTTCCCTGAGACGCAGATGCTGCACATCTTCCCTCAGGACTGTGTGTTTGTGCAGCTGGATCCACTGCACATCAATGGTGTGTTATCCTGGTGTAACAGGTAACAGGATGATTGCTGCTGATGTTGTGAGTGCACTTTTAACAATTTCTTAGCCACTAATTGCCAGGATTAATATCTTTTGTGGTGAGTTTCGACTTATTTTTAAGTGCATGGAATCGCACTTTCTCGCTAGAAGGTGCAAGGTATAGGCAAAGATATAAGTCGTTTTCTGAGAACTTTCGTTTTGCCACTCTCAACAGCAAATTGACAGATTACACGGCTGGGTTTAAATTCTTCATATGTTGGTTTTCACATGGGAGATCTGAGTGATATTTCCTGCTGAGTTGGATTTTTAACAATTCATAATTAAATCAACTTTGGATTTAATTGTCTGCTGCATGTTCTGGGACTTGGTAACCCAGATCTATATGGCTGCAGAATAAATATAGGGGTTTCTTTGTGTTTATTTGGGTACTGGGCATTAGCCATGATGCCACTGCCATACAACTTCTCTTCTTGAATAATCTAGACCTGAGACTCTACTCTGGCAGCAGTTAAGAAACAAATATTTTTAAAAAGTCTGATCCAACAGTTTTTCTGTGATTCAAACTCTTTTCCACAACAAGTTGCATATATATAAAGGGGGCCAGTAACATTCAGTTTGAAAAATTATATTTGGAGCAGGAGGCTGGTAACACCGATTTTGAAATTTGTGATGATGCAAAAACTTTGTACTTGAGTGATACTTGAAGAAACTTTGGAATATTCCTTGCTAAGGCCTAAACAGGAATGAAAATGATGGTGCTTTGAGGGGGGTTTTGTTGCCTAAAATTTGCAGGCTGGTTTGGGTTTTTTTTTGCTCTTGTGTGGGAGTACTACACTGATGACTTCTCGAGCTTTTCAAGGCATGAAAGAGAAAATGGATCAGTTTCAGGAGTAATATGTTTTAAAAAAAGAAAAATGTGGATGTTTGTGAAGGCTTGGTTGATATTATCTGTGGAAGTTATTTGAAAGTACTGATTTTTTTCCTGAGCTCATCATGGAAAACATGGTTTAGTTGACTAGAGTTTTTTGAAGGCAGTTCATAAGAGGTTAAAGCTATTTCATAATACATATTATAGTCTTGTTTGATACAAATCAATCTTGGGACTACCCAGACATGTCAAACTACAGAGAACAGGATGCATGTAGATTGAAATATGGGCAAGAAACTCTCCTAGTTCTAATGAACTGCTGAAACTCGGTGGGCTGGAAACACATGCAAGGCCGGTTACAGAAAGTGTGCTCCTCAACTGTGACATAGAATTCCTGTAGCACTGAATTTAAGTTCTGAATTGTAAATATGTGTTTGAAATGCTTCAAGATGTTTTGACCCTTTAGTATTTCCTCCCCCCCCCTCCCCCTTTGTAACATGATGGCTTTAATCTTTTTGATGGGTGAATTTGGGCTGAATTCCACCTTTGGTAAATGGTGTTCTTTCTTTTTAAAATGTTTCCTCCCCTCCCAATTTTCCTTCTTTTGCTGTAAAGATAAGAGTGGGAGAGTGAGTCCATAGGACTCATATCAAACTTCAGAGCTTTATGAAGGGGAATAGTCTATTATTTCATAAAAAAAATTGAAATTCCTTATTTAAAAAGAAGACCAAAAAAACCCAAAAAATAAGGAGGGGGCACCTGGCTCCCCTCAGTATTGAATCTCCATATAATTTTTTTATCACTACAATTGTAACAATTCATTGGCTTAGTTTTTTTGAAGTTCTATGCTTATAGAATTGTAACCTAAACTAATAATTGATGGCAATTTTGGTAAGAGATGTATTCCTGAACTCAGACAGAGCCAGAATTTTTAGTGGGAGCAGCCTTTGGCCAGGCACATATGGACTTTACTAGCCTAAATTAGAGTGACACTTGAATTTCATTTCCAGGTGAGTTTTGACTTTCAGCGAGTCATTCAGAGCCTTTGTGCTGCAGCTTCCCTATCCATGAAATAGAAACAGAATTTGAGTCCCAGGAGTGTTGGTATATAATTTTCATAGTACTCCACAATAGCAGGATGAAAGGGGGTGTGTAGGTGCAATTAGCCCTAGATGAGGCTGAATTGCACTCTCGACAAAGAGAAGTCTTTCAGTTCGTCTGCAATGAAATCATAATTATATACCTAGTATCCTTGGCAACAGATTCAGGTCCCAAAAGGTGATTTTACAGTTCAGTATTAATTACTGATACAGAGATCAAAAAGAAGGAAGAACGTAATCACTTAAACAGTTTCCGGGGTGTAAATAAGCATTATGTAAGAAATATCAAATACGTCATCCTGAATATATAGAGGTGTGCTCCCTAAAGAAACAAAGAACTTCAGTAGTTATGACATGAACTTGGAGAAATTGTGTGCTTGGTGATTTAAATTCATACAAAGGGGTGGTATTTATTGGATATGGATTAGTTTCTCAGCAGGGAATTGTATCAAATTTTCACTTTAAGAAAGCCAGCCCATGAGACACAAGGGTAATCAGTTCATGCACTGAAGATAACTTGCCTTATCAGAACTGTTTATACAGAGGAATTACCTGATTATAAATCCTTTTATGTGGATATATTTTAAACTCTCTGTAGATTTTTTTCAATAAAAATTCCTCCTTCTTCTGAGCTTGAGTTTTAAGGTCATACATAGTAATACAGGAAACATTCACTGCTCTCATCTACCCTCTCAAAATAGGTTAATGTTGTAATAAACAGTTGTTGTACAGGTGCCTCTTTTTAAATAGTCTGTCTCCATTTACTTTCTACTCAGTACATTTTGTTGCTGTAGCTCTCACCAGCACACAGTGAATTTTCTTTACCTTTCCCTTTTCTTCCTATTTTCCCTGAAATAGGATCCAATAAAAGTAATAACCTTAGAAGGCAGAGTTCTTTTGTTTATTTTTGAAGAAATGATTCTGTCATCATCTGGATGACAAGCTCTATGCATCAATTCCTAGCTGTGCCATCAGTAAGGAAGATGGAAATGGGGGGCAAGTCAGCAAGGTGTGTGAAGAATATTTATGGAAATAAGATCTTAGAAATAGGACAATAACGAATAGAAGGAAAGAGTAATGTAGGCATGTGAATTTTAAATGCTTTCCAACCTGAAAAAACATTGGCTGTTGGGAATATATTTTAACTGATGTTTGTGTCACTACTGATGCAAAGAATAAGGCATAATATAACATTATTGGTGGTGTGGCATAGTTGAGGTTGAAAATGATGCTGGTGACTGCTTTGAAGTGACTTGTGCAATGGAAATTCCCCCCACTCCCCACAATTTTGAGTCTGAAAATGGGTAATAAGAGCTCTGTGAGTTTGTGTGTAATGATACATCTTATTTCTAACAGTTTTGGTTATGAAAGTTTATTAAAGTGCACTTGGTTCTAAATACTGAGACTTGGTTATGCTTTTATTTTAAATAAAGATCTCCATAAGAGAGGGAAGGCATTGGAGGACAAAATAATTTTGTGATTATTTATTTACTTAAAATTGCACGGCTTGGAGCAAGACTTTTTCTATATTTATATGGCTGCTTGATGCAGTAGCAGCCTTACACTAGGACTGGTTTTTGCAGTAAAATGTGAGGATTTGGAACAAACTGTTATGCGTATGAACTGCTAGAGCTCACATGTATGTGTCTGTTTACTGCATTCCCAAGCTGTCCTTTTTAATTGTCTGGAACTTCTGAGGTAAACAATCTTTTGTCTTGTAGATGGGGTTGTGGTGTGGTGTTTAAACACTTGTGCTCTGTTCAGCTACCGTAAATCTGAAAAATAATTAGGCTTCAAACTGTTCACTTGAACTAATGAACTGAAGTTTAGGGAAACAAATGTTAGCAAAAACTATCATGTGAATAAATGTTAAAAGTAATTTATTCAGCCTAACTATATTATATTTTCTTTCTAATACAGAACAGAACATCCCAGTCTAAATTTTCTCTAGATTTTTCTTTCAATTTTTTATAGACTAGGTTTAGTTCCTTCCTGCAAGACAGTCCGTGGAGGTGTAACACTGCATTGCAGACTCTTTCTGCTCAGTGTGCTGAGCAATTGCTGAAATACTTGTCATAAGGGTAGGATAACTGTTCTCATCAGAAGTTTAAGAGTTTAATTTAGGAGCACTTGTGAGGCAGGAAAATCCGCATCTATAATGGCTGTTACACTTTTGTAAGGAAGCAGGAATTTCTGCTTTTACTTCATTCTTTGTCCATACAGGGTTGCTCCTGGGACTCCTGTCAAGTGCCTGTTTAACTATTCTTCAGAATTCCCCTTTGTCTGAGTTTAAAAGTGCTGAATACTGCTTTTTTCCTGTCTCTTTAATCAATTTTATGGCTGCTTGTAAGGTTACACATAGTCCCTGCACTTTCTAAATTAATGCTCAACTTCCCTTTGTAAATTTCCAGTAAAAAAGTGAAATTTCCATGTTCAAAAAGAAGTTTGGCCTGTGTTTAGTAATAATCAAAATAAGAAAAAATTACTTCCAGTTGTGAAAATACTGATCATTAATTAGCCACTTTAACCGTGGGGAAATATTTTTTTGTCCAAGTTGTTGTCAGGTTAGTCCAGCTACAGATAAGCATGATAATGTGCCTGTAAGAAAGATGTCAGTGAGACATCAGTTTTAAGGTCTGTAACTCTTCTGCTTGATACCAACAAACCCATATTCAGTGTCAGTGTAGTCTACTGAAATTCTGCAGGAATGGCTTTTCACAGAACTGTCAAGAATTTCATAAAAAAGACCAGTGAAAAATATATTAGAGCTAAAGATCATGGAGACTTGAGCTAGAATTGTGTTTACATTCTGTTCATGGGAAAGGGTCCAAAAAGCGAAATTGGATTGACCAGTTGAGTTCTGGTAATTAATGAGTTGCTGCACAAATTTATTTGGTAGTATCAAGTAACCTAAATATTTTTCTTTTGTTTGTATAAATTTTTAGTACAGCAATTTTCTTTCACTCTGAATGTACTGAGGTTTTTCTGATTCAATGTAGCTCTTCCCTGGTTACCTGCATTAAATAGCACTTAATGTAGAATGCGGCTAATGAGTGAATACATCCATCTCAATAATACACTGTATTTTCTAATATAGCTTTTGCTGAGGCTGGGTAAGCATCTGTTTAAACACAAGACATTGGCTACACTTAGTGTGTGTGAAGATACAGCTAAAGTCATCTTTAAACTTTCCTCTCCTTTTTGGAGGACTCTGGGGATAGGAGGCTTGATGATGCAAAAAGTGTCTGACCCTTCACTGACATCCCTTACTGAGATCCCCAGAAAGGCACTGGAATAAGAATAGCTGGAAAACTTGATTTTTACTGAAAGTCTATTACTCACTTTACACATTAGCATTAGATAGCATGGGAAGAACAGTGAGAAGAAAGTAAAAAATAGCTTGGATCTGAAGAACTGCAGGATGTTACTATAGATAGGCTGAGAGATTAAAGAGCTGCCTTGGCATGTTACGATTCAAAGACCAGCAGCCTCAGCTGCCTTTCTGTTGTAAGGATTTTTTTTCTAGGGAATTTTATACCTCAGATATCACACTATAATGTGGATTAAATGACTGTATTTTGTCTTGATTTTCTTCAATGCTTTCCTTTTATCCTTTTGTTCTGTCATTATCCGTTTTCTATCTCTTGGCTTGGCTCTAAATTCTCATACATGTGGTTATTGGATTAATTTGAGAAGCGTATCCCAGAATTGGTTGGTTGGGTGCTTTTGTACAAATTAGCATGCACAACAGCATGCTCAACAGCAGATTCCAAAATTCAGATGGTAAAGTGTCTGGAGTAGGTGGTATCTAACATTGAGCTGGCCAACATTGCCCTGAAAGTCTCTGTTAATTGTGGGACATCTGCAAGTCATGTTTTCTATCACGGAGCTTTGTGAGGCTTCAGCAAAGAAGGATGCAATGTCTAGTGTGATGAAAACACAATGGCTGTAATATTTTGCCTTTGGAAAAAACCCAAACAGTGCAAGATGAATTTATCAGTTTATTGCTTTGATTTATTAGGAAAAGTAAAACCAAACCAATGACCCGAAGTTGACTTTATTGAGTAGCACTGTAATACTTATGAAAACCTCTTTTCATGAAGAGTAGAAGAGGAAAATAATTTGTTGTGTTCCTCTGAAGTAGAGGGGCACTCAGTGGCTGGTGGTAAACCAGCAATTCCATTATGGAGGGGAGTTTTTACTTTATTTCCTACTCTGGTTAGAAAATTTGTTTGTTTATTGTGTGAAGGGAGTTCAGCAAAGGTTTAGTTCTCCTCAAAGTTTTGCTTGACAAATTTCTATTAAGGTTTGTCTTCACAATGTTGTGTTATTTTGTTCAGGCAGATTTTGTTGCTTGCGATGCTGAATTTTTTTTTAGAAAATAAAGCATTACAGTTTGCTTTGACTTCCCCCTGTCCAGTATTCAGAAATCCACAAATATTGACCATATACAAGTTGTCTAATTCTCTGTGCTGTGGAACTACTAAATTGAGGGATTACTTGTTGCACAATTGGTAATTCTAGCTAAAAACTTCAGTTCCTTTACAGCTGTTTTTAAGATTAAATCATTGTCTATTCCTTTCCCCTCCCAAGTAAAAATACATAGCAACAGATAATATTATATTGGAGACTTAATTGTTCTGTTCAGACACTTTTAGTCCAGGCCATCCAGTTTTGTTGGTTTTCTGGAGTTTTATTTTTAATCCCATCCCGAAACATCAAAGGTAGAATCTTAACTTTGCTACTTTCAGCAAAAACCTGCAAAACAGTTACTCCCTTCTTCCTGTGCAATCTGAAAACCAAATATGCATTTCCTTGAGTCCCACTGGTTCTTCTGGGCTTTTTGTGGCCCGGGCAGTGGAAGCAACAATGAGACTGTGCTCTGTACAGAATTTTTGAACTAAGTAATGAGTGTTTTGGGATAGCCTGCTGTCGTCCATACATTCACCAGTATTGCTCAAGTAAACATACCCTTAACTTTTGAGGCTGGTAAATTTGTTCCTTTGCTTTTAACCTACCTTCATCTCTCTCCTGTATCATGAATAATACAATCTCCTGTGTCGTTAGTCCCATTTAACATTAGTCTGTGTACAAATTTCTGCTGGCTGCTGAAGTGTAAAATTATCAGAGTTTCATGGGCCTTGTGTTGTGGTGCTTGACACTCTTTCTAAGGAGAGCAGAGAAACTGTGGAAAAGCAACATTGATTTTCATTTAATATTTGATCTCTGTTAGTGTTTGGAGGGCAGGAAATTCTTCAGGAAGAAGTAAGGGATACCTAAAAGTAACACAGGAAAGTGGCTATTCAGCTGTTAGCGCAGAGTGCATCCTTTGAGAGCAATGTTTTTGCCTTGAGAGTAACTGGAAGAGTTTATAAATATTGGAACTTCTATGCTAAAGCTGCTGAACTTGCTTGTGGTTACTTGTAATCTTTGAAAGGACTGTTGTAACAAAATTGAAACCTTCTGGATTACATTGTGTTGTGCGTGGGCTCTGAGCCTGCTGAGACAAAAAGGGAGATGTCACCTTGGTTATGATTAACTGGACAAAATTTGTGTTGCATGAAAATGTGTTGCATCAAAGTGTTAGTTGATTGGATAAGCTTGGAAGTCTGCTATTGTGCTGCTTCACAACGAGGAGAGCCATCCCAGTGTTATGCAGCTGGATTACATTAAAGAAGTAGAAAAAGCTCCCTGGAGGAAGAAAAAGAAATAATCATGTGCTTAACCATGTAAATGAGAATAGTGTATTAGAGTCATTCCACAGAAAAATGACAAAGTGGGGCAGTTTGTATGAGGAACACAAATAACATGACTGTTTACCAGCTTCTATTTTTGAAGCTATTGATAACATTCCAGTTCCTGTTTACTGTATGGTTTAAGCCAAGCAGCCTGTATATGCACAAAATTTTAGTGCTTTCTGTGGAAGTTGACAGGGAGTTTGCAATTGTTGGTTAAAATGTGTCTGCCCAGTGTGTTTTCTCAGGACTCTTTTGCAGATCTGTGCTCAGCAAGGAGTAAAGCTGGTGGCAAAAAAAACCCCCTGTGATATAGCTGAGCACCTGATCACCTGTCTATACTCCAGGTCAATACTCTTGCATATGTGCATCTCTTTAGAGAGACTGTTGCATGTAACCAGCATGCCCATGACTCTTGTTCTTGTGTCTGAGTGAAAATTTACACCATAAACGAGTGTCACTGACATGGTGGTGGATTTCTGCTTCTCTAGTGCTGCTTTCAATTGTTGTCTAGAAGAAGGAGAATTACTCTGTACATGGAAAGATGTAGATATTCTGAATTCCCTTATTTTAGAGAATCTGGGTGGGGTTTATTAGACTCATTCTCTTAAAAGATTTACAGCTAATCATAGATTTTCTTGGTTTTTTTTAATCACAGAATCATAAAATGGTTTGGGTGAGAAAGAACCCCGAAGACCATTCAGTTCCAACCCCCTGCCATGGGCAGGGACACTTTGTATTAGCCCAGGTTGCTCCAAGCCCCATACAACCTGGCCTTGACCACTTCCAGGGATGGGGCAGCCACAGCTTCTCTGGGTAACCTGTGCCAGGGGCTCACCACCCTCACAGCAAAGAATTTCTTACTGATCTGTAATCTAAACCTGCCATTTTTCAATTTAAAATCCTTGCCCCTTGCCTTGTCACTACATGTCTAAGAGGCTCCTGCTCCCTTTTTTATAAGCTCTAAGGTCTTTCTGGAGCTTCCTCTTCTCCAGGCTAAGCAACCCAAACTCTCTCAGACTGTCTCTGTAAGGAGAGTTGTGCTTACTTGTTGTCTATTCTGGAAGCTCTACGGACTTTTATGTTAGGTATTTTTACCAGGCTGTTGTTTCTAAATGCCTGTGTTATTTATTTAGGTTTTTTTTTTATTTAATCTACTACCATGAATTTATTATTCTGTTTTCAACATATAGTATAGTCTCTTCCCTGTTTTTAAAAGTGTATGGAAAAGAAAACTCTGAAATGTTATTTCAAAATAGAAGTAGCTGATCTTCTCTGCTTTATGAATTAGATAATTATAAGCACGACTTTTATCAGATCTTACCACTTGTTTTTATTTCTGTAGCCTTAAAAGCTTCAGTTAATCATTCTCAATAGACTGAAAAATAGTTTCCATGAAAGCTAATAAATCTGGAAGCATATCTTCTAAATCCTTTAACTGATCCTGCAAACAGATGTTTAGGATAAATATTGCTCATGGAAAAGCAGATATTGCTAATGAATAATAAGAACCGCATAAAACTGCTGGAAACTCTTGTTTGCATCTTGAGAGAATCAGTGTTAATAAGTCAGATCAGTCATTTTTATTTAGGCAATACGAAAAAGCATATGTCTTCTTGCTTTGCCAGCTGTCATAAACTTTTGGAGAAAAAGGTTGCTTCTAAGCTTTCCAAAGGGAGTATTTCTCAGAAGTATTTTGACCTTTATAGCTTACAAAACTGATTGACTTTTCTTTCCCATAAACTATTTTTTGGCTGAGATTCTTCTACAACAAAGCTTCTGTTGTGAAGAAAAATACCAGCTCTGGAGAAAATAACTGGGCTGCCTTCTAGTGGTTTTAGTCATCATTCCTGTTACTTAAAAAAAAAAAAAAGTCCTTGTCTCTTGGAGGGAATCACGTTGTTCCAAATTTAATGTGTCCCTCAGGGTATTTCTTAATATTCAACAATTATATGTGCACTTCTATGGTACTTCCATTTTAAGAACCACAAGGCAGATTGTACCATTCACACATGTTTTTTGTTGTTTGTTGTTAATCTTAAGACATGTAAACCAACACCTTGGCCAGTAGCCCACACCACTAGTAGCCCAGTTGTTTAGGAACTTTTAATAAATTTTCATGTATCTTTGTGAATGCATACAGAAAATGGGAAATGAAAAAAAAGTCACTTCTGCTCCAAGTGAAATTTGTATGTTTCTGAAACAATGTTTTTCTTTCTAATGTGTGATTGTGTGTTTCATACTTGAGATACTTGTTAAATTAATTAAAATAAACCCATGACATAGTTTGCCTACCTGTTCTTACTGTGTTAAGTTACATGGGACATGGAATTTAGGAAGGAAGGCCTAATTTTCAATTGGATGTCATCTATAGTAGTCCTAGGGATGTTCAAAACTTCTTGGGGGCCTGATCAATTTAAAGCTGGTTTTCGTCATCCTACTTTAGGATTTGCAATCCTTGTCCTTATTTCTGTAATAAAACTGCATGTGCTGTTGATGTTCTCGGTGTAGTTGCCTGACAAACACCCAAATGGGAGTTGGTGTTTGTCATGTAATTTCAGCATTCACCTTAATTCACTTGAATTCTAGACTTCTGCTGCGAAAGATGGAGTAGGTTCCTTGCATGTTTTTATGTCTTATTGACATCTGAAGAAATGGGAGATGTGCTGCTCTGAATGTTGACAGAGAAATAAGGTTAAAACCTTCTCTCCCTAAAACTGTTCAGCTACCCGACAATAATAAATTTAATGCACAAACTGGAGGTAGGATTAAAGCTAACCAAAAGGTTAGTTGAAAAAATAAGCTTGAAAGGACTGAAATCATTATTGACTAGAAATCCTTCAGGGACATTAACAATGTATTTGATAGTTGCCAAGGAAACGTAGCCTTCCCAGTGACAGTATGCATTGCACATAATAAGTAACTGAAGTAATTCTGACAATGACTGATCCACTTCAGTGTACCTGTTCCTCCTGCCTCGGCAAGAATTGCAAATGCCTTTGCATCCAGCTGGATTAATATTCACTATACATGCTGGACCATTAGTGCTTCACATTTGATTGTGCCAATAGATTGAAAGCAAAAGCAGGACATCAGGTTTTCGTGATTGAAAAAGTGTTTCTCAGTGAAGCAGATAGTGAGTGTGTGCTTGGCTGGCCAGACTGGATTAACCGTAGGAGAACACAGAGGTTAATACAGACTCAAAAATGGGATTATGCTTATGGTACCAATTGATGTAATGCAGAAATACTGGATTCTACCCAGAACAGCAGCAGGAAACTTTGCAGTGCTCGGTGTCCTTTAGCTTAGGCAGATAGAACTCTCTGAAGTCCTGCAGGAAATGCTACACTTGTTTATTTATTTTTCTTGCCTTAGGTGAAATGGAATTGTTGAGAGGAAGGAACTCCCTGTTCAGATATAGCACAAGTCTAGTGTTCAACTTGGGGAATAACCACAATCCATTTGAAATATCAAGAATTCATACATTATAAACAGTAGCCAAGGTGATAATGGAAGATTTAAGAGCTGTCCTAGCACAGCTGCCAAAATAAGTGAGCTGGGTCCTTGAAATGCTTAAGTAAGGTCTGAAAGAGGAGAAAATAATATCAGAAAGAGAAGAATTCCCAACAAGGCATCTTTTTTAGTGCTGTAAATGATTAAAGGTGACCTCATCTGCTCATAGATTTTTTTAGGCAAAATGAATGCTTTAGATTCAGATTGATATAAGAAATGCTTATGTATAGTCACAACATACTTGAATCTTCTTTAAGGAGACTCATGTTGAGGCAATGAAGAGCTTGGAGCACAGGTTACAGCTGAGGAAGGCTTGTCTTTGAAAACTTTGATTTCACAGTGAAGCTGCTGTGGTTTTGACTCTAAAAGCAGTGAAAATTTCTCACTGTATCAGTGTGAAATTCATTGTTTGAAGTGCTTGAGTGGAGCATCTGCGCAGGATCCTGGGATCTGTGAGGGCAAGCCCTTGCTGGTGCTTCTAGGGAAGAAAGACACTCTTACTGCTAAGCAAAGGTTATCAATGTGTGTGTAGTCCACTGCTACAGAGGTCACTTGTCAGCAGGCTGAATTACATGAATTCAAGTAAATATATAAATTTAAGCTCTCCTGAGAAATATTTGCATGACTGAATAGTAGTTATTTTTTGCCAAATAGGCATTTGCACAAATTTCATCTTGCCTGCAGAATTGATTTTTCTACTTTAAGGAGATGGTTTTATAACTTAGCAGTACATAATTCTTATTTCATTTTGATGTTGGCATTGGATGATTTTTCATTGGGTTTTACTAAGAAATGAAAGCTTATTACTTAACTGAACAGTGGCTGAGGTAACCCCCAAAACTGTCTTTTTACAATGTAAATGAATGTGTGTTGTTGTCATTATCTTATATAAATGATTGTGGGGTTTTGTCCCACTTTCTAGACTGATCTCTGTTTTACAAAATAAATCACAGGGATAGTTCAGTGAGGACCTCCCCATTCTGTAATCTGCATGAAATATGCCTGTATCCATTATCCAAGTACAATTTTGCACTTAATCTCAGCTCTTGCTCACTGCCATGTTACTGGGATATTTGGCAGCCACAGTGTTGTTTCTGAGATGGAGAAGGAAGTGACTGAGAAAAGCTTGAATTAAATACGAACCTCATCTTTATGGAGGAGGAGTCAGGAAGAGATTGGAACAATCTGAAGCCTTTCCTGAGGCAAACAATCCATCTAAAACTAGATTATTTGGAAAACCCCAACTTTGTCTGAGGTTATGGAATGCAAATGGACTTAACTTCAGTCAAGCAACTGGGTTTTGATGTTTTTATGCTGGCATATAAGATAAAATACACCATAATTTGGGACTTTTAACTGAGGGTTTTAATAAGAGATTTCATAAAAACCATTTACTTTGAACCAGTGCTTATGTCCTGGGCATTGATATCTTGGTGATGGAAACATGAAAAAACATGATAGCTATGCAGATAAATGATTTCAAGTCAGTCCTTGAATAATTATCGTAACTTCTCTAATACCAACATCTTCATTTATCTTTGTGTGGAGTGAGCAGAAAGCTCAGACTTTTAGTTTTGTTTTCTGTTGATCATGCTTAAAGAAATCTAGTACAAGCAGTAGGATGGGGAAGGATAAGACAAGCACATCATTGTGTGTAGAAATAAAACGTATCATCATTTTTGGCTTTTTATTCAACAGCTAATTAAGGGGGGGGAAAGCCGTATGAAGAGTACAAGTGAAACATACAATAGTATTAAGCCATATGTTATTGTTGTAAAAGGTATTTTATATGATTTTGTGGATAAACAACAAACTCAAATAACCTGCAAGACTTTGGAAAAAACTCTTCATAGAAAATGTAATTATTTGCATTAGTATGTTTGGGGTTATTTTGTTTTGTTTTCCTATTTACTGACAGTTGTAACTGACATGAACATTCACAATCCCGCATCCCACAATCACACATACCCAACACAGGGCTCACAGTGCAGGTGTTTTACAAGACAGTCTCAGTTACTCATTGTTCAGTCAGACACATGTACAGGAACATAATAGAGAGGTGCAGTGAAATCAGCTTATGTTGAATAATATTAAAACTAAATATTTTGGTTATGTGGATAAGTTTGGAAAACTATGTGTAATAACTGGATTTTTTAAATAGCTGTTATTAAAAAATGGGAACTGAACTTTTGATATGCTAAAAAAAGAAGTTATATGTGTCCTTGGCAATGGAGAAAAGAAGGAGGACATGATGAAGGGTCACTGAAGCTCTGTACACATTCACATACATGGAGTTTCTCTGGCAGAGAAACAACTGTGCAAAAACCTTCAGGCTGACTTATGCATTTATCTCATCCTTATCACTTCTGCAGCTTGGTTTTGGGTCTGCCCCTGGTCCTGCTGGAAGCCAGTCCCTGGCTTCTCTCTGGAGTCTCCTGCTTTGCTTCCCAAGCAGTGAGTCTGTTCAGCCAAGCGGAGCTGCCACAATGTGGAGGAGTGGGAAGGAGGAGGAACCGCAATTGGGAAGCTGCAGTGTATGAGCAATCTCCTCCTTTGCCACTGCTCCGGAGCTTGAAGACAGCAAACTGCAAGGAAAGGACAACAGGAATGGGCAGCTGTCAGTTTTACTGTTTAGCCACAGTGATTTCATCAGAAGACAGAAAACAGTACATCAAAAGTAAACAGGAAACAAATAGCTACACCATCTGCTATGGTGGGAGTAACCATATGGAATGAAGTTCAAAGGGTGTTGTGTTATGGTTGTTAACTCTTTGACTACACCCATGTTGTACTCAAACAAGTAGCTGAAATGAGAGCTGCTGATTATCAATGGCTGTCTCGGAGCAGGATGGAGGTTATTCTCCCATCTCATCAATAAAGTCAAAGAAAATTTAAATGTGCTACACAGTATCTGAGGGTCCAGCTTTTCTCAGTCCAGTGGAAATCAGGAGTGGCAAGGAGGTAAAAAATGTTTTCTAAGGATAGATGGCAGCTGTTGCAGTGGTGCTTCATTTCACTGCCAGCCCTGGCTTCAGAACACTGTGTATGTCCTAATCCAAACTAGGAAGAGAGGCAAGAAGCATAGAATTGACTTTCTAAACTAGTAACAGAACACATGGAATACATAAAAGACAAGATGATAATAGAGAGATGGATTTTCTACTTATTAATGGTTTATTTTATACTTTGCTCACCTTGTCTGTGTAGCTGTATTTTCCCTAACTGAAGTGTATATACTTTGGTTTTTAAGATAACCTATTGGTTTGGTTATCACGACACTAAGGTTTCTTCAAATTTAACACTTGCTTTTGGCAGGAATTAGGCTATGATACAAAGGACAAACATGCTATATGCTGCTGTAGTTCCTTACTTGCATGTTACTCTTATTGAGTAACTTAATCAGTTTTGAAAGGAGTAAGAATAAAGGATCGTATAAGTTTATCAAGATTTCACTGAAGCATCTTGTAGTTTCCCATTTGTTGCAGAATTGAATAGCAAAAAGGTTCTTACTGTTATTATTCTCTAATTGTTAATAAATAGGAAAATGTGTATTATTACATGTTGATAGTCTATGTAACAAAAATGGTTAAAATGTTGTGCTTTTTGCCTTTTTATCTTTTTTTCCTTCAACACCTGAGACCAATCTTGTATTTTTAGATTTCTAACACCTGCATGCTGTGGACAATGACCTTGTTATGGATATAGTGCTTACTGTTAATCTGGATGTACACTGATAAGGATCTAAAGCATAGTCAGATGGCCTTGTAGCTCAGATTTTAATCATGTTACTGCCTGACTATTGCAGTTACTCATCCAGCAATCCCAAGGCTCTTGAGAAATTTATATAGGATTGGTTATTTCAGTTGCCATTGCTCAGTGATTGTTTGGTGCCATTTGCTGTGAGATGGCAAGTGCAGCCTTTGTTCTGGTGACAGTGCCAGTTTGGGAGAAATGGGAACCCACTGATTGTAGAAAAACTAGAATGAATACTTGGTTTGTCCTAGAATGTCCCAGTGACAGTTGGCACTGTCAGTTGGGTTTCACAGATGTTAAGATTGATCTTAATAATAACAATTAATCAAGGATAATGAAGGGGGTGTGTGTGGTTCTCTTTGGAGAATCAGAAATACTTCTAAATATTTTACATAGTGTAGCCAAGAGAAGATTTATTTGCAAAGAAGACCTAAAAAAGTTGCAAAGCACTCTCACTGGAATTCAAAATGTAACACAGTTATCTCACAGAAACGTTCCCCCATAGGCAAAGGGATGGGACTAAATTGTCCCCTTAGGGTGCCTTCCACATCTGTGGTCTCTGAAAACATAACTGATCTCTGTTGGGTAGCAGCTACCAGAATAGCTACTGAACTTTTCCAGAAATCCAGGATAACAGATAATCTGCAATATCAAACTAGGATGGCAAAGATTGGAAAGATGGAAACGTGAGTTACATTCTGTGCTCTTAAATATGGTTTCCAATTGGTAGACATTTATTTGCAGTCACAAGCTGTTCACATTTATGGCTTTATGATGCAATTATTGGTTAGCCAAGTAAACCTCATCTGAATGTTAGTCCTTACTGAACTACAGTAAATCAAATTTAAAATTTTGTCCTTAAAGGTTAACTTACCTGATGTTTATAAATTAATCTGGACAGGGACTTCCTTCTCCTGATTGACCCAAATTAGAAAGACAATGGAATGAGATTAAGTCCATCAATGCAGGGATGTGAGAAATCTGATGGCTTTAGCCAAGAAAAAGTGATTCATTACTTTAAAGTGATAGCTGTGTTCGAGATCCTCCCTCCCCAAAAAATGACCTTCTAATGGGGAGGTAATGTAGCTGATCAGTGGGGAGGTAATGTAGCTGATCAGTGATCAAGTGAGTCAGGGAGCCCCAAGTCCTTCATATGCTTAGTTGTTACTCAGATCTGTCCTCAGATCCTGAAAAAGAATAGTATTCCAAGTTTTGTTTTTATAATTTTTTCTATTCATAATGTACATGTTTGGAAATAGCAGGTACATAAGCTGAAAAATGCCACTGGGTTTTCTTCTCTCTTTTTCCCTTTTATTTATTTTGTTTGTTTGTTTTGTTACTGTCCATACAACTCCCAAGATCTAACTGACTGGGTTGTCTTTCTAACATAATTACTGTTTACTTCTGCTTGCAAAAATTCATTATTTACTTTGTTAAATATATTTAAATCTAATATTTAATATTAGTAAAGCTTAAAAGAGAATTTTAAGGAGTTAATCTCTTCAGTGTGTTGGGTTTTTATTTATTTTCTTAAACTGGAAAGGTTTGGCTTCAAACTAGATCAGAAATTAAGATAAATTCAGAAGAAACTTGATCTGTAAGTGCAAGTGTTGCCTGCAAGAAAGCAGGCTGTAAGTTTTGTTACACATTTTGGGGTTGTTGTGAATCGAGGTAATGAAGACAAGATATGTAAATCCAAAAGATGTGGAGGCAACGTTAATCCAGTAAGTGACATCATGGGCACGCCAAGGACTAGGTCTGGTGTGCAACATGGAGAACATCCTTATGCTTATGGGTTTCCTTTTTAACCCTGGATTGCAAATTTGTCACTAGGTAGAAGTGTAAATACTCAAACTTGTATGTTAGAGCACTGAATCTCACTGCAGAATATGATCTGCTTAACTCACTGCCAGCATCCACGTTGTCATGGTAGCCTTTTGTATATGTAGGAGTTGGCTGAATGTTGCAAATATATGTTTTGAATATGTGGGATGGAACTTCTTTCTGATCAGAAAGGTAATTTGTGAGCAGGAGAGCAACTGAGTGCTGAGGACAGTTCTTGGGTTGCGAGAAGCCCTACTGTAATTCACTTTGAATGCTTTAGCCAGGGTACCTCTTTAAGAGGTTTGAATTTTAGGATTTTTAGGACTTCTGTAGGGTTCTGTGTTTCTGGGGCACTTTCTTGTTTCTTTGTTTCAGACACTGATGAACAGCAAGACTTTTTTCTGTTCGTTATAGAACAAAACTGATTTGCTGAAGTATTTTTTGTTTCAGGAATGTATTTTTCCTAGCAGTTGTAACCCAACTGGTTTGTCTATGAAATACGGACTTGTTAACTTTAGCTTTTAATTTTAAAAGTATCAGGTTTTTGTATCTAATGGTTTTAGAACAGATGCTTCTCTGGCTGCTGCTCCGCCTGCTTTTCTCATGGAAAACCCAACAAAATTAGTTTTAAAGGCTTGTAATGAAGTGCCCTTCTGAAATAGTTAATATCCTTGAGCAGAAGAATTTCAACTCAAATATCTTTGTAATGAACTTGAAATATCAAGGGACTGTTAGGCAAAAGGTAATCAAATTGTGCATTAGGACTGTTTTGCTAACTAATGGTAATTAAAACTTTCTCCTTTGCTTGCTTCCCTGTGTTCAAAACATAACTGATTGTATTAAAGTTTCTCAGAACTAAATACTTCAACCCTGGGGTTAACCATATTCCTAGATACTTAATCATATCCAAAGAAACAAGGGAAGCAAAACAAGACAGGAATTCCAAGGTCTTTGTGAAATAGCAAATAATATCATTGCACAACGATTAATTTTGCATCTATGGATGCCTCCAAAATGATCAAAGACTGCAGATAAATGGAACTAAACAAACAAAAAAAAATTGTGTCTAGTAAACAAAATGTTACCCAGTTAAAAAAAAAAAGAAATAATTTAGTGGTTTTGTTTTTAAACTCCAAATTAATTTCTCAGCTTTTCACAGGCTAATACGTGGTCCATGCTATTAGAACTAATACTGAACCAGAGGTGATGTCACGGATCTTTTAAGCTGAGACAAAGAAACCTATGGATTTGAACTAGTGAAGAATAACTGCATTTCTTTGGGATGATGTAAGAAGTTCTGCCATAATGAGAGCAGTTAAAACTTCAGATTATAAGTTGCTATTCCTTCCATTCACCAGCTTTGCTTAATGAGGCTGATGCATGTAATGTGAAAAAAAAATCTGTTTGTAAACCCAGAGCTATAACCCAGCAATCCATTTCCCATACTCATGATTACCTGGTTGGCTTTGGTATTTATCAACCCTGATTGCATTTTAATTTTGTGCTCCTGGCTAATGATGCCAGACCTCAATTTATGCATTTCCATCAAGCTTTTGACCAGACCTTTTTGTAAAACTGCTTCAAGTTATAAGTTATATAACAACAATTTGTACTGAATCCATGTGTATAATACATATATATTCTCCTATATTCTTCCTTGCTCAGAACAATTCTCTGTGATAATTGCCTTTCGTAAGCTTTGGTTTGGTCACTTGAATGTTTCTGATGGATTTGGCAGCCTCTTGTTGTTCTGTTAAAATTAGGAATGCCCAGCAATAAGCTACTTCCTTTATTATAGTTACTAGAGCATCAGAAAAACTGGCTGCAAAAATATCCTAATAATTAAGCATTTTAAACTTTAATTAGGCATGTTTTCAATACGATGAAAAACTGTATGAGGGGCTAGAAACAATATCCTCTGGAACCTATGGTGGAATAAATTTGCTGTTGTGTTTCCAATAAACATCAAATGAAGAAAATATTTGATCTAACATATTATGACATATTTCACTATTTTTTGTTTTCAGTCTTTCACATTCTTATATTATGTGAAAGTGTCTCTTTACTATTAATGTATAATGTTGATCTGTAATGCTAAAACTCATATTTGGGAAACTGAGTTGATTTTTGCAGAGTTGAAGTTGTTGTGGTTCTCCTTCCACACTTGTTCCTTCCCAGTATGAGAACTTTGTGATGCACCTGTTATAGATGTTTTCAGATACACCTCTTCCTTTAGAAACTTATCTTATAATAATATGACTGCTGTTATCTCTGACCTCCAGAGAACATCAGGAGTACCAAACAAGCAAGTGCTTAAGTATGAGGTAACTCTGAATACACCGATTACTGAACAGCAGAGAGTTGTGAAACTCTACTCAATTCTTACCTTCTGCATTTATTTGTGGCTGCATTTTTTCCAAGGTACTTAATGGAATTGGGTTCCTCTGATGTAGTGGGTGGAATATTTTTCATTTATTTGTTTATTTTGGGACCAATGGAATAGCACAAATTACAAGGGGAGAAAAATAAATATTCAGGGTGAGTATTATGCTGAAATTTCCTGTTATCTGGCTGTTTTTTTGATACATCACATATGATAAGGGCTGTGCTAAAAATTGTCTTTAAATAGTATGTTTTGTGGCTATAAGTGGAAACAAATGTTGATTCATCAGCAGTGATACTTATCTGAGTTTAGAAAGCTGATGTTACAAGTCCCATAATTTAAACAATGCTGATGACTCATTTTGTTAATCACTCACTCTGTGACAAAATACATTGGAATTAGTTTCTTTGTTTAACAGTATGTGTTCCCTTGAGCAGTGAAAGCCTTAAGAATTGAAAACAACTTTATCGTTGGAATGGTAAAATTCCTTGTATGGAAACCTAAATCAAATTTCTGCCGTATTGAGAACTAAATGTTGTCCTAAGCTATAGAGCAGGTGTTTGTGGCATATGAATAACAGATTGAGATCAAATGGAAGTCTGGTCAAAATTAATGTCATCAATACTAAACCTCACAGTTTTGGTAGAACTTTGAATAATTGTTTTAACATCCAGCATATGAAGGAACAGTCAGGGGTTTTTGGAATGTAGTTAAGATGGAAAAATCATCCTGGATTAAAAAAAAAAAGCAAAGGCCTTTGGTTAGGCAGCCTTTAGTCGATATTAACCAGCAAACAAAAGAAACATGTTAATCTACTAATTTACTAATTTTGAAGTCCTAGTCCATATGCCACTGTTAATATTTAAGCTGATACAAGTGAGGGACGATGAATATAGATTGCATAAAGGAAAAGTCCAGTATGATGCTAAGAAAAGAAATTTTGCAGTCAGGGCTATCAGTAATGGAACAGGGGTCTACGACGTGAATTCTATGTGTTTGGGGGATAGTCAGAACCTGGCTGATATTTTCTGATTAACCTGCTTCAAAACTGAAGTCAGACTAGCTTTGAGGCATGCTGTGGGAGGGGGCTGGATATCACCAGGGTGACATACTGAGGTCATCTTCCAAATGAAAGAATTCTGTGATTTTTGTAGGGATGGACAGAAAATACCTCAGTGGTATCTGGGACACCTGGTATGTTGTTTTCTTTTCTTCATTAGAGGCATAATTCCATTTAAATCCCTAAAACCTTAAAGGCTTTTAGTTTTCTAAAAATGTAGTTTTTAGACTACACAAGTACATAGGGTGGCAGCTATTTTTTTTTTTAAAGACAGATCTGCTAAACTCATTATTTGAAGTAGATGTGATAAAAGGTGGAGTTGAATAGGTATTTTCTCTCATCTCTAAAGCAGTTTTGATTCATATTTATCGGTAGACTTCTGATGGAATGATAAAATGGTTTGGGTTGGAAAGGACTTTCAAGATGATGTCATTATACTCCCTGGTCATAGGTGGGTGCACCTGCCTATGGCGGGTTGGCCCCATCCAACCCTGAACACTCTAAGGGGTTAACCCATGACAGTCCTTTTTGATGGCCAAATTTTTAATAAGCATTCATTATATTAGTCTATTAATCACGGGTCAGCCTCCTCAGACGTGTGGTGCGTAACACCTTACAGTTCGCGTTCCGTGTGTGCTGCTGATCGTCACCGCGGGCTGGGTCGGGGTTATTGGTTTTGCTGTGCTTTGTACCCTGGATGAGGAGAGGATAAAATTGCCGGTGCCGAGGCTCTCCCGCTCCCTGCGCTCGGCGGTGCCCGGGCTTCGGGAGCCATCTGTGGGCAGCTCTCGGGAACTGCACCTCTGCCTTCCCGCAGAGCCGCTCCCGGGGGACGCACACCTTCCTCCACCTTCTCCTCCTCCTCCGGGATAACTGCACCAGCTGCCGAGAACTTTCAATATTCTCTGGGTTCGAACCAGCATCTCAGTATTGCTATGATTCCTGAATGTGTTTTGGTTCTTTTTTAGGGCTAAGCAACTATTTAAGGATACTGCCTACAGATCTGCCCAAGGCTGGGTAGTTACGAGAGGCAGGGTGTGCGAGATAGGATGGCCAAGTGTCTAGCACAGTGATCACCTCCAACATTTTGGAATTTCAGCCCTGAACAAGTGAAGAATCATAAAAACCTGGTATAATATTTGGAAAAATATGCTGCTGCTCTGACAAATCCAGGGAGAGACAAATGATGACTGCAATGTGCTGGGGCCTGGCCCGTGGCTACTGAGCCTTGTTCAACACTATTCAGTCGTCCAAAAGAGAAGACAAGTGCTCTGGGTTTGCCAACAAAACGACAGGCACAGTGGCTTCTCCAACCCTGGCAACAGGCACTGCAGCTAACCAAAGAGCAAACTCCTGCCGGTATCAGTCACCCCTATACACAAGAAAAAAATGTTTATGAGAACAGCAGGAATTGGGATGGAACTCTACACCAATCTGAGGGGCATGGGTATGTGAGTTGCCAGGAAAGGCAATCAAAAATGGGTGTTCTTCTATGAAAACTGCTGCTCCAGTGGGCACTTGCCCAGATGGAGTAGAAGATTTAATTTTGTTACAGATGAAGGAACTTCTGGTTTGTATTGACAAGAAGTGAGTAGTGAATACTGTGACAAGGATTAGAGGGGCCCTTGCTCCAGCCAGGTCAAGGAAAAGGATACAGCTGGTGCTCCTGGGTTGTGTGGATTCAATAGTGCACACTAATGCCATCAAGCTCGAGAGGGGCAGAACCCACCTGGACTTCTGGAGTGACAGAGTTATCCCAACAGGTAATCGTACTGGAGGCTGGAGTGAGCCTGACTGGGGATGAGTATTGATAAGCTATATTTACACTAAGTCAAGGACTTTTCAGCTTCTCCCCCCATTCCACCAGTGAGTGGGCTGGGGATGCATGAGAGACACAGCTGGGATATCTGATCCACAGTGGCCAAACAGATATTCTATACCTTATGGCATCAGTCTCAGTGTATTAACTGGGGGGAGAACTGGCTGGGGAATGCTGCTGGGAACTGGCTGGACGTTGCCAATGCGTGGTATGCAATTGCAAGGTGCACTACTTGTTTTGTAATTATTTTATCATTGTTATTATTATTTTCCCCTTCTGTTTCTGTCATATTGAACTGGTTTTGTCTCAACCTATGAATTTTGTTTTTTCTCCCCCAGATCTGTGCCCTCTCACGGGGGGAGGGGTGGGAGTGAGTGAGTGGCACTGTGGTGTTTAGATTCCTGCCGGGTTAAACCACCACAATCACCAAGTCAACTTGTTTCTTTACGGTAGGTAGATGCACAGTATGACACATCAAAATAGCAAGTTCTTAAAAATTCATTCTCTTTCATTTTCAAAGTTTAGTGGGTGTTAGAGAAGGTGGGAGCTGTTATTCTGCGCAGTATGAACCTCTTGGAAATGCTGATCAAGTGGAACAGTTTAGGACTGGCTGGGTTAGCTGCAAACCCCCATGTAGGTGGTAATGTACTCTTGCCTCTGGTACCTCAGGCTTTTTTTTTTTTTTTTATTCCTTCTTTCTGGTTTTCTCACCTCTACTTACAATGTACATACTGGTGAAACAAATATTTCCTCACAGCTGACCTGAATGCAGGGAGACATTATTTTTTGGAGCCAATCTCTGAATGTGACTTGTGTTAAATGAAAAGACTCTGTAATACTGTCACAGATCATGCCCTCTAGCTAAATGGCAAGGTGTTCGACAGAAAAGGGAATTTAAATTAAGGAATAATGATGCTTATCCTGTTAAATGTACAAGTGTTTAATCAGGGAGAAGTTGATCACTTTGAAGGGAGGAGCTTAGGAAAAGTCACAGTGGGTGTGCAGAGAATGAGGTGAATGACTTGTGGAAAGGTGTAGAATAGGATCAATCCTTTGAAATCTTCCAAGTGAAATGGTTTAAAGTTACAGTTTGTCAGCAGTGCAGTTAATGAACATCAGCCACTGATATAGTACTGTTTTGATTTTTTAAATGTGTTTGATTGTCATACAATTAAGGAAATTCTAAAGGTAGTAGTTCTATTTATAATTGTGTTGATGTTTTTATGGCAGTTCAAGTGACTGTTATATCTGTTGTAATAAAGTCTCGGATACTTTTAAGCCTACTGCCTGAGGAAGAAACTTGATCAAATACTTAGTCTTCAATTGATTTGATTTTTTTTCTTTAATTTTTTTTTTCTCCTTCCCCCTTCCCCGTTTTGCCACAAGTAAAATTTTCCGTATTGCTGCATGGCAAAAGAGAAGAGCAGAGAACTTCAAATTGTCTTTGTGTCAGTTGTTAGAATGTAATGGCTTAAATTTGTCAACTTGTGAAGACTTTAAATCTTCATCATGAGCATTCTGATGAGGCAAAGGTGTTTGTTCTCCTGTTTGAAAGAACCTCACAAAATGCTGCCAGTAAGTGTGTTATTTAATGTTATTTTGCATAATGTTTTCTTTGAAGATCTACTGTTTAAGATATTTGTTGTTTTAGTGCTCTTGTACATGGAAGAATTCCAGGTCTCGAAAGCTGATTGTTTTGCAAAAAACACATTAAATGCAAGTATGGATTTTTGCTTACTTTTTGTATTGGTACACATTATCACTGTCACAGTTGTCCTTCTAAAGCTGATGAAGTTGAAACTCACATGTTGCTCAAATTAGTCATCAGAGCTCCTTGCAAGGACATTTGCAATGGTTTGTTCTTAAACTTTGGGTGAAACTGCTGTAACTTACATTGTGACAGAATGACATAATCATGATGATGAACTGACCTGAATGCCTTCACTGATGGCGCTTTTGTCCTCACCTGTTGCCAAGGCCCTGGTGTACCTTTTTTTTTTGGACTACTGTGGACTTCCTCTTGTTTTATCTCAAATTACAAAACCTCTCCTGGTTTAGTGTGTTCTCTGTGTGTGAATGTAGCCCCTTTTCTGGCTGCTCTTGTAGCACCCAACCCCATCCTCGCTCTGCAGGCACAAGGGTAGTTTGGTGAATCCCACTTAGTCTTCCAATAACTTTTCTAATAAAGGAAAAAAAAAAGCCAAAACCAAATTTCACTTGGTTTTTATTTCTCTGTGGATATCAATTTAGGCAAGAACTAATAAGATCAACTTGTATGATTCATCAACATTAGATTTTTCAGATTTATTCTTCAAACTGGGGACTGTAAAAGAATTCTCAGAGCTGGCTGTAAAGGCTTAAATGTTCTACCTCCAAAATGAAGAAAATGTCTCCATTACTTTTTTTCATTTGAGTCTGCCAAGTTAGGTGCCAATTAGTGTTACAGATGGTACAAGCAACTAAACTGAGCCCACCAAAGGGTTCTGTGTAGATCAGTGAAATATCTTGACTTTGCAGTGACCTCCTGTCACTTGTCATGATGGTGGGACTGTACAGCTGGTTTTATACAAATGGGAAGCCCTGTGATTCTGTTACCTTGACATTCCCAGCTCTTTTGTTCCTCGGAGTTAATAGGTTCATAAGTATCTCTAGAAGAGGAAAAGTTTCAGAAAGTTTGCAGATGACTCATTAGAACATTATTATAATGATCCCTGACAAAATAGGAATCAAAGACTTCTGGTGTCTGAAGATCACCAAGATCTGGGCACGTAAAACAGTGTTTAGTATTCAGTGACGTGCCTCTAAATACGTAGAACTGTAATTTTCCACTTGTTTTTTTTTTTTTTTAAATAGGTCTTCAAATGATTGTACATTTTCCTCAACCTTTTCTGCAAAGATTTAAAATGAGTAATCTTTTCCTTATTCAATAATTAGTCTTAATTATTTTTCCTCCCTTTTAATAATTTTGATGAGAGACTATTCCTGAGTGCTGCCATTGTCTCTTATACCTCTGTTGGGATGGACAGCTAGGATACCTTTCCAGGCTTTTTATCGTAGTGAGAAGTCTGTTTCTTATTTAGCCAATTCACCCTTTGTGGCTGGGAGTGACCTGATCGTTCTGTGTGTCCGTTCAGGTTGTGTTTGATGTTGGCCCTGGTGCAGCTTTCCTGTAGTGGTGTTGAAGCAACACAGTTCTGTGTTTACTGAGTGAGCAGCTGCTCAAACCCCTGTCCAAGAGCAACCCTTCATCATTTGCTGTGACTTAGATTTTGCTAAGGCACACGACACAAGTTAGATGGTGGTTTTATTTCAGTGTTTTTGAGGAGCTTCATGATATCATGTAGAAAACCTGCGGTCACCCAGTACATCTGAACCCAGGACTGTGCTTTAGTATTCCTGAATCACTTAGAATGCTCTCTCTTTTTTGTTAAGGTGTTTCCTCTGGTTTAATTGGTATTCCTGTTCAGTGTAAGCCCTGAAGTAGATTTGTATTTCAGCGATAGAACGGGGGCAGCAGTTGAAAACTGCCCAGACTTGTTTTTTCCTCTGTGGGCTTTTAATAAACGACCACATGCTTGATAGGGAAGCTGGTTCTGTCTAGAATTTAAAATCATCTGACAAGAACCTGTAGAGCTGCATTTAATTTAAACTGTTACATGGAAATCTGAACATGGGGAGTGTCTGTGGAAGAGGCATTAAATGAATCACTTAGCAGCAGAGTACCTACAAATTTGGGAGCTAATAGATTGTTATCTGCTACAATTTAAAATCCTGAGACCAAATAAAAGTCTAAATGCGGATTCTTATTCCTGTGTGCAGCTTGAGTAGTCTTTGCTAAATTGTTCTGTGCATAATTTAATGTTCATCCTTTTAACTTAGAAGGCTTATTGCCAAAGAATTACTCATACAGTTAAAGAAAAAAAAAAATCAGTGAGTGTAGCCAATAAATAAGCTACACAATCTCACCTCTCTTTCCAGGTTTTTCAGCAAATTATAAAAGGTATACTCTTCAAAAATGCATTAACCAAAAAGAACCTTTTTAAAGTATTTTTCAGGCATACAGCTCTGGCTGTTAATGACTTGCAGTGGGCTTGGGAAATTGCCTTCACTGTATCTTAAGCGCATTTTTACCCAAGTGTTCTTACTGTAAATTCCATTGGTGCCTTTGTTCCTGATTGGTGTCACTTAGTGTTTTTGGTGGGAATAAAACCTCAGAGCTGGAAAGCAAGTTTAATAAAGTGAGAACCATCACAAGTGGTGTTTATTGTAATTAATATGACTTGAGACTGTACATGATGAGCAAGATATCATAATTAAACCATTCCTTGCAAATTGCTGAAGCTGTTTACTCAGGAAACAGTGCTTTTCTTAATGATGAAGGACTCATGACTGGGCAGCCAGTTGTGCTTGGACTGAAAGTTAATTGGTATTCTTGTTTTTATTAGTATACTGAGATGAGGTATTCATACCATTATACTTTTTTTTTTTCTACTTTGTCTTACATTTTTCTGTTCCTCTAAAAATACATTTTCATTGCTGATTATGGACTCAGGGCTAAATTTCGGGCTGCTATTCCTAGAACCATGTTAAATATATCCAAAAGTGAATTTCAGTGAACCATCTCCAAAATATCAGCCTTTCCTTTTAGGGGCTAAGCGGACATCTGATGCAAGTTTCATGCTTGTAGGTTCTGTAGGACTATCCTAAGGACAGTCCTAAGGATTATCCTTAGCCTTGGAAAGCGTTTCCCAATGTCTCCACAGAACATTCCCTGCTGCTGCTGAACCCAGTGCTCTCTATAACATCAAAGATTCATGTGTTTCCTTTTTGCAGAAATGTATATTTAAGCAGGTTATCACATACTTCCTTTTATTGACTTGTCTCTGTCTCAGGAAATAATCCCAATTACAAATCAGTGGTTAGATTTGTCTTCTCGACTTTTTTGCAGGAGAAATGCTCAAGAATAGTTCACGTGTTACATGATGCTTGTCTGGCTGCAGTGGTGTTTTTGGAAATTTAAGACTTGTTCTACAATGTACTGAAAGATTCAATACATTTCAAGCACTTGCAGCCTCCTTGAGGTAGCTCTTGTGTGATTATAAACGTAGGATTAAGAGATTTTGAGTGGTTACTTGCATAAGAATTTTGAATGCCAAAATAGAACAAGGTACTCAGTATGTGGGGCACATCAGGAGAGAGGAACAGCCCTTTTGAGTTGGAGATGAACAAAAAGGAGGGAAGGCAACATCAGTGGAAGCCTGCTGAGGTTGTTGTTAAGGGGGGAGCAGTGTAAGAGGTCAAAATATTTGGGTAGGTTTGTTTAATGGTTTTAGTCATTATATGCATGAAACTGAATTATAAAATTCTCCAGTTAGGGCATTTTTTCATGTAGTTTAGGAGATACAAAGATGCACCAATGTGAGAAGACAAAACGTGCTTGGAGTCAGTCTGATTATTTCAAAAACATCAACAAGCATAGATCAGAAAGCAACTGATGCTACAAGTATTACAAAACTGTGTGAATAATGAATATTATTGTCTTCATTGAATTTAATTCAGATGTAGGGGAGATCTTAAGTACAAAAATAAAAATTCTTTATGCAGAGAAAAACAGCAAAATGGAGTGAATGGTTTATCTGTTTTTCTCTGCTAAAGACATCAAAAGAATTTAACATTAGTGCAAAGAGACGGTAATTCAGAAACACAAAACTTTAAATGTTCTTAAAGCCTACACGTTTCTTGAGTTTTGTTGTAATTCTTTCTAAATCACAAAATAGAAGTTGACAGAGGCAAGATACTAAACTACCTTGAAAAATACTAGGCAATGCTCCATATAGAGAAAAATGAAACAAAACTGCAATACAAAAATTCTGTATTGGCTGAGATTGGATGTTGTTTTCAGAAGGTGTGTAAAATGGAAGTCATTAGCTTATATTTGCATTTAAGCAGTGGAGTCCTAAAACTAGAAAGATATAAAATTATAAATTATAATCAGGCAGGTAATGTTACATTTTATAGGAAGATGCTTCAGTTTGAATGCAATGTTTGAGGAAATGTTTTTAAAAAGTACTAAGAGCCAGAGTAATAAAGCATGGGACTGTTGAGATATAAAGGCATTTGTGTCAGTGTACAGAGATTACTTTTTACCATTGGAAGCAAACTTCCATCCCCCCCACCTCTGAAATTTACCGTTAGGGGCATTAAAACATGTTAGCTCCACTAACACATTGCCACTTCTTTCTTCTTCGTAGAAACTCATAGTTCCTGTCACTTGTTTGTAAGTATTTTTCAGTGCTTGCTATTATTTACTTGGGAAATCAAGAGGAATCAAAATTATACATAAACGGTTATTAATATAGGCTCAGTTGACAAGTCTCTTTGTTTTTCTTTCCCTGTAGAAATTTCCTTCAGAGAAAATGAAACTTCAAGCATTTGCTTCTTCTAACATAATGGGGCTTTTAAGTTATCATCTGAATGACATGAGCTGCTGGAGGACTGCTCCTGGGGAATAGCAGAGCGTCACTCCCGGTGACAACAGTGCTTCCAGCAGTCGGAAGGAGCGAGGCAGGAGAGGTGCAGGATGAAACATTTTTGAAGTAGGGTATGTTTTTTCTAATTCTAATCCTGTGAAGTGGGGTTTGGGGCAGGGACAGTTGGTGTTTAGACAAGTACTGTCTAAGAATGCTGTAGGTGTAGACCTTTGTCAATGTCAAGTAAAAAAATATGTAAATATCTGTGTGTATATTTAAAAGAAACCATGTGTGCAATTGTGTGCACAGTACTTCAGGTTTATCAAGTAAATGGAAACAGTTTGGGCTGTTGAGCTGGAGAGGGACTTTGTGACAAGGGCATGTGGTGATAGGACAAGGGGGAATGGCCTTGATGTGAAGGAGGGTAGGTTTAGATTACATATTAGGAAGAAATTCTTTATTATTATAAGGGTGATGAGGCACTGGAACAGGTTGCCCAGAGAGGCTGCAGGCTCCCCATCCCTGAAAGTGTTCAAGGACAGGTAGGATGGGACTTTGAACAATGTGATCTAGTGCAAGTTGTCCCTGTCCATTGCAGGAGGGTGGAACAGAATGGTCTTTTAGGCCCCTTCCAAACCAAATAGCTCTAGGATTTATTATCCATACCTGCAAATACAGTGATACTTTGCACATGTCTTTGCTTTCCTTATGGGCAGGTGAGCAAGAACAGGCTGAGGGGACAGGAGCCAACACAAGGAGAGAGAAAAGCAATTTGTCAGGTGGGAGTAGTGGACTAATGGGGACGCAGGTGTTCAAGCTGTATGAATGGTCCTCATGTCATAGATTACTGCACTCACAATTCCAGTCTTACCCTCGTTTCCCTATAAGTTCTGATGTCAAAAACTGTCTTCACCAGGACTGACAGTGAAACTTTCATGCGTGATCAGAGTCAACTGGAAGATCGTTTTGCCAATGAGTAAAGTAGTATTATCCAAGATAATTAACAAGGTTGGGGTAAGAGAGGTTTACTATTCACACTGAAAGAACCCAGCATTACAGTTTCATTACTTTTATTTTATTTTCACATTTTACAAGTGCATTCTGAATACACAATTCATGATTCAAATATCACACTTGTTTTTAAGCTGTGAAATCCTACGCAAAGCCAATAAGTAGGAAAATATGAATATTAAAATTATATTCTTATATTTGTTACAAACTTGAGAACTGATAGACCTGTTAAACTGAAATATCAGCCTTTCAACAGCAAGCACTAGTAATAAACTGAACTATTCCAGCAACTGTAAACCTAATAAAAATCCTTATGATGAATCTCAGAAAAGTTCATGTGATGAAACTCATAATGAATCCACTGAATCCAAAGAAATGAAAAATCCTGCATTACTGCTAAGAGATAGCGAACTTTTTTTTTTTTTCAGGTGACAAAAAGCAATGTTTTGCTCACGAAGTAAGAGTACAAAATAAAGGTCTAGAAAAATATCAAGAACTCTGTAACTGAAGTTCACTGAACTGAAAAATGCTTTCAAATTGAGGGTATATTGAAGGACCCTTATTAAGGCTGTGCATTTTTTCTTGTGCCAATATAAAGGTTGCTTAATTATTGTCTATTTTGGTGAAAGCGTGAGCTGATAACTGTGAATTATCAGAATTTGTACTTCAGTCAGATGTAAGCCCCAAATCATTTACTTGTTGATCTCTTCAGTCTCAGATGAGAAAAAAGACTTGATTAAAATTGAGATTTTTGAATTGTTTTAGTCACAATAGGCAAGAAACTCACTCTGTGTATTTAACCTAATAAAGTCAAGAAAATGGTGTAATCAGCTGATAACACTGGGCCAGATCAGTGGCTACTTATTTCAGAAATGCCAAAGGTGTGCTTGTAATTGCAAGACCTGAATTTTCACGGTATTGTGAGACAGTTAAATGTGATAAGGTGCAGCTGTAAAGGAAGTCTATATTAGCACAAAAGTTTAAACTAGTTCCTCTTCTTGGGATGACCTTTCATCCAAGTGCCATTTTTATGCAGTAAGCATCAAACAATACAGTAATAACTTTTCCTCGCAACACAAGATTAGTGAATGAAGCAGAATAATCACAAGCATTTTCATTAATTTTAACTATATTAGCATCCATTGTCAATATACTGATGAAGTCCATCCAGATGGCTGAAGTCTGTGCTTAGTGCCTGCTGAAACAGCCTTGTTTGTTTTTTTTTTTGCAGAAATTGTGCCCAGATCAGTTCTGGAGATGTTCCAGAAGACAATCAAACTTTGACTGTGACCATTAGCAGCTATTGTGGTAAAGTAGGAGCAGCTCTGTGCAGTAAGACACTGCAGATGATATCTCTGCATTTAGGGTAGGAAGGCAGCACTTACTTAAAACTAGTTTTAGTTTGGTCCCACAGGATGTATCCTAATTACTATATGGTTTTTGAACACACTATATGGTTTTCCTTGAGCACACCCCCTGGTTTAATTTAATCCAAAAAGAATCCAGTGTAACTTACTTCAGTAATTGTAAGATGTGAATCGGTGTGTGTCCACTGGTGGGAATGGTCAGGAGCTACAGTTCTCACTCCTGTGAACTAAATGGGAACGTGCAGGCACCAATACAGCAAATGTGGTGTATTAGTCACCTTTTTCCATGGAGTCATGGATGGTAGATGCAGTTATTCAGGTTGTAATAGTTTGAATCTGACAAAAACATTGGTAACTTAACACTGCATGTGAGCCATCTGGGTTTCCTAGAGGCAGCACCTGCTGCCACAACAGTTCAAGTAAAAGGATCACCTACTTGAGGTACTTTTGTTTTGAGAAAAGTGTTACGGGCAATGTCTCTTCCTGGAGTGACCTTGCTTAACCAAGCACTGTTTCATCAGCCCTGCAGTGCAGTTGTGTCCACTTGGTCATATTTCAGGAATCACCCCAATGAATCAACCTCATTTGCTCACTAATTATTTTGTTGGTGTTTAGGTTGGTATGTGATTACTTGCTTTTTCTGTTGGAAGAATGTTTCTTAATGGATCAGGTGGAGATACCTGAAAGTGAGTTGGTCATAAATGCAGTTTAATACTGCTTTAATAGCAGACATTTCAATCTTCTGCTGAGAAGATGTTCTTTGGTTTATGTCCTTACTATGTATCTAGATAATGTCCTTGGATTTAAAGGAATAAAACATACCAATAAGCACGTTCCTCTTTATCTGTGCTTCTGTTTACTTCCTTAGTTATACTCAGAGTGCCCAGTCCCAGGACTTTGGTCTTGACCTACCTTGGAAACTGAGAGTTAAGATGCTACTCTGTATTTGCTAACAAGTAACATCTGCCCCTTGATGACAGCTCCATCAACCTTTTTTGTACCTGTTTTCTTCAGTTGGGCAGGTTAAGAATTATCAGCAATGGAATGTTCTTGTTTGTATTCTTTTTAGTCCCTTGTAGTAAATACTAAATGTGCCTCTTTCTCCCTGGAAAGCGTGTTGCTCGCTGTTAATGAGATTTCACATGTTAAGCCATACTGATAAGAGCCCAGTGGAGCTAAGATTACATATGTAAAGTTGCTTCTGTTGCTAGGTAGTGATGAACTTGCTATCTAACATGTTAATTTTCCTTCTGAATCTATCTAATGTATCCTGTAGAAATTTTCCTTCATTTAAGCCATAAAATCAGTTTCTCACCTGTTAGAGCCAAAATCTGAAGCCCATTAATACTTCGAGTGAGCTTAAAACCGTACTTATAATTGAACATAAAAAGGTAAGTATGTTCATTTTTCTGTAGTTCATACAAGGTATTGTCCCCCTGCTGTGGTGTTGTATCTTCTAAATTATGTTGCAGATAGCTCTGATGGCTTTGCTGATTTTCCTTAAATGACAGATGACTGTGGGCAAGTTCTCAATTTTTCTTCCCAATTCCCCAACTTGAGGATTGTCATCCCAAGTCTTATTGTGTTTGCAATGAAATTTTTCCTTGGGAGGTACTATTTTGAGCACAGATTTTCTGTAACAGTGGGAATTATTATCTGTGACTAATAACAATCTCTATGGAGCTTGTTATACAATGAAGACTGGTCATGTGAATATATTCCTGCCATTGCTTGCAGCTACAAGTAGCTTAAATTTCTGCAAGTTGCTGCCTTATCAAAATTTTTTTCTCTCTACTGAAATAAGGTAAATGAGTTAAAATAGTAGTTTAAATAAAGTCCAGTAACACTTCGGAGAACTTTCATGCAACAATCTAGAAAGATGTGCAAATTAACAGCAGTTAAATTGGTCCTTGAACTGTTCTAACAGAATTTTAATTGTCATTTGAATGGATCCTTAAATAGCTAACCTGTTTGTAAAATAACGCTTCTTCATAAGTGTCCCATAGATCTGCAAATAACAAACATACCAGTATTGAAGATCTTACTTGGAATCCGTTTTTTCTCCTAATTGCTTATTTTTAAACAACTTTTGTTTGGTACAAATGTTCTGAGAATCAGGTATATAAAACAAAAACCAGCAATCAAAACATCAAAACAACCAGATAAACAAACACCAAAATGCCAACCTGAGGATGGCATTGGCCCATTCTATCTGACATATAAACCATCCTGTATTAATTGTGTTGGAAACACAAATTGAAATGATCAGCTCTTGAAAATAGCTTACGTGTCCTGTAGTGATGCTAACTGATTTATTAACAACTGCAAAATATAGCCACAGCTTGACCAGGGTGTGCTTATTGCCCAGGGAGTGCTGTCCAATGGAACTGAGTGTTGGATTTTATAACAGTGTGACTAAACTATAATGGTCAGGTGGTTCTTCTCTCCCTGCTCTGCTTGAGGTCAGATCGCTCATGACATGCACTGGTATTTCAAACACTAAAATGCGCTTTCATTGCAAAACTACCATGAAGCGTCTCCTGCAGCGATGTGGTTATACGGGTCTGTCTTCAGAATAATTCGAAACTCTGGCTACTGTTGAAGGAGATATTGGTTCTTGTGATGGGCCACCAACGTGAGGTAAGAGAACATACACAGTTTTGTTATCAGAGTTCCTCTGAGAAATTAGGTTTCCCAGAGAAGCTGTGGTAGCCCCATCCCTGCAAGTGTTCAAGGCCAGGCTGGATGGGGCTGTGAGCAACCTGGTCCAGAGGAAAGTTTCTCTGCCTGTGGCAGGCTGTTGTAATGAGATTATCCTTAAGGTCCCTCCCAAGCCAAGCCTTTCTGTGATTCTGTTACTGCAGGCAAATTTGCATAGGATGTACCAACTGCTACTTTTGATTTGCTTCTGTCAAGTCAGTACTGAGGATGTAAAATAAAAGTGCAAATAAACAAGAGCTTGTTACTCAGGATAAAAACCATGGGTGAGATTGCAAACCAGGTGTCATTAGTGAGAGCCACAAACAACTTCTGCACCAGGTAAGTCCAAGTAAGAATGAGGGTGCAGGAGGCTGTTCCTGGGGCCATGTCAGTTTTCTGTAGTAATTATGCACATGATGGATTTCATTTATTTTGGAGGGCCTGGAATAATGAAGTGTTTGCTTACTTGTTCAGTAACACTTACTTATGATCTTGTTGACAACATTAGGGGAGGAAAATTGGCTGAGCACTGGCACTGCCACCTCATTGGGTACCTAATGCTGTCCTGGGAAATGGGGTCACAACAATTAGTGTGCTGCTGGGGAGGGGTGGAAACGGATGGAAACTGCAAGCAAAGCAGGGAAGGTAATTAGGAAATGGGAAGTAGCATCAAAAACGCTGTAAGGATTTGATTACCATTTATGTACATTTGAGTTCTGTCACTTCAGAATATAAACACAGCAGGATTATTGGGAATTAAAGTGTGTTCCTACTGTGGAACATGAAGCAAAGTCAAAAAGCAGAGTGATTTGAATTGTGCAAATTGGACAGTGATTTTGAGAAATACACCAGGACATAAAGCTATCAAAAAATGGTAATTGAAGAAAAGAGACCAGAGGAAAGGCTGTAACTGTATATTCTTAACAGTATGAAGTTGTCAAACAGTAGAATAACTTACTTTTAATGAAGTACTAAGACTCCAAAAAAGGTCATGAACAGTCAAGCAAATAATTTTAGTTCAATAAAGGTTCTAAAGGTTTCAGGCCTCGTTGAAATGCTGAATGTTGCTCATCTCTGTATAACATGATGGTGACTTAGTAGCAATGTTGTTTCGTCCTGGAGGACTTAAATGTTGCAGTGAAATTGCAGAATAGAAATCCAATGCTACACAAAAGTATGGTCTAAATTTTGTAGCTTTCACCTACAATGAGGTTCATAAAAAAAAAAAAAAAAGAAAGAAAAAAAGTCTAAACCATGGAGCTGTAGGGGAATAAGCAGTACACAACTGGTCTCTATTTGGAGGTGGGAGGGTCCTCTGGTTCTGTCACACTGTTTCTGTGTCTCAGGTGAAGAAAGCTCTTCAAGCCTTGAAACTCTTTTCCAACACAGGATGATGATATGAAAGGAAAATTGCATAAGACACTAGAAACAGCTACATCCAATAAGTCAGTCAAAATCACTAGTGCTAAACAAAGTACCTGTTAAATGTGTGCTCGTTGTGTAAGACTTTTGCCATGGAATTAATCCAGGCAGAAATTCAGGTTTATGTGACCCCTGTGTGGTGTCAGTGGGACCTCAAGCAGAAGAGCAGGGGAAGAAATCAAGTGAACTATCTTGCATTACCTTTTAGCCACAAATAATAATAGATTGAATTAAAGAATTCAAAGGAAAGAGTAGAGAGCAAAGAGTTTCAGCAAAATTAGCTTTCAGCACATTTTAAATATATGTTGCTATGATGCAACTCCGAAGAAGGAATGATGCTCTGTAATTCTCCGGTGTGTCAGAACTGAAGTCTGAAAACATTTAAGGTACTGCTATGTGAAAAGACCTCTTTTCAGACTGGATGTAGTACATAACTGAGGAGGCATTTCTTTACCAGGATGGTAAACTATGCTTGTTGCAATCAGTGTTTCTCTAGCAGTAAAAAGGAAAACAGAAATGTCAATAATTTAGTTATCTATATTGATTCATTGTTTCTAAGATTGTGATTTCGACTGAAAGACATTATTATGTCCTATGTTACTACCAAATCTCTGCACTTTTGTCTCATAGCCACAACTAAATAATTCAGTCAACTTAAAAGTGCTTGAAGTTGATTTCTCCCTTTTTTTCTGTTTGTTCTTGTTTCTTAATTTTTGTTCCTCAACTTTGGGCTTTGTCTCAGAATTTTTTCCTGCAGGTTTGAAAACCTCTGTTTCCAAAGGTTATTCTGAGACATTCATGACCATATAGCAAAAGACTGTTGAAGTTCAAGGCATATATAATTGTTTAAGAAATGAAGATAGGGAACAAATTCCTAAAAAAAAAAAAGTGTATTTGTGGGATATTTTGAAAAAATAACTATTTCTCAAGTACTGTTCTTGGGGAGTCCTGCCTAATCCCTTCTATCGGTGTGTAGAGGGATGAGAAGTAGAAAAGCAAAAAACACTGGAAATGCATTTCTTCATCCTGTTCCCAGCACCACCCATCCTCTCCCCCCCAAAGGAAAATAATATAACACTGTTTCCATGGAAAAATCAACATGATAGAGGACTGCTGGATAGCCAATACCATTTTTTAAATCCAATGGGTTGCAGCTGTACTGAGAGGGAACAAATGTTTTGCTGCCTTTGCTGCCAAATAATAGATTATATTTGGAAGCATAAGATTAATGAAAAAATACAGTTCAGAAACATAGTGATTGCAAAGCTTCAGGCATAAGAAAGGAAACTGTTAGCTTGCTTTGTAAAGCAGACTGGGCTCTAAAAAATTTAGGTTTTTTTTCTTTTTTAGACGCAGTGTTAGATTTATATATAATGTTATTTCCTGAGGATCCAGTTTTTCAGCATGGCAGTGATCCTAAGCTTCTTGCTTTCTGCTGGCTATAATTTATTTACTCACCAGCAGCAGCCATCTGCTTGGAAAATCATTAACTCAGACTTGGGTGGAGGAAGGCAGGGGCAGTGACTGGGAGATGGGATTGTCCTGTGGAGGGATAGCAGTCATGTTGTACCTCATTCTCTGGGTGTGCTCCGTGCTGGTGGCAACCACCTTCTTTATAGATGTAGAGAAGTAACATTTCCCTGAGATACTACTATGCAACAAACTCCAGAGAAATGTGAGAGCCTGAATCACATCAGGGTTTAGGTGTCTGGAAGAGCGTGCTGTTCAGTAAGGGCCTCCCCACCACAGCTTGCAAGATTTTTAACTAACTTACTTGGTTGAACTTGTAGGTTTGGTCAAATTCCAAGACCAAACTATTGACTATTGACTATTACTAGATAGAGTTATTGGTGTTTGGCTTTGATGGAAGTGTAAAATGGTGTGAGATCAGTCAGAAGGGACCTGATCTGTGGGTTCATAAGTTGCTGCTCAGCAGCTGAGGTTACCTGTGTCCCTGCAGGGTGATTGCAGCCAGTGCTTTCCATTTTGCATGTGGAATATGCCTGGCATTGGTTTAATGTTTAGCAGAGGACCAGCAACTCTTCTAACTGGGGTGACTTCACCACAGATGACCAATCATTAGGTCAACAGTTTCATTTAGATATGTAGTTTCATTATTGAAAATTATCCATTATTGAAAATTATTAGATAAGAGAATGAAAAAAGAAAAAGTTATTCTGTTAAGCTCTTTATAATGAGACATAAAAGCTAAGTGTATGCCATTAAATCTTGTTGAAGCAAACAAACAGGTTATCTACTTTTCAGTCATCTGGTCATTGTCATGGCAGAAATATTGATTTGTATCTTTTAGAGATCAATAACTGCAGAACTGGAGCTCAGTCTGGCACAGGTGGATGGAAACACTTCTTCAGTGCTTCTGTAAGAAACTAGTAAACTGAATCAATAATGCCATATGACATAAAGGAAAGAAGAAATATCTTTACAACATCAGGCAGAGATTTAGTAATCTGATCCACGTTCAGGGTATGGAGCAACTCATCAAATATGTGTGCAACAAGCAGTAATTGATTTTTCCAGTCCCTGACCACCTGATGTGAATATGTGTGTAATATCACTGAGTAGCTCATGCAAACTTTTGTCTATTGAATTGCTGGGAAGACTTTACTGAAACATGCTGTGGTTCATGATCTGGTTTTTTTTTTTTTTTTTTTACAGTTGATTGGTGATGTATGACATAGGAGTTTAAACTCTTACCTTTAGAAACCATCATCTGGTATAAAATAGATCACTGGTGTCTCTTTTAGCTGCTTAAGGCAGTGTGATTCAAATTACTGTTACCTCTGACAAAGAGAGTACCAAAGAACTTCATGTTACTTACTATTGCTGTAGTATCCTTAAAACACTGTGTTTTGTTTTCTGTTGGGAGTATGTGGATCAGGCGTTGTTAGAGTGATGCATATAGCAGTGAAAAGCAGTGGAAAATTCACTTCAGAGCTCTGGAGCACCTGGGAGCTGGAGGTCCAAGTGGCAGCTTTCTGTTGGTTATAAACAAAGATGGGATTAGCACCTTCCTGTTCAGCATTTGTGGTCAAGCTGAAGCCTATTTGGCAACATGATTTTAAGGATTAATAAAGAAAACGCATGCTTTCTTCCATTATAATGAAGCATATATTATACCAGATGTTGAATATCATGAAACACTTGTTTATATAAATAAAAAAAATTACCTTAATGTAAAAATGGAAAAACTTTTACACTTTTAAATGCTGCTGTATACCTGAATTCTAAAGCTTATATTGCTCCTAATATATATAAAATTATTCTAAATTATAAAAAATAGAAATGTTTAAAAGAATCAGAATGATAAACAGAATTCAAAAACCTACTTTCCCCCCGCCTTCTTTTTCTTTTCACTTGGATACCTCTAAATATGGACATAGTGCTGGACTTTTCACTTTGGGCACAATAATTCCTGAAAGAAAATTCAGATGCTGAAAGCATGCCTGCTCCGAATACCTTTTTTTTCCCAACTATTAATAGTATATTTGGGAATCAATTAAACTCTAATTAGTATTGTTCACATGAATTTTAATTCATTTAATGGTATTTTAATTTTTCAAATATATCCTTTGCCTTGCTACTGCAGGGCCTTCAGGCAAACACAGCCATAAACGTGCAGGTGTGTTTAGCAGATATAATAAAACTAAGATAACAGTGCAGGTGTGCATAGCAGGTTTATAAAGTGAGGTTTCCATGGACTGCAACAAACTGTATCTTTGGATGAGTTAGGAGGTAATCACTGCTACTGTGACTTTCTGGTTGCCCTTCCTCCACTCTTTTCCCTCCAGCTCCAGTGGCTGTGCCATTTTGTCAGGGGATGCTATGACTCACTTCCCCATTTTATTTTCTCTCACAGATGGCATAATTTCATCTCATGCTCTCAAAATGACAAGTGACACCGTGGCACTGACTCTATTGTATTAAGCTGTGCTGGCTGTGATGAATACATAATATGTGGTGCCACTTCCTTTGCCTTACACAGCAGTGGGGGAAGTAGGAAAACAGAGGGAAGGTACTATCGTCACCCTCAGGTGCTTCTGCTGTGACTGTGCACAAAGGCAGGATCAGTAGCACCGTTATTGGTCCCCATGCACTGCACTGATAATGGTTGTTTTTGTGTGCCAGGGAGCACAGAGGCGTACAGTGATTCACTGACTGACGTTGTCCTTTTGGCACACAAACTGTTTGTACAGTGCTGCCAGTTCTGTCTTACTGCGTTGTTTCTATTTGCCCAGAGCTTTTAAATTTCATTCCAGTGCTGGCATTTTCAGTGGAACTGTAACCTATGCATCCCACAGCACTCAACTATTTAAAACTGTGAGACGTGGAAGTGTTTGAGGTGTTGTCTAAGCGAAAGATATTCTTAAACCTTGTGCAAAAGGGTTTATTCTTTTCAGTTTTATGCTGGTGTTATGATAGGCAGGCACTGAATTTTGTTGAGGTGGGGAAAAAAATATGTTGTGAAAGACCTTCCCACCACTATCACCCTACATGCTGTATTTTATCTTTCCTGAGGATTTCCGTAACCAGCTGATTTAGAAATGGCTTGCTGGGTGATGAAACAGATCTACGTTTGTGTTTGGTAACTAGGGAAATCCACTGCAGGGTCTCCACATGACTGGATCTAATTTTGACTGTATAGTAGGAGGGTTATAGATGGAATGGGACCTCAAATAAAACACACACAGATCATTTGGACTGATATCTGGGCATCATTTTTTAATGAGGTACCTGCAGGAGTTACTGTCCAAAAGTCTAGTCTTCAGCTTTAGAGCAGTTTTTTGTATTGTGCTGCTCTTTCTACCACTATCCCTTGTGTGCAAGTCCCAAGAATAATATCCTTTGGAGCCACATGAGAAATGTTGAAAATATTCATAGAAAAAACATTACTGGCATCACAAATTATTTCTTTTATACTTCCTCTTCTGTAAAGACTTGAAAAAGTCAATTTTCCTGCCCACAGAGTGTTATTTTTCTGAGCTTGCTTTCAGTTGAAAGGAACATTCTGTAGGAATTCCACTTCCATTTGTGTGTCTGCTCTCTGCAGTGACTTTATTGACCACATAAAGAACGACTATTTTTCTTCAGTAGCTCATTCAGGAGACTCTTCGGAAGCTTGGTTTGATTTGGAGAGTGAAAAGGGTTCAAGGTAACAACAAAAAGCTTCCAGGTAAGTAAGCAGATGTTCTTGCCTGCAATAACATTTCTTTAGCAATTGCCCTGTGTAGGGATCTAATCAAGACCTGGAGTATGGTTTTTGTACCTAATATTTTAACAGACATTTTCAGGCTTTCACTGCTCTGCAGTGGTGATTAATTTATTAAGCAGAAAAGATAGCTTAAATTGGGAACCTATTTCCCTGGTAGAATGTAGGGAAATGGTTTTTTTTTAATGTTCTGGGGTAAACTGGAAATTCACCTTAGAGGTCAAGAACTTGAATCCAAGATGAGATGTGGGCATTTTTTACCACTGTTAGTTCATGTCCTCCTTTCTCTCAAGCTCTCCAGTTAAACTTGTCAAAATAATATTCACTGGGACAGAACAAAAACTACTCAGGAATTTGAAATGGTTATGCCAACTGGAAATGTCACTATTTTTATTTTAATAATAATTTTTTCCCCTCCAATGTTCACAAATACTGCTGCTCAAAGGTCCTTGTCCAAATATACAATGGAAGCAAGTTGCCAGAGCATGGAACACAGAATAAAACAGATTTCTTTTCCAGGGGACTCTACGAGGGATGAGTGTTCAGCCTCCTGAGGACAAATGCCTGTCTCCATTAGCAAGCAGTAAGAGTAAATATGTAGACTGGAACAGGATGCTGAGGGCTGTGTGTTGCCAACCAGCTCTAGTCTGATTGGGAGATTTGCTTCCAAAGTGTTCCCCTCATACAAACGAAAGTGGTAATGTGAACACACCCTTGATATGAAGAATATGTATTTTAAGTAACTGTTTAAAGTTTTCTTTTTTTGTCACTCTTTAAATTTTTGGTATTACAAGTCTGTTACCAGTAGCTTCTGGAGATGATTACAGATACTGAACAGCAGACGAATCTGTTTTCCTGAATTTTTCAGGCAGACAGGAATGCCTGCCAGGCCAGCACTGAGCCAGCCAGAAGCTGTGACAATATGGGCAATATGAAACAGAATTTGATTTAACGTTAGCGTGCTTTTCAGTGGGTTTATTGACTTGATTTCTCTATTGTGCTAACTTAATCCATGCAGCTTCCAGTTGATTTGGAGTGATGACTGCTTTTGTCTGCAAAACGCTTTCCAGACATATTCCTGAACCTGCCAATAAAGAGAACTACAGGTGAGAAGTGTGACTGCTGAATGAACAATGAGTGAAAAGGTGATTGTTAGAAGCTGGAGTCTTAGAGAAAAGATAAAAAAAATGCCTAAAACAGATTAAAGCCATAATTAAACCAACACTGTGAGAAGACAACCAAGTCCAATTTCCAAAAAGATGCCAATGGTTTTACACTTGCATAGTGAG
Organism: Pseudotriccus pelzelni; assembly: GCA_035584735.1. Classification (NCBI taxonomy): domain Eukaryota; kingdom Metazoa; phylum Chordata; class Aves; order Passeriformes; family Tyrannidae; genus Pseudotriccus; species Pseudotriccus pelzelni. The sequence goes on along the minus strand of JAWMRA010000146.1, from coordinate 4,718,181 downwards.
AGGACTTGGCTGATGAAAGTTCTGGGAGAACAGTCGATTGTTTATAAGATGGATTTGCTATTCAGGTTAGTGTATGTAGAGCATTCTAGATCTTATACAAGGCTGAAAACTGTCTTCATGCATTAATTATGAAATAAATCTTGCTACAATGTTTTAAATAGTACTTCAATGCTATCATCACCTCTAAGCTGAGACCCCAAAAATAGTCCTGTGTGCCTCAATTTACCATGATAACAGAATGAAAATTTATTGTGCCCAAAGTGAGGTCATACATAAATCTTTTTGGAGCAGGGATCTGTGGTGTTTATGTAGGTGATGCCACCTCTGTAAACTTTTACTAGTTCCACTATTTAAGAGAAATATTAATGTAATAAATGGGAACGCCTTCCTCTCCCCCTGACCCCATCCAACAGTTAGTAGTGAACTGGATAGGCACTTTGAAGTATGTCATTACTAGAAAATATGAACTACTTCTGACCCACAGATTCACCCTAATACTTCAGAAAATATCCAGGATTAACAGCATTATTGGTATAAAGATCTGGCTGGAAAAGGACTATTTATTGTGTAGATAAAGTACATGTAGAAAATGTCTCTTGTGGCCTTGTTTCTTAGTACATATATAAAAAATTCCATTTCACTGCTTTAATTGCTATGAACACCATGAGTAAACTAGTATGTCCAGTGAATTAAGTGTAAGCATTATTAAACTGCATTTGTTACAATATTTAGAGGGAAGGTGAGAAAAATGTGCAAGTCAAACCTTTCTGCCTTGGAGGACAGAGACCAAATGGATATAACAGAAGACATTGATAAATTGGGCTGTTCAATTGGATTAGTGACAAATGACAGCTGAGTAGGGGTCATTGCAATAAATCTAGAGGGACAGTATACAAAATACCGTTCTTTACTGTGAACACTTTATCAATTTCTCCATAGTTAGATATAAAGCTGAAATAAATCTAATCTATATTTTTAGCTTTAGATTAGAAGCATAAAAATAGTGCTGTTGTCACCATTTAATCCCTGTAATGCCCACATAGTCAGAATCTGATGTGGCCAGGACTTTGAGATTAGTCTGTTCTGCTCTTATAGGAAGTTTTTTGAAAGGTTTTTAAAATGAAAAGTTCAGACTTATTAGAGTAAAATGTCAATTACTGAACTCTTTAAATAGCATATAGTGGTGAGGTATAGCAGAACAAATCTCCCTGTCTTCTTCTGCTTCTTCTACATCCTTTCAGGACAGCTCCTTGCTCCAAGACTGGTTTCAATCAACAAGTTTGTTTTAGGAATACTGTCGAACTCCGCACAACCTGGTGTAGTCACGGGGAAGCTTTTCTCTGTCCCTCAGGAAGGGGAAGGTATGGTCCCTTTTCAAACCACAGGTCCTCAGCAACATGTTCTGACTTCCTTTCCCAGTAAAAGAAAGCAGAAACCATTCTGGTGTCTTATTATCCAGTGGTTTTCCTGGAACAGCTATAACACCAGAGGCCCGCCCCTATGTCCTTCTTTTCGTGGAATGGAACACGGGCACTCAGAACAAAACGGACTGGTTTAGTCCATTTTGATATTAGTCCATCTGCTGATCAAAAAATAGACAGTGGACAGGTTGATATCCAATGAATGACTGTGGTCAGATATTGGAGATGCATTTTAAATTAAAAAAGAAATTAAAGCTAATTATACATTGAACCAAAACAGCAAAGTAAGATGAATAATTTTCTAAGATAAAAGACTGTCTACAGGGAGAGCCTGACCTCACTGCTTGATAGGTTTGAACCAGAATGCAGAGAACAGAAATATTCCTCAGGGTGTGCTTTGGCAGAATTATGAAATAAATAAAAAAAATGTGCTGGGTGGGAATATTTTTCTCTCTTTGAATGGTTTGAAGCAATTTCAGAATGTAATACATAATCCTTTAACTATAGTGTTCTTGGCAAAGAACATGCTTCAGCTTCTGTCTTGTTAGAAGATGCTATTTCTCTCAAAACTGATTATTTTTAGTTTGGTGTAACGTTAGTTGCAAGGTTTTTCAATAGTACATGCAGCATTTGTTTGTTGCAGGACGTGCCCAAAACCCTGCTGTGAAAGTGAAAAAGGTAAGAAGTGGCAAAGGGGGGTAAAGAACTACAAGAGAAGAAGAAAAAGTAGTTGAGAGTGAAATGTCCATGTTGCTGCTCCACACAGAGTGAGTGCTGGCTCCTGCTTTCAGAAGAGGCCTTTTATTCCAGCAGCATTTGCTGCCCTTGCAGCACCCTGAGCCTTCCCTCTGAGCAGCATTTGGAAAAGGAGCCCTTTGCTCTTTTGCTGCAGCAGCAGGCCAGTATTTAACAGTGTTTAACAGCACTGCTCTCACCAGGGCTTAGTGGAGAGAATACAGAGGCTTCATCTCAGTCTGGGGAAGGACCGAGGCTTGGCCTGAGTCTAAGTGTAAGGAACTAAAATGGATACTTTATTCTGGTTTGCTGTTTTACCACCAGCACTTCTCAGTTCTCAGTTCCAAAGACTCGAGGGAAGAATGTTCAAGTATTCCCAGCTGTGAACAACACGTCAGGAGTGATAGGATTTAATTCCGTAGTAGTTGTGCGTCTCTCCATCTCCCTGAAAGAGGTTATATTGAGGTTATATCTCTCTCTTCTGCTACATCTCAGGTGAAACGACAAGAGGAAATGGCCCTGAGTTGTACCAGGGGATGTTCAGATTAGATATTAGAAAAAAACCAACCCACTGGAGAAGTGGGCAGGCATTGGAGTAAGTTGGGGAGGTGGTGGAGACCCTGTCTCTGGAGGTATTCAAGATGTGTCTTGAATTATGGTTCTTAAATTACTTATCTATTCATCCTGCAATTAGTAAGCTAGAGTCAGACACAGAAGTAGAGCTGGGTGTTGCTTTGGCTTGAGCCGCATCTCAGGAGGGATGGATCCAGAGACCGCTCACAAAGAGCAAAGGTCTCTGAAAGCAAATGGACACAGTGGAAATAAGCAAGATTAAAACCAGTGCATTTCTTCAACTCTCCGAAGGATTGTGAAGAATGATATTTTTATAATGACAAGTGGGAGCTCAGTTGGGGAACTAGATGTTCTAGTTTTAGAGACTAGAATGTCTGTGTGCTGATGTTACCACAGCAAAAGGTCTCAAGTAACAACAATGAAAAATTGCACTTGCACTGTTGTCTCAATTTTGCATCAGTATCTTGGCACGGCATTCAGATATTTTGAGCAGAGAATAATAGTTTTCTGCTCCTATATTCCAAGTAAAGGTTTAAGAGCAAATTCTTAACACAAGTGTTTCATATAAAATTGACTTACTTCATTCTGATAAATTGGAGAATAAACAAATTCTAGTACTAGCAATGCCTGTAAATATGTTGTGCATTATAGAAAAAACAGGGCTGAAGGAAGAGGTCATCTAATCCATTGAACTCTCTCTTAAATCTTTATCTCTGCTTAAAAACCTCTGGTGAAAGAGTTTCCATAATTACGTTAAGTGGCATGATGCAGTTCTTCAATAACTTACAGTGAAGAATTGCCTAGTTCTGATTCATTTCCCTGGCAGCACTGAAAAGTCACCTGTACTGTACTGATATTCTGTGGATATGGAAGTGATGTTCTCCTCTTTCTACTTTTACATTTCTGGGAGATTTTCTTACATTTTGAAGTTTTTTATCATGTATTTTCAACCTGTAATTTTTTTTACCCTCCAAGAATGTGTTTTATCTTAATTTTGTTGCTGTATTTGTGACAACCTTATAGCAGCCTTCCGGTATCTAAAGGAGGTTTACAAGAAGGCTGGAGAGGGTCTTTTCACAAGGGCATGGTGTGATAGGACAAGGGGGAATGGCCTCAAACTGAAGGGAGAGTAGGTTTAGAGTACATGTTAGGAAGAAATTCTTCCCTGTGAGGGTGGTGAGACACTGGCACAAGTTGCCCAGAGAAGTTGTGGACACGCTATCCCTGGGAGTGTTCAAGGCCAGGTTGCACGGATTGAGCAGCCTGGTCTGGTGGAAGGTGACCCTGCCCATGGCAGGAGGTTGGAATGAGATGAGCTTTAAGGTCCCTTTCCATCAAAATCTTTCAATGTTTCTGTGATCTTACACATATGCAGACAGTGACGTTACTGGGGAAGGGGGTGAAAGGATTGCCTTACGTTTTGCATGTGACATCCCAGTTTATATCTGCTGATATTTGAACACTTTGAGTGGCTTGTGTTGGTGATTTTGTGTATCGATATCTGTTCAACTAGCTCTCATTTTGAATTAGTTCTTCTGATCATTCTTACTGTCCTATTTCATCCATTTTTTGGAGTACAGTCTACTCCTTCTTCTCCCATCTGCAGGCCAGTGCCAAGGAACCTTTTTGGGAAATGATGCAATTTGTGTGCTTGCAACCAGTTCTCTGGAGGTGTTAGGAGTAAAGACTGAGTCGATTGTAGCTGAACAAAGGGAACACGAAAGAGACTGAGAAAGGTGCCAGTACTCTCAGTGTACTTGCTGTGAGGGAAGAAGGCACTGTAAATAGGAAAATGGATAGTACAACTACTATATCATCCAAGAAAAGTGGGAGGATTACAGTAGAAGGATGATCAATATGTACAGAGCTCCAAGAGATGTTTTTTGTCTTTAAGTTGGTGCAAGTTGAAAAGTTGCTGAGCAAAAATATTTAGAAATAAAGGCAATAGAACTGGCAGGAATGTAGCAAGTTTAATCAATAATAAAAGGATAATCCGTCTTTCTTTGTGGTACACAAAGCAATAATCTGTTGTTCAGATTGATTAAATGCCTGAGCTCTGTTTCGATTATTAATCAATCTCTAAAACAGCTTATTGTGAATATGATACAAAGTACTAGAGATTATGGATAGTGGATGGTGATAACAGGATGAGGGAGGGGGAGTCTTTTTTTTATTTCTGTGAAAAAAGTTGAGCTGAAGTGAGGTGGAGGTTTTTCTGGGACAGACTTTCTGTTCCTATATGTATTAGTGGCTTGACTGCAGTGTCAATTTGCAGAATTTTAAAACTGTCTAAAAATCAAGTTGACACAAGTAGTGGTTTTCACCTCTGATATGCAAACATAGGAAGTGCCACTGACTGGACAGAGAAGGAATGTGAAATACGAGGACTAAGAAATTTGGAATCTCTTGGATAGACTGGTTACCTTTTGGAAAAATACTGTTGTCTGATAGGTTCTTTGAACTAATAATTTATTTTATTCTTACACTGAAGCTTATTTGACCTATGGGCTATGCTTTCAGCTTGTGAGATTTTTAAGTTATGAGGAAGACAAAACTCCTTCCTACATGTTTTTTATCCTGTGCCCAGGGTTACATTATTGTCAAAGAGGTTTGGGTTTTTTCATGAGTGTGTTAGGTGTTGGTTTTGCTTCAAAAGGGCAAAGAGCCAAAATTTAATGTGTCTAAATGGCTCATTGCTGTCTGAAAGGCCAATTTTAAGGGTTTTTTTGGGTTTTTTTTTGACTTCTATTAACAGGTTCAAATATACCTGTTTGACTGAAATTTATTAAACAATCTCTATGAAACGTAAAATCCTTTAAGTCTCTGAGAAGTAACCTTTAATTTGTCTCTCCTTTGAGTTCAGAGTTGGGCTAAATGACTTTCAGAGGTGCCTTTCAACTTCTTTTATTGTGGAACTCAATGATTAAATGGTAAGATGTGAAATAAAACATAACTGAGATGTTAACCTTTAGATAGATTTGGTGCCACTGATCAGAGTAGTTGAGTTGATACTTATTTGTTTTTCTCTTTTGGAGGGTTCCCTTTCACCAGCACTCAGGAGTTCTTGTACCATGAGCTTCCCCATCACTTTGTCTCCTTGTGACTGCCAGTTATCTGTCTTGGTTATCCAAGCCCTGCATTGCTTGGATGAAATAAATGGTTCTCCATGCTGGGGACAACTCTAGCCTCAGAACCCTCTCTCTGAGGACTTACACAAATGCATGTTTGTTTGGTTCCATTCCTCCAGGGTAACACTGAGTGTGTGGTTTACAGACTCCTGTTGGATCTTCAGAAGAATTTTCAACTTGTGAACATTACTGACCCGCATGATTAATGATGGATTATGCTGACAGTACAAATTTAATTGCATCCTCAGTCTTGACTCCTTTCCAGTTGTGTTGTTTTGAGGGGTTGGAATTTGGGGGTATTTTTGTTTGTCTGTTGGTTTGTGGGGGTTTTTGATGGTAGAATGAAATAATGAAGCTGATAATAAAATATGCCTATAAAAATTCTGGCAAATTTATTACAAAACAACATGGCTTGATTTCTTATTTTTCTATCCATCTGGTCATTAGGCCTTTCCAACTGTCAGTGTCTAATATAATCTCCTTTAATAGCAGCATATAATTAGCTTTATGCTGATCAGAGGCATTGGGGATGGTGGTGGTAACATTCAAATCTGAATATCAAAATCCCAGAGAAGATAACTCAAAGAGGCATATGTCTAAGCCAGCATTTATGACTTTTAGTCCTAAAGTCTGTAACTGGTGGTTTAGCATGTGAGCTTTGAACTGTGGTATGGAAATTTATCAATTAAAAATCCTCAGGAGTTCTGGAAGGGAAGTACAGATGTGTCTCCAAATGGCAATGTGATAATATTTCTCATTTTTTCCCTCTATACAGTCCTGTTCTCTCTTCACATACTTGATTTCTTCTTATTTGTCTAGTTTCTTATTTAAAAAAAGGTAATGAAAGCTGTAGCCTTGACATTGCTCCATTAGGGACAAATTGTCTCCATTTTTAACCCTAATCCAGAGCTCTATATATACAATTTATACCCATGTACTTCACAAAGTGTTTCCTTAACGGCTGTTAGAGGAGTGCAGTTTTCTAGTGTTTTGGTTTTTTTTTTTTTTCTTTTCTGGGGAGGTGACTTGGAGGTGTTTTTGTTTTACTGCACATCTCTGATAAATGTATTGCAAATATAACATGGTAGCTGTTGTTTAGGAAGGCCATTGAAGAGTGTTGTTGTTGCTGAGACTGGGACTTCATTCTAAAAGTATGAATTTCTCTCAGTTCCTTTAAAGAACATTTGATTTGAACAGCTGTCTTCCAGAAGTGTTCTGTCTTGCATATGGAGTTGGATAAGTCAGCTGTTTGATCATAAAAGAGCTAATTATGGGGCAGGATTTCAAACACTTCAGATAGATATTTATTGACTAGATCTAGCAAATTATTTGGTTCATTGGAACATATTGGAACATCAGCCTCTGTATTCTGCTTTGCAGTCAACCAAAATAAACCAAACAGGGCTTCAAAAAAAGGAAATATACCTTGACAAGTGAAAATTACATCTCTTATATTAAGGCTGGAAGCATCTTTGAATTTAGGCTTTCAGTTCCTCTATAGAAGATCACAGTTCCCTCTGTGTTCTCTGGCATTGTAATCCATTTGAGGAATCTGTCAACACCCCTTTCAAGAAATGCATAAGCCTGTTAGGATTTGTAGGAGAAAAATCTATACAAGTTACCTTTTACTCGAATTACCTGAAGTGCAGAGCCAGAGCTTTCTTCAGGAAGTGTTTGAGTACCAGAAAAGGAAAAACAGACATCTATTTCTTTATGATTCTGTATTGAAAGTAAATAGTGGTACCACTATGGGGTTTATTTTTGGCCTAGACTTTTGCTCAGGGATGGTTTTGGTTGTCCACTACTTGCTGACCAGACTGTGAGGACACATCCTAACTCTGACAGAACAGTGGGATAGGTACTAAGAAAGTCACTGCAGCACTTGAAACGTCAACGAGATGGGAAGCACACTGACTTCTCCCCAAAGAGATCTGTCAGGATTCATTGCAGGATCTATTCCTTACCTTCCTCCTTTAATTTCCTGCATCATTTAACCAGTGTTTTCTGTGGCAGAACTGCTCTGCACATCGCTGCTTTCCTTTATGTTTGTTAATAAATAGTGGCTTCTGCTGCACAAGAATTTTTGGCAGGCAGTAGTGAATATAATCTCTCTGGGTTGCAGATATAAAGTAAAGACAACTCCCAGACCTTTTAATAAGAAACCAAAACCTGTTAATGATGCAGAGGAAGCAGCCTGGAATTCACTGGGTGGCTCCTCACTGTGGTCCTCTCCCTTGTCTCCCCCCCGTCCCAATGAATTTAGCTTAAGATTAAACCCTTTCCCTGTTCTTTACAATTGTGTTTTCCTGAATTTTTTCTGGAAATTATTTCCTCCAGCAAAACTTCCTCATACCTCAACCCACCTTTGGTCAAAATGTAGTTTTGGTGTGCAGAGTGGGGGAAAGGGAATGCTACATTCTAAAGTAAATTTAAAAAGTATACAGTAACGTTCAAGGATGGGTGAGAATGTTTTCTATAGAACTGAACTCTTTAAAAATAGTACTAAACATTTTGAGTTACTGTAACAAGTGTGCCAAGCTGTATATGCAAAGGTATTAAAATATTGAAACCCTACGAAGATCTGAAAAGGCCTTGCTGTCAAGCCAAATTTAACTGAGTTAATTCAATTTCTTTTTTTTTTTAATACTCAACCCTGAAACAAAAATTTACAAAAAATATGCCCAGTGCTATATAGAGATATGCTATGTCTTGAAAGGCTTGAAAATATCCTCAGAGGTCAACACTAACAGTTATTGATAATTTGAGGTGTATGCCCTACAAGACGATAAGAGAAAGCAATAAATTGGATAACTTTCATCAAAACAAGTCTGTTCTTTTTATTCAGCAGAAAAGAAAACTTTCAGTAGTGCAGAGCTGGCATGAAAAATTGTTGTAACAGAAGCATCTTTAGTGCTAGTTTGGAAGGTGATGCCTTTTTAGGCTTGTTCCATTAACAGTTCCTTAGGAAACAAAAAAACCTGAATAATGTTTCAAAACTCCAGTGTAGTTTCTTTACTGACTTCTTGGCATTATCTCTCATAAATGCAAACCAGTTCTACACAACTATTAATTGGATCTTTTGGGGACGATCAGCAGAATTTCCACTTTTCAGCAAAACCAAGTGGCAGTAACTTAAGGCTATCCAAGATCACTGTAAGAGTATCTGCCAGGGGAATTTCACCCTGAAGAATAAGACCTGTAAGAACCTTCATCTCATGGCTATCCCAAGCTCATACATTTTGCCACTGAAAGACACCCAGAGGACAGTTTGCCAAAGGGTTCTGTGGTGCAAAAAGAGCAATGAACATCGATATCAGAGGAAGTGAAGTTTGTGTTTTGTGAACTGTGCATGTTTGAAGAGAATTTTTCCTGAATTCCTTTTGCCAATGTTGCCTTAATTTAGCAAGGTGATTTGAAATATATGTAATATTGAGGTTGGTTTGTTACTGGTGACTGCTTCTGTATTTTTAAGATGTTGGCTGGATTACTCTTGATGGTATCTCTGCACTAATCTGTTATGAGACTGCAGGCTGTGCTTGCCTCCTCCTGGCAGAGAAGGTTATTTCCCAGCCTTGCTGCTTAAAATTCCTACCAGAACTGAATTCAGGCACAGTCTAGAGGGTGTCAATCCACTGAAGAAAGAAACAAAAAACTCTGGTGCCCTGCAATCTAGCACTGCTCTTTTAAGTAAAGTGAAAGACCTTCTTCTAGGTAAATTATTTATCAGTCAGCTCTTTGAGCCACCTGGGAACAGACCCTGTTCAAGTTTGTCAGTTAAGAAATAAGCTTCTGGAGTGATTCTAAGCATTTTTGCATTTTTGTCATGGAGTGAAGTCGGCTTTTTTGCTGGTCCTAATTACCTTCTCTCATATATCCAGTTATTGGACACTTAGAGCTTCAAGTGGAGTAAAACTACAGGAAGTACTACCCAATGCACTCTCTTTTGTTCAGTGTTTTGGCACCTGCCAGAACTGGAGAAAGAAAGTTTCACTTTTGTGCCAAAGAAAATGAAGGCAGAAAGAAAGGTTCTTGATAACAAGTGAAGTATGGGGTTTATGGAGGTGGGTTGGAATGCAGAGAGAGCATTTGTTCATGCACTGTTTGGAATTTGGTATATCTGTTGATGCATTACAGCTGTTTTGAAACACTTTCACCACTTCTATTCTACCCCCAAGAGGAGGCAGCTGATTCATAAACTTGAACAGAGAGTATGAGCCATACAAAAAAATACCATACATCAAAATTCAGGCATGTTGTGTATTAGGCCCAAGCGCAAGACATTAAATTTTATTAGAAAGCTATGAAATCAAACTAGTTGACAGGTTAAATCAGTGGTACGACTTTTTTTAGGACATTCATCAAAATCTACTTACACAAATTAAAACAAAGAAACACATCAGTTGAACAATTGCAATTCCTGCTGCCTCAGAATTCTTTTTTATTGCTCCTTGAAAGGCATTTGCTTAATTCTTCTTGTTCTGTCAGGTAAGTATCATAACTGATTATGTACAATAATGATTTTAAATTGTGTTGATGCATCACTTAGAAAATACAGTTGTTAAAGTCACAGTAAACGCAGCTGATGAAAGTAGAAGACAGGAAAGACAAGGAAGAAAATGGATGTAAACATTAGTGGACTCCAGTAAGATTATTGATGTCTTTTGAGTTGTTTGACAGATAAAATGGCAAAGCAAACAGTCCACATTCAAAGCAGCACTTGAAGAAAATAGGAGAATGTAGCAGGGGAGGAAGAAAATGATGAATGTTACTTTGTTAGAGAGAGGAGCAAATGCAATCTTTCTGCATGAAGTGTTCATTTTCCTTTTTTTTGTTCTACAGCATTTGATAAACATCCATTTAGCTGTAGTAGGCAAAAAAATCATGTTTAAAGTCTTGGTTCGTGGGTCATCTTTCAAAGCATTACATCTTAATAGTTCAAAACTTTATCAGGTTCTGTACAACAGTTCAATGTCTGAGGCTTCAATCAATTCTCAGCAGAAAGCAGTGAGGCACTTCACTCTGAGCAAGAGGGCCGTAATGCATATGGATTCACATCAGGGCTAAACAGATTTTATAGAAATACCACTGGAGATACTGATCTCTGGAGAGAAACACATTACTCCAAATACATGTATTCAGAATAGCAATGAAATTACCCTCTGAGGCTTTCTGTGATATTACGTGTGGATTGGGAATGTTATTATTAGGTAGGCAGAGAGGAGAGAACACACGAAGTTATAGTGTTAAGTCGTATGCAGGCTGTATTCTATATACATACAGATGTTTCAGGTGGAAAAAGAAAGGAAATAAACAAAGATGCTGCATGTAGATTTTTTGATTTTTAAAATTGCAATCTTGATATTTACAAAGAATTCCCAAGTTCTGCTTCTTAAAAAAATTGGAAAAAAATGAGATGCAAATGAGAGAGAAAGACTTTTGCTGGTAGGTGCCAATCTCTTAAACACCATCTTCAGCTGCTCCTACAAAATGCTCGGCCAGTCTGAATCCCTTTTGTAATTTCTAGGTTTTTTTTCTAATACACATTCATATGCAAAGCACTATCCAGCAAAGTTTTTTCTTGGTTTTGAACTAAATTGCCATAGCAGATTTCCATGTGGTTTTGGAAGGGGACAGAGAGAGCGGTTCTGTTCTCAAGGCAGGGAGTGTTTCGTGAAAGATCTTTACTATTTATTACAGCTATCCCTGGTGGAAGATTGCAATTACTATCCTACTTCCAGCAACTCTTTACCCGAATCGTGACAGCTCTTAATTATGTGTGAAAGAAGAAGTTATATACAGAGAAATTTCTGAGAGAGAATTACCTCTGAAATGTATTCAGGCTTAGAATGATCTGCAGCAAGGCTATTTGTCTTGTGCTTCTCATTTGGTTATTTTTGCTTCAGGAGCTGTGAAACTTTGCCTGACTTTTGATTCAAGAATTTGCATTGGGAAGGAATTTCTTCTTTCCAAAAGTTTCTCTCCCTCTTTTTTTTTTCTTTTTTTTTTTCTTTTCTATTAATCAGATTTGGGTCTGTCTATATTTCTTCCTTTAAATAAGCCTCTTGCAGTCTGCTGAGTTAGTCTGCTGCTGAGTGTACTGCTCAAGGAAACACAAAGAAATAAGTAACAGGCTTTCAAATTTCTGATCAAGTTTAAGGTTAAATCTTATTATTCAGCTACATTAATACACTTCAGTTATAAATGTTGCATTTTCTGTTCAAGTATTTATTGGCAGCAATTAATTAATGTTTGTACTTGGAGAAATGTAGTGCAATGGCAATTGTGTTGGAGTTGATTTTCAAAATAATTTCAAGCCTGCAGAAGCTGGCATTTAAAAAATGTTGTATTCCAGGTCATACTAAATCCAAAATTTTAAATGGTGTCCAGCTTCAAGACCATCTTAATGAATAAAGATAACTGAGCCAGGACAGATGTACAGCTTCCTGGTCCAGAATAGGTAGGGTGTTGGGAACTCTGCCATTCAGTATAGGAGAATATATTTCAAGTCTGTTGCCACACAAAGGCAAGAAAGGAAGTTCCAGTCAGATCTCTTTTATGCCAAAAGAGAAACATCCAACTGGGCTATTGTGAAAAGAGTTTAATGAACAGTCCTCCTGATGAGTTTTTTATTTCTTTGGGCAGTTTGAGCATTATTGCATCAATATTTCTAGATAAACTGTTCTCCCTGAAAACTTCCAGGAAGCTCTCAATATTGTATCACAATTAAATTGTATTTATGATAGTTTATTTGTTCCTGTTCAGTCTCCCATTATTGAGGGTTATTCAACTATGGATGCTAATAAACCTTTCTGAATTTGTGTTTCAGCATGAGACCTGAGCTGGCTCAAAGTAAACCTCATTTATTAAAGGTAACCTTGGCAGCAGAAGGTATGTTAAATTATAACGTGCAAAGAGTTTCAGGAAAGAGATGATAATTGGGGATTGCAGCAATAACTTGCTTTTGTGGATTGACTGCCATTGATGACCTGACCATTCCCTAACTGATGTGCTACGGGAAACAGCTACGTGTGTGATGCTGGTTTATCTTTGTTTTCTGTTTCTGCTATTAAATCATCAATATAATTGTCAATACAGGAGCTGGCCACTTGTGGAAGGCTTATATCCATAGAGAATAGAGAAGGTTCCTGAAAAAGGCATTGGTTTCCTGGCAGCAGTAAAAGTTGGGTTTCAGAAAGCTGTGTAAGCGTTTGTACATTGCGGATTTTCCACAGTTGGGTCAAGTGTTACAGGGACAAGGTCATCCTGATGCCCTCAGTGGAAGGGAACAGCCCAGCTGCTTGGGGGACTAGAATTACAGGCCTTTTTTATTTTTCTTGCCTAATTAGCTATATTGCTTTATATTTTGCACATCTCTTTGCATGCATTGGGAAGAAGTCTGCAGGGAGCTCATTATGTTCCCAGCCTTGTAGTTATAGGCTCTCAGAGCTGTAGCTTCAGGGGGGTAGGAGGTGTCTTCAATGGAAAAAATTCCATATCCAGACTGAAACACTACTGAAAACTTGTAGGAAGTCTGTATGATATCTCCTGTGGGGCATAGTTTATCGTGCCCTGTGTGTTCTGGCAGAGCAGCTGTCCAGATGAATCTCCTTGTCACAGTTTTACTTTGAGATAATGGCTGAGGGCAGAATTTTGGCTCAGATATCATCTGTTAATGAGCCTCTAACCAATGGATGGCTTTGGGAAGATAAAGGAGTCAATGAAACCTTTCTCATTGCTGCCTTGGTGTGATTTTTTAGAGCTCAGTGTAGTTCCTGTGACTGGTACCTCCTAGCAGTAGAATTTAGTGTGAGGGGGCTTGATTTTTTCTCCCCTCTTTGGTGGAGAGTGCCTGAAACATGACAGAATCCCATCCTCAGCACACTGCTGTACTAAGGGACTCCAAACTATTGCTGAGAGTAAGACAAGAAGTTTCCAAAGAAAGGATAGAGAGCCAGAGTGTATGACAACTCTTTGAGGACAATAGTGTGAATGGTTGTTGCTAGAATATCTGTCTGAATCCAAACTCAGCTCTCTTTGAATTTTCTTTTTCTGAAGAGTGGATCCTTTAAATCAAAAAAGATTGCATCACATACCCATGGAATTATTTTGTGTAACCAGTTTAAACTGAAGGAAGTACTGTGTCATGATTTTCTGGCCATCATGGAACTATGCCAGAAGCTGCTCCTCAAAAAGTCTATATATCTCTACCCAATGAAGATGTTACTCTATGAAGTCCCAATTGCTAGAGCTGATCGGCACTTTAAGGAGAATTATTAATCAGATGCAATCAGAATGTCATGGACATTCCCCAGTCAATGAACTACAACTTTCTTACTCTCGCTACCACCAGACAAACGATTTTAGATTTTTATAGTAATTTTTGTGGGAACCATCCATGATCCTGTGAAAAAAGTCACTGTCCAATTTAAGCGATCAAAGACATAAAATGGTACTATCAGTGTGCTTTTCACTGAAACACAATGCACAGGTCCCAGAATAATGCAGAATTAAAAGGGCAGTTTCATTTTAATGGAACACAGTTTGGACAAAAATAATTTTTAACAGTTGGAATTTTGATTATAACTGCACTATGATAAGGAAATACTTTAAAAAATGTACAGCATGCAAATGTGCTTCATGTAATGTATGGTATTAATGACACAAATATAAATAATAATTTTAACTGTAGATAATTGTCATAAGAGTTTTTCTTCATTTATGTACAGAAATTGTGCCATTGAGAATAGAAGACTTAATGGAGTTGTAGAGGTGTGTCAGATGGAATTTGTCTTCATCACTGTGAGCTACCCCTTTGTGCAGCTTCCTGTTGCTTAGATCACTTCAGCTTCCAGCAAACTGAAAAATACTCACTTTATTCAAGCCTGTGAGCTGCAACTGACTTAATTGCTTAGAAAAATATCTTTGCAGGGCAAAGCAAAAGCAGACAAAATGCTCCAGGAGTGCAGAAGAGTAGACTAAAAGAGAACTGGCACAGAAGGTAAGCCAGTTCAATTATTGTGTTATTTAATGCAAATTTAGTGTAAATAAAAGACTGTAGACCAGTACTAACAAAGCATTTTCCACTGATGCAAAATGTCTTGTTCTTGGAGATTCAGGGAAAACTGTGACGTGAGATATGATTGTAAAATTTCTGAACATGAAAATCTACTAATTTCTGCAAGGTATTAGATCTGTCTTTGTAACACATCACAACAAAAGACCTCTGGGATGTTTTTTAAAGCGTTATTTGGATATTTCTTTCAGACTGGGTATTCCTTCTGCTCTGTAGTTTGAAGAATTACAACGCAATCTTCTATAATTAACATGTCAAAGGAAAGAGGAGAGCTGACAAGTGTGTCCTAATGTATTTATCAATCTTTACCTAATAGCAAAGTGTTCATTGACTACACATGTGACAGCTTGGGCATTCAACTAAGTTCACTTAAAGGGTTTTAGAATGTAAAACTGGCTCACCCATAAGTGCTTTGTGTACACCTAATTTTCCACATTTATATGTAGTTTTTCTTGAGATAGGTGGCCACCTGTAGTTTTTTTTTTTTTTTTTTTTTTTTTTTTTTTTCTAGCTGCATTACTACTGACCTGGAAGTAGAATTCAACTGCCAAGCGTGCAAAATGATACACAGATAACATAAATAATATCCACAATTGTGGCCTAAGACAAGCTAGGCCAGATCTTAAGCTGATCTAGATTTGATTCTCTGTGACATTACACTGTTACAGCTTACTGTGATAAGCTGATATCAGCAGCGAGTTTAGACAAGAATCACTTTTGCTGTCTGACCCTCAGACATAGGAAAGAAAGAAATATCTGGGCAAACTGTTGTACTTTCCCCCAAAATACTTGTCTTCTCTGACTTCACTTGATTGAATTTGATTTCTATCTTGAGATTTTGATTTGATTTGGGAATAAAAAGTGAATTTAGAAGTGAGAGGATGGGATTAAACTGAAACGAAGGGTTAAATAAACTTATTGCCGTAGCTGTTAGGGAACCTGGCATTAGATATCCTGTGGATTTCTGCAATCTGGGACTAATGAACGAGTTCAGAAATGTTGACTGAAATATGTTGCCCATTCTGCAAGACACTGGCAGATTTCTGAAGCTGTCTTCTTCCTCTCATTACTGTGAACGGTTCCAAATTTGATATTCCTTCAACAGAGGGGCCATGTGTGCCGAAGCAGCTATTCCAAGAGAAGTGCCTGATTAACTGGGAATCAAGCACTGACCATACCCAGCGACATATGTTAAAGGAAGATTTAACTCTTGATTATCCCCATTAAAGCACATATAATTGTAGGTGCATTTCAAAAACGTTTTGTGTAAATCTAGTAATATTTATTTGACATTAATAAATTTGTATTTATAGCTGATTAAAGGAGGCAAGCATATTGTTAATGTTTAGGAAAATTAGTTGAAGTTCACAGAAGTGAGTGGGTAATCTGTCTAGGCAGTATAGAGCCAAGTTCTAAATTTCTGGAAGAAGGCCTTGCCACAAAATAGTCTGCAAATGATTCCAGAAACACTAATGTACTTTTGTTGCACTTTCCTTCTTCTACTTCATGATGATAACAGAAGTTATGACCAGTTGTGCTGTGGGTAATTATTTTGATGAGAAGCATGGAATTTCTGAGACTAGGCACTGTTTGAGCTCTTAAGAACTGACATGCCAAGAGCTGTCAGTTCTCTTTGCAATCCCAAAGCAACTTGTCCCGAATATGTACTGATGGAAGCAGCGCAAATGTGTGCGTAATCAATTAAAATGATTTTCAATTATTTTAAAATACTGTAAATTTTGCAGTGTTTTTCTTCAGCTATCACTTGTAAACATGAAAAAGCTACTGAAAGCACCTCTGTGTAAGACAAGATCACAGCTATCTTGTCCCAGTGACATTTTGTTTTAGCATCAGCAAAAGCAGGAGCAGCTTTGATACCAGCATTCCCTGTGCTGCGCTGAGTCACTGGGGGCCAAGCTGAGGATACAGGGTGAGTAACAGGTCAGCAACACTTGCTAAGCAACATGTATTCCTGGGTACAGTCATTTCCTAAAGAGAAGATATCAGACTTGACCTTAACAGTGGCTATTATGGAATATCTTGGTCAGCTAAAGGCAGTGGAGGATGCAGCCTTGATATTCAACGGTAAAATTGTTTGGGTTTCTTGTTTTGCTTTTGGCTGACTGCAGAGGAACAATCTGTTTCCAAAAAAGACTGTTAGAAGGTTTGGCAAATGTTTTTTGGGGACCAAGTCTCATTTCTCATGGCTTCTTTGTTTTCCTTTTAGAAAGCAATATCATGTAATTCTGCAAATCTTTGCCCCAGTAGGATATATTTGGAGGTGGCGAAAGAGCAATATCAGTGTATATTTCACTTATAACCTCAGAAGAACTGAAATACTGACATTAAATTTTTTTAGGAGTGCAAATGACATCAGAAGTCTCAATCGCTATTTAGTGGAAAGCCAGGTGGTTGATAAGGAAAATGCAGGTAGCAGGAGACAATTAGCACACACAATGTCTCAGATTACCTGCATCCCACGGGACTGAAAGATTCACTCATCAGGCAATCCTGGAAGCTACCTATTGTGTTTTAGGAATGAAAAATGAAGATTTGTTCACATAGGGGGAAAAAGAATTGCTACAAATCTGTTTTGTTTGGTCACAAATCATTTGATTTGGAGATGATCAACCTTGGTATTTCTGGTTTTATTAATCTGACAGGCTTCTAACCATTTAGTCTGTGGGATGTAGAATAGTTTGGGAAGCTGGTGAGAAATAGGCTGTCACACGATGCCTGAATTATTATGCAGATAAAATTTACCAACTTCCCTCCTCCAGTTTATCTTATTTGGAAAGATACATGAAAAAATAAATAGCTGTTTTTGATGAAAGCAAGCACTACTTCTTTTAGAATAAGCATTCTGTCATTTTGGAGATTTACAGTCTTAGCCATTCTCTGCTGCTGTTTGCAATCCCTGCTTCTGCTCAGTCTTTTTCACTCTGCTTCTTCTCTGCTCTGTTTTCATTTTCAAACTCTCCTCATTTGTCTACTAGCTGGTTGTTGTTTTTTTTTTTGGTTTTGTTTTTTTCAGATAACCTGGAAGGTGAAGAATGACCAGGCAGAACTCAAATGCCATTTTGTTATGCTTAATAGCTGATTAAAAATGAGCTGGCCCGTTTCTGGTGTTCACACGCAAATGCTCTCTCTCGGGTTTTTTAAATTGAGTCATAATTGCCTGTGCCAAAAGCTGTTAGTACAACAGGATAGAAAGCAGTCAGCTCTTCTTAGTGTTATATAAAGTTGTCATTTTGGAAGAATGAGCAATGATAAAGAACTGTTGAAGTGCTCTTGCCCATTTTCACAGTAAACCACGATGTTCGTGTTGCTTGTCATGTTGGTCTCTCTTCTAATAAATTTTCTCCTGCAAGAAAAGAATTTAAAACAAAGCAATAGGGTTTAAGCACAATACACAGGGAAAATAAGGCTGCATTTTTAGAAACATTTCTAGCAAACATGCACATTCCTACCCGCAATATAGTAATGTATAAAAAGACTTAAGACTTTCATGTCAAACATGAAATTGAGTGCATTTTTTTTTTTTTACCATGACAGGCACATTAGCAGCATCTAGTGTACATTTAAAGAAAAAAAACATATAAAGCATTCTCCACTCTGTGTATAATATAGACAACACAGTATACTGACTTCCCTAATCGTGTGTGATTTAATGGGTAATATAACGTGTATTAATATTTATAGTGTTTGAAATCTTAGCACAGGATGCTCTCACTGGCTTCTGCAGTGTTAGTGTTTTCAAGTGGACAACAGTATGCCTACCTTGAGAGCTCATTTCTTTGCTTTCTCATTCACATTCCAGTTACTTGTAGGATGATTATTAATGAAAATTGACGTTGTACAATCTAACTCTGCAGCCACTGTTGTTTTTTTAGTAAGCTGTAATTTGCTTGTTTACTTTTGGCTCTCTGAAAACAACAAGGTAATGCTTGTGAAATTCTGTATTTCATAATCGTAGCTGAAAATCAGACTTCAGACTTCCAGCATCTGCGGCAACATGTGCTCATGCATTAATTTGCTGAGTCAATGTTCCAGCTTTCTGATTCACCTCTTTTAACTGAGGTGATAACAGCTTTTCTGAAGCTGTTCTGCAACAGAACTGCCTGCTTTTTCCACCAACTCATTGTTTTGTATATTATGCTTTAAAAATTTCACAGTGGACAATCCGTCCCCATTAAACAGACATAACTTCCCAGGGTTGCTCAGATGCCTCCTGGTGCTATCACTTTCCTGTTGTTATCTGACTGCAGCTATCAACTATATAGGCATTAGAGTAAGGAAATATGTTCAGCTGACACACCAGCAGAAATCCACCTGACACTGCAGGCTCTGTAAATCTGCTTTATAAATGCCTCATGCCTTTACAGAATACTAAGCAAAACTAAAAATGGTCAAATTCTTCTGGAAAGCAAAAAAATACTGGAGCATAGAGGAGGAAGGCTTAGAGAGAAAACATTAGATGCACGTGTTTACAGAAACTGGGAGTAATGTAAATAGGAACAGGAAGGTGAGAGTATTCTTATAGACGATAAATTCTCAAGATGGAAATTATTCATTATATTCATGTAACAGCAAACTAGTTTTATGAAGCCAACTGCATCCAAAGAGCCTGATTTGCTTCAGCTGCAGGCTGTTTGTGCTTCCTCTGTGTGTCAAGTAGCATAAGTAGGTGGTGGGATTTATCTATTTTTTCCCCAAATAAATAAGCAAAATGATCAAGACTGGCCACCACAAATTGGTTATTTCTTTCAAGTTTGTAAGTATCCAGGTTATGTTTGATAATTTAAAATTTAGATGTTTTTTGTCTGGGCTACTGTCAAGGTTGGAAGCATAAGAGAATGGCTTCTGTGTATAATTAACCCCATTCCAAACATCCCCAGTTACAATTCAGTCAGACATAAGTAATTAACTATCCTTGGCAGGAAAGTTTTGACATACACAGTAATTCTGGAGATAAACTAATGAAAATC
This sequence comes from Pseudotriccus pelzelni, assembly GCA_035584735.1. Taxonomy (NCBI): domain Eukaryota; kingdom Metazoa; phylum Chordata; class Aves; order Passeriformes; family Tyrannidae; genus Pseudotriccus; species Pseudotriccus pelzelni. The sequence continues at coordinate 4,698,263 of JAWMRA010000146.1, read as the reverse complement.
TGGAAAGTTTAGTAATCTCATTGTGCAGGGCCCGAGAGGAGCTGAATATCTGGATAGAATTAATATATCTCACTCTTGCTTCTAAGTTTGGCTTAATACTCTGTGGTTTCCTAATGAGGGATCATTGCTGTACTCAGTACTCAAAATTCCTTAGAACTCTTTCTCAAAACTTGTTCTAAGGCAAAGGTATTCCTTTGTTTTCCAAGACTTCTGCTGTTCCCATTAGCAGCCTGTGGCTCATTTAATCCAAGACAGTTTGTTTCAGCCCCACACCTACCACTGTAGTTCCCAGCTGGTGCCTCAGTGCCTCCACAGCAGCCTGAACAAGTGATAGTAGGGAATAAAGCCATGAATAAACTGTGTGTTTCAACCTTGGCACTTTCCAGCCTCAGCCACTGACTTCCTATTTCCCTCAGCACTGTGCTAACCTGCCTGCCTTTGGCACAGAAATATTCCTATTTGGGCAAATTACATAATACTCTGATTGCCAGGATGCCCTTGAGCTTATTAAAAAAGGAAAAGAAAAAATTTCCTGTGCTGTTCAAATGGGACAGGGGTAAAGGTCTTATAAGCAAAAGCTTGACAGTTCTCAAGTCTATCAGTAGAAGAAATAGCACAGCTGGGAATTTTTAGATTGTTTCATCTGTCCCATTTCAGATTTAACTAGATTTATTTTTATCTAACTTGATTTTTCATATTTAGCTTGATTTAAATATTTCAGAGGAAAAATATCTTCTAAGGCATATCTGGTTTTTTGGATGGTTTTCTCTTTTCTAAGTTGGTTTCTATTTTTGATTAATCTTCTGAGCAACAGCATTCAGGTTTTCACTGTACACATTTTACCTCTTGAATCTGAGATGTTAATATTCAAAGCTAGAACTGTATTGTTGAGTTTATAATATAAAGATATTATCAATCTTTTCATACCAGTATTCGTTTTTAAAATTTACCCCTATGTTTTAGAGGGAATAAATATATAAAATAAATATTTTTTTTACTTCTATATTCAACAATTATGATTGTGTGCTTATTTACAATAATAGATACTATGTAAAATTATGATTAGTACTTTATAAATAAGCAAGTGTGGCTTTTATTTTGTAAGAGGATAGAGAGTTAACTTTGTTTAATACCCCCTTTTCAAAGTTTAAGTATAGCTAAGATAGGAGGAGGTTTCCAAAACAGGGACTCTGGTACTATAATGTTGTTAATTGCAGGAGTCCAGCGATGTGCATGGTTCCCATCTCACCTGTGAATATCCCAGGGCTGAAATCTTGAGTTTTGGGGAAAAAGTAGGTGAACTTTTTGCCCTTTATGTTTTCTCCTAAAATAGTGGGCACGCTTGAGAGTAAACTGCAGTCGCTCTCCTATCTTCTTGTTCTGATCTGGAAGAAATGTCTCTTAGCAGCTTATTTACGTACAAATAGATATTTGGTAGTGTTGGGTTTTAGTAATGCTCTCCTGCCATAGACAATTCTCTCTTTAAAACTCAGTGTTACTGTCTCAGTTTGAGGGTGCTTCGTAGTTTCTATGTAGCTACGTAATAGAAGAGAGAATGAAACAGCTGAAGCTCATCTGAGCTTTGAAGACTTAGATGGATTCAAGTAGTATAAACTCAGCTCTTGACTCAATGGGATTTCTTGTGGTTTGTCTGCTATGCCCTCAAGAGGCTTCTCTGCAAATCTGGCAGTAGCACAACAGGTTCACAAGGGATGGAAATTTTAAATCTATCTCTTTAAATTTTTCACTTGACTTTGAATATGTTTCCCCCTCACTTGTTTAATTCTTTTCTCCATAATAAGTCTGACAAAATTATAAGTTAACACTTTTTTTTTTTTTTTTTTTGTAACTGTCTCTTTTTGGCTTGCATCAAAATAATTTTCTTAATAATGTCACAATGCAGAGCACTTGTACAAATTAGCCTGAGAGATACATGTTGAAATCATTGTGAGACTCTTACATTATTTACATCATGACATTCTGTCAGTGTGCTAATTCTCAAAACTGTTTATATTTCTGAATTTAACAAATATGTAAATTAGGTGCACATTTCCCTGGGAATGCAAATGTCTCTAATGAGGAAAGACAACAAACTTCAGAACAAACAAACAAAAGAAGAAAATATGTTAAACAGCTCATGTGAAAGTGGGGATTAGAAAGTAAGTGAACTAGAGATAGTGGGATGTAATCCTTGCCCTGGGATTGTTTAATCAGCTCATCTTGAAGCTCTGACAGATCAATTGTTTCTTAGCAGGGAGAGAGCTGGGCAAGAATGGCAGCCAAACAGAGTCTTCCCACAAGAAGGCATGAAAATCTCTGGTTTTCCTCTTTGTGGCAATCCAGAGAGCTGAGAGGATTGAGTTGCACTGGCTGAATTCGTTAACTCTGGTACTATTCCAAAGGGCCCCAGATCTCTGAAATACTTGTTTGTATTGCAATAATTAAAATAGCTGTTTGATTTCAGTGTAGAAGCATGGAATGGGAATAGCATCATTGTGAACTGAGTTTTAAGTATTATAGAAGGATTTGAATGTCCTTCAGAGAAGCATTCAGCTTGGATTTCATGTCAAAACCTTCCCCTGATTTGGAAAGGATGACTGATATCTTTGAATCATAATGCTCTAGATTGAGTATATGTATAGTGGGAATGTTCTTTATTGCGCTGGGTTTGTGCTGTGCTTTTTATTATGCACAGCTCACTGAAAACTTTTATCTTCCATTAAAAGCTGAATTTATTTCAGAAGTGCAATTAAACAAAGTTTGCTTACTAAAATAAGACATCATTTATTTCAAGCTGGCTTCTATTTTGAATTTTGATGGCTTCCTGCTAAATATGCAAGCTTTCTTTTCTGTGAAATTAGCTCAGTATCTAAAAATCTGAATTACTTGGTATTTTGTCTTTCATCATGTAACTTCAGCCCCTAAGGCAGGAGTAAGCATTATTTCCGAATTAACAACCATCTTTAAAAATATCATTATGGTAAAATTAGTCTGAGTTCTTAAAAATCTGTGAATTATGGATAGTGTATGAGTAACACATGGAGTAAACTCTTCATTCTTCAGTAATCCTTTAGCTGCATATTATATGCAACTATTGCCTTCTCTGTCCAGTGTCAAACTTTTAACAGAAAATGTGCTCTGTGTCTGTTATAGAACGTCACTTGGATTCTGCTCTGACAGCACCACATTCGTGATGCTTCTGTCTCATTTGTCTCTGTCATTATGTATCTGCTCCTGCTTTAACACATCCTCATTTGTTTGTACTGGCAAAGCTGATGGGTAAGGATCATTAGTAGTGTAGTAAAACCATCTTGAAAAATGCTATCTTGAGCTTCCCATGTGCTGCTTAATCTCTCATGCAGATATAGATATTAGAGGGCTGCAGAACAAGTTCTCTGAGCAAAATTATTTCCTGACAAAATCTGTCCCAAAGTTATGCTAAATCTCCAAACATCCAAATATCTATAAGAAGTCTAACCATGATTTATCAGGAGTATGTGCATGTGGTGATGCTTTGAAATAAGTGGATGTGGTAACATTGTCCTCTGTTAACCTCCCTTCCACCACCAAGGAGAAAAGGTTTGCAACATGATCAGCCAACACAACGTTCATTTCTCATTTCTTTCTCAGTATTACATTTTCAACAGCTTTCTACTTTCCCTTTCCTACAAGTTACCATCACGTAGGAGGTGCCAGTTTTGTACTGTGTGCACTCAGAAACCTTGTCTCTGGAGGAGTGAGGAGGCCGTAATTACTATGAGCTGGTAGGGAAGGAAAACTTGATATTCACAAAGCTCTCAGTAGAAGCTGGACTAGGACTTCATTAAATTGATACTTCTAATACCTCTAATTAATACCTTTGCTGGGTCCCCGATAGGGCAGGAGTTCAGTGCCTTTCTTAAAAATTATTTTTCACTAGATGCACATCAAATTGACTTTTCAGTAGTGTACAATTGGTGTCGGCTAAAATGCTGCCCAGAAATCTGAACTGCCAGATGCCCTTAAGTCTTGTTGATTTGGATTAATGTTTAAAGTACTATCAGAAATTATATTTACAGTGTAGAAAAGCAATCTTCAGATGTAGCTGCAATGCAGAATATTATTGGAAGGCTCAGATCCTCCGGGTGAGTATGTGTGTTTTACCCTAAATTTGTGTAAATAATGTAATAAAAGAGGATGTGTGACAAAATAGCACAAAAGTGCACTGGTAGTTTATGGTAGGATATGCTTAAGGAGGGGAGCTTATCCAAGCTTTCCTTGGGATTTGCAACTTTACAAAAAAGAACTTTCATGTCAGGAATTTTTTAATTGTTATATTAAGAACATCTTTCACCTTTTCTGTTTTATTCTTGTTTTCAAACTGGTCATTGTGACTATAAAATAAATTAAAGGTAACCAAAATGGAAATGTGGAATGAAGAATTCAGGAAAGAAAATAAAAAAGGCAACTTCAGTAAATGGTCTCCCACTTCATACTGATTGAAAAAAGCTTCTTGACATGACATTTTTGTTAATCTTTAATTTGAAATTTTAATGTCTTTTAACCAAAACTTTTTTGTCAGTTAGTTGGTGTCCTTTGAGCCAGAAGTCACATGTTGAAAAAACACACCTGGATGTAAAATTGTTGAAATAAGATGTGGATTTTAAAACTACAGGAGTGAAGAAGAGATGAGCATCTTCTTTGTTCCTGTTTGTGATTATTTCAATATATTTTTCTGTATAGCGTTATTTGATTTTATTTTAAAAGAATTTTGTCTTAATTTTTTTAACTTTTTTTTTTTTTACTCCATGCACAAGGGTGATTGCACATTTCTCTGTTCTCCTTCTCAAGAACAGTAGAAATGAGGTTTTCTCATCCTGAGTTTATTTTGCTCTCTTTTTGGAACTAAGCCTTATAACGGTAGTTTTACCAGCTTTTCAGATTTAAAAGATTTCTGAGGGAGTGGAGAGAAGAAAGGCTGTGTGAGAACAAGGATCTTATGGTAGTTTGATTTCCTTATGAAATAACCAAGATTTCTTTTTCGAAATGTTTTCTGCCCAAAAGATTTAAGCCGGTATTTAGCAGCACTAAATAGAAACTCTTTGTGGATTTCAGTTATGCAGGTTTAGAAAACACCACCTTGCAATATAAAAGTTACTCTATAAAAGCTTGCATAAGAAGTAGCAGGGTGGTGGTTGCCTGGAAAGTTAGTGGACAGTAATTGTTATCAGAGAATGAACTTCTGGTTTGAACTGGATGGTTAATAGTTCATTTTTGCAGTTTGAATTTTTATAATGTTCTGTTGGCCTCTGTGTGTTTATATTTCTCCCTTTACTGAGAATGGTTTCTGTTCCATCTCAGTGTTTCCTGTCATCCCAAACTGTACCACTTTCTTCACAGTTTTGAAACTTAAGGGATTTCTGAAAATCCTTCATCCTCGGAGATCAAAAGCCTCTGTAAACCTGGGTAACTCAGCCGTGCTGGAGCTATTTGAAGTAATATTGGTTGACAATCTTCCAAATCTCTTACTTGCCTAAAGTGTTTGAGCCAGTGAGTTAAGTAATGCTAGAAATTTGATCAGTATTCTTATTTTTCACCTAGGTTTTACCACTGCTGCTTTACCCTTGATTCAGTTCTCCTCTGACCAATTCTTCTTAAGAAATAGTGGTTGTTTTCTGATCCCACTGATCCCAAGTGGTTCCAAATTCACTTTTTTTAAGGAGTCATTTTTTAATATTTAAACAGAAGTCAGCATGAAGGCTGTAGTGGTTCAACAGAGATAGAGTTGAATATATTTCCTTCTGAGCTCAACTAACTTGTGATCTTTAATTTCAACTGGAGCTCTCACTACGGTAACTGTAGAAAAAAATGAATTCCCCTCTCCCAATAGGAGAGAATGATGTACAGTTACATAAAAAAGGCAAAATATCACTGTTTTGCAGTAAGCAAATGGCAGAGCCATACACAGTGCTTCTTAGTTTCTACCTTGTTTTGTTTACTCTTAGTTTTACCTCTGTAGAGTGAGGATTGTTTAGAATAGTTTGAAGCTCCTCCTATTGGAATCAGTGTGTCCCATTGCATTCACATTGCCTCAGTTTGTCAACTAACTCTGTTTTTGTTTCTGCATGTTGGAGTCCTTGTGAATAAGTGACACGAGTTGTTTGTAGTTTGTATCAAAACCAGCAGGACAGGTAAAATACAGAAAACGCAGAAGAAATGAAGGGGAAGTTCACATGAAATGGTCTTCCTACAAAATAAGATGTTTCCCCTGACCCTGGTGAATGCCTAAATTTATATAATTAAAATTTTCTTTTTTTTTTCCTTTCATTTCTACACTGTGTAGCAGCTTTCAGCAGTACGTACCCAAATTATACAGAACCACAGCTGATATAATGATAGTTTTCCAAGGAATGTAGAAAAAGCCTAAGTAGCATAAAATGTGAATTTTATGGATTTCAGAGTGGTTCTCTATTCAATCACATTGTATTTCTGGAGTTTTATGTGACCCTGAAACATAGTTCTTTTACCAAAAATGCAGCTTTAGATTGGCAAGCTTAAATTTGAAGAATGAATTGTGAAAAATGAATTTTGAGTCTTCCCAATGCTGTCATATCCCCAAATTAGATGCCTCTTTCTTATTTTAAATGGTCTCGTGGGTTTCTAGCTGCTGTTTTACAGGTAGATGAGGAACTCATCCAAGCGGTCTATTTTGAAATATGGCCTTGTATCTAGTACAAATTCCTGTGTGGATTTAGCCAGCGCTGGATTGTGTTGCTGTGTCTGAGGGCCAGCACTGTTCCTGGTAGTGATTGCAGACAACAAGCACTGCCCGCAGCTGGAGCTGGATTGGAGACTCTGTCATGGAGAAAGTTAAGGGAAAGACAAGCTTTCATTTGTGAAGCAAACAGAAAAATCCTGTATGTTCATTTCAACTCGTTCAGCAAGCGCAAAATAATCTCAGCAAATCAAAGAGGAATCAGACGAGGCATCCCACTGCTCACCCACTTCATGCCTATCACTCAATTTGTGTGAGGAGCAAAAATACTGTATAAAGAATGTCTTCTCTGAAAAATATTTATGACATTCTTATTGCAGCTTGTTTCCTTGCTTTATTTTATTTCATTTTGTTACTGAGAGCAAAGGATGACATATTCCTCTGTGGCTTATGTCTTTAGGAATGTTCAGGGTAGTCTTACTGTTTAAGATTTTCATATTAATACCCAATTTAATCAGCGTGAAATTGCAAAAAGAAACCCGTCCTTTCTATTTTGACAAGTAAAAATGCAGAATAAACAATTCAAACTGTCTTCTATCTACCTTAAGTACATGATGGGTTAATTATTCAGGAAGTAATCACTGTCTTACAACTATTACTTACAGCTCAAGGGAAATAAAAAATAAAGTAAATACCATGCTGTTATTTTTCTTTATTATTGGTAGACATTCCATGGTGTCAATGCATGCAGGGAATGTTGGACAAGTGTTTAAAAAGATTAAGGCTACTGTTTGGGAAGGATTTTCAGAGAAGACTGGAAAAGCTATTATGCAGTGTGCTACTTCATATTTTAGAAGGTTATAAAAACTTACAGAATAGGTAACAAGACTGAATAAACAAATATTTCAAAGCCTTCTGAACTAAGGGAGCATTTGCCTAAATAAGAGAGACATAAGATTTTAATTTTTAATACAAGTAAAATTTCTTTCAAGTACCACTTTTTATGATATAACAACTGCAGATCATAGAAAAATATGTCTCAAGGAAGCTTTTCAGCTTTGTTTTCCTTTAATTTATTCCTCACCCATAAGAAAGGGGCAACTAAACTATTTATGATTAGTATTTGCTCTGTTTTCTAAATATCTTTCTTTAGTACCTCAGGAGTTTTAATACTTTTTTTTTACAGATGGGCTTTCCAAAGGCATTACATGCATAGGCTTTGGGCTTGGTCTTTAGTGCTGGTTTTCCCTCTCCATTTTCTAGTGGACTGATGCCATTGCCTGTGCCATCTCCCTGTCCAACTTTTCAGCTTCTGATAAAATTCTGATTCCTTTTTAGTTTCCTCTGTTTTTCTCTCTTTTTTTTTCCAGCTTCTATTTCTCATTTATATTAAGCAGGATCAAATCACCGTGAATTTTTGGTTGGGTTGTTGGTGGTGTTTTAATGTCAGGTAAATAAAAAGCTCAAATATATCCAAGTTGCTTTTTTTCCTGCTGTTTTCATTCATCCACTCAGGAAAAGGTGACATTTTAGTCATGGGGCTGAGTGGGGTGTCTGCTTCACCAGCTTGATTTCTGGCCCCTCAGTTACAACATTATGACTCCTCTCTAAATGATTTCCTCCCATGTACTAGTATTTTTCTTTGACTCATCTCTCTGTTCTCCCCTCTTTTTTTTTTTTTTTTAATTAAACTATAAACCAGTTCACCAGGTTCACTGTACTAAGCTACAAACACATGATGGTTTGGACATAAAAAAGAAAATTCATGAGAAACCCAGGGAACTTTATACAGGAAGTTGTATATCTAGTAAGAGTTTGACTTTTTGAACTCTGTTTTAAGGTGTATCTAGGGAGAGCAAGAAATGACTGGTAAAAATGTCTAATTTTTTTGCGCTTAACAAAATTTTGCTGCAAAAAAGTGAACATTTCTAGCTGTGGGTAGCATCTGTCTTTGAAATAAACTGGTCACTAAAAAAGAAGTTTGTTTAAAAAGGGTCATCTTTGATCATAGAAGGAAATAGTAATTGGGGACAAGGCTATTATTCTCTTACTATCTTCCCCCCTTTCCCTCCCCAGTAAAATTTATTTGGGAAAAAGCTGAACTTTGTGTAACTTAATAACGACTAACGAATTCTCTTAAGAAAATCACATCTCTGCTCATCGTTTTTGATCTGTATGAGCAGGCATGTGATAGGCTCTCCAGCAAAGCCACAGAGCCATAGTGGAGATATGAGCAGAAGGTGAGGGTGGTTCTGTGGGAATGAGACTTAGTAATGTCGGGTTTCAAAGCCAGTGTAATTTTGTGCTGAAATGGAACTATGGGAGGAGTGCCTGAAAAATATCAGTATACTGAAGTAAGGAATAAAGCAATGGAGCAGCTCTTCTATTTGAAGGGCTACTTTAAATACTTGTCTCTAAAAGTAACGTGTCTGCCAATCTTAGTGGTAAAATTGAGGGTTTTTCTCTATTTTATAGGGCTTATATTATTGTTAGCAATTATATTGTAATGACTTCTATGCATTAGCACCACAGGGGAGTTAAATCAACTGGCGTGTGCTCTGGGAACAGCCATGGAGTCCTCGGTCACTGCCAGTTTGTTACAGTATTAAAGGATGTCATGGTGGGTGCATTTTTATGGCAGAAAGAGTCGCAGAGTTAAGTAGGATAACATTACTGTGTCAGGATAGTGGGAAAATAAATGCATAACAGCTGTTATTAGACACTGCAAGTACAAAATAAATCTGTTTCCAAGATCACCATTGTGAATGAAAAAGGAGAGAGAGAATTATCCCTTGCTGGTAGCTTTTAGTATAGCAGGTTAAGCTTCTTTCTGCTTTCTTTCGGATGTTTTTCAGGATTCTCCAGATAGACTTAGGATTCTTACACAGTGATTACTAGCTTGGCAGGAAAATTCAGGTGTTCAATTTCTATTGTTTGTTTTCACTCAAGATTCAGTAAACTGCACTTAAATGGCAGATAAACTACTACTTCTGGCAGATTTGTATGTTATTTGATTTTGATAAAAATGTTGGGTTTTGCTGAATCTTTTGGAAACTCCGGCAGGACGCTGAAGAGGAAAACAAACAAACAAAACCCAAGTTACTGTTGTTGTTCTATTTGTGTTTTCTGCTACTTTCAAATTGTTGCTCATGTGTTTCAATGTTTGGGTGCTGCACTGTTGTGCCTGATCCATTGCCCTCTCTGATTTCCAGAAACTGGATTTATGAACTCGCAGTAAACATTTTAAGTGATTACAGCCCTGGAAAGAAGAGTGAGCTACATGTGAAAAGGCATTAAAGTTTGTTCATGTGATGCACACCTTTGTGGTTCCACTTCCCATGGGAATACATCAGAAGACAAGGCACATTATTAAGGTAACCAAACACAGATTTGTCTTACAGTTTTTTCCATTCATTCCAGTGGGACATGAGTATTTTGTTTCCTAATCATCACAATCACCCTGGAGCTCATGTTGCAAAGTGTCAGTACAATGACGGCTTCCCTTGAATGACAACTCACAGCCATAGTGAAAAATGACAGGATTTGTAAACCAAGATTGTTCAAAGAAAAAAACTCAGTTCTTGGGTGACTATTTCCCAGTTAATTGTTCCTGCATTTTACAATACACTTGAAACATACTTAATTTAACATGGATCTAACTGAGAGGGACTTGTAGTGATGTATAACAGAATATTCTGTTCTAGCTCCTACTAGCAGAATATTGGTGATGGCAATTAGAGAGTGCTCAGACGTTCTACGCATTTTACAATGTGATCTAGTAAAGAAGTCAGTAGTAATGGACCTCAGAGTTTGTAAATATTCACCTTAGCAGCAAGCTCTCTTGTCATGCCTTTTTTGTCACTTGGGCAGCTACATCAGCAGCCTTTTTTCTAAAAGAGGCCTTTTTTTTTATGTAGCATAGGCCACTACTTGTCTCCCTGAATGGGTATTTGTGAGAATCTCTGTTATATATGATATAGAATTCCTTTTATCCTCAATTTTCCTTAATGACATCTTGTTTAACAAAAAGGGAGAAATGAGTATTTTATACTCAAGAGTATAGGAGAAAAGTCTTGAACAGAAAGCTGACTGGGAAGCTCTCACATGATTTTTCTTCTCATGAATGTAGCCAGAAATCTGAATCTAAATCACACTAAGGTTTGCTATGTAAATTAAGCACAAGTTTTGGAGCATGAATTTGTATCTGTGCTGTAGATAGACTGTACTTAGTTTCAGATCTTGGGACAAGGGATTGACTCCGGGATGTTGGGATGGTAGCTGGCTTAGGTCTCTATTTGTACTTGTAGACTAGGGAAATTGCTGCAAAATATGTATCTAATTATAAAAATAATGTGATCCCTCCTCCCAAAACGAGAAAAATAAGCCCCAACTTTATAAGTGCTTTTGAACATTTTCAAAATGTTCAGAAAGTCCGCAAATTGTCAGAAAGTTTTAAGGGGTAGTAAGAGAGAAGTCTTAAGTATGCTGCAGAGAGCAAAAAGACTAATGTGGTGTCATGCTGATTTCATTTTCCTTTTGTTGTATAAATATATATGTGTAGTACGTTAAAAATATGGGAGGTGATCTGAAGTGGTTCATAAAACCTTGCTGGTTTGCAAATCACTACGATATTTTAACTGCATTGCCTGGTTCTGAGTTAGTATCTGCAGGCATCTTGCATTATATTATACCCTGGAATTGCATCTGAAACTTGTGGATACTGATGCAAAAATTGCTATTTAAGCTTTAAGGAAAAGAGCAACTTCTGTGTAAGATCTGTGAAGTGAAATTCTGCTCATGGTGACTTCAACAGCTTCTCCTTTGTTTAAATAGTGCTGATGGTTTTGTCTTTCCACTGCACTTCAGTGGAAGAAGCTTTTTATAGGTTCTTTACTCTCAGTTTTCCAAGATCCTTCATGTTTATGGCCATTGATTTTCTTGAGGAGTCCTTGTAACGCTTAAGAAATTCTTCTCTAGTCAATCATGCCGTGCCTTTTTGGTACCAAAACCCAGAGACTCTGGAAAGAACACCGTGTTCTAGTGCATACATCTGTACATTTTATTTAGTAATGTAGCTAGTATATGGTAAGTAAATATGTGGTATGTTGACAGCCAGAATGACTGAATGATTTTGAATTTCAAGTAATTAAATGATAGTCAAATAATTTCACCAACATTAAATAATCTTAATGGATAAACTAAATTTCTAATGTTCAACAGTTAATGACTAAGAAAAATTGTTTTCAGCATTTAAAAGCATTTAAAATATTCCAACATTTTACTGTGTTAATGCTATCCTACTACTTAGGATAATAATAGGACCTCTAACATGCCTTTCTGTTACTTATATGCTTGTAAGATTTCCCCAGACATTTAACACTAGCCACTGTGGGACAGCTGACTGAACCTAATTACCATTCTCAAGATCCACTAACTCATTTTCCCCCACCCCCATGCTATATTTACTCTTCCATGTGATGGGTTATAAAAACTCTTATTCTGAGGACTCAATAATCCATTTTTTAGTAGACTTGGTTCAAAATGTTCTGCAGTCCCAGATAGTATTGCCTGGGCGTTTTACATAAAGCAAAGCTAAGTTTATGTAATAGAAACAGAATATATAATGTATTGCAAATAGTATTGGTGATCTTTCTTCTCCCAAATTCTAACCTAAAACTGAGTTAATTTTGTTTTGTTTCTTTTTGTGCTCGCTATTTCACATTTTTCCTGTGTCCCAGGGGTAGTTGGCCATAAGTGGACAGATCTATGTCTAGTGAGTCCAGCAATTATTAGAACTGCCCTAAAACCATTTCTTAGAGTTGCTGACATGATGAGACTAGATGAAAAAAGATGTAATGAGATACAGTATCTTAAGAAAAATGTAAAGTTAGTGTCATATAACATTTATTAGATGATAGATAAGCTAATGTGAATGCACAAAATAATTGTCATCACCTGGATGAAGATAAATAGCTTTTCCTGAACTAGCATGCTTTTGCATATAAAATGTTACTATTTTACTAGTTGTCCCCATTTTTTTTGCCAAATGAATTTTATAATGGCTGTAAAAGGAAAGTGTGATATGTCTACTTAAGCATTACAGTATTAACAGGGGCCGTTTCTGTGGTTCTGTATAACTGAAAAAAATGGCATTGTTATCCCCAAAATTGTTTTATAGCACTGTTACTTGGCAGAAATACCATTTCTTTCCATTAGTCAAAATGTGTGGAACTAGATGCACATGGATTATCAGTGTGAGTGTGGCTGGAATTTTATGATCATAATGCTACCTTTTGCTGTAAATACCTGAGATGGAGATCTGCATCTGTTATCCTTGCAGACTGGGACACAAGGCTGTCACCTGGTGTGGTGGCAATGTGTGAGTGGGAATGTCAGTTCACTCTGTTCTCATAACATCACTACCACATCCCAAGGGTTTGTGAGGAGAAAAGTGCCCATAGCACATTGCTGGTATTAAAGAAAGGTCAAATAATATTATCAAAACCATTAAAAAAAATATTATAGCAGATTCAAAGTTTTTTGTTATGAGTTGGAAAGTGTTTCCCCCCATGCATGTGTACAAGGGAGTAACAAGAAGAATATTGTAAACATGAAAGTTACTAAGAATTCTGGGCTAAGCTGAGTTTGCTGCCAGGCAACTACTTCATTTCATATTTGCTAAGCTAATTTGGGACCCAAAACCAGTTGTCTGAAATCTTTACCAGAGGTGTAGTGAATGTCTGCATTTCATCTGACACAGTGATGTCCTACACTTAATGAAAACACAATTTCTAATACTTCAGTAGACATAATCAGTATGAATTCACAAAAAGAATTAAATTACTTTCATGTCTTCTAAGTACAAAGTATCCTGGACATGTTTGGACACCTTCTTACTCTTTTTATTCCTGTTTTGGGGAGAAACAGCTCTCATTTTGGTTTTCATAGCTAATAGTAATTTAACAGGCGATAGTTGGCAGCATTTGAAAATGGATGTGTTTCTCTAGATCTCTTATGGTAAAGTTTTCTCCTGAGCCTCATCAGGATGATCAGGATGCCCAGTCTGGCCTCAGAGAGTTCTACATTTTTAGTTAGAAAACTGAAAATTACTTCAGTGCATTTGGAAGGATGACTTTTACGTAGACCATCTTATTCTTTTTCCCAGTTTTTCTGCTTTTGCCTTTGCTTTAATGCCATAACCATCAGTCTTCCTAAAATACCTACATAATTATAAAAAATAGTTATATAATCTAGTATTAGATCTCCCACTTTACTGCTGATGCTGAAAAACATCTCCCTGTGAAACACCAGGAAAAACATCCTTTCTTATTTAGTCTCATATGGAAACAGTGTCTGAACATTTGGGTGTGGGACACCCTGTGTTTGGTAATCACAGGAGTGGGTCCAGCACAAGAGTAGCAATTTATTCCTACATGTGATTATTCCTAGTTCATTCCATTAAATAAGTAATGCAGTTGTTGTTGGTACACTAACTAGAGAAATAACATCTGTATTCTGTTTTTCCCATGTGTTGTGTGCACTGACAGTCCGTGTGGGTGTGGTATTAAGGCCTCTTTGACAGATGTTTTTGATGACTTCAATATTCACAGCTGGCAATTCGCTTTCTCAAATGAGTTAAATAAGCTTCTGTAAAAATCTCAAGGGTCTGGGTGGCACCTTCTGAGCAGCCAGGCCGGTGATACTTTTCCCTTCCTAGACAGCAGTAACTGTCCTGTACAAAAACATCAGAAGCGTGTTGAATAAGGCCTGATTATATGTGATGAGGAACAGAGACCACACTTTGTTTGTAAGCTGCATATGCCTTTTAATTTTCCTCATAAGGAGGTGTACGTGAATGTACGTTCACACAGTTCATTGGATTTCAACTCAAAAAGTATTTTAATATTTGTGTTACCGTAACTGAAGGGGTCATCACTGAAGTACTGGGACCTAGTAAGCACACCAGTTAATGATGCAGACCTTTCTGGCTTGACTGCAAAGAGATTTTACTGTTCCTGAGTGAGTACGGTGCTATTGACTGTCTAAGGCTCTCTGATAGTAAGTAGAACATTGCCACCCTTTGGCCAGAAAGAAAAAGCACAAGAGTGAAGAAGCAGCAGTATGCAAGTTGGGGATGGTGCAGCAAAACTATTTAAGAGTATATTCATTTGTAAAGTAGCTGCTCAGCAATGGTAGCCCAGTTGGGTGGAGGTTGTAGGCATCATTTGCTTTGATTTAGTGTATTTCATACCATGGTGATGTGTTTAGAGAGAATATGTTCTGCTACGCACTAATTATGTTTTCCTGAGAACTGAATTACATATGCATTGTGAAGATAGGATGAAGGCTACCATGGTTACCATTGTGCACCCAGGAACTTATTTTATACAGTGCCAATTAATCTGAGGTAATGCTTGAGAGAGAAGAACATTGAATAAGAAATGCTAATGTCTCAGCTGAAAGATGGAAATTAGATAGAAAAGCACAGCTTTTATTGAAGATTATATGTCAGGGTCAGCATTTATAAATGAATCCACCTGTAAGACTAAAATCAACAGTTCTCTCTTACATTGAAAAAACACGTACCTCTCTAGGCCTAATCAACACACAGCATACACTGCTGCTTTATCAAGGATATTCTCGGAATAGGAGGGTTTTTTTCCCTTCTCATGATTTTAACAGCAAACTCTTGCAGGTGAGACTATGATTGGGGATTATTGCTATGTCAGAAAGTGAATGTGTTTCGTGTTTGCACGATGCAAAGACATCTAAGCCTTATGCAGGTTATAGTTGCTGGGGACAAATCCTGTTGCTCTGGCCAGAGCCTTCCAGATGGTGAGGACTGAGGGAAACAGAGCTCTGACTCGGTCCTGTTCCTGACAGCTCACCTTGGCACATGTGATGGCGCTGACGTTGCTTCTTGCAACTGTACTGGGTTTGCATGGCAAGCTTTTGGTAGCAAGGGGGATACAGGGGAAGCTTCTGTGAGAAGCTGCTAGAAGCTTCCCCATGTCCAACAGAGACAATGCCAGTGGCTCTAACGGGACCCGCCCTCGATCAGTTTGTGAATAGCTGCAGCCTGTGGGAAGGACTCACTTCGGAGCAGGATTTTTAATGACTAAATTTGATTTCACCATTTTGCAAAACTGTGTGTGACTGAATATTTAATCTGTAGAAGAAATTCTTCTGTTCCTTTCAATTCACTACAATGCATGACCAGTTGGATTGAAGTTAGCTTGGCTAACATTATGCTGAAACAGATGAGGAAATCCTTGTATCCTGAGTTCTGCTGGCTGAGCAACATCAATTTCTATGGGACTGGCAATTTTTGGCAAAAGAATAATGCTAACACACAGTTGGAAAGCAGCAACTTCAGCTTCCACAGATGTTCCAGCAGTGAATAGCTGCTCAAGGCAGAAGTTTTGATGCTTAAGTGATGGAATATTTAACTAGAAATTTAGCTCCCAAAATGCATAGATACCTTTTCTAAGTGTCATTCATTAAACATAGTCCACTGGCTTATGTGACTTGTAACTATATTATTAGCATCTTTCAAGAAAAACTGACTAGCTGTAAAGTAAAGTACTTCAATGACAATAAAAGTAAAGATTTTCCAACAAAATTGCTAAAAGAGAATATGGAGTTTCAATAATATTTTTTTGTTTTTTTAGAGATGATCACTTCTAAACTGATTTTACGAGATTCTTAATACACTGGTATTAACTATGATTGAAGATGCTTAACTCTGCAGGACAGTTCACCCAACACCTTTTACATAATAAACATCTCTCTTGCAATGCTTTGAAATGTAACATGGGTGGGAATATCTATCTCTAGATGTAAATCGAAACTATTTGTTGCCTGCCTATTTCATCCTTTAACAGAACCTTGAGATTCATATATATCTTCCTTTTGTTTCTAAGAACGTGACGTAATACTTCTGATTTCTAGTCAGAGTTAACTGTTCACTCAAGGGAATGTAACAGAGAAAAGTTGTAATGATTTATGATAATCAAACATGATTAAGTTACTTATAAAAATTGTTATGAAAGATTTTCTTTTTCACGTGATGACACTTTCTTCTAAGGTATTTTCAGAAAAAATTTCTGAAGGAAATATTTGCCAGCCAAATGTCTTCGAAAATGATTAGCTTCTGGTTCAGATCCTATGTACTGAATTTTGTATTGAACTAAAAAAAGAGCTGCACAGATGTGTAACAAAGAATCAAGGGCATTTCTGTATATCTGTTGAAGCAAGTTCACATTTAATCATCAGATTCTTGGCAAGAATGTTTCTGCAACCTGTCAGTGGAAGATATATGAGTGTAGAAAGGGAGTTAATATAATTATCTCATTATCTAATCTCAGTAACAAAATAATTGAGTTGTCTAAATGCCTACCAGTGGAAAACCAATGGCAATGGTAGATCTGTAGTTGTCATTCTGATGGAATCTGCCTGTTCTTTGAACTCCTTTTCTTTCTGGGTGAAATGGTTGCTTTCTATTAATTTTTGTTATAATGCTTCCAGTCAGTGATTTGATTTACTAATTACAGTAAATAGTAACTGTAGTAAAAAGACCTTTTGCAGGTCTCCCTTTAGCTCTGACAGCAGAGCAGTTGACTCGTAAAGAAAACACTGTTTGTGACCAGGCAAACAACTGAGGGCTCCAGGTAGGCCAGTTGTTACCTTTGCCTTAGGGCTGGAAGTGGCAGCTATGGAAGCAACATGTTTCAGACACCGATACACCAGGCAAGGTGGGTGAGGCATTTTGAGAGCATCTGGTTCTCTGGATGGATGGACACACAGATGGAGAAGTTCTGAGTGACTGAACATGACTGAGGTTATTCAGCAAGCTGGCACAAATTTGTTTCTCAGCTAGGAAGCCTGCAGGAGAGCTGAAGGCCATTACAGCTGAAAACCTGGAACTGAAAGAATGGAAGGTAGTAGGGGAATACAAAGAAAACTGTATTAATTAATATTATTTTTAGGATATCAGCTTTTAAATTAAAATCTTAAGTAGTTATAGACCAAGTTTATACATTAAGAAAAAGTAGGACACTGAATAAAAGTACCTTACTTCATTTACAATCCAAATGAAAGTACATAAAGTGTTTTTTTTTTCTCAATTTATAATACTCTTAGAAATTAGGACTCAGTCTATGCATATAAATCATTACAATGGGACCAACAAAATAATCGTTGTTTGATTAACAGTAGCTGTCACAGGATAGTGTCTGTTAAATTATATTGAAATTAATGAAAATTTGAATTATTTACCTGTTGAATAGCACACTGAATTCTCCTTTTGAAGAAGGTTAACTATAAGCTAATGGCATTAGCTTATTTCTCCTACCTCTCTTGCTTTCCTAATTTACAAATTCTCTGATTTTTGGCAATTTTTGGTTTTGTACTTAGGCCATGTAATTTAGCATCATAAATAGCTGTGACTGGCAAGCAGTGTGCAACTGATAATGTATCCAGCAGTTTCTTTTATGTTCTGGGTAATTGTAAACAAAGAATAAAACTGATTATTTCAGCAAATGTAGCAGTAGTCACAAAAGTTGGTTTTAATTTTAGATTTTTGTCGATGGGCAATAGAAAAAGGATGGCACTCTGTATTGGTTAACCTCTACTGAGGATGGAAGGAGCCAAGGACTACCATAACTACACTTACAAAAGGTTCCCATGAATGTCTTTGTTTTGTAGCACATTGTGTGACTGTGGAAAAAGAGTCGGATTTGTATATTGCCTTCAAGCCCATCATTTCACTGCTGAGCACTTTATTTATCCATTCGCTGTGAAAGATGCATTTTGTTGTCATGTTTGATTGTTAAGACTTTTTACAAGGTCTCTTAAGGCATAACTCCATTTGGAATAACTTTAAGGTTATTCTGTCCTTAAGGCAGAAGTAGTAGGACTCTGTTTTCACTGGAGCGTGGGTAACATACAGGAAGACAGTGTCGCCAGTGAACTAAATTCTTCAATGTGGAAGAAAAAGAGAGTCCCAGTGAGCAGAATTTTGCTCATTTACTCCCTGCAGAGAAATGACATTTGTTCTCCACAGCATTTTCTCTTGAGAGGACCAGTTATTGGCTTATGTCACAAGCAGTCTACCATTCCTCAGTGATATATTCCTTAAGGCATACATGGATCATTTTCAATACTCAGTGATCCAAATTTCCCTCTTATTGATTGTACGAATGTGTGGTGGCTGTGAGAACAGAAATTGTTCTTGAGTATGTGTTAAAGTTCATTTGGTTTTCCTTCTGATGCGGTGCTGCCAAGTGTTGCTCCCTCTAGGTGTGGTGTGTGTATGTATAGACATGAATGTATTTATATGAATAACGGGCTCCAGTGACCTTTTACTATTAATTAGCTGACCCTAATGCTACCCAGGCCTCTGCCACTGATTCAGACTTCTTGAATCTCTCTAGGTAATCAGAACATCAGTAACTAATCAGAATGTCAAAAGTTCCCCTTCTTCCTTCACCCACTGCAGCTGGTTTGAGGGTAAGTAGTAGACAATAAATATAAATAACAGACAATACAATATTAGTCTATATATTATTGTATATAGCCCAGCTTCTTGTTGTTTCAAGGATGTTTAAAGCAACCAAATTCAAGACATGTTGAGGGGTAAAAAATTAGAATGACAAAGTGATGTGAAAATTAGATGGCAAGCATGTGGGCACGTCCCCACTATCCCCCTATTATTGGAGTTCTCTGGTGACATCACATTTGTTTCACTCCTAAAATAAAAATTCTATTCCCATGTCTAGGTAAAGTTTTAGTATTTCTGCTCTGTTTTTCTTTCTGAAAGAGCCACTGTAGATGTCAACTGTACAAGAATGCAGTAAAATAATTAAATGTTCTGGTACCTGTTGTGGTGAGCAAACCCCCTTAGGTTGGCTTGGACCAGGTACCAGCTCAGTGTCAGGAATACCCAGTGTGATATGGTCAGCTGGGACTCAGCGGTGACTGGGACTTGCATTGTGGTTATTGAGGGACTTCTGTAGTGCAATACAGTTGTTCCAGAATAGAGTATGAGGTGAAGAATAAATAATTCAAAAATAATCTAAAATGTTAGGAAGATAACCCATTTATGAACTTACTCCAGCGTAGGCTCATGGCTTTATTAGCCTTCCTGGTTAAATATACTAAGCCAACTGTTCTGGTACTTTACACAGTACATTAAACAACTTAATCATACTGTCCTCTCTTGCATTAATAAATTTAGCGTTTGTATTCCTGAAGCAGCTGTTTTCTTCTCTTGCACTACTTTAGTTCTTCTTCAGAATACAAATTCCAGCTCATTTCCATTTTTTCCAGACCTAGCACTTTAAAAGTTTTCTTCTCTTGTTTGGTTTTTAACCCTCTAGACCAATAGTTGAGTGCCTTGAGGACCCCTACCTTATTTTTCAAATAAATATTCCCTTTGCTGTTAAATATTTCACAGTATTCTTGATCATCCTTCTGGAAGGAAGATGTTCTGGGACAATACATGTGAGACAAAAAGCCTGTTCCTTTTCTTGAATTTTGCAATATTGACCGCTTTCATGCAGAACTAATTGCCATGTTTTCACAGGTAAGTTCTCATTCTGGTTGCATTTCAGTTTTTACACATCAAAGAATAAGACAGACTAGAGAGATGATACTTGTAAGATGGAAATTAATAGGGTCTGTGCTTTGTCCTTCAGAAAACCCTGGATCATAAATTTGGTAGTTGAAAATTTTTGTCCTAACTGCAGATACTGATATCTCCCCCCATGCTCCCAGCTGCAGAATGAACTACTGCACAGTGAAATGTGCTTCTCTTTAAATTGTGGAAAAGACTGCTTAGAGGTGGTGAGTTTAAATATCAGGCTTAGATCAAATGACTTAAAATGAATATGTTTTTATCATGACTTTTTAAAAAATGTTATTATTATTTTAAGCCTTGAGCTTGTAAAGGGGCACAGCAGAAGATCAGAAGTGCCACAGCCAGGACAGGTGACCCCAGCTGACCAAAGGGGTATCCAAGACCATATAGCATTGTGCTCAGCAATAAAATCT
Organism: Pseudotriccus pelzelni; assembly: GCA_035584735.1. NCBI lineage: Eukaryota > Metazoa > Chordata > Aves > Passeriformes > Tyrannidae > Pseudotriccus > Pseudotriccus pelzelni. The sequence continues at coordinate 4,677,517 of JAWMRA010000146.1, read as the reverse complement.
CTACGTAATTTGTCTTCCCAGATAACTGTTACATCGATGAAGCCCTGCTTTGTAGAACAGTGGTTTGGGAAGTCTCACCTGATCTACCTGCAACAGTCATTGCAAGGAACCACGTGACAAACTCCTGTTGCCACCCAGACAGCCAACAACCACCCTGTGAAAGAGATTTGATTCTAGCATGTAAGTGTTACTATATGCCAAGATGATGATCGGTTTTATTATCGTTACTCATTTTAACAAGCAGTGTCTCTGTGTAGCATAGGATGCAGCTGGGGCACCACATAACAGGTTAGAGATTCGTTTTGCAGAATTCTTTTGCTTTAACCTGCTGCAGAAGCAGACTGCTGACTAGACCTTGAGACTGCATTTTTAATGCGCTTACTACAGTGGATGTTGTGTGACAGTGGCTGAAAGTGCAGGAAGAAGCAATTTAGCAAGAATTGCTTGTAGCTTTTTGTTTTAGACACAGTCCTCCAGGAGTTTTGCATACTATTGCCAGGCCAAAACATCATTTGAACGCTGCAGGAATTAGCACAACGTGCTCCACAAAGACTTTAAGGATGCTGTCTATGGTTCTAACACTGTTAATGCTTGAGGAAAAAACTTCTGCAAACACTGCAGGATACTGCAAATGGTAGCACTGGAATCTATTTTATTTTAGCTGACTCCCTTCTAGTGCTCTCCTGTTATTTTTCTTCAGATCCTGCTTTTGTGTACTACACAAAGGGAAGCGTATGTTTTGTTTATTGCCTTTACTGTGCCAGCCAACATGCAGAATAAGAATGACTGATGTTCTCTGAGCTTTCTTATCTTTCATGATATGATTTCTTTAACAGCCATTCTAACTCTTCTCCCTACTTATTTTGGTGCTGAATGCAATTCATCATTTCACATCTTTTTTTCTTACTGCCTTCTCTGCATTATCTACTTTTTCTGGCTTAGAGAACAGCAAAGTCGTAACGATCATGGTTAAGAAAAGGAAAGGAAATGAGAGCTCTGTATTATTGTTAATACAGAGCTGTTTTATCACAGCAGATATTTAACAAACCTTTGCTAGAAACCTACATTTACTTTTATTGGCTCATTATTAAGGAAAGTTTTGGGTCTGAGAGTCTTTTTGTCATTGTTCCCCTTACCCTCCCCTCCCCCCGAAAAGGAGGGGGTTTCAAGAAGGACCATGCTTGGAAACAAGTGACAGATTTACATTTCATTCTGCTTTTTAATTCCTTGATTCCTAAGCTGAGTATTCCCTTGTGAATCCCTGTAAGTGGGAAAATTTTGATGTTATCTACTGGCTGGACAAATGGAATGCCTCCATCAAATAATCTTACTTTACAATAAGCCACTTCATAACCATAATTTCGGAGTAAGTGTCAGTTTGTTGTACTGAATTTTGCTACTGATATAAAGGTGAAGGTATTTTAATTGTATTATGCTACTTATGGATCAAGCTTTTAACAGGACTGAATTGATGCACGGATTGTTAGAGAAGAGTGATGGTGTTTACACTGAGGAGGTTAAAAAGCCCAACTTCCAATTATAAAGTCATTTTGCTGCCTTAGAAGGTCACTACTTGTATACAGAAGTTACAGCAAAGGGTGTCAATGAAAAGGAATGAATTGGAGTGATTTTTATGGAAGGCACACAGCAGGTCAGCAGGAGAGTGAGGAATAAATTTCAAGTGTTGTGAGCCCCAGCCCAATGCCTTTGCAGCAAATTCTGCAGTTTTGGGAATCTCATTACTTACTGAACAGACCAGGAGGTAAATACTGGGTTGCACACACTGTGTCAGGTGCCAATCTTTGCACTCTGGTTTTAAAAAACCCCAAACACAACACTGTATTAAACCTAATTAACCTTGACTTATTTCTGATTACAAAAAATCCGTGACAGATGAAATGTCACCTGCTCTAGCATTTTATGATCTCTTCTGAAATAAACACACTTGGAGTAATGGGAGAACATCCCTGAGAGCAGTAGAAATGTATCACACACTGAAGGACTGGGCTGGGAGGGATGATCCTGCAGATTTCTCTCAGATTTCCCAGTTCTCAAGATTTGGGGAGTGTTGTTCTTTTTTCAACTGCCTGTTGTGTGGAGGGGTTTTATTTTTTTATGTGAACCATTTCTGTTTTTGTTTCAAAAACATCCCATTACCTTCTCAAACAATTTTTTCCCCTTTTCCCATTTTATTTCCTTTAAACTCGTAAATCACTTGGAGTGCGGTGGTTTGTTTTGTAAACCAATGCTCAGAATCCAGAATCATAACTTGTGATTAGGTTGCTCAAACAATTCTGCAAAGAACCCTTTAAAGTTATAGAAAAAGTTGCAAATGTGTCACTCTTTATTTATAAAGAATGTATATACACATTCACTAAAATAGCTAAAAAATCAGCTAAAATTATTGTTCCGTTTTAGAGATTTACAGCACATGGATAGAAGAACTTTCAGAAGTACTTGGGGAAAAGATCTGGCGGAGACTGTGTAGATTAAGAGTCTAATACAAAATGGGGAAAAGCTTGTCTAGTTTTCATTAATGCCATCTTCTCACCTCGTCTCTGTTCCCTCCCAGAAGGCCAATCTGTAAGCAAAGACAGACAACTGTGAAGCAATTTGCAGCTGGCTGGCAGGCTGCAAAACACCCAAACTGAATATCTAAAGTTTATATGGAAAAAAATAATTTTCAAGTCAATTTTACTGCACCACCAAGGTCATAGGACACTTGAAAAGCAGATCAGAATAAAAAATATTCGATCACAACTTAAACTACTCAAAAATGATTACTTTGTTAATTGGAATTGAAACACATAATTTTGTATCCTATGAAATACGTAAGGCTCTTTTTTTTAAAGAAGAGCTTTCCCATATACTAATGTATTTGGATTTCCTTTTGGAATGGATATTTTGATGGGATAGAAGAGCATAAAATCACAGAATGGTTTGCATTGGAAGACACCTTAAAGACCACCCATTTCCAACCCCCCTGTCACAAACAGAGACACCTTCTACTGGGTGTCTACTAGGCCATCCAGCCTGGCCTTGAACACTTCCAGGGATGGGACATCCGCAGCTTCTCTTGAAACCTGTGCCCGTGACTCAATACTCACAGAAAAGAATTTCTTCCAACATTTAATCTAAACCTGCCCTCTTGTCAGTTTAAAACCATTTCCTTTGTCCTGGCACCATATAAAAAGTCCCCCTCCCTCCTCTTTATAAGCCCCCTTGAGGTACTGTAAGGCCACAATGAGAACGTGGAGAACCCTCATTGTAGTTCAGCTGGACATGGCCCTAATCACCCACAAAGCATGGAGGAAAAAAAAGAATTTTAAGAATCAAAGCAGTTTTACAGACCAAAAGTTCTCTAACATCTCTGTGCTTCCCCTCTAAGTATCATAATCAATTATGTTAACAGGTAGGGAAGAGAACTGGGTTGCTGTTTTGATAATCGTAATTACTGGTGGTGACCAGTCTATCAGTGTGTTTTTTCTTGCTTTCCTTTGCTGTCACATATCAGAAGTGCAACAATGTTAAGAGTTCTCAGGAGGAAGATAGCCCAGATAGAACTGACATGTTAGTTTAAATTCAGATACTTCCCACATAATAAAACTGCACACAAGTGTACAGACATGAAAACTGTTAAAATTTATCACCAGGAATACTATAGATGATTATATCTGGCACCTAGTGCAGAACATACCTATGGAACAGGAATTACCATCTAAATGACTCCCACAGAGATGATGGAACATATTTATCAAGTAGATGACAAGCTGATAACAAAGACTGATATAACTGTAACTTCAGGTTTGTTGATTTAAAATAACTCTACATCAACATTATGCATGAACATAAGCCTGAAGATTGTTGAGGGGTTTTTGTTTGTTTCATTGTTTTTTGATTTTAGCAAAGAACAGGTATAAATGACGTGTCCTGGAATAAATTTAGACTGGAAACCGCTTCTTTAACTATTAGACATGGAAGTAGAATTACCTCTGAGAAGGATGAGTCAGAGAAATATTCATTAATTTAAGATGAAATGCATCACTTTATGGAGGTTTTTTTGACAAAGTTGCCCACAGCAATGGAGGGCTGTACTTGGAACCCTTTCAGTCCTTGTATTTGTAAGGGTTCTGTAGAAATTCCTCTTCAGCTGTGAGTTTACAATAGGATGTACTGTCAGGCTCCTGAGGAGCCTGTTTGTCTTAGTGATGCTTATAGGTATACGGTGCATATAAGGTATATGCAATGCCATCTATCCTGAGATGGTACTTGTCCAAATGTTATATCTTCCAGGTATTTATATGTATTTCCTTGGCACATTTTGCTTTCCTGTGGTGAATCACACAAGCTGTGTAATGTGGATCTTAAACCCAAGTGGAGGTTACTGCCATGAACTGGTGGCACCGATTCCCCTTTTCCACTGACCCCAAGGAAATTTAATGCAGTAGCTGAGGCTGAACCCTGGGAGGTCACTGAGAGATCTGGATGTCGGATTACAGTAGGAAAAGGTGGTGTTCAAAGACAGGGAAAGTGTTTGGAGCCTGTTCTTTTGTTTACTCAATTGCAAAGAAACTCCTTACTTTGAGGTAACAGGCTGTACCATTTTTATTACACAGGGCTTCAAGCATGTAAGGCCTGGTGCAATTTTGGGAATATAAATAGTTATGGACTGCAGTTGCTGTTTTATTTTTTTAGTATTTTGTCCCAGATGTTAGTAAAGAAGGGGTCCTGATAAAATTAACTATTTTCTTATTTCTGTTGTGCAAGGAATTGTTCACCCCAACACTACATATGTATATGAACACACATCGCACATGAAAAAGACAGCTGTTGTTTCAGAATGCATCTTAATTCTGTAGAATCTTGAGGAAAAGATGATACATCACATGCACAACTGTGTATCATCCCTAAAAGGACCATATGAGACATTACAAGATGAATTCTCTCCTGTTTTCTCTCATCCCATGGGAGATGATCATGGCTTGGTTTTGTTTCCTGCCACGTGGGAAACATCCCAAACCAGACCACAGGTTTACCAGATAACTGTATAAGCATAAAGCAAGAAAAGCTGGGTGCAACTGTTATGAACAGAAGGTGAAAAGATCAACACAAACGTGTAACTGTTCCTTTGTTATTAGACTGGCATGAAAAGAGATGGAGGTTTTTGTGCATTTGCTCCCAAAATCGAAGTGGCCCACTGAGAAGTTTAAAATGCTGGCATAACTGCACCAGGCTTTAATTAACTATGCCTGCATCTGTAGCTTCCAAAGCTTTTCAGTTCCACAGAAAGATCAGGAAAAAAATCTTATGGCTGAAAATAAAACTAAGATTTCACAAAAATACGGGTTGATCAATAGTGCTGTAAGCGTTGTGGATGTGTAATTGTATACGCACAATCATATGCTTATGTCTAAAGTAAAAGTTATAGGTCAACCCTTGGCCAGAATTTTTTCCAAGATTAGTTTCATCAGAAAGTGACAATTTATTAAAAGGGTTTAAGAGAAGGTCAGTTTCTGATAAAGCTTCAGAAGGGAAGTTATTTCAAGTCCAGCATGATTACCTGATAATGAGAGACCTGGCAGGCTGCTTCTTATGGCTTTCATTAAGGGGTGAGAGAAGCAAGATCTTAGGTCTGATTTCATGGCCATTCCTGTCTTCTCCCTCAGAAAACTTCAGGTTAGCAGAAATACAGAAAGTGAGTAGAAAAAATAAGTTATTTTTGCGTAGTTATCTTGCAGAAAGAAACTTTTTACCAGAGCATGTAGTGCCAGGACAAGGGGTGATGGCTTCAAACTGTCAGAGAGTAAGTTTATCTTAGATATTAGGAAAAAATTCTTTACTCTGAGTGTGATGAGGCCCTGGCACAGGTTGTCCAGAGAAGCTGTGGCTGCCCCATCCCTGGGAGTGCTCAAGGCCAGGTTGGACAGGGTTTGGAGCAGCCTGATCTAGGGAAAGGGATCCTTTAGGCAGGGGGTTGGAGCTGGATGATCCTTAGAGTCTCCTACAACCCAAACCATTCTGTAATTCTTACTCCAGCCATAATTCTACCTGAGTGGAACCCCTCCCTCACTTCTGTCACTATCTCAGTCAGTTACTTTACAGCAGTTTTATTTTTAATATTGCCTCTTGGCCAGTGAAGGTGATCAATTCATGAATGCATGGGGAAGAATCCAGTGAAGACCATATCACTGACACTGAAATAGCCATACAAGTGGGTCTTAGATGGCAGCTACTTGTACATTAACTGGGAAATGCCTTCCCCTTCCCTTCCTTGGTTCATTCTGTCCAGGCAGGTTTGCTCTGTATGTGCTGAAGTTGGGAGTTCTGAATGCTCTCAGATTTTTCTTGTGGAATCAAAAGTAAAATCCCCTGTCTTTGTGTGTCATTACAAAAATTCTGTTTGTGTCTGGAGAGAGCACCATTGTTTCATTAAGAATGCAGTCAGAGTCAGGTGGCAGCACAGCTCGTTAGACCACTGGAGCAATGAACTCTTAGGCAAGAGGCAAATAATAGATTCAGATATAGATTTTTCTTTTATTTCCTTTCTTAGATATCTTTATTTTCAGAGAGAATCGTGTAATGCCTTTACACTGATAAAAGTCAAAGCAAAAATACTGGTAAAAGAGCTCAGTGGTATTTGAAAGCAACTACTACAACTTTCCAGCATCTAAATTTCTGTCAGGTGTCTCCGTGCATTTGATTTCTGCCTTTAGCAGCTGTTTCAAGTCAGAGGCCTTGACTTGTATAATTTAATACTGATTTTTCACTGGGATACATGTGTGTTCAAATAAATATAGTGTCCTATTCAGAGGTCATAATTACCCTCTGCTCAGCTTCCCAATTACAGAGCTGCAGTCTCATTTACATTCAGCCCAGTTACCAGTGCTCCATCTTTTGCTAGAGAGAAGAAGGTGTCTTTATATTTAAAGATAAATTGTCTGGTTTGCTGCTGAAGGAACAACAAATTAAGTTTAATTTTAGTTTTTGCACCAGAAGGACTAAGTGTTGATAGGGAATACCTTGGGAGGTGTCTTAAGATATTATGAGTTTAACAATGACAAAAAGTCCACAGGGAGATGCTGAACAATACATGAGAGAATTGTAGTAGATTACCTTCACAAAGGTGGCAGGGGGGCCATAACAATGTGTTTCTTCTTAAGTGGAGGGAAAAACAGTGATAAAATAATGATAAAAGCAGACCCAGAAACATATGTTATTAGTCTTTGTGGCTGTTTCCATGCTTCATTAGAACACAAAGCAAGACCAATAACTAAAATCTATACTGACAAGAGTTATAGAAATTTGTGTAGCTGTCATTATCAAAACTTATGTAGGTCTCCAGCCATGGTGTGGACAACTAGGAATTTGTAATATTTTGTATTGGTGCAAAAGCTGAAGTAATGAATGACTATATGCATTTATAGGCAAATACTCTCAACAAAGTGTTGGACTTTCAGAATTTAAAAAATGCCCATAGCAATGTAACTGATGGATGGATGAATTTCTTTCTTTTTAGCGTGGGCTTTAAAGCTTTTTTAGTTCTTTACTGCTGCTCCTTCCTTCTTCCTCTTCACCTCTCTTGTATGTCTCAAACTAAAATACCACATGAAAGAAATGTAAATTTACATTTGTAGTCCCTGTAACTGAATAGCTGCAAGGGACTTTAAAGGCCTCAACTTCTATTTTTTGAATACCCAGATGATGGAGACATACACTGCATCAAATCAGACTTCATAACCTTTGTCCCTCTCAGAAAAACAAGAAACCCTTTTAGAATATAAAGTGGGCTCTGGCTACAGTGAGGTTTGGCAAGTGTTCCTGACTGCCACAGCACATTTGTAGCTAAACTGACAGTGCAGATTCTCTAAACATCCAAGCACAGCCAGGTTTAACACATCCTCATTCTTGATGTTTGTAAATTAGTTTTGCTTCTCTCTAATAAAAATTCTTGTAGCAGAACCAAGTATTCAGCAATTCTATGACAGGAGATACTATTATTTTGGAAGCACAGCTATTTTTTTTCAAATTATCTTGTTGACAAGAGAAAAACCATGCTGGAATCACTCAGAATGTTTCCTTCTACATGACAAAAAAAGAGACTGCTCTATCACTTGCAATTTTAACATGCTGTGCTTTTGTGGATGAAAGAACTTTATACACTGGCATCTCAATGACACTCAGATCTTTATATCTCAAAAATATCAAACTACAGGTCAGTCTAGAAAAACAATTCCAGGTCTGCTGAAGGCTCAAAAATTAGCTTTTGTCCCAGTCTTGACCAATTTTGGGTTGACATCCTTCTCAGTCTAAAGGTTTAAACTTTTTCAGACTGTTGGCAGAAACTTTCCATTACAACAGAAGATAAAAATAAAGATCACCATGTGTGTTATATAATATTGTAAGTTCTATTCCTCTGAATTAGATTAAACTAAAACTAAATTGACACTGTTGTTTTAGTCTTAAGTTCTCTGCTGGTTAATTCACGTTATGAAGCACTACAATTTAATACCAGAAAAAAGAACAGTATTCAATCAGTTTATCTGCTTTCACAAAGAGAGACAGAGAAGCAGAGTTGCTATCATTTACTTCTAGTTAAAAACCTCCAAATTATTTTAAAGTATGTGGAAACTTTATGCAAGTGTATGTCCAGTGGCACTGACATGCAGGAGGGGCCTTGCCCTCCCCCTTCCAGCAGCCTTCTCAAAATCTACAGTCCTTCCCCAAATGTGTAGTTGGCAGTTGTACCTGCACACAGCAAAAAGAAGTGTCTGTGGTTCCATAAATAGCAAGAAAAAAAAAAGAAAAAGGCCTTAACAGCCCCCCACCCCCAAATTCACACATTTCTGCAGCACACCAAGAAACCCACATCCCAGCTGCATCTGCACACAGAGCAGAGGGAGATAGAGTGATATTTTTTGTTTTGAAGTGCAGAACTTACATAAAAAGTTAGACATTCTACAGTTTTGTCCCTTTTACATTATTTTAAGTGCAGTGTTGTTTTCCAGCACTCAAAAGAAAAGCTATTCTAAGCAATACCCTTTCCAGGGAAAGTGCTACAGCAATGCCCTGGAGTATAGATTCTGATTAGGCTGTGGTGAGCCTTGCTGTCAGTAGCCTATTTGCTGGCCTCTCTTCAGAGACAAACAGGGATTTTACATCTGTGCTTTTCTCTAAAAGCAGTTAGTGACATGAAAAGATTTGATTTGTAAATGTCTAAGGCAATAGACTTCATCTTTATAGCACACAGAGAAAGGAAGTATGAAGCACTGAATTGCACAGCTGCCTGGAGAAGAACCACTTTCTTTTCCAAGATCACCATTTATCAGACAGATGAAACAGGAGTATTTCTGTGAGAATTGTCTCAATAGCACTACAGAATACATCTACTACCTCCTCAAGCATGTGCAGTTTTAATGAGTTTCCACCTGCCAACAAAATGCGAAGTTCTGCAGACTCCCTTGCCCTCCTTCTACACCTTTATTTCCACTTGTTAAAAACTTATTATTCGAGCACTCTGCTCTAACTTTATGTAATGGGCTGAATACACTGTATTAAAATGAAAAATCCATCAATAATGACTTTTTTTTTCTTTTTTAATAAGTAAGAGTCAATTATCAGGTGGGATATTAGGAAAAATTTCTTAACTGCAAGAGTGGTTAAGCATTGGAACGGGATGCCCAGGGAAATGGTGGAGTCACCATCCCTGGATGTATTCAAAAAACAAGCTGATGTGGCACTTCAAGTGAATACCTCCATGCCCACTAAACCATGTCATTCATGAATGTTGGACTTGATGATCTTGCAGGTCTTGTCTAACTTTAATGATTCAATGACATTATATTATTATCATTATATTATCTATAAATATATTTTGTATTTAATGAGAATCAATAATTATTAGTAATCTCCCCTTGTTTTTAGGGTGTGGCAGTCTAAAAAAATCGTATATGTAAAGCTTTCATTGTCATGGAATATGTGAGGTATGACAAAGGGCAACTACTGCTATAAATTACACAAACTCATGGCAATTTTAGATATCTGCAGATGCAAAACCCAAAACCCTAGATGAAGAATCCCTTGGAAAATTATACTTAATAAAATTTCATATTTGGGCAGAGGTAGCATGTTTTAGTAGGACACATGTATTATCAGCTGTGAAGTTCTAAATGGAAGATCATTTAAGGCATTAAAATGCTCTTTCTTTAACTCTCTGCAGATGCACCCAATGCACAGAAGGAACAGTGAACACACTGCTCTTAAATTCTCAGAAGTTCAGACACTGGGGTGGGTGGGAATTCTCCCTATTTTTAGAAATGGCAAAGGATTTCAATCTAAACTTCAGTAACTCTTATCCTTTATTGAAGTCAGTTATAGAAAACAACAAAGGGCATAAAATTATAGACAGAGCAGTATTAATAATTAAAAAAATTATTTCAGTGACTAAAATTGAAATAATGTATAAAACTTTTACACTGAACTAGACAAAGAAGATAACATTTTCCTTTAATAAACCCCTCCTAGATATTGATTGCTATTTCTCTTAGAAGAGTTTTGCTAGATATCTCAAAGAAACTGTCCTTTGAGCATAAAACCAGTAGAGACCAATTAAATCACAGAACATCCTCCAGTAACTTACATTGGACAGCCAGAACTAAAATATTTTTAGTGCAGCTTAGGAAGTCAGAGCGTTCTGAATTTCATACTCCGTTTGATCTTTCTACAGATAAATGGGCAGAAGACTCAGAAGAACCAGCATTTATTTGAAAAATTGCTTTTTATATCCAGTAATAAAATATGCAAATATATAAAGTCTTTCCCTATCCCATGTTTAAGTTATCTGAACCAGCTCCCCACGTATTTCTTTAGATTTTAAGTCATTTTTAATTAAATGTTTCACATCTCATGAAATCAAGAGAGACATCTCAAAACTTCAGTCAAATATTTGAAGATAAATTTCACAGAAATACAAAACTTAAACTTGCATAAGTTACTTCTTTCAAAGAAGCTTTAAGCACCCGAGCTACTTAGAATGTTTAAAATGTGAATCTTAGATTATGATATTGCACAGGGTGTCCAAGTTCTTTGACAGAGAGTTAGTAAAGCTGTAAGAATCAGAAACATTTATTGTTTAAACAATCCTCTATAATAAGTTTGGGCAAAAATGGATTTTTTTTTATGGCATATCATAAAATATTCAGGTCAGAGTTGTCTATCCAGGCTCCCCTTTTGAGGGGTCAGTCATACAAACACTGGACAGAGAACATCATCTGTAGTCTGCTGTACATTAACCTATCTCTGATTACTTTATAATTTGAACAGATTTAAGGAACTTATAATTTGACTCTCACTGAAGAAAACAGCTAATCACTGAATGCTAATAATGCAACTCTTTCTATAGCAGAGTAGTAAATGGGGTCACCATCCCTCTGGCCCAGGTGACGTTGGCAGTCTGACACTATTAGTGGCTCATTTGTCTGCTATTGTCCAGCTCTAAATCCAAAAGATCATGTGGATGAATTTTTTCCTGTTTCTTAAACTTGATTCTTTCTATTATGTTCTTTCCTGATCTTTATTCTGCCCCTGCTAATGTTTATTTTGTCAACTGCAGTCTGAAAACCACCTGGGTCCCCAGCTTCTCCCCCCTGAAATTTCAGCCTCCTCTCAGCCCCTTTTACTCACTTCATATCTGCAGTCCTCTTGAATCCTCAACCTTTAACTTTCATTTCTGAAATTTCTGCAATTACTCTCCTCCATTCCACCCCATTTCTCAAGAGCCCAGTCAATTGTCAGTGCAAAAAAAAAAAATTGTTATTTTTTTTTCCCTGTGGTGCTGAAAAGTCTCAAGCTCTGACTACACATCACAAAGGTCCTCTTATCTCCCCACTTCTGTGCTGTCAGCAAATACCATAAAATCTAAGCAAGCTTTATATCTCCATCAGGCACTGCTTCATGTCCTTTGCTGCTGTTCAGCTCTAAAACTAATGTTCCCTGACCAAGGTCACAGTAGCTGTTGCTTTTTTAGGCTTCCGTCCCTTGCTCAGATTCCTGCCCTATTTTTTCCCCCTGTGTCAGCGGGGGATTACCAAGAACAGAAGCTCCCAGCTCTTACCAGGAGCCCTCTCCCTGCTCCCCTCCTTCCAGCTCGAAGCACCGTGGAGCAGCTGTTGCACTCCAGGATGGCAGATTTCCAGTCCTTTCCCTTCCCTGCATGCTCAATTTGTCTGAAGAGCCAGTTCATTAAGAGTCTGGACATGTAGGTGCTGTGTGAGAACAGACAATATCCAGCCTGCTCAGGCAAAAATTGTGTGAGTTGTGAAGGTCTTGCCTACATGAACATGTACCTGTGCAAGAATTAACTAAGTTCTTAGTCTTGCGATTTAGAAAATGTGGGCAAGTTTCATGGGATCACCAAAAGCAGAGAAGTTCTAAAGTCCATCAAATGTAGTTTCTTCAGCAAATCCTAAGTTTTCCAAAAAGCAAAGGCTCAAGAGAATGAAGGGAAAATAAAACCAAAACTCAAAGAACTGCAACAAAACAACTTCGTTAGGTTAGCTCTCAGACACCCTGCAACTACTTTGTCTGAAATAATAAAACAAACTAAACCAAAGCATTACAGGGAATATAGCTCTGTGTGGGTGTGTGCTTAACAATCTAGAAAAGCCATTCAGAATGAAAAAATTCACATAGCTTCTCAGTAAAGCTGTGAGTTAGTGAGAACTGCTTGTTACTAAAAAAAGTATCACAAAACCTTACTGATGGCCATGCTGACATTCCCACCTCAAATGTGTACACTATGGGGACAGCCAGCAAAAAATCTCTTTCTAGTGGGGCTGTGTAGGCTGTGTACAGTAGCCTGGGTCTTCAGCTCTTGTAAAATGGAAGCCTGTTCTCATTCCCAAATGGTGTTTTTGGGAAAAAAACCCCAGAACCCTGAGCCTCTTGCACAATTTCTTGTGTGTTTCCTTGACAAGCAGCCTTTATTTGCACTATCTTTTCACAGAAAGCTCTCTGCAGCAGAATTGTAACACCCCTCAGGGAAATGCATCAGTTATTCAGTCCTCAGAGAGTACATTTATGCCATATCATTGGTACCTTAAAAGAAGCTGCTTATGGTTCTCAGGAGAGCAGTTCAGCTGCATTATCATGGCAGTGGCTGCTTCCACAGGCATTTTCATCCTCAGGCAGAGCTGATGATCATCCTTTTGTTGATAAGAAAATCAGAGGACTTTTCACAAACATTTAAATTCTGCCCCACCAGGAATTACTTGTCAGTAAGTAAAGTATCTTTGAGAAGCAAAGCATCGTAAGCTTTTTGTCTGGTGTCACAGAGATTTGTGTTATTGGAAGGACAAGACACTGAAAGTTGCTCACAGAAGTACAAAGTAAAGAAAAACCAGTGACACAGTGAGGTAAAACTGGACATCCCAGAGCACTACTTCATCTGTGCCACACGAGCTGAGGAATGTTAAGAATATCCTGTGCTTCAATCCTAAAAAAAAAAAAAAGTCAGTCAATAAAGTAAGGCAAGTCAGGACAAGCTGAGTATTTTATACCCAAAGGGTATTAGTCTGAGGGAGGATTGAAACTGAATCTGTCCTTTGTCCAAGTGGAATTATGAGTGAAACTCACACTTTCACTGCTGCTTTTCAAGGTTACATTTGTCTTTATTCAACTTTATTAATAGAATAGGGAAAAACAGCTTCAGGAAAGACCAACCCCCAAAATATTCTAGTTTCAAAAATTATTTGAGAAGTATTTAGTGGGATATGCATTTCCCCTACAAAGCATCATGTGGGCTGTTGGAATAAAAATCCCTCATTCCACTTTCATTACTAAGGCAGAAAAGCAAAGCAAATGGGAATGGCTCTGTAACCATAGCAACATTTGCCATTATTATTTTTTCAAAGAATTTCTGAGGCACTACAATTTGGGTTCTGCATTCTGAGTATAAAGTTTGTATCAAGGAAAAGAATAAAATAACTTTATTTGGTTGCAGGTCCTTATGGAAACTTTTTAAAAGAAGTAGTTTAAAAAAAAAGTCACGTGCAAACAGAAGAAATGTAATTGCTTATACTTTTCCTAAATATGGAGCAAGACATCATAGGTTACTTTCAGGAGATAGTGTTTGGAAATTATTACTATGCATGAAAACATACTAATTTAGAATGGTCAATTAAAACAAATCTGCAATAATGACGGGAAGTGTGGAAAAATAATTATAGTTTTCATATAGTATCAGCTTACTCAGAATATGTTATTTTTCATAACCATGAATATAAATTTCCTAGATACTGTTGCTTGGGTCAAATACAAGAAGCTTTCTTCCTGACTGCCTTCACCTTGCTGGGCACATTTAATCACAACTTGTATTTAATATGAATAATTGTGCTCACAGTAGCTTACAAGCACAGTCAGTTTTTTTTTACTGGAACACTCCCAGCCTTCGGTTTTACTATTAATACTCATTGTTTATGAAAAGTCATACTCAGAAATAAAGAAACACACAAAGTATTTAAAATAGAGAAGGTTAAATATATTCAAATTCTAAATATTTCAACCTATGGGGCAATGTGAACTTATTCTTTACTATTCAAATATTCCAAACAGCTCAGATAAACTAAAGTTACTGTTCCAGGTTTCTAGGAGATCCATTGGATCTCCTTTCAATATATTTATGGGCAGAGAGGGAAGGGGGCAGAAAGAGACTTACTTATTAAATAGATTATAACTAGCAGTAGAAAGAATAGTGGAAGGAAAAGGACAGTGACCAGCAATTGCGAAAAATGTTCAAATGCAGGTAAAAAAGTCCTTGCTCAGGTTACTTTGTCTACTTATTCCATTTTCATTTGCAAAGTGAAATAGTACAATAATGACACGTTACAGTCAGTGAGGGACTCAAGCACCACCAAAATGTCAATCATAAATCCGTGACCTAGAGATCCTTACATTCCGGAGCAGCTGCTTGATAAAATCTTGCATCCAGTTTCCTTCTCCTTTATTTACTTTCTTTAACATTTCTTGTTAGAGCTCACAATTAGAATGTTCTTCTAAGCTTAAGGTGGTCAATTTTCTGTGATTTATCATCCAATAAAGGTAAAGCATTAGGATTTTATGTAAATGGTATGTAGCTCCCATAAGGTAGCTGTGTTTTAGGCAAAACTGAGCTGCCAGTTTTTCTTTTGGATATATGAGAAATTATATCTCCTTTAAGGACTAATCTGTGCTATACAGAGCAAGATTTATATGGATTTACATGAAGGTCATGTTGGCAACAAGGGAACTAGAATTCCTGAGATGTAACATTAATGTAACTTTAATGCATCATGCCAAACGAGGAAAATGTCCTTTCAAATTGTTATGAGAATATATCAGAAAAGAAAACATGATAAAACTGTGCATGAAGCTGATATAATTCATTTATCCTGGCAATTTCAAGCAAACTGAGTAGTTGACTCCAAATGAGCACAGTCAAATACACTGCAGGCACTCGTTCAAGGAGGGAGGATATTCCACTCTGGGATCCTGAGCTGGGAAAAGTGGATGCTGTAAGAATAGGCCAAAGGAACCCTTTTACTATATTGAGGTCTGATCTGCTTTAATGTGTTCCAGTTCTAAGCTCACTAATTTGCTTCAGGCAAAAAGTGACTATTTAAGCTGTTCTGTCCAATTCTGTCCAAGATGAGAGAGAATTTGCATGAATTGCTTCATCAGCAGATTACTGGTGCATGGCAGTGTAAGCTCCAAAAAGAGAGCAGCAGCAAGCAGCTGCAGCTGAGAACCCTTTTTCCTTGCACAATTACCTCTGGAAGATATTTATCCTCTGCTTTACTCCCTGTGAGCACCCACTGGAAACAGAGCAAAGATGAGGTGATGTTTTGGAGGATCCCCTATGACAGAGCCAGCTATTTGGCCTTCTGGCAAATCATCTGCCATGTCATCCTACTTCACATTGCAATCTCATCCTCATGAGAAGTATCATCAAGGTTACTGTGACCACTTGACCTAGAAAATGATAGATGTACTGACTGAAATCACTGTGCAGGTTTGGTTGTTGGTCAACAACAGGATTTGGTTCCAACAGGGAGCCAACAGCGCTAGAAACACTGCTGATGGCAAAAGCAAAGGGTTCTCCCTTGCAAGCCAGTAATTTTCTGTGATTTTATCATCACAGTTTTCACCAAACTGTTGCCTTTTCCAGTGCTTTTCCCAACAGCATCATCTCTGTGCTGCTCTGAGAGGGTGGGCAGAGAACACTTTGCTACTACAACAGAATGGGCTGTGCATAGAATGTTTTGTGGGACAGAATCCTGATGGTCCCTGGCTCAACTCTGCTCACTTGCTGGTAACCAAAAAGTTTGTGCAGTCTTTTTTGCAACCAGTGGCTCTTTCATCTGCTCCCAGCCAGCAAATTTTCTGTTCGCATAATGTCCTTGAGGTGATAAACAATCATTCTTTCAATTATGCAACAATGGCAACTTCCATCATTGGCTCATCCCATGTCAGCTCATTCATATCAGATCTTCCTTTCCTCAGGTTTGTAGTTCTTAAGCCATTCTAGTAGTGTCTGGTAATAATCTCCTCCTTTTCCTACTGCATTAATTTTTCCATAAGTCATAAGAAAGCTTCTTGCAAGGAATGTTAGCAAAGGGAATTCCAAGGTTTTAATCAAGAAGAGATAAACTCACAATATCACTATCGCTCAATACTTTCAATTTATGACGATACTGCAGCTTCATGCACTGTCTGTGTTACATTTCATGTATATTGTAAATATAAGCAACCAGTAACATGTACACAACTCACTAAAATAACTTATTTTCTTGCTCTTCTAACATTTAAAACTTTAATTTTTACGCTATGTAGGAGGCCATGTAGACGTATCTCTTACTTTTTTAAAAATACATGAAGGCCACGATGTTTTGTCACAATGACAAATTTCAGTAACATCTGAATAACTCAGGGATTTCTCAAACTTCAAAATCTTAATTTGGGTGAAGAAAAAAACTATTCCAAGACTGGCTTATTTATAAGCTTCTGGAAGTAATTGTCTACACTTGTAAAACAGTTTAAAATTATAAACTGTCAGATTACATAAGAAATCTGAAAGACTCAACACTGAGGTAAGACTTTAGCAAAAAGTGATCTTTCAAATATGATTTATAGGAAAATTATTTAACTAAACTTATCTGAACCAAGTGATGTACATTTACCAGGGAGGACTGAGTAATCTAAATGTCAAAGCCTGCCAATATATCAGCTCCCCCAGCACGACAGATTTTCAGAATCATCCCCTCACTTATTTTCAACGGGAACAATTTTGTGCGAATCAATCACGTAAATCTTCTTAAGTGATGTCTATACAGACATTATGTTGCAATTTATAGAACACTGCATTCAAAAAGGCAATAGTTTTTTTGTTGTTGTTTTTTTGAACTTTATCCGTCTTAGTTTAAAAGGGAGACACTAGGAAAAATACCGGTGTTGTTTGTGAAGGAGCTGGCATAAGTATAAAACTCTTAAAATACCATAGAGACACATCAAAGGCAAAAAGAAAACCCAAAACCCAAACCCACCTTGAATAAGAGTCAAGATATTCATTTAGTAGAATCAGAAGAAAAACTTGAAATATGAACTTCTATGGCAGATCAGCTGGAAGGAAAGTAACAAAGAAAGCAGAGGACAAGGTAAGAGTGCTTTTCTTCCCTGCAACAGCTCCTTAACTTGTAACAGCACTTATTGTGCTTCATTTTAGATGGGAAAGATGACACTTAAAAATCTATTTCTATCAAATCACAATTGATTTAACAAACATTAATCAGATGCAGAAGACTATGCCAAAATATTAAATTGTTAATTAAAGTAATTCACTGCAGGTAGAAAAACCACCTAATTTCTTCAAACTACCTGTTAAAAAAAATATACCTGACCAAGGATTTGAGTCTGCACAGGACATGATGCACTGATACAACAGAACCTAAGGATTATAAGGGGAACAAGTCATCTTGAATTTCTTCTTTTTAATATTTTTCTTTTGTGCATGATCCAAATATAAATGACTCTATGACAAGTAGACACAACAAGCTTTTAGGTCTATTGTGCTAATCATCTGCAAATTAAGCTGTAGTAAACCCAGAATAAGTCTCCATGCTAAAGTTGTTAAGACCTTCTCTATCAATATCCTGCAGAAAATGAATTATACAATTATACCTTAGTGCAAACTGTAATGACTACAAATTACAGCAGTAATTGTATTATACAGCAAAGTGATTTGATTCATTTCTTACAGGGCATAATTAATAAGATGAAGTAAGATTATCTCTATATTCCATCTTTAGAGTCTATTTTTCTGAGGAGTAGTTTGTTGGGGGTTTTTACCTGATATTTCATTGCTCTGACTGCCAGAAATGCATTTTTTGGTGTGAAAGTCATTGAGCATCATCTTGAATTACTCAGATGAGTCTGGTAGGGTTTGTAAAGAATCAGGATGCATCACTACTCCCAGGAGATGAAATAAAGAGATAAACAGAGATAAATAGAAGGCAATCTTGTATGCAGAGAGCTCTTTAAGGGTCTCTGTTGATGAGCAAGGGCAGGGAAATGACTGAAGCAGATTACATTTGCATTTCTGTTAGGTGACAGTTCATTTTAATTTCATTGATTGTGTTTAAGTTAGGATAAAAAATAGCCTTTATTATTTACCAGGGAAAAAGAACTAGAAGGATAGGCCAGGCTGGGGTGACACCTCACAGTCCCAGCTCCCCACCTCAAACGGAAAGCAATTAGGTTTGGCAGAAAAGCCTCTCTGAGCATCCCCTCTCCTATAGAACTGTAAAAACAGAGGTAACAGGGGACTCCTTGTCGGGCTGGGCAAGAGAAACATCCATAAAGCAGCCTCAGCTGCTTGGTCTAGAGCTCACAGGAGTGACATTCCGTCTTCAGGACATAAGCAAAGGCCTCCCTGTTTAATATCCAGTCACCTGTGCTGAGCTCAGCGTTGGCAGAGCAGCAGAGGCATTTTTTTGCAAAACATTGACATGTCAAATTTGGAAGCAGCATTACACAAGAAATTGTAAACTAGAAAGAGAATAGAGGGGAAAATATCTTTACTCTGGACAGTAGGAAACTTATTAAAGGTTCTTGATAATGACAGGATGAGTGGAGATGATTCATTAATAGCACTCCCCCAAATCCTTCATATTGTTGCCAATATTTCTCCTAAATCCTGCTATACTCTGTTAAGATATTTTTACATACCAAGAGGTGATCAACTAAGAATAACAAAGAGGGTAACATACGCAATACTTTCCCTCTGTGTCCTAGTGTGCCTCCCTGTTCATTTCAATCAGAGATTTTGTTGGGATTTTGTTACTGGGTTTGATTTTGTTGTTAAAATAAATGGTCTCCCTTTTATAAGCCTCCACTAATCTCCTCATTGCAGAAGTTTTCTCAGTGGCTTCCAGCTAGATCTTTCTGTTCTTAAGGGCAATATTAAATAACACAGCTGCCATGGAATGCAGTTATCCTCGTGCTGCAGTCAAATGAAGGAAATTTGTGAGCTCCAGTATTTGGGAAGATTCGGCTCACAGATACAAAAGGTTTAAGAGTTCTCTGGTTGCTATTTTGCTCAAAAGAAAAAAGGCTATTAATTTATTATTAGAACAATCTCCTTAATCAAAATGCTGATTCAGCTTGCTATTTATTAGATGATTATAATGCAGTCTATGAAAATCAGGAAAGAAGCCAGAACAGCAATCAACTCTATTTTGCAATAAACTAAAGAACACCTGGTGCTTTGCAACTTTGTCCTTTGACATAATCTGGAAAAAACAATTTTCAGCATATTCAAACAAGTATGTTGGTCACCAGAAGCAAGTTAGTTTACCTTTATTTTTCTTTACTGTGTGTTTGATAATATTAACAATAGTATATTAAAATGTTAATATGAAATTCCAGTGAAAGCCTGAAATTCAGAATGCTTGTATCTCTCCATAACAGTCTCTGCAGTTGTTCTCAAACAGGAAGAATAATCTGGATGTCAAATATTTCACAAGAAAATTTGTGCAGAAGTAGGTAACTGTGGAGCCAGGAATTATTTTTAATAATTGATAACACTTCATATCATGCAAACTACATATAAAAAACATACTTTTCAGCCCAAGAATAAGGTTAATAAACCCTTAATTTTATAAGTATTCTTTCTTCTCCCCTTCCGTCATTATTTTAAAAATGCATTACTGCTGTAACTCATATTTTTATGCAAATGAAAGGGGGTTTTGGTTGATGTTACTTTTGGGTTTTGTTTTTTTTTTTGTTTGTTGGTTTTTTTTTTAATAAAGACCCTTTCTATTTATAGGTAAGTTACCATTAACTGCGATTTAACTGATCTCTGACAAAAAGTCTTTTTGCATGTGCAGTTCAGGAACAAATCTTTGTCTACTGAGTTTTGATTAGAGCCGTGCAGTAGCAGGAGAGGTATATTCACATAGCAGTTATTTTCTCATTTTAATAAAAAAATTAGATAAAGAGAAACTATGATTTAGAATATTATTGCAGGTCTTCCCATTTCTGTCCCAAGAAACATCCTTCTATTCAGTAAGCCAAAAACATAACATGCATTCACACATACACAAAAAAAAAACCTGAAGGAAGACTGGAATATTCTGATGAAAAAAAATCAAGGCTTTCAAGTCATGAAAATGACTGCTATTATAAAAGTTGACATTATAAAGCAGGCTATGAGTGCTAGACTCCTTGTATTTAACATACATTCTAAACCCACTAATCTTGGAATTTATCATTAAGACAGAAAACAGAGCCTTCAGTTTTTATACTTGAAAAGTAAGACCAAACATTTGATATCACTGCGTTCAAAGCTTTTCCTTTTTTCTCCCAAACGCAGCCACATGAACTTCCAGACACCAAACACAAAAGATTAAAAATATCCAACTGCTTTAATTACGAACATACCTAAACATCTTGGTGATATAGAAGAGGAAGTCCCAATATCTGACAGGAAATCATTCTTGTGGGCTTAAAAAAAGCTTTTAAGGGAAGAAAACTTTTTAGGTGCAAAATTGGTTTATGGTTTATTAAAATTATCAACGATGTAAGTGTTTGCTATAAAATGTACTGAATTTAAAAGGCATATTAGAAAATTTAAATAGAAACCAAAAAATCCTAGTAAGATCTCTACTCTCTTAAAGTGAGAGAGAACTTTTCTTCTCTCACTTAAAAACAGCATCACCATTCTGTATATTTTGTACACTCTTTTATGCAGGACTAAGTTCAAATTAACTGAGTGCAGGCAGAACTGAGTGCACTTCTTGCACCTAAAGTAATTTAAAGTTCTAATATGTATGATTTTTGACAGCAGTGTAAGAAACCAAACAAATCCTAAACAAACAAACTCCAAAAGTCTGATTTGAATTGCTCCTTCCTCTCAGTAGCTCTGCATAGTAGTCGTTGGCACAGGAATAGCTCTACTCCATTAAAGTTTCTTCTTTCATACAACAGAGATGAGAATACCTCTGAACATAATTCAAATAATTGACTGTCTGCATCTATTTTTGTTGATAGATGTCAACTAACAGAGCTGTTATTTAGCTAAAGCAATTGCACTGTACCTAAAAATGCTAACCAGAGCAGCACTGAACATGAAATACTTCTTTTTATTGACGTTGCTGTGGAAGTATTTTTCCTGTTTCAAAACAATGCAGGTACCTTTCAACACCAAAAAGAAAATCAAGTAAATATACCTGCAAGCAAGGTAAAATTTACTACTATTAGTATAGTTATATATATATTAGAATATATATAGTTATATATATTAGAATGTTACTACTATTCAAACTTCCAGTTTTAGGGTAATGAAAAACCAAAGTTCACTGAATCACACCATGCAGACTTCTAGGTTGAAATTCAATTAAATAATCCATGAAGTAATTCTTCTTCAGAGCTGCTAAAAAAGAAGTGTAATCACAGGGTGGAGAGCCATTGAAATAATGAAAGCCAACAGCTCTGAATCAGGCAGAGGATCAGAGCTATACTGAGATTTCTGTGTGTACAAGCATATGTTCCAAAGTGCAATGCAAATGTCTTTCAGTATGAAAACCTTAAAATTATTTTACTTCCCACTGTGAAGGCATCAACAATTCTGATATACTCATCAGCACAAAGAGATGCTCTCTGTCTTTGTTGTGAGGCGCTGGCACAGGTTGCCCAGAGAAGCTGTGGCTGTCCCATCGCTGGGAGTGTTCAAAGCCAGGTTGGATGGGGCTTGGAGCAACCTGGGGTAGTGGAAGGTGCCCCTGCCCATGGCAGGGGAGTGGAACCAGGTGATCTTTAAGGTCCCCTCCAAACCACTGTGTGATTCTATGATTCTTTGTTTTTAACATTCAGTGATGGAAATAGTGCAGCTTTTTTCCATTCCCTTCTTAATTTCCAGATTTTGCATTGAATTCTACAAGCCTTAGGTGAGTAAAACTTCTTCTAATGTGTTTCATTTGTAATAGATAAACCTACAATGCTTCTTCTTTGACTGGCTATTTCTAAATCTCAGTTAAAGCTCACTTGTTCTGGTATTTCAGAAACATTTGGCTGTTACATGTCAAAAAAAAAAGAAAAGATTAAAACCACAACACAGTGAAGTCATCACCACCCTCTCTAGAGGCAGATAAGGAAGTCCATATTTTCTGCATTCTTCCATGTGAACACACTATTCCTTGAGCACAAATTAGACCTCTCAAAGCTAATGCACTTCCTAAGGCATTATCCCCACCTTTTTCATATGCTTTCAGATCAAATTCCTGTGCAAGCAAGTCTCAGCATGACGAAACCCTTCATCAGGATGAAGCTGCTGCATGAGCTTGAATTATTACACTCTCAGCCCTGCTGTGAAATCAACATGAAGAACAAGACCGTGCAGCATATCAGTGGAAAATCTGCATCTCTGCGTGACTTCACAGGTCATGGCACCCCCCAAGATACTATTGCTCTCCTGCCAATATCAATGCACCATAAGCAGCTTTCCCAGTGAGCCGTGGTGCAGGGGCCAGCCCTTTTGTCAGACTCAGAACTGCACTGATGTTTTTTTGCTGGCCAGTCTGTCAGATGATGTCTGTGTCTGTGACACCAAGCCAACAGTGCTGACAGCACCTCACGTCTCATGAAACCCTCACTGTGCTGAAGACCGGTGGGTGCTGATGATTATCTTTGGGTGCTGATGATTATTTTCGCCTCCTGCCAGCTTTTTTTTTCCCTTCTTCATTTTCTTCATTGTTTTCTGCAACAATTAAAAAGGCTGAACAAAATCAATACAAAAGATGTGTTACACTAGCACTAAACGCTGGTCAGCTACTTGCACTGATTAGAGAAAGCTGATACAGTTGAATCTAAAACTTAAATGTACTGTGGTGATACATTATTTATTTTTACTTGTTTGCAAAAAAAGCGGTAACTTTATCAAACATTATAAACACTTTCACTGCTGACAACCCTCTTCAAACATCAACTACTGTAATTTTCCACACATTTACATAATACTGGCTGATTAAGCCGTCAGAATTTTCATTGCTGCTTGCTGCAGAAATCAAAAATAAAAACACAGAGTTTGCAATGGTTTGCCCTCTTAAGATTCTGACACTAAAGTGTAAGAAACAGTAAAATGGCTAATCTGAAGCATATAGGGGAATATTCTCCTTAGTTACTAATTCCCTCATTCTCATATAATTAAGCTTCTTCTCCTCAGTATATAATCTGCCCCAGGTGGCAGCAACCCACTTAACAACAACCCAACCCATGAGTCTGCAGCCCTGCCTGAGGAGATCCCCTGAATGGACACCCTCGTCCTGCACAGTTCTGACTAAACTACAGGGTGTCTTACGCTGACAATTTAATTCTCACAGGAACTACAAAGCCTCAAGGTCTGAATTGCCTGGGAACCCAGAGGGCTGTTACATGAACATGGCTCTCCCCTGTGTTATTTCAATGTAATGTGATGTATTTCCAGTCTATCAGACTTGTCCTGGGTTATATTGAAGCAGCATTGATATTCATCTCAAGATGCATATGGCAAGATATCCTATCATATGGAAATACAAGATTTGTAACAAAAATTACCATGTAATTATCGTTGTTTCATTGTCATGCAGTTTCCTCTCAAAATAATACTTTTTGTCTCACATCTCATAATTAAATCATCTCTTTAACTTCCACAGTAAGACCAAAGTTCTGAAGTTGAAAGGGAGGTCAACGGAGAACTACCAATAATCCAGAACATCCATACAACCTTAGGAATACTCTGCTGTGGGTAAGAGTAGTTTGAATTCCTTTCCTTTCAGTAGAAAAGGATAAGTACAAAAAAACTTGCTCGTGAGCACTTTTTAAAATAACATTTTTAAAGTATTACAGAAAGATAAAAATTAGCAACTCATTTCCTGTGAAATCATTCCATCTTGTTCCAATGCACATTAAATTAACCCAGGACAATAACACCCTACCCCCCCCCACACACACATGTACCAGTTTAACACTATTTCAAAAGGGACTTTAATAATTCACAATAATCAACCATTAAAATATCTGCACTGAAGCTTCCCAAGCCACAAGGACTGATTTTGAATTAGTCTTCCTAACATCATCAACCAGTCCAAGACATAAATCAACCTAAGAAACACAATTGTAAAACAAGACAAACTAAAACTTGTCTAGAATGCCTGCAGAATCACACAGTGAGAAATCTGACATTCTTTTTTTCTTAAAAGAGCAGCTGAAATTGCCTGTGAACTTCCATTTGAGAACATGCAATTTCTCTGTTGTCATCTTAATACTCATTTACGGTAATTTCTATAGTTTAGAAAGAAATCTGGTAAACAAGAATATGGGTGTTATTTTTCATCTGAAAAAGATACAGAATGGTCAGCTGCACTGTTGTGGAGCAGGTTGTTTCCACCTTGATTTACAAATAATCTACTTTCTCCCTTGGAAGCTGTCTTTTGACTTCAGGGGAATTAATGCTACTGTCATTATGCTTATTGTGCAGTGTTAATCTCTATGCTATAAAGAGAAAAGGTATTTCCATAATTCAGTATTTCATCTTTATCCAAGCTATACCCATTTCTTCCCTTATACTTCAGCTGTGCATTCTGAAAGTTGAAATGTACCAGACCCTTTTCCATCCTTTATAGGTTTCATCTAATATCACAGAAACTATCAGGAAACTTCAGCTCTCAATTGGAATCTAAGTAAAACTGCACACTGATATGCAAATATTTCCTTTGATCTGAAAAAAGCAAATAGCCCATTACCTGTAATTCTGTATTTGTCTGGTGAAAACGACCCCTGTCATTTGAGCTTTTTGGTTGTTTTTGTTCTTGTGTTAGTGGCAGGAATGAGGTAACTGGAACTGGAAAGAAAGAGGGTCATAGTGGTCATTTGGTAAATGCAGCCCTGTAGCAACTTCTTACTCTTCATAAAACTGAAATTAGAGTTACGTAATTTCAGAAATTAAGTATCATTGTATAAACGGCTATATGCTAATGCACTGATTTACACCGTAGTGAAGATTTTGGTGAACTTTCCCATCTCTGTAATTATAAAAAGGAAGCTAAAATTACTTTGTCATGACCAGAACAGGTGCATCTTTACAAGAGAGTTTTTCAGAAGGAATACCATATTTTGCTTTTATTTCTCAACAAATTTAGTGAATCTTGAGTCATTAAGAGTTTATAAAAAATGCTTTTAGTGGAAACTGAAAAGCCCACATGATTTGGTTAGTTTTAATTGTAGCAAGTTCTGTTTATTTCTTCAAGAATCCAGAGGAAATAGAGGTTGAAAAGGAATGACAGAATGTTCCCTTCAAAATACAAGAGTTATCAGGTGTGTAATAAGGGCTCAGGGAAGCTAAGCAATTATGCAAATTGCAAAGGCAACTGGAGAACATAAACAGTTGGTATAGGAATGAGTAGAGGAACTTGATATTCCAGACGTGAGGAGTCTTGGTTGGTCATGGAATTTCAGACAGTAATGGTGGATGAAAGGCAGGACACCGGAGCACAGAGGAATTCCAGTGAGCTCAAATAAGGGTCAGTCAGGCTCAAGGCAATGCAAGAAACTTCAGAAGATTATGAGTGGTTTAGTGGTCCACATTTCTCTCTTCTCCAGCCTATCCTATTAATCTGGTTTTTAAGATCTTTTCCCTTGCCCCACTTCAATGAAAAAAAACCCTCTTTTTTCTGTCCTGGTCCTTGCAAGACCTTTTCCAACATGTTCTCTGAGCAGCCTTACTGTCTCCACCCTTTTCTAGGATCCAGATCAACCTTTCCTGCTGCTGTGCAGCAAGCAGTCCCCTCTGTCCTCCAAACAGCATTTCAGACAAACCCAGTTTTCCTCTCTCTCAGCTGCTGGGAACAAATGGACAAGAAGGAAGAGGATGGAGCAAGTTCTGTCCTAGAAAACAGGAGAGATGGACAATAAGACGTCTCTGCTCCTTTTATCTGGCAATAGCATCTGCTTTGCAGCAAAGTGCTGCCTCATGGAACAACAGCAAACTCTGCGGCTCAGTGCAGCCAGATCAGCAGAAACCTTGTCTGTGTTGTACAGGTACCTTCTCCTTGTTTTTAAGAGATGCTAAAATGGCCTGTGTGAGTTTGAGAACATGTCAACACACTCCATCCTTGCTTTGTTTGCCTGAATTCTTTCCAAGCTTTAAAAGGTTAAAGCAAGATTAACTGTGATGGGGCCGAGAGGCTCCAGATGTGTTAATGTTATTATAGGCATCAAGGTGTCTGTACAACATTGATGAATTATTTCTAAAAATAGCACTGATGCAGGTAATCAGTCTTACATTTTGGTCAAAAGGATAAGCTTCCCCCAACCCAGATATTGATTGTTTACAGTAGGACTATGTTTAAGAATGGCAAAAGACATTTCAGTCAGTGTAAACTGTGGTCACAGACACCTTGAGGCTCACGCAACAAAAAAAAGGATTTTTTTTTTTGTTTTGACATATTTACTTTTCTCCCTCCTTTACGTGCTGCCTGTTACTCAGCTTCCACAATCATCACTGTTCTTACTTCTTTGATTATATTTTGCAGTTATCTTTTAAAATAACAAATAAATAAGGGGTAATTTTTACAACAGGAGCACCTCACAAGCAAGTACATAGGCAAAAAAAGGGGAAAAGAGAGAATGATGAGCAAGCAATGAAAGGAGTGATTTTTCTGCTGGTTTTAACACTGATATGATGACTGTAATATAAAGAAAGCAGATATTTTTTGTTTTAATATTAATTGCATGTTTCATTTAAAAGTTAAGTAACATTTGAAATCGCAAGGTGAATTCAATAGTATTCACAGCAAATGCCAGTAACATTGTGCTGAAAGCGTGACAAGAATTGATGGGAGAAGTTTGGAGCCTCTTGTGATGTACCCGCTGAGAACCTCATCACCTGAGCAGTACAGCAGGTACTTAGTTACAGCAATGGCAATTAACAGAATACCAGTAATGTGTTAGTAAATATGATGCAACATCCTGTCATCATGTAACAGTTTCAAATATTTCTAAAATAAACTGTTATTGAAAAGAATAATGCAATTCTTAGCTAAATAGTTATTCCTCTTATAACATCATCTATCTTATTGAAAATTTTAAAGTGTGCAGATTATGGAACAATACTGCTCTTATACTGTGAAAGCAGAGATTTTAAACATGATTCATTTTCCTGTCAGACTATCTGCCTAATGCCAGACAAATTTTGTTAACATTTTTCAGCCTTCCTCTCCACTCCAAAATGTTGGTAATAAAATTACTCTTCTTTCTCCTACCTTCTATCACTTTGTGTTGGAGAGAAAAGCAGAGGAAGAGGGACTATCTCTACTACGGTGATTTTACAGTGTAATATGTGATATTTAGTAAAACATGGCTCAGCTTCTTCTTATATTTTTAATTAAAAAAGAGGAACAATACAAATAGTGTTGAGAATAACAGCTACATTTTGTTCTGGACTACACAGACCATTCTCACCCTAATTTGTCAGGAGTCAAATTCCTTCCATCTGAAGCCAGTTCTGCATTGCACATTCCCTCCTATCACTTCCAAACATTTCAGCCTTTGTGAATGGTACTTTCTGGAATCTCATTATAATAGATTATGCATGTTTTATATGTTGCCTCAGAGAACTGCATATTTTAATACCCATACATCTCACCCAGAAATACTCGATCTGCCAGTTTTGCTTTATCTGCCCTTCATAGATAATTTGCCTTCTGAACAGAACTGAAAAGAGATTTTAAGTGATTTTAATACAGGAAGAAATCCAGCAGCTGGAGCCAACTGTTAAAAAATTTGAAGCCCTATTAATTTTTTATCACATGTCCAAAAGGACACTGCTTTGTGTAGATTATACAGTCATATTCAAATAAGTTTGGAAAAGAAGCTTCAGACGTTGTTCTCAGAATAATTTTAAGTAATGGATAACGATGCCCATGAAAAAATGAGTGTGAAAAAAAGGCCAAGAAGAATCTATTTTGATCAACCAGCCAACTACAGAAGCATGTCAAACACATGCATTTTCATTTCCCTAAGAACAGGTTCAATGAAGCATTAAAGAACATATTACCACAGAGACAGCTGTATTCCAGCATACCAAATCAGGAGACATACAGGTTACTTCCCTGATTTATGTATCCCATAGCATCCTCCTGCCAAGGCTGAGTCCCTTAACAGGGAGAGCAGACTAATTCTAAAGACATATGCTAGGCTTCATCTTTTCTCAGAATCTCAAGCCATTGTGATCATGGCAGAATTTGACACAGAAACTGAAAGATTTATAATACTCAGCCTTGCACGGCTTGCAAAGACTTCCAGAGATGACCAAAGCAACACTTATTTCCTACACTTAATAATTATATCATAAAAGCCAAATCAGTCTGTTTACAGAGATGAAACTTCACAAAAATTAAATCTTTATTCTAGGTTTTTGACTTTTCTCTTTAAATTCTCAGTGCATAGGACAAAGGACATAAACTTTTTATATTCCCACTGCAGCTGGGATTTCTTTTCCTCTTTCAAAGTTTTCCCTATCAAAAAAACCCTAATCCTACTCACTTACTGCATAATTTTATTCAGTATTCTTCAAAACTTGAACCGTATCTCAGAAAACAGCATTGCTAAATAGCAAAATCTGTAACAGTATCCCCTACCACCTTGAAATGGCAAATGAAAGCTCCAGATCCCTTGGTGTGTGATCAAAAAGCACTGCTCGTATAGAAATAAAAGAAGATGATGTCAAAATCATGATAAAAGATTTCAAACTGAAAGCAAAGTTAATTTTTCAACAGTCTAGTACAGAGGATCAACACACACATACGCAGATATAAAAGCAACAAGCTGCAGCTTACCTTGAAGAAGTTTGGTGGCACATCCTTTCACAAAGCAAAAGTGTTTCCTACTCCCCAGGAATGTATGAAAAGAAAGTGTGTGCTCCAAGTCATCACTCACAATCAGGGTGGCTGAATCCACCTAAGACTTACATGGATCTTAAAAACGCAGAAACCTGTGCTAGTAAATTTGTGAAAATTTTGGTTACGCTCCTATTACGAAATCAAGGGCAGATCATTCTCACTGATGGGGAGGAAAAGTTAGAGAAGCTCAAAATTGAAAATAAGACTAATTCCTTGCAGTGGTTTAGGTTCTGTCAGGATCTTTCTTTGGGCATATTGTCATTGCATACCTTACTTAGAAATGCTTGGAGAAAAGCGAACAGTGGACCAAGCTGCCACAAGAAATTGGACAGCTGGGTTTTCAAGGAACATTCCTATTTCTGCTGCACTACCTGTTAAAGAAAAGTTAGGAATAATTACATCAATTCTGCCATGATGCAGAACAATAGAACAATTGATGCATTAGAAATACCTTTCAATCTAAATAACATGAAGAATAAAAAATTTGATGCACTTCTCTGTGCAAATAGAATCACTTATAATGCCAGTCAGAAACTCTATTTGCATCCCAAATTATTATTAAAAAAAAACACACATTCTTTCTAATTATATCTATCACTCAAAGTTGCCACTCTGTAGAATCTCAAGGAAAGCCATCAAGATTCATTTTACTCCCTGCAACTAAAATAAAACCAAAACAAAACAAAAACAAGACCATTATGGGCACATAGGGTTTTATCCCCAGTTTTCATAGTTCACTAATGTATGCAGTCACCAAAAGAAAAAAATTGTCATAAGTCCTTGGTTGTACCATAGACAAAAGCTATCGGTTTTAAAAAGCGCTTTAATTCAAAGTAGGTGACAAGACAAACAAACAGTGCAAAAATTCAATTGTGTTTTGTGAGATTAAAAATATTACACAAAAGAGCAAGCTCTGCAGAATATGTTGCATGATAAATGCCACCAACAAGCCCCTAAGAAAAACAGAAAACTGGTCCAAAATGTTACAGTTTTCATGGCCGTGGTGTTACTCACTTGTACAGAAGAGCTTTTCAACTTCCCACTCACACATCTAACAGAAACTTCTCACTAACAGCACAAACCTACACAGAAGGATCTCCAACCAAATACAAAGTAACATTAAGCAGACTGAATTCTGGTTACAAGGAGCAGTAAGGAGGAATTCATCAGATGTATTGACTGTTAACTAACTTAAATACCATTTATTTTTGATAAATGCACTGCATATATTCATTCTCTAGGGAGTTGCTTCTAGTAACACCTCTATCTCCTGAAATACAGGCTATGAAAACACTTTCAGAATTACTATTCAGCCACCTCAGGGCAAAACCAAATTCAGTGAATTCAGTGTGAAACCTCATGTAACTGAAACATCAATTATTAAAAATCCCAATAAAGAAGCCCCAACAATTCTTGCAGTACTTTGTCGTGTTATCAGTCTTCAATTGTGATTCACACAAATGCAAAGATAACATCGAGCAAGCAAAGATAAACTTAAAGAAAGACTTGGCATGTAAAAAGAATACAGGGGATGTTGTACTGAGTGTACTGCAGACACCACACCAGGAATGCTCTTGAAGGCTGATCTATATAACTACACATTATTATAATAGTTATCTTACTCACACAGATATGGCCCCCTAAGAAATTGTTTTTTTTTTTTAAATCTTCCAATAGGCAAACTCTGTTCTGTGCACATTTGTCAAAATCAGGGTAGAGATTTTTATAATTGGCACTCCCTCAGCCTTTTATTTTCTTCACTTTCAGTCAAATGGAATTGAAAAAGGGATTGGAATAGGTTTCCATATGTTCAAAGTTGTCAGAAACTCTTATTTTCACCATAATCCTTGAGTGAGTGACAGCTTCAGTGAGGACAAGCAACAGTGAATGCTCCTGAAATATGTTTTGGTCTGTACATAAGAGGTAATGGTCATGAACCAGCAATCAGGAAGAAACAGAAACACAACCTATATGACACCACTTTTCTAAAATTTGCTAATGCTGAAGAACCTCTAAACCAGACAGAAATAGTCATTGTATGTTTTTTCCACTTGCAGCTACTCAGTGGTTGCTAAAAACTGCTCCCCCACTACCTGTCTGGTAATACTGTGGGAAAGCAAAACATCAGAAGGCTTTAGATTGTACAAAACCAAATCATGAGAATATGAGAGGTTGTGGTTTTGTGGAATATATAAAAAAATACCTGAATACAGTTGTAGCAGCCTCTCAAGAAACAAAAATTAAACCCTTTTAAAATAGCTTTTACAGAAAGCTCTACAAGGCTTCTCTGGACATCCACATCCATATGATCTGTATGGTCTATTAAAAATTGCATTAAAAAATAAAAATTACTTCATTTACTCATACTATTTTGTGTAATAAACCACCTTAAGTGTGAAAGAATGAGCTAAAAGATAGAGTTTGCATCTGCTTGAATTCTGAAAGTGCCTGTACAAATGGATGACTGGGTAAAAAAGCAAAAGACCACCACAATAAAAAATGCCAGATAGTCTGGTTTCCCATTACAACCATTATGGTAGGGAGGAATTACAGCTGAAAAGAGAGAATTATCACCTGTTACCTTGATGTTAATTGGGTTTGTTTTTTAAAATCAAGGAATTGTGCTGAAGGAGCACATTATAAAAAGATGAAATCTAAGCAAACAGATAGGTGGAATATTTCCTCCAAATTCTGGAAATGCCACCTCTTAATTATTTTGTCAAAAGAATTACATGAGCTGAGAATGTCCTGGAACAAAACAACATAATTTTGACTTTGCAATTTACCAGATGTTCAGCTAATGCCAATTTACACAGCACAGAAAATCCTACCTGGAAAATAAGATTATTCTGTTCACTTCTGTACCATTATTTCATCTTGATCTGCCCCAGGTATTAAACGTTCCAGTTTCCTATGGATCTTCTATGCGTGGGTAGCATTAAAAATTGAATTCTGTGTTTTAAAACTTCCCACAAGGTTTAATTGCTAGTGAAACCCATTTGATTGCTTTACTGTTTTACCCTGAAGTGTTTATTCTCAATTTTCATTATCCAGAGCATTTTGCAACTTGTGCTTTTCCTTTTGACGGGTAAGAAATACAAGTCATAGAAGCATTCCAGTAAAACACGTTAGACATCGTCATTATGTGATCAAGAACGTCCTGCAGAGGATCATAGAAATAGATTACAGAAAGATGGGAGTCATTGTGCTTCAAAGCTTAGAATGTCTGCAGGGATTAGGGGGATGTTTATGACTGCTGAGTTTGGACATATTCTCTTATCTGATCTCAAGTTCTTTTGACAAAGCAAGCAAGGCATAGCAATGAGCTAAATGGACCATGTGTCAACCAAAAACTGTCCTGCCAGGAGGTACAGTAGGCAGAGCTTTCACTGACAGTCGTGCAGTTATTTGGAAAACAGGATGCACACCTAGTTCTGCTGTAAAGAAAAAAAATTATTATTTCTGGCCTTTTAATCTGACTTTGAAATTGCACAAGATGAGCACACTCAGATGGCGAGAGATACCACATAATAGAGGGAGAAGAACAAATAAGAATTCCCAAACACATATTCTTTAGTTATAAAATTTATCTTTAAAGGTGTGTCTACAGTGGTTGTATGAAAAATGTAATTATAGTTCAGAACTAGCAGCATTTTCTTTAGTTACTGGAAGTAACAAAAGGAGCCAGAGATAAAGCACAGCATGGAAACTAAATCCTATGAATAGTATGTACTTTATTTTTAAATAGTTTCAATATATTGAAGTTTCTATACCTATATCTAACAAACACATGGAGTTATACCCTCAGAATATCCTTTGTTGGAGTGTTTTCATTAAAGATACTATTTTACTGCCTTTTTTGCTTCTGCATTATTTTAGTGAAATGAGCAGTAAAATCCTTATTTTTAATTTTTACTTTCATTACCTTTCAGTGCTATCAGCAAAATTATTGCTGAGAGGTTTTCCTTGTCAACTTTATCAAACAACTTCACTTAAGGCATCAGTTTTACCAGAGCCATTGAACTTAAATCTGCATCCATGTTCTCACTTCCTCTTTTCTTAAGGAGCTTCTGTGGCTATTTAGCAGAATCATTATTTCAAAAGGTAGAATACTCAGTGTTAGACCCATCTTGAATACCTATCAACTGTCCTGAACTTAAAAAATGTATAATCAGCTTAAAAAACATATAGAATATAGAATATATATAGAATACATATAGAATATATATAGAATAATCTACATTTTTTACTGTCCTTTGACAAGGGTAAAATTGAGTGATTTTCAAGTAAATGATGTAATAAAAGTTCTTTAACTGCACTGTACTAAAGGCATAGTGTTC
This sequence comes from Pseudotriccus pelzelni, assembly GCA_035584735.1. NCBI lineage: Eukaryota > Metazoa > Chordata > Aves > Passeriformes > Tyrannidae > Pseudotriccus > Pseudotriccus pelzelni. The sequence continues at coordinate 4,643,718 of JAWMRA010000146.1, read as the reverse complement.
ATAGAACAAAATACTCCAGAAGAACCCTTTGGCTTTCACAACATCTGAAATGACTTACGTTAAAGAGCTTGTGCCTAATAATAAAATGCTATCCATTTTCTTATGAGCTATCTCATCTTCTTTAAGGAAAAGTTTTTTTAAAAAACACTCTTTAAAATAAATAAATCTGTACAGTATTGTTTTAATTTTAAATTCCAACAGAATAGTTTTATTATAAATCTGCTAATAATGTATTTTTGTATGAAACTGCTTGATGAAAGTATATATATTATTATATTCTCGAAAAGTTGGGGTTAGTATTATATACTATGTGTGTTTTATAAATACTGACATTTTCTACTGAGGTTGAAATGTTACGTAACTTTTCAATAGACAGCAGTAAAGTTGCATTCAGTCATGTGCACTGAGATGACAAATCTAGATTAAATTCCTATTCCTCTAAGTTTTCCATCAGTCAGAGGTGAGACAAATCCACACCTTGGTTCTTTCAACACCACAAACTTCCAAATCCAGTAATTATTGAGTGTTAAGGAAAACCAGCGTTGAATTTTGAACTTAGATCAACTCAAAGAAACGTAATTCAGCAGCATACTGAAAAGCAGCTGAGAAATCACTTTCTTTCCCTCCCCAGTTTATTTCAGCGAAGTTAAAAGGAGTTGTGTATACATATATTTATATTAGATTCCATTGCTAGTATTAAAGAACTACCTTGGCATATAGTTGCCTTTCTCAGCATTCCTATGACATTTTAAACAGGAGAGTAAAACATCATTTCTGTCCTCTGCAGCTTGCCAGAGGAAGAATGCTGCAAGTCCTGAGTGACAGTGAATTGTACAGGAAAATTTGCGCTGAGTCTTTACTACAAAGAACATCACATCTTTGTGAAACTGTACAGTTAGGTTTGTCTGTCTTTATTCAAGAAAACTAAGATTTATTGAAAAAGCAAGACGGTAACTGTAATACACTCCACTTAAGTAAATGGTGTTACTGGATATTATTAGTTACAGTCCAGTCAGTTATACATTAGTAGCATGCACATATTAGTGTCCATACTCAAAGCATCCTCAGAGTTAGTTCTCAGCCTCCCTACTTCATTAAATGCCTAAATCATAGTTTGAATTCTGAGAAATTGCTTTTATATTATTTTTTAAAGGTAGTCTACTCTGATCATCCTTGGTTTTTTAAGCTTTAAATTTTGTAAGGCACATCTTATACTGTAGCCTCCATCCTGCACAGGATTTGACATGAAATTCCTTTTTTATATAGAACAGAGTGGATAGTTATTTTCTGACTCTTAATTTGTTGGATTTTTCAGCTGCTGTAGTGTAGAAAGAGTATAGGGGAGCAGGGGGAAAGAATGCTTTTTCTCAGTTTTTGAACATAATGTAGTAGCACGTGACTTTTACATACCTTTCTACCCATGATTTTATTCCATTATCTTCCCACCATTCCATCATCCTGTGTTTGTCACCCGATTTCTGACACTTTGATCCTTATCTGACTTATGACAAGCAATTCACTTCAGTGAATTCCTATACACAAATCTGGTAACATTTTGTAGGACAGTCATTCCAATCATCGGTACTTCTTCAGTTTGCTCCTGCTAATACTCCTTTTCGGTAATTTTCAAGGTCATTTGCCTGAGGGAAAAGCATCATTACAGCCCAGACTTGCTTGAAAATTGCTATCTTTTCACTTTCATTTGAAAACAAAGATTTATCAAGCTTCTGCTGTAAACACTGGGTTTGTCATGATATTTAAGCTGTTGTCAATAAACTAGATACAATTTCTATTGGCCTATTGGTAGCCCTATTGTATTAGTCAACAGAAATGCCAAATCTGCTTGAAAGCTATTCTGGCTCTAACCTCGGATCCTTGCTATTGGTTTATAGGCTGACACTGACTTCAGCTCATGCATAACCAGTCTGCTGCTTTTTCACTAGATTTGATTTGGAGCCCAAGTTTGTCTTTAGAATAATCTGATGCCCTTTTTGTTGAAGTCTTAATTGCTCCATTTCAATGGTGTAATTATTCTGAAAACTTTCCTTGATTGCTCCATATGATGATTATGTAAAAAACCCTGTAAACTCTTCTTGAGAAACTTCTCTTGAGATTATTTCAGTCAGTATTTCTTTAGATTGTTCCTAGAGGCACCAGAGACTGTGCTGTCTCTCAGAAAGTATGAATTTTGCTTTCTGCTCTAATTTTCTCATCATGATCTGTAGCTCTACTGCAGCCAGTCTCCCTTAAGTAACACCAGGGCCTCTCCTGGTGTCTGTTGTGGGTATGGATGGAATTGCTTGGAAAAATGATGAGAGAAATGATGTGAGTGGTTTCACTTGGGTCAATTATTTTAACCAGTTGGATAGAACAGCTGGCTGACTTGTTTAGGGATGTTTCCTTTCATTTATGAAATCTTCCTGGCATTTTAAAAGTTCTTATTGAACAAGAAACATCAAAACAAAAGAATATAAAAGAACTTCTCCCCTTGAATTTCAGGAATCGAAATTGCATCTGAATTTGCACTTTGAACTTCAACTGCTTGAGTAGCCAGCAGTAGCAAAGCCAGATTAATGGCTTTTTTTTTTGAATGGCACGTATTATACTGCTAGACAGATAAATTTGAAACTGCATGCAAAAAAAAGGAGGACAAAGTGCTTTGAAGAGAATGTACAGTAGACCTGAATCCATGCTTGTGTATTCACTTCCACTTCTATTAACGGAACATAAGCAACAATCACAGGCTGTTCCATAGCCAGCCTTCCTCAGGGTTTACTTGTTTTTTATGGACAAGATTTGCAAATTCTTTGTAATTCAAGAACACTGATAGAAGCCAGTTTGCTAGTGTGGAGATGGTGGGTGAGTGAGCTAGACACTCCATAACACAACTTAGTCACAGTGAACATCCACAGTTTTATAACTGCATTCTGAAAACGTAAATAATCTGCTCTTTCTACAACTAAATGAGAAATTGTTTTTGCTCATACCTTCCCAAAGTTAGTGCTATCAGTTTTGAAAGTGCAAATCTCTTAGTGCTGTGATGATCTGAAATTTTTTGTTGGACTTGAGGGACCACTTGCAGAGATCATAAAAAGGTAAGAGAATGTCAGCAGCACCAGCTCTTGTTGAGAGCACCTTCTATGGTTCTGTCTCCTTCGCTTTTTCCAGAAATAATTCTGGCCTCTGCTTTTTGTGTGTAAAAACTTAAGACATAAATTAGCTCTTTAGTTGAATGAGTGTGAGAAAACTTTGGTTTTGGGGTCACTGCAAAATGCAGCATTTACTATAGTTAATAAAACTCCAAACCAGTATATGCTGAATGTAATATTAATAAAAATTCTGTTTTCTTTTTTGTTAGCAAGCCAAAGATTTACCACTTGTGCTTTCCCCACTTAGTAAAGATCACTTGATACCAGCCAGGATAGTATTAAAATATTTAATGCTGCCATGACCTATTGGTCATTAGGGTCTTAAACTGAATTTTCAAGCCTGTAACTTGAATCAGTGTTACTTTTGTTCATGTTTTTTGAGAGGATGTTTGGTTTGCAATGAGTTTGTATTTGAAAAGGCAGTTATGAAAATGCAGTTACAGTACACATGTTGCACCTGACAGATGACTCACTTTAATATGATGTACTTCATCTGAGCATCGTTAAACAGCACTGAAAACTTGTTTTCACACGACCTGACACCTTTGCATTTAATTTCCTTCTCCCTGTAGAGAAAATGTATGGTAGCATTTTGCCAGAGAGATTCCTCTGTGCACTGTCACACCCTGTGATAGAAATACTGTGAAAATGCCCTTCACTTCTCTAGATCTAGAACAGCTGGGAGTTCTCTGCCTTCAGTGAGTTTCCAACTATTCCTTTGTAAGATAAAAATATTTTATTTCATTCTGTATGTACCTCTTGTTTTGCATTCCAGGTGCTCAATTAACATTCTGTTAAACTGCATGTCTCCAGGTTTGGTCTGGAGTAGCTCACTGATGCCTGACAACATCACTGTTACTCTGGGCACCTCAGTGAAAAACTGGATTACAAATAAAAGGAACCCAGGGTTGTCTTGATAGAATATGTGTGATGAACTGCATGAGAAAACCTGTGTTTTTGGGATGCCATAGACTGGGGCAATTTGTTAGGTCTGAAACATGACTTTTAGAAATTAATCAGTACACTAGTCAATGCTAAAAAAAAATCCCTTCTATACATTTTGTAATAAATGGGAGAAGAGTTAGATTCTTAGCTGAGTAATGCTTTTAAATTCAAATTCCCTTTTTCCAAAGTAATTCAAGTGACAGATTTCCTATATCCAATTGTTTCAAATGCTGAAGTCCACTACATGCTACTTGTCTTCACATCATAAAATCATAAACAAGTTCTACTCTGACTTAGTATTTATCTTCCTCTTGGTGTAGCATTCAAGAAGAAATCTTCTAATCAACATTTTATTGACAGGTAAATTTGCAAGAAAATCTTCTCCGATAAATAGTGCTGGTTTAAAACTCTCCCTCCCATTTATAAAAACTATTAGTCTGGTACATCTTTGCTTGAGCAAGACACTACATTAGATTTCCTCTTTTCTCTGTCATAGTGAGTCATCCAAGTAAAGTATGACAGAAAATGTCAGTACCCCCATAGCTCAGCTAGCAAGGAAATTAACTCCAACTGTGCGTTTAGACAAGATCACACATATTCTCCCCCTAATATGAACTTTGTTCTTCTCTCTTTGATTGATTTCACACAGCTTACTCTCAAGTTCCAAATGTTTCAACATTTATAAACAGGTACTTACAAAACTGAACTGGTTCGGGTCAAACAGTATCAAAACTGAACATCCTGAGGAGTTTTTCTGACAGCTGGTCACCAGTTCTCAAACTGTGTGTATTGAAAGCATTCAGCAGGTAAATACTATAATAAACTCCTCTTTTACTGTGTCATTTTTCATTTATACTGGGATTTTGAAATTAGAGGTTTCCATGTAAATTATTTTCTCAGTTTTAGACAAAACCTTACCTTTCCAAATGTGTTTCATTTTTAAAGGATGTAAAGACATTAGAAATATTCTGTCTAAGAGTGACACTGCTAAGAGTATATTCTTTCCATCACATATGCAGTAGAAGCTGCCATGTCCACTATAACTTCATTTTCTTGCAAACAGACTAAATAGCATCTGAGAGTACAGATGTAATGCTTGGCATACAAGAAAAATGTTTCATGTGCTCTGCCTCTTTATAAAAAAAAAACCCACCACAACTAACACCCCTTTCCCTTATCCCAATTACATGCTTTTTTCCCCTTCTCAATTATTCAGGACTACATTCAATTAACAGTTAAAATTATGGGGCTTTAATTGTATAGTCCCTTAGGTTCATGGAGATGGTGGGGCTTTACTGCAAACTAAATGTGACTAAGGGATGAAGAATTTAGGACCCATAAATTATGATGATAATATTCTTGCCTCTGGTTTTAAGGAATGCTGCATCTTGCTTCAAAAGTGACTTTGCAGCAAGAATCCTAAAAATGTAAAGTTTAAGTCATTATAAGTACATATTCTCTGGGTTGAGTTATATTTTTATATAAGGCAGAGAATTCTTGGCTATATCAAGGTGAATTGCATTTGTGGACCTCTCAAATATACTCATTAACTCTGAAAAACCTTTCTTAGGCTTAGTTCTGTTATATCCTTCTTACTGCAAGATGTGTAGTCAGATTTCCCAGTTATTATTAAAGTCTGTGTCACAGTGTATAAAGAGATATATATATATTACATAGTGTATGAAGAATGGAAAAATAAATATTAATTAATATTATTAAATCTGTCTGTATTCTATCCTCTTTTCCCTAGAACAGAAAAGTCCTAGCTCAGACTGAATTTTACGAGCTCAGTTAAATGCTGATTATTCTTTTCTTGGTACCCAAGGCATCAACAGCACACTCATCTGACTCTCCAAGCACCATTAAGTCAAGTCTCTATTGCTACTCCGGAGTGTTACTGGTGCACATAATTATATCTGCTCCGTGTTTATCAGCAGGGCTCACTCTCCAAATGGCCGTGTTCAGAAGTGATGCTTCCTTTGGGCTACCTCGTGAAGATGCAGCACTGCGTCAGTAAAACTCCTCTCCATCTGTTACAGGGTGCTCTTAACTACAGATCTGGCCTCACTCTGGAGAGGGGCTGTGTTTTAATTCACATACCACTTAGAAATGTAACATTCCAAGAAGCAAGAAATAAACCATTGACTTTGAGCCGAGCACTAGAGTAATAAAGAGGACGAGGTAAAGTGCTGGTATGGAAATTTCACAAAGGAAAAAAAAATAATTTTAATTGCTGAGCTTGACTGGCAGTTTCTTTTCTAATTGAGATCGTAAATAGCATTTCTTTCCTATGAGAAGCTGGGAATGTTTTGCTCACAAAAATAACAGCTAATAAATGCAATTAGTCTGTTAAGATACTGTCCTGTTTTACAAATCTCATTGACCTTTGCTATTTCCTTTATTTCTAAGCTCTAAGAATTTGGATCATGTTTTTCTGAAGCTGGTGTTTGTTTCGTTCTGATAACTTTGAGGTGTATTACACGTGTATTGTATTACACTGCAGGCTATAGAAGCAAGATAATGAAAGCAGTATAATCTCTGAAAGTGATGTGAAACGTTCAACTTTTTTTTGTAACAAAATTAATTCTTTCAGAGCAATTTGCTGCTCTATCTGTTTCGTTTTTAACAAACTCCGAATCCAAGTAGCTGCTGTGCTGAGTAGGACCAACATATCTTGTTTGGCAAGGCCAACATATTTTGGCCACAGGCTGAGAGGTGAAAGCTATGACAGCTCTTCAGAGCACCTAAACCAGTTTACATAAAGCCCATTGAGAACCAAGATAATATCTAGCCTTTAGTTTATTATAATAATTATTATTTATCTTGGTTGAATTACCTGATAATGTATCAAGAATTTGACACCAGCTTAAATCAACAATGTGTTTCACTGTATATTCAGCTTTATGTGGAACATTTTCCTTCAGATTTAATCATGGCCCAAATTTTGGGTAGTATCTGTGAGCTGTAGGAAGTTCACATAGACATTAATTAACTTTCAAGAAGAGTTGAAAAGTACCTTTGTATTAAATTTTGTGGGTATGTTTGATCTCTGCTGGCTAGCTCTGAAAGAAATGACAGTTTCATAGCAGAATTTTCTGTCCCTTGCGATGTTTCCATTTGATAATCATGAGTTAAGATCATAAAGGGTTCTTGAAGTTAACTGTGTAAAACAAACACTCCTAATTCCAGTTCTTAGAACTTGTTAGAGAAAAAAAACACAACCAACCAACACATCAGCCCACTGGCCTAATAATATATATTTTTTTTCCATTGATGCTTTTATTTTATTTTTTTTGCTCAGATCTGTCCTGCACAACACTATCCTATTGTGAAGTACACACCATGGGCTTGTTGAGGTTCCCAGAGATTTTCCCAGAAGACCAACTTTTCTCTTCTTTCAATTTCTTTTGGAGTTAGCAGGTTGACCAAGCAAAATTGCTACTTTTTTAAGAGTACAGGGAAGGGGCCTGGAGTCACGTCAAGCTGTGTTGAGGTCAGAATCAGGTTCAGAACCCAAAGGATGTAAGGTGCAAATCCCCATTTAAATACCACAGTTCATTCCCTTTTATCAGCAGCTATAATATCAGTCAATAAGCAGTGCATGTAATTGGTCTTATCAATTAATAATGTCAACTCTCATCTTGCTCTCTGTAAAGACAGCTGGAATTCTCTGTTGTAATACAGGGAATGCTCCTGATTAATTCTGAAATTGTTAAAACTCAGGAATTCTTTTGCATATTTGTAACAGTTTGCCTGGTGTAGAGAGGTAGTTTATCAAAACCAGATCGGAAAATGCATCTTCTGAGTTTCATAAGGTGTGTGAACCTCAGCTGCATGACGCAGTTTAGGCACCAGCCGGGAGAGCATTTTAATGGTCAAAATTTCTTGTAGTGCCTTTAGGCACTGGAAGGGCCTCTAAGGTCTCCCTGGAGCCTTTTCCTCTCCAGGCTGAACAGCCCCAGCCCTCTTGACCTCAGTGAAATGTATTGTCCATCTCTTAAAATGCAAACCCTAAATTGTGGCTCTTCAGACTTTAATAGGGTAAGTGTTCCCTAGCACAAAGTTATGCCATATGCTATTTGCTGATGAAGTCTGGAGAGGATCATCTGCAGTATGTTTTGATGTGAACTGACTCTTCAAGTCTGGAAATGTAGCACCTGTGCTCTGCTGCAAAAGTCATGCCTCTCCCTCTCCCAGACTGAGTGACCTGTTGGCTGTACAAGACCAAAGGAGAAAACAAAAGAATGTCTCCGTTGGAATGTAAACCTGGTGGGTGCTAAAACAGAGGATGGCTGTTTCCCTTTGATCTTCTCAGAATTGCTGGTACAGTTTTCTATAAAAATGCCCACTGGGAACAGACCAAGTCTTGCTCTTTGACTGCAAGTGTTAAAGGATTGAATGTGTGTTGTTTTTGATTTCTATCAAGCAAGTTGCATTTGTGAACTACGTGCTACAGAAATGTTCAGCATATTTGCATGTAATAAAAAATAATACTGCAAGATGGCAGGATCAGGGAGACCTGCCAAGTGAAATGGCAGCTGGTCAGAGAAAGCTAACAATCAATTTCTAGCTTTACCAAATCTACACCCTTTCTATTTGAAAGCTACATGCTGCAGTGTGGGGCTAAAGTATATTTTGTTAGACAGAAGGATCAGGATAAATAAAGTATACTGTGCTGAAAAGCAACTTTTATTATACGATGTAAATAGGTAACACAACAATAGCTGGGGAAAATTCAGTGAGGATTTGAAGCTGGAATTTGATTCAGAGGCTTTCAATACCTGATAGCTTATTTCTTAACTCTGTTCCTGGGAGACTGGAGATTTTTCTCATGCAGAAAAAATACACTTGATTTTTTTTCCTTGCAAATAAATATCAAATATTCTCATTAATTTTAATGACTTTTGCAGAAGCCAAAGTTTCAGCAATGACTTTTTTTTTTCTTCAGAACTACTAAGTTCCAAGGGAGTGAGGTTTTAAATGAACTGAGAGGGAGTTAATTTTTTTTCTTTCCTTCCCTTTGGGAAACTGTAATTGTAATTTTAAAAATCTGCTTGTTTTCATCACCACTTGATTTCTTTTACAGATTGATTTGGATGTTGCAAGTAGAGCATATTTACTGCAGAAAGCTTCTCTGTTTTCTATTCATTCCATCTACCACAGCTCGTCCATCACCAGAAGGATCCATTCTCTCAGTATTTAGATTATAAGTATGAAAATACACAGTGGGCTTGAGATTGGCCTGATACCCTAAAATCTTCCTACTGAATGCTGACTCATTCCTAATACCTAAAATGCTGTTTTAAAGTACAGTTCATCAGTGTCCCCTCAGCTTTCTTCTTTCTGATACAACACTATAACTACTTGAAGGAATTGAAAAGTCCAAATGTTAATTTTCCAATCTTTTACATTTAATTGTTTTGAGGACTTGCAGCATGGTGTCGCTGAATGAGTTAAAGCCCTATTTGAATTGTGTTCATTAGTTTACTCTTACATGGTGTAAATCTCCCAATCTTATTAGAAAAAAGGAGCTTTGGCCACAAGTGCTGCCTTGCAGTAAACTGCACTTATCACCAATGTGGTTAATATTTTAACTGTTTAATGAGTGCACATCTATTCAATGTAATCTCTAATTTTAATAACCAAAATCTAGTATATGGAAGAAATTAAGGTGTGTGTATATGTGTCTGTGGAGAAATCACCTCTACTGGTACAATAAGAATAAAGAGCAAGTAATTGACTCCTTTTTAGATTTGTTTGTGTCTCCCAAGGTTTTATTATTAGATTTCTTTGGTCTAATTGATCAGACTCTGATTTTTGGGAGACATGGGTTCTTCTTCTTTTCCAGATCTAAATAGCTGATCTTAGATAGATGGTAATTTCCCCAAGTTTTTCCATAAATTTCATGTATTGCTTCAAGCAGGGATTGTCTTATACAATTAATATATATTAATTTTAAATTTCTTTGCTGGAGGCTTGGTTGTTCCTGGTATTGCCTTCTCATCCCAACTAACAGTCTTGATGGTAGTTAAACAGCTTTTCCTAAAAGCAGCAACTGCTCTTTTGTACTTTGAAGTGACAGAGACTGAACCTTTGACAGAAAACAAAACCACATAAAATCATTTAAGCATTGAAAATGTTGGGAAGAATTGCAACTTAACAGATGTTGCTTCTGGCTCTTAGTGTAGTGTTGTAGTTGCTGCAATTGTATAAAGAGAAGTTAAGAGGCTTTTCAGACTGTGGGATCAGTAATATCTATGGCTTTACACAGAATGGAATTTTTGTGAGAGATAATTGTTTTTAAGGTGTCAGCAAAAGCTCAAACCTTTATCATTGCTGAACAGGCTGAAGTGCTTGAGGGCTTGAATCATGTACTTTGGAGATATGCAAGATTTCAGAGTGTTTCTCTGCTAAGGGTGTGATGTAGATGGAATACTGCGTTTTTCTTTTAACTCTAACCATTTTTGACCTTTTCCCCTGAAAACTGGCAGTTAAACTTTCTAGATCTTGTTAGCATATGAAAATGTGAGATAATTGCTGTATTTTTAAGGGAAACCATTGCCAGCTGAGTTTCAAGACAAGTACTTTCACCTGGGTGAAGCCTGGGCTGTGGCTGCAGTCAGTTTTAAGGGTGCTGTGGTTTCATGGGTTCTGGGCAAATTTGATTTGCAGCTGCTCAGCTGTGGTAATTTGTGATTAAGGACTGAGCTGGCGGGATGGGCAAGAGGGCACAAACGCAGAAGGGGCTCATCTGTTTGGAAGCAGGATCTCTAGAGACAGAAAAACTTCGTGAGTGAAGTTTCCCGTGGTGATGAGGTAGGAAACAACCTTATAGATGTTGTGGAATTCCAGGGCTCAAGGGCCACCTCTGGGCAGCAGAGCTGGGCTGGGGAATGGACCCAGCTTCAAGCTGAGGTGCCCTATGTGGTGCTCACAGGAGCAGTGCAAGTGTCTGTAAGGAATAAGGAATCTTCTTGTTATGCATCATTGCAGGCTCCTTGTAGAACTGTTTGTGGCTGTAGGGCTCTACCCAGTGTAATGCTCTTTTGTCTATTTATTTTTTCTTTTTTAATGTTCCAAAACAAACATGTTTAATTTGTCTCAAGGGGTACACAAAAAATTTCCAAAACAAATTAAAGATTGGGAAACTGCTGAATTGCTGGTTGTTTAAGTCAAGATTTACCCTGAAGAGTTGTGAGCATAATGCAAGTTGGTGGACTCTAGTTTGGACAAATTAGAGTTCATTTGGCTTTAGGAGTGTACTTTACATTCTGTCTCCAAAAATCATGTATTTCTGTTACAGTGTTGAGAAAAGACTGAGAAATAACTAATTCTTTTGTCATACGTAGTGTTCCAGCTGAAAAGCTCTTATGGGCACGTAGTTTGTTTTATGCCTAATGGTTTTTTTATCCTGTTTCTGCTTTAAAAGGAAGAATAAAAAGCATATCAGTGACTCTTTCTGAAGTTATCTCTATTTTGGGGTTGGGTTGGGACTAGGCAAAATCAATATGGCCCTTCCAACCCAAATTGCTTTATGCTTTTTGTTATGTTTGGTTATGTGGGAAGTTTGTGTGATGTAGTTGTTGCAATAGGAAGCTGAAAGAAGTTGCCTGGTTCAGTTTTCACTTCTGGGATGATCTTAATAAAAAATCTGTGGGCTGTGTTTCCCATTCTGTGTGGTGTCTGCCTTTCAGGGAAACATCCTTTCGTGGGAAGATGGGTAAATGACTTCTGTGGGGAGACCTGTGAAGTCTGTTTCTCAAGACTGCCACAAATAAAAGGAATACTTTTGAATAACAGTACTGTTTTTATGGAGCTGTTGCAATGCTTAATTAAATATTTTAGGCTGAAACATAAACCAGGTGTGTTTGTTTTATGGTTAGCATAATCTCAACCATTTTCATTGCACTTAACTTCATGGATAAGTGCGTTTTTGTGTCTATGATCCATAAGAACTGTCTTTAAAAAAAACCCAAACCACCAGATTATAAAGGTCTTTGCATTGTCACCCAGTTAGACAGATCTATAGGTTGTTAACAGTCCTCAGTGCTTTCAGTTTGACCAGAAGTTCTGTCCTGTCCCTGAGACTCTTTTTTAAAAGAACATTCTTTAATAAAACACCAGTCATCCCTTGCAACCTCTCACCTGAAATGTATGAAATTTCATTTGATTTTTGTCTGAGCCCTACAAATGCTTAACCAGAGACTTAGAAACTAATGCCTGAAGCAAAAGTCCCAGGCAAGCCCCAAACCAATATTCAGGCATATTATACTTGTCCTAATTTTTTTCTTTCCTATGGATTTTTTTTTAATTTTCCTTAAATGCTTAGTGTTTTGTATCAGCAGAATACTCTGTATTTTTCAACTATGTTTTCAATATTAAGCCTTATTTTTAGGGTAATGCAGTTATTTAAGACTGGCTACTGATTTTTCAGCTCTGGATTCTTCTTTTACAGCTACACTAACCCATAATACTAGATTAAGTATGATGATAGTCATCAGTGGAGGGAACTGTGTTGCTCTGGAGACTGGTTTCCTATCATTTTTTTCCGTCTTTTATATTACCTTTTTAAACGAGATATTATGTTGCAGAGGGTAAATGTGATAAAGTGCTTCCTAGTTTTTTTCCCCCGGTTGTTAATAAAATAAATAAATTCAGGGAGGTCAGTGCATTTCTCAACCAAGATTTATTGTTTGTTTTTTTTTATTTTATTTTACTCTATTAGAGTGTGGTTTTGGCTTTAATACTGCATGAGGTCGCTGTTACAACTACCTTTTCTATCTTTTATCTATATTTTAATAAAGCAAGACAAGGGCGTGGTTATCATGAGAACATACTTCTGGAGCAGTGTAATAAATGAGGTCTTAATGGGAAGTTGGAAATGCTGATGATTTATGGCTTTCTGCAACACTCATTAGGCATATATATCAGTGTGTAACATGCCATAAATTATATTACATGCTGTAAAAAGCCATGAATTGTCATTTTTAGTGTGAGTTATCACCATTAAAGACTTTTATTCCCTGCTGTTAGTGTGAGTTTCCATGGCTTCCTCAACAATTCCCTGACTAATGATTTCAGCAACTGCGGGAAGAAGACTCAGAGATACAGCGGCTGATTAGGAAGCACAATTGCCTTAAAGCTGTGAAGTCAGAGGTTATACTGTTTTATAGAGGAAAATATGATCTACTTGCCTGGTAACATCCTTAATGTTGAGCATTTCTGAATATCATTTGGACCAACAGCCTTATTTTCCTTTACTGTTAATATCTGCTTACTGAAAACCAGAAATGCTTTAAAAATAACATCACCAGTTTGTACTGAACAATCAGCTACAGTACGATGAAGATAAGCTTATTCCTGAGGAGCAATTCAGTCTCTCCTGTTGATCTCCCCACTACAGAATTTGCAGCAGAGGAGATATCGCTAATATTCCTACAGTATACTGTAGTAATGGTAATATTTTGAAGTGATGAACCATCAAAATACTGGGTTGGGCATCATATTCTGTGTTATAAATCAAATTGAATGAAGCTGAATCAGGTGAGGGAATTGCAGGTAGTACTACCTTTTTATTTCTTATGCAGCACTGCAGTGTTATTTGGCTCCAGGGAAGGTGTTGTGTTGCTCCAAGTTGTAGTGGTTATCATTTCCAACTCCATGTAGAAGTTCATGCAGGAGGAAGGCAAGAAAGGATGTATTAAAATATAACTCTAATTTTAGACACTTTTGGGGGTACTTTTGTTTGAAAAGTGAGTAGTACCTTTCAGGCTGCTGGCTATAAAGAGTCATTATGAAAACTAGACACTGCAGCTTGCAAATGAAATGGAAAACCAAAATAAATTATCATGGCTTTTCCAAGAAATTCATTCTGACAAGTCTGTTCTATTCCCTGAACACTTGTGTGCACCAGGGCTCTTGGGGAGATTTTTCTTTGCCATACCTTCATTAAATATATTTTATCAATTCCCTGTCCAGCCTCCTGCAGTTCGGGGTATTGAAGGGAGAGGGGGCATCTCCTTAAAAAGCATCATTGTAATCTTGTTTTCGGCATGATGAAAAGGATACTTCGGATAAAATCAATTTTAACATTTTACTGGCCATTACTGTTGCATTATAAGAGAAGAGCTTTTTGTGTTCCTCCATCCCCCCACCCCTCACCCTGCCTACTGAAGCACATTTTTGGCTAAATCGTGCCCTCTAGTGTGTCAGCTTGGTGGCATTAAAATTACAAAGCATTGTCATGACTGAGGTGGGGGGTTTTTTTACCCTTTTTTAAATCTCATGTGGCTTGGAGAGTTAATCAAATACAATTCATACAAATAGCTAATTTATCCTTTTTGCTAGGTGAGAGAAAGGTCAGTGGTTTTATATTTGTAACGTATTCCTAAAGCTGCCAGAGTTTAATATCAGACCATGCAGGAAAGCAAAGCTGTGTTGTTTGTACTTTGTAATTCTGATGTAGCAGCAGTTTAAGAGCTGTCTGTTACAAGGATGACCTTGACAGCAATACAAAGCTAGGAAAGAAGAGGTTAATTATAAATTAATTTTGGTTTGCTTTTTAAAAATAGATCTGTAGTCTATTTCATTTACATTGAAAAGAGCCAGTGAATGTCAAGAAATAAAAAGAAAAGAAGTTACCTGAAGTAAATACATAAACTGAATGGAGTAACTATTGATGTAAGCCCAGCAATATCTCTTAGAGTCAGGAGTGATGAACTACTTGCCGCTGACTACTGATTCCAGCTATTGTTGGAATTCAGCCTGAGGACTGCAATATATTGTGATTTGGTAATGGCAGAGTAGATCATGTGATTTTTTAAAAATGTGAATACACTTTACATATCCATTTATGTTCCACACTTCATAATAATGCAAACAGTATTTGTAAAATGTTTAGCATTGTCCATTCAGATTTATTGCATAAACAGATCTTGTGCCATAAACTTGCCTTCATATTGTATCAACAGGACTTTTACGATCAAGTATTGGAGACACATTCCAACAGGAACTGTGAGTGAACGAAGCACTTTGTGTTGAATTTGTATTTCATGAAAGAACCATATTTTATGAAAAATTTCAAGGTTCAAATCGTACTGAATTGTTTTGCAACTTTTAAGAAATTTATTTGTATGCTGAAATTGTTCACTCTTTCAAATCCAGTTTTTGTGACAATCTTCAGCTCTTAGTTTGTGGAAAGGAAAAGACAAAGTACTAGTTTTGGAAGTTAACATCAGGCCAAGTTTAAGAAAGAAAAGAACACATTACTATACATGATACTACTCATCATTAAATCTTGTGTAGTTTATATGAGGAAGTTTTAAATACAAGTGAAGGACAGAACTATTAAGCTGGTATTTTGAGTGGTAACTGCTGTTTTGGGGACTATGCTCAAGTGACTTTATCTTATTGTAACAGGCAGAGCTTCTGATTTGTCTCCTGTTTCCCATTCACTGTGATTCCAACTGTGTCAGCATGCTCAAGGTCTGTTTTTCACTAACAGATGTTTTTTCCACTTCTGCACAAAGTAACTGCAGCTGATACTTAATCATAAATATCTCTAAGAAGATATTTTTAAATTAAAGTGATATAAATTGCTTCGAAATTACCACAGGCTTGAAATATACACACTGCATTTATTTGTTTTGAATTGATGAATTGTTTATGGAGCACATACATACATATCCTTTTGTTCTAAAATGAATGGGTAGAAAAATTTGGAAACATTGGCTGAAAAATTTCTTTCCATTTCTAGCTTGCCTCTCCCCAGCTATTAGTCAGCTGTGCATATAAGAGCTCTGTCTGAATGAAAATAAATCAGTTGTGCTAGTTAAGACTAGCTTGACTGTTGTCTTCCAGTTGCAAAGATATTATAAAGATTTCTCTTTCCAATGGTCAAAAACCTCTTTCTGATGTCTTGCCTAAATTTATTTAGGTCACAGTTTGTTAGTCTGACTTAAGATCTTGAAGGTGTTTTACTGAAATACCCAAAACTGAAGTACAGACTAAAACCTAAATATTTGCTCTTTGGAATTTTTAAGAGCCCAGTGAGAAGTCCTCTGTGTCAGGAAGTGTGGCAATATCTTGAGTTGGAAGAGGTGAGCTTGTGTTTTGGAAGCAAATTTATTCTTAGATGCTCTTCCCTGATGGATGCTTTAATGGTAATTCCAATCAGTAGAAAACCTTTTGAATTTTTTTTTTAGTACAATTTTTGTTAGTCACCATCCAGTATTTTTGAACTGGCTATGTTATATGTGAAATTCCAATCACAGCCAGTTGCTGATGACATGTCCTGAAGGAATTCTGGACTTGGATTTGCCAGTTGGCTTTTTATGTGCTTTTCTATGAAAAGTAGTTGATAAGAGGTTCTCAAACTGATATTCATCCATTTAAAAGGTCTGAAATGAACACCAAAATCTTTTCCATGTTTAACCTTCACTCTCATTCTGCTTTCAAGCGTTAAGGTTGTTTATGCAATAGATTTTATTCCTTTGTCCTTCCCCAATTGGAAACACTTTCTACAAAAGGATTCTTACAAGGTTGGGCCATTCCAGTTGTCACTGTGCTTCTCCAGAGCAGGCATCAGTGAGGACAGTGTGTCATTACTACTGGCTGTGGAGCAAGTATTTTCATCTGGTAGCTCAGTGAAAACCAGGAAATGATGATCTGGAGCAAGTGAAGGTTTTTTTAGACTACATGACAAATAGCGTAGCCTGGTGTGAAAACTCAGCTGCTAAACTTATAAAGCACTTGCTGATATCCCCAAGGGTCTTCTGAAGCTGTTAGTGCTCAATTCTATCAAAGATACTCAAAATAATATTTTACTAGAAACTCTTGAAAGTTCTCTGGCTCTGTACCAGGAAATAGAAGTTAAAAAATGAGAATCAAATTCATTGCTACTGCAGCATGTAATAAAACTTTGTGCTGAGAAAATGAATTATCTTTAAAAAACGTGAGTAGAATATTGTTGATTTCTAAGGAAGCCTTATAAAGAAAGGACGATGATGGGGGGAGAGGAATAGTAGTTTTAGGTAGTGTTATTTCTTTGTACTGTGTAAAATTTGTAATGTGACTTCAAGTAGCCACTGACGTGAGTACAGTGAATTGTTTCACCTGTACATAACTCTGTGGCTGTCTGATCACTCTATTGCTCCCAGTCATCATTTCTTCCACCAAATAACACTCTAACAACTCCTGTGGAAATCTGTTATGTTTTTCTCTCCACTTCCAGTTGTTAAATCCATGCTCCTTTGTGAGGAGAGCCTGCAGCAGCCACCTCTTCCTAGTTACTTTTTTTATTATTATTATTTTATTTTTTGTTACTTCTAGAGATCTTGAAGGCTAAAATGCCATGGGATATAGGTAGAACTAAATTGGTATAGATCTTGTGAACTACTGTATGTAAACTCTGAAATTACGTGCAGTGGAGGAAAGTTACTGCTGCTGGTTACTCCCAAATGTGCTTGGATTGAAATTGCAAAAGATCTGTGAGATGTCTTTTTTTTTTTTTTTTTTCCCCCCGGCATCTTCTTTACCAAAGCACCTTTTTGCTTGGTTGGTTTATGATACATTAGTTGTTGATGAAGATTCCTTGTTAATTTTCTTCTAATATTATTTTTATTGTTGTTATAGGAAAAACTAAATTCATGCAAAAGCACATGAATGTTTGCTGACATTTGCTAAATCCCTGTGGTTGTAATAATTCCTAGGCAATATACTTGTGGAACTTTTAATAATAAATGTTGTGGCTGCTATGTTTTCAAGCAGTAACATTGTACAGAAAAAATCTGTGAAGCTCAAGTACCATTACTGGAGCACTTTATGATTCTGCCAATGAGCAAGTAATTAAAAAACATTGGTGGACAGACTTCAAGGGAATAACAAGGTTGACAAGACAGCACAGATTGCCTTCAGCAAGGTAATTTGCTGACAAAATACTGCGTGTCAGACCTTTGGTTCTTCTTTTGACCTCTGTATAAGGTTTGAGAGAATCAAATAAACCTTATACAGTAGTTAAGAGGCTAAAACAAGTACGTAGTTCATGGCCAATAGGCCAAATGGTGAAAGTAGCTGTGATCACTGGGAAGGGAAGCCAAAAAAACAATGGACATGATTCAGTCATTCTGGAAATACTATTGATAGATTAGTTCCCACTGGCCAGAAAAAATCAGCCTTTCGAATATGGTAGGAAAAAAAGTGGTGAAACTTAATGAATAATTCTGAATAAGTACTTCACAGAGAATAATGTATTCAGTGAAAGTAATTTTTTCTTGAACATGTTCAACAGTATATTAGACTTATCTCAAATGTATTTTGAATGATTAGTAGAATAATCTTGAAGAATGATTTTGAGATTGTAACTGACTTGTACATATTTATTACTGAGAAGTCCAACTTGACATACCAGTGGTGTGGCATTGTTTGTAGAATTTGCATAACAAAAGTTCTGGCTTTCCTACTTTAGCAAAAGTGAAAAACAGGTTAGTGATAGTATAAAAAAAAGGGATAAAAGGAAATATATGTTTCTATTAGCATTCCAGCCAAGACAGCAAAATTTTATGCACAAATGTTCTGAAGAGTGAGAGCAGATGAGGGAAGTAGATCAGGCAGAATCAAATCTTAATAATGAACATGTAAAATTCACCCTTTTTGAACTGATACTGAAACACTTTATTGCTCTCACTTGGACAGGCTGTAACCTGTTTTACTCTGTATCTACAAGTTGATTGAATCTTTTTCTATCTCCCTTTGCATTGTGTGTGCATGTTCTTTATTTTCATTTCCACATTTAGAGATACAGGATCCTTTGAATTATTATAGACTGAAAGACTACTTTACTTGCCTTTAAACATCCTGCTCTGAGTGTGTAATAGTTATAATCTTAGGCTTTGCACACTCAGAACTGAAGCTTAACTCTGCAGTCCTGCCTTGTGGTGCTACAGTGCTTCAGAAGACAAAGTGCTGCTTAAAATAAAGCACAAACCTTTTCACTGACACTACTCAGAATAATTTTAGCTAAATGTCAAGTGATTGTCTTCTCTTGCATGTGAGGCTCTGCAGTGGGTTGGATTTATCTGGGGAAAGCTTGGGTGAGTAAACTGTCAGAGTAGAATACAATAAAATGTTTTAGAATTGGATATCTTACTACTTTCTTTCTTGGTTGTTTCTCTGTCAGCATTATCTGTGATTTCTCCTGTCAAAACAATTATTAATACCAGCTTGCAATCAATAACTATTACAATACTGGATCGGCTCCGAGCTGCTGCAGCACCCAACACCAATTTGCTTTAAAACTGTCAGGGAGTCCTTGGTGTCCACAGCTGCAGCACAGAAACAGAGAACAGCTTTGACTATGGGTTTGTCCTTGTGGTTTGTTTTAGGTTGGTGTTTGGATGGTGGTTTGTGGGATTTTCTGGTTGTTGTTTTGTTTAGTTTGAAGACAAACCAGTGGCAATCACTGCTGGGTGATGCTCAAAGCTGTGGTTGGCTGTGAGCTGCTGAGATCGCTGGTCATGGCAGGGGTAGCTCTAGAGGAACTGGCAGCTTGGCAGCTGCCCTCTAAGGCAACTGGTAGAGCCAAGGCCTGTGTTTCTGACACAAAAAATTGAAATATATATGTATATGTAGGACAGACAAACCCTCCTTAAGCCACATATTCTTATAAGTAACAACCACAAAAAGCATGAAGGAATAAATGATACTGACAATGACAGGTTGTTCTGTCCTTGGTCTTCTTGTTTGAGCTTTGCTGTGCTGATGAATTGATTATACATAGTCTTCTTGTCTTACCAAGACTGTTTTAAGTCAGCCCAGATCAGCTCATGCTGCAGCCAGTCCAATGACTGACTGAAAGCTCTGTGTAATTCTGAGGAAATACGATTTTTAACAAGTGTGACGAAGTGACAGGGGTGGTTTTGCACTTCGTCGAGTACGATTACACCTGAATTTGCCTTCCAGCTTTACATCTTCTGATACATTTGTTAAGGGGCTTATCTAAGAACACTGTCCCTGAGTTTGAAATGAAAATTGAATATTTACTGTGGAAAATGTCAAATTCAGAAACTGTTTTTAATTTCAGGTGGGTCAATGGCCTACAAATCTGTTTCTAGATATCCAGTGGTGAACACAGTGTTAGGTATTTTTCAGGTAGGATATTCCTGCCACGTGTGACATTACCTGCCTTGAATCACAGCTTCAGTAACCATGTTACGTTGGGTTTTTTATTTGAGCCTGTTTTCCTGTTTGTTTGGTTGGGTGTTTTTTGTTGTCTTGTTTTGCTTTTGGCTTTTTAAAATTTTTAGTCTAAGCCCTGAATTTAAATGAATAACTAGTTTTTTATCTCTTCTGTTAAAAATTATTTGCATAAAGAAAATCTTGAAATAACTTGAGTTCAACACCTTGCTGTCCAGTCTAAAGAGGGAGGAAGTAAAAAACCAAGTTCATAATATGCCAGACTTAAAACAGAGCTGTCCTAAAGAGCTTGATGGGAGTGGGAGGAAGAACAGTAGGTCTTACTGGACAGAGGTGCTGTGGGAATAGCTGTCAAAATATATTGATTGTTTCTGTACAGCTGCTTTAAAGGATTTTTACTCCACAAAATGAAAAACAATTGTTCATCAATCTTAATGAATCAAAGTGACAACTAAAAGTTTTAAAGAGTTGGTGAGTTATACTTTAAAATTAGACCTGAATTAGTCTTCTGTATTTCTAGATTATAGAAAGGTGTTAAAAAGCCCCTTCCTTTTAGAAAGTCAGCTTATTCAGTTTTATCTCATCACCTTTACCTCATTCAATTTTGCGAATTTAGAAATATTAATGCATTTACTGTTTGCTAATTTGTTCAGTATAGAATTTTATCACTTGTTTTTTGTGTTTTTTTGGGCAATGTTCTGTCAGTGTTTAGCTGCACTTTAAACTGTTGAGTTAAATGGGGTAAATGGATACATTTTATACTGGTTTGCAGTAATTAAAATGAATTAATTGAGCTGCTCTGGTGTTTGTACTAAGTACAATACCATATTAGTACTTAATAGCTTTACCACTCAGTTTTCATGATTCTACAGCTGTAATTAGACTTTTACATACACAGTTAAAGCGTTTATTTTAATTATTTTTACTTTTAGCAGCTTAACATTTTAACAATGCTTTTGTTTGAGTAGAGTTCCTCCTGCAACCTGGCATTTGTTAATGATAAAAAAGTAAATATGTATATGCTTTATACACATGAAATCACCTTGCCTTTTGCCTGTGATAGAACACTGCCATTTTTGGTGCTAATGTAGGTAACTTGGTCACTGTACTCTATATCCCTGAGTGACTCCTTCAATAGAGCTTTTCTGACAGGAACCAGCTTAGTGAAGAGATGCAGGTTTAAGTTGACATTACATCTTGTTATGCTTTGGTTTTTTTCAGTTTGTTTTCTTTTCTTTGGTCATGTGATTATCCTTGTGGCCCTGATTATCTTTGTGGCCTCCTCTGAACACACTGCAGTTGTCAGTGTCCATCTCAAACTGGACAGTCTCAAAGTAGCCCCAGCACTCTCAGGGGTGCTGAAGAGGGAGCGCAATCCCATCTTTCCCCTTGGTAGCCACACCTCTGCTAATTCAGCCTGGTGTGCATTTGCCCTTCTGCCCTTCAGGGGCACTGATGGCTCGTGTTTAATTTATCTACCAGAACTGTCAAGACCTGAAAGCTGTTCTTCAGGCAGTTACTGTCAGCCTGTGTGGGGTTATGCCATGCCAGATGTAGGACATTTGCCTTCTTTGAACTTCGTGAGATTCCTGTCAGCTCATTTCTCCAGCCCGTCGACTTTGCTCTGAATAACAGTCCTCCAGTGTGTTGGCCCCTGCCAGGCATCTGGAGGACACTCTGTCCTGTTGTCCAAGTTGTTAACAGAGCTGTTAAACAGTTTCATCTCATGTATTGATCCCTGGGGGATGCCACTAATACTTGATTGGCAGCTGTACTTGGTGTTATTGGTTATAACCCTTTGATTTGGCCAGTCTGGACACTTTCAACCCCTTAGTCCACTTACCTAGTCCAAATCTCACAAATTTGGCTATGGATAATTCTGTCAGAAGCCTTGCTGTATATTATTATCAAAATATTGTGACAATATACTTCATTCTCTAACAAAAAAAAAAAAAGATATTTTGAGGATAAATTCTTAAAATTTTAGAATACAGTTATTTTTAGCCAGGGAAACAGCAAAGAGTCCTGTGTAGAAACCTTGGCTTTCTTAGCAAAGGAAAAGTTTTTTGTAATTATATCTTTGTAAGGTGAGAAAAAAGTCTTTGAAGTCTTTATGGGAATCAATTTCCATAAAAATTTAATAAGTATGTCACCTTGATGTTTTAATTGTGTGGGATCAAATGAAAAAATGCAGAGTGCATGGTAGCTCAACAAGTTCTAATGTATATCTTCCTGTATTATTGAACTTAAAGCTGTTCCTCAAATTTAGGAAGGAAAGGAAAAAATAAACGTTAAATGTTTTCCAGGATCCAGCTGTAGTTTGTAAGCTATTTCTGTACTGCTTAATTGAACATGGCAAACAAGAAATGGAATATTTTTTTGCAGCTGTCAAACAGGGAGTGGCTGTGGTTTTATGCCAAAGTGTTTTCCAGATTTCAAATGAAACAGCAGGAGGTTTTATGACCAACAGTTTTTAACTTTTCTCCTTTGACCTCAGATACTTGCAGTTAGGTAGGGGGTGTTTCAGCTAAGGAAACCCAGAAAGTATCTTGTCCTGAAATATGCATGCACAATAAAGGTGGTCTAATGCGTGTGAGAGGCATCTAATGGCAAGCTGTGTGAAATTTCTCCTGGCAAAATGTCAGTTCCTTGCTCAGGAAGTTATTGGGAATCAGCAGGGATACAGGAAGATGTCTAATCAGTGAACAGGGTGAAAATTTCTCAGGAAATAAGGTTTCCTGTGTATTGTTTAATCCTTTTCAAGTGTTCTGACTTAAAGGATAGAAGCAAAATGTTTGCTTGTACAGTTTATTTTTGTGCTTGTCGGTAGCCTTAGACAAGAGTAGTATTTCTCCAATCAGTAGTTTTCTTTTTTGCATATCACATAAAATATAATAGAACCCTTATCTGAAAGTTTTGAAGTGAACGACTAAATGGAGATTAAATTTTATGGTCTAAAATGTTTAGGGATATTTAAATTATTTTTTCTTTTTGTTTTTTTATGTTTCCCTTCCCTCCCCATTTCCTCCCCTGTTCTATTACTGGTGCAAAATGTGAAAACTCACTAGGTCAGAATTCATGTTCTTTTTGGTCTTGTTATTATTTTTCCCTGAAATATAGCCCAGCAAAAATAAATCTCATAGCACTGAACAACTGACAAACTCTTCTAAAAGTAAGAGCGTACTTAAGCCTCAAATCTTCTTATATGCCTACCAATGTGAGTCACATCTGTTTAAATGTGTGAAGCACATCCAACGCTTTCATTAGTGTTTCAGGTCTCAAGGTATAATCTTTCCTGATTAGTAAGATTAAATGCCCATTGTCAAATGCTGACGAAGTGGAAAGAATACATTTCAAACCACATAAAAGTCACCTGAACGTAGTGAATTCCTCATCAGTTACTAAATCTGTGTCCATAGGGGATGAATTAATGGTTTCTCAGGAGCTCACAACACTTCAGGTGCATTCTAACCTTCTCTCTGTGTCATAGACAGTGCTGGAATACGTTTGACAGGGCAGTTGACTCCAATATAAAGGCCCCATGCAAAAGTCAGCGGTGAGTCCAGCCCTGCTCAGACATTCAGGTTACTGACTCACCAGAGCAAGGTTTAACTGGTGTTCTGCAGCCTGGTCCTATGGGGACTAAACCAAATGTCGGCAGTCATTTCAGTGTGTGTTCATGTTGTGCATCTGTATATTTATAAATATTAATTTATCACCGGTAAATAACTTTTATTGTCTCATTGGAACTTCATTGATGAAGAGCCTTTGTTCTGCAGGTTTGCAGTAGTGGTCGCTGGGCCCTTATTCACATCCGAGTCTTATACACGTGAATTTAAAACATGTATCTCAAGCAAAGCACTCTGTAGGACTGCTGTCTTTATCTGCAAAACAATTTTGAATTTTGTAATCATTAGCTTTCTTTGAGCGTATTCTATATTTCATCTATGTAACACTGGATGTCTGCTAAAAGTATAGGATATTTTTTTAGTTTTATATAGGAAGTGTTGGTAGAAATCAGGATGTAGTCTGCTTTGTGGAAAGAAGATAAGTACAAAACTAGGGCCAGGCTTTGGGCATTAATACATTGGAAAAATAAATTGCAAGTGAATAGATTTAATTATTTTCTTCTTATTTCTAAATGACCGTTCAGAAAATAAAATGTGGGTATTTTGTTATTTTGTGTGGTTTTTCAATTGCCTGTTGTGAAAGAAAATGAATATGGAAGAGAAGTTAAACATGCCTTAGTGTGTCCTGCCTTTGAATCTATTGAAATATTAGTACATTGAAGAGGATTACAACATGAACTCAATTACCACATTTTACCTCTACTGCAATTTTTCTCAATTTAGAGGCTGCTTATTCTATTAAAAGAGAAGACTTGAACTAATGGTGATTGGTGATCTGCCCTACTGACTTTTTTCTACTGATTTAAATCAAATTTAGTTGTGCCATTGAGGATATTATTTAATATCTATCAGTTCATTTATCCAGTTTAGACACGGAAAAGGATTTAGAATGCACGTTTTCAATAACACAGAGAAAACTGAGGGCAGAAAGGGTGAATTGCAAACAAGGGCTGAATACACTCAATTCAGATGTGCCTGAGAGACATCCTGGGTGCTGGGGCCCAAGTCTCTGTACTGACAGGCTGTTAGGAAAGTCCCTGATGAGATTTTGGTGTTTTCAAACAAATGAACCATGAAAACAAGTCCCAGGCATGGTTTGGCACTCAGATGTTCCAGAGAGTGCCTGTAAATGAAGCTCTGTGGTCTCTGCTCAGGTCCCACTGTGCTTTTGCAACATCAGCTGTATGCTAAGCCACTGGAAATTGTTTCATCTCTTTTTCCATCCCTCATGTATTTGGGGTTTTAAGCATCAGAGTATCTTTAATTACCATTATTGAAGGTCTTTCAACTTAGGAAATTGGAAATATATTTCATCAGAGATTCCACCATGGTAATTGGCATGTTGTTGCAATGTCTGCACAATGTTGTTCCTATTTCCGTCTGTTACAGAAAAGATTGTTTGCCCATTTTTTCCCAGAAGCATAAAATTAATTCAATCTAGGCTCTATCAAGTCATCTTTGCTTGTGGGAATGAAATAGTAGTTTTTCAAACTGTGAATTATTCAAGTCTGCTTTGCTCAGAAAAATAGATTTTGAGATACAGAGCAGCATTGTTTCCTTTTATTTACATTAATCAGAACAGTATAGTTGTCACAGCTTAGTTTTCTAATGTTATGACAGGGAGGTATATAATTAAAAGTGTCAGTGCTAAAAAGTTTTATAAAATAAAAAGAATTTTTAAAGTTAAATAATGACTTGGTGCTTTCACCCAATCCACCTATGTTCAGCTATAACCAGTATGTTGGTGTAAGATTATGAAGAAAATGTGAAACCCAAAACAACTGGCAGGGCAGTCCTGAAGAGTCCAACTCAAAGTTCCTTCGAGGTTTTTGTGACATTTCATGAGATGTGACGTGGTGGTTATTTCATGTGAGCAATTAGATTGCACATGCAGGCTGGTAATCAATCTTTGACATTGACAATTATGCATCCTGAGGGTGGTTAATCACTGGCACAGGTTGCCTATGAGGATTATGGACTTTATATTGTTGGAGGATTTTTGTAAACGGAACAAACTCCTGAGCAAACCAGTTTCTGCCAATGACATGTTCCAAACTAAAAGGTGAGAACAAAACTGCTCCAAAGCAGTTTCTGACTATTTTCTTGGATATTTAAATAATGGCTTAGCTGCACTGACATTTGGTTGCACAACTAGTGTTCTGGAATTCCTCATACTGTTCCCAGGAAGTCATACTAGTCAGTATAGTAAAATATGAGCTCGCAAATCTTGAAACATCTTCCTGAACCTTGTTGAACCTACAAGATGTCAGGAATGCTGTTTCAGACTTCATGTGCATGAGAAGGAGAAAGTTTCATAGATCTGAGTTTTCAGCAGGTGCTGTAACAGGCTTTTTTCTTCATCTTGCTGAATTCCTTCCATTGTGTTGTCTTATTGCTGGTCACATTACTGCTAATCGTTCTCCTACATCCAGATTTCTCTGATCCGTCCTAAGGTTTTGGGACCCTTGGGCCAAGAATCTTTTTAAAAAGAATCAAGATATTATGTTGTGTGTTTGCCTCATGCTTGTGAATGTATGTTTTTGTAGATCTTCTGGAATTACCTGCTTAGGAAAACCCTGTAACTAGTTATGGAATGGAAAGTTCAGACTACCTGTAACAGGACTTAATGCATTAGGATAAAGAGTTCTCATGGGAGCAAGAAAGATGTAGGATGTCAATCTGTGCACAGGCCTACTCTATTCATTGGCTCCTAGTGATCAATGCTGTTTTACTGCTAAAGTGCCAAGGTTTGAGTTGTTATTACGAATTATCATATTAGATAAAGAGTAGTACTGCTTGTAATTTGTTAATGATTTTTACTGCACATATTGCTAATTTTTTACATAAGTCTCGACATATTTTTGGTGTCACTGTTCCACCAGCTTTGCTATTCTGGACATATTGCTTAATTGCTTACTTCCGTGCTATATATTTGTCTGATTCCATGTTAGTTCATGATGTTAATTCCATTGTGAGATGCTTGGATGACCCTGTTCTCTTGAATAATGTACAGGGTCTTCACTTTCTTTCCAAATACAGGGAATAATACACAGGCCTAATCAATTATCCCCTAAAGTTTGTCATTGGTGCATTTTAATATCTCATAATGTGCCTAATACATTAAGAAACAAGATATATATGTTGACAGGAACTATAAATGACTCTGGTATTGAACATCAGTCATTTTAACTAGCAAAACTCTGAATACACTGGAATTAATTTGTTCAATTAGAAATTAACAGAGGTACCTAGTCAGAGTATAATGTTAGTTTTGAAGTTCTAAAAGTGGCAGTATTGCCAGATGCTAAAGACAAAAAATAATTGGAACGGCTGGAGTAGAAATAGGATATTGTTAAATATATTCCTGGTTTATTACAATCTTCTCTTTTACAAACGTTTTCTTTGAAGTGATATGGCAATGAAATTGGTCAATTACTGGATTTGACTTGATCATTTATTTCTGCTGAATAATTACAGTTCAATTTTATGACTAAAAGCTGTTAATCCAGGACGTAATTAATGAAACTTTAATTCACTAATTGTAAGATGATCACAGGCTGATGTAATTAATAATTGAATTTACTTCCTGGAGGATGTTGTAATAGCAACACTGAAGTCAGGGATTCTTTGCTGCCAGAACTGACAAACACCAGAAGTGGTGTCAAAGACTGCCCGCTCTCTCATTCCTCTTCTGGAGCAGAACCTCTCCTGTAGGATTATTCATGTCCAGTGTTTTAAGTCTTTTGTCTTTCTGAGAAAAAAAAAAATACCAGCAATTGTAAGCAGGTTCTTATCAGGAAAAAAACAAACTTGGCTGGTCAAATTTATCCATGGTTATAAGCCGATGAAGAGAGCTCTTTTATAAAAAAAAGAAACAAATAACCATCACCCAATAAGGAAAAAAAACCCCTTAACCTGCAAAAAAACCAAAACCATACAAAACACCCAAACCAAACAAAAGAAAGCAAAACAACCCAAAAACAACCACAAAAATTAGATATATTTTGGTTCAAACCTGTGAATTAAGGTGAGAAAACTTTCTGTTACTAGTTTGAGTTGCTGGTTTACACCTCACAGGATACTTTATAGAGAAGTGCAAAACAAAAGACTCCATTTTTACTCTATGACCACTCTTCCTGTTGAATTCCTCCTTTCTAATACCACTTATGAATTTTGAAATAAGATGCAAGTTAAAGAGAGGCAAAATATTTTGCTCATAGGTGTGGTTTGCAAGTTGAATCTCAAATTCCTGCATGGGGAGATTTTAAGATAAATGCCTTGGAAATCAAGACTGGAAAAGGAGAAATTTCGAGGTATTGGATTGAAGTGTGTTTTATGTAATCATTGCTGTTAAAAATTCAGTCCATTTACATCTTGTTAGTTTTTTGGTGGAGAGTGTCAGAACCTGGTGTTCATTGCTGTCACTTTTTTCCTGCACACTGCTTTGTGAGCAGTAGGGTTGCTGTCATTAGTGCACTTTCTATGACATTTCTGTCAGCACTTTATTTTACCAAGGTCTTCTCTAGCAAAGAAGGATCTTTTTAACTTTTAAATCTGCTTATGACTCTGTCTTACATTACTTTCTCATTTGTTGCTGATAATAACTGGCTTAAAGTGTTTCACCTTGTTCTGGAAAGGTATGACAGTTTAAATTTTCTGGGATTATCACTTAACTAACTCATTTCTTAATCTAGACTGTTCAAGACTCAGAGATAAAGCGACAAATTCTCAGAAAGCTTGTAAGATAATGCCATGTTAGTTCAGTAATTTCGATTAGACTAAGCTCAGGCAGTTGGACACTTCTGTAATACTTTGGGTTTGCTTGAGGGAGAGAGAAAGGAGTATCCCTCCATTTCCAGTCTTTCTCTCTTCAAAATTGGTAACTAAGTATGTGAACATTGGGCAGTCACTTTATTGCACAAGTCAGGGAGAAAAAGCTGGAAAGTGCAAGAATCTCCCTTTCTTGAATTGTAAGAAATTGCATAGAAATCAAATTGCAGACTTACCCTTTCATATCTTTCTCATCCTTGCTGCAGGTCACTCACTTCCTTCTTTTCATGTGAGTGAATTTATCTTGATGGGGATTTTTACCAAGTGACTTTTTCCCTCCTGAAAATCTTGCTTCATGCCCCGTGTAGTTCTTGTAATGGAAATAAATTCATAAGAGTTGTAGGCTGGCTCAGTGGAAGAAAGGCCTATAGGAATGACCAGGTTTATAATGAGGAGGGAGTTCATATAATGACACAGAGGTATATCTATAGAGATCACCAGAATGGTGACTAAAAGGAAGAGGTCCCCTTTAAATGAAAATATGAGTTTGATTACTTTCATGAAATACTTTGTTTCTGCATATTTTGATGTCTAAATCTTGTGATTTCCCCCCCCCAGCTTTTATCTAGGCTGATATATTTGATGATACTGGCCATCAAATTTTCTGAGGAAATGCACCTTTTCTTTGTTGAAAAATAGAACACTCAGGATATTGTTATAAAAAAAACCTGATCTGAGAATAATTGTGTCCCCAGGCCATGCCAGCCATGGAGTTCATCAGCACCTACTTTCTACAGCCAAATTTAACTAAACTTTTTCCAGCACTCCAGAGTGTTACAGCAAAAGCAAAGACTTTCTATTTCAGCTGAGTTTGGAACAGAATTGTATTACTGGTATTAAAACTTGTGTTAATATAATGATTAGTTAGTCATGATGTGTTCCCATACTGTTCTCTGCAACTGTTGTCCCTTTTTCCTAGAGGTCTGCTTGGTTTGATGCACATCATTATTCCCACCACCTCTTCAGGATTCCCCCTTGGGTCCTTGCTCCCAGTATGAGCAGGACTGGCGTGGCAGCCCCTTGGTTGTGTCCCCGTCCCTATCTAAGGGCTTGGGGGTACCCTGGGGAGCCCCTACTGTGGTTTGCTGTGCAGGTACAGTTGGTTTGTTGTGCCAGGCCTGGTGCCAGAACGTGCCTTACCTGTGCTTCCCATGAGGGGAGATGAGAGATTTGGATAGATTTCACTGAGTGCTGGAAAGTTCATGGAGAGGTGGATCCCCACCTTTAGTCCCTAGTGTAGGAATTGTTTGAGTGCTTCTAGGTCAGAGACTACTGGAGTGTGCATCACCAGCTGTGGGAAAAGAGGGCAGGAACAGAATACAAGAAATTTGAGAGGAATATCTTAAATTTTTAATGTTAGAAACCTTTCCAGAATTTGGAGTCTCAACAGAAAGTTCCATTTTTAATATACTTTCAGAATTCAGGTGCACTGGAAGAAAGCAGAGGCATTGCTTTGTCATTGTTCTACATGTGTCATTTGGATTGACACCTAAAAATCAGGTTCATGCTTATCTGAAATACTTGTATTACTGAATCATGTCACATCATGACCTTAGATTATGGTCAGACTGAAGTAAATTGAAGAAAGACTTTCATCTTTCATCACTGCATTACAGTTTGATTTTAATATTTAGCAAACAAAGTAATGGCGACTTTAAAAATAGCAACTTTCTTCATCCTCACCAGAATTCAGTACTGGGAAACTTACAGAAATGGGTGGTGCTGCTGTGGGGGATTGAGAGAGAAGATGGGGGAGAATGTTAAGTGCTTAGTTACAGCAATCAGGTGTGTAATATATAATGGTAAAACCAGCTTGCAGGTCAAGCCACTGCTTTTGCTTTTTTAAAAAAGAATTTGTTTCAAGGGAGGCATCAAACTGTAAACCTACTCAGAATAACAAGTGATGTTACTACCCCCAGAGGGACAGTACACAATACACGATCTTGAGGTATTTACCTACTATCGTCATAGCACATCTTCAAATAACAGATTTTAAACAAACTACTGCGGAGTTTTACAGGCAGCAGCAGTGCACAGTAAAGGAGAATTCCTTAAGATTTGTACATTCTTTCTACTTTTGTAGTGTCAAAATTGGAGCATTTTTTAACTTGACTTCATTGCAAACAGTGGTGAGAAATAATCATGAGATTTATCTGCCTGGACAGTCTATTTGCTTGTATTTCGCCTAATGTTAATGAAAAATGAGTGCTATTTTCCTTACTTGTCAAAACCAAGTTATTTAACCCTGATGAATGGTGAATATGATAACATAGGTAATATTTTTGTGGCTGGTGATAGAGAGTTGTAGAAACTCTAATTTACTGTGCAACTCCAGGACACAAATGTGGTAAGGGGCACAGCTTATTTAATGGAAAAACTCTTTTACTTTGCAAGAGCTGCTTGCACAGAGGTTGACATCCACAAGTAAATCCTGAAGCTATTAAAGTTAGCATGAGTCTTGAAACTCAGTTTGAGGTGTGGATTGACCCTGATTGTGAACAGTATGTTGAGTCCTCTCTTGTTACAGAGCTGAACTCTTACTTATGAGGGAATATAGCTATAAATGAGCAGTGCCTGCTGTGCTGGGAATAGTCTGAGCTTGATAGATGATTAGCTTTAAAATATATTCACAACTACTTGCATGACCTTGCTTTGAACTAAAAATGTGTTTATGTACTGGTTTGCCAAATGGCACCATTGTGTAATGCAAACTTTGAGTCAGTAGAGATGTAAACCATGACTACTATGGTCTTTCATCAGTAAATCTACCTTCAACCTCTTTTTTTTCCTGATCAGCAAGAAAAATATGTTCATTGAACATATCCTGAAATATATTTCCATCGCTCTGCACAGTTTACAAATAAATGTGATGAAATTTGGCACAATTGCCATTCTTACTGTGGAGGGAGGGTGATGAAAGCCTTGACGTTTGGGCATTGAGCATGTTAGTAGTCCTGGATGCAAAATGTACTGTACCTCTGTTTCTAGCTGTTTGGTGGTTTTGTTTTTTTTTTTTTTTTGCTATCAGACAAAGCTGAACTGCCTATAAATGTAAAGTAACCTGTTCATCTAGAATTATGACCTTCTCAAGCTATTTTTTTTTTGAGTGGGAATATAATGATAGTGTTTAGATAGCAGTAAAACTTTCCTATTTGCAAGTTTCTTCTTTAAAGAATACCTCAGAAACTTAAAGGATCAAGACTTAAGAGAAGGCTGTTTTGAGCATGTCTCTGAAAGATTGACAGATACAGAGATAAAAGGTATTAAATGTAAAAAAAAAATAAAATTGTAAAGGATTAAAGTAATAAGCTTTAAGAATAAAAATGCTACTAAATTACAAGAGAAGAGGATGAAAGGTTTTAGGAATAAGATCAGTATAATAAAAACACAATACAAGTTGTCAGGGAAAGGAGGGAAGGTCTGCAAGAAAAGGTAAAAGCAGGAAATAAATGTGTATGAAATGGAGGAGGAACAGGAAGTCCAAGATCCATTCACAAATAAAAGCACTAATACTTGCAAAGTTTATGTGTTGTAATGAGTCATATTGTTTACACAGTTAGTTTTGTGTCTTGGATAACATTTAAGTATTCTGTCTGTCTATTAAATAAAAGTAGCCTCAAAGCAAGTATCTATATTTCATTGTGGCACCATTGTGTAATGCAAACAAATCAAAACAGTGACAGTCTGGTAGGCACCAAAGGGATAATTAAACCTTTGTCTCTTTCAGTGTTGCTGCATATGGGATGAATAAACTTAATCTCTGTGAAGTTTATCTGTTACTTTTGTACAGCTTCACTGGGCAAAAAGTTATAGAAAAAGTGAGATGAGGCTGTTGGCCTCAGCTCTCTTTCATGCGTGTTGCCACTATCCAGTTCTTTCAAGGTAAATATTTCTCAATTGTCAAGTATATTGGTAAATATCTGCTAGATGTAAATATTGTTCTTGTAGTCTGTCCTTTCTCTCTCAGGAGTGTGAAGAGTTCTGAACAGGCCAGGCAGTTGGACTAGAGGATCATTGTACATCCCTTCCAACTGAACTGTTCTACTCTATTGAACACAGTGCCCAGACCAGGTGAATAATTTTCAGTTTCCCTAAAGTCTCCTCATACTTTTTTGTCTCATTGTCCAAGTAAAATGGCTTTGAATTTACAAAGCTGGTGGGAATCTTTGTTACTGGCTGTTGTTATGCTGCACAGACTTGGAATTCTGTGCTTTAAGTGATTCTAACCAGTATAATGCAAATATACTCATAACTTCATGTATGTAGTTGCTCAGGGAACTCTCATAGGAGGCTCTAACCTCAAAAATATGAGTTTTTAAAAGAAAACAGCAGCCTTACAAGGGACAATAGGAATTCAGTGTCACTTAAAAAATGTATTATTAACTTGATATTTTCCACAGCCATTCAAAACACTGCCAAAATTACAATGCACTTTAGATATAAGTGTTGAGAGAAGAATTAGAATGATCGAGATGGGTTTTTTATTTTGTTCAAATTTTAGCACTAAAATGAGCTATTGCCAAAAGATGAAGAAAATGCGCAGGTAACTGCAGTTTGGCTTCACATGAAAATGGCAGCAATCAGAGTAATGTGGGATTTTACTTGGTGTTTGTAAAGTTGCTAACTGAAATAAATGGCTCAGTTTCTATGCATGAAAAAGCAGTTACTGGAAATGGCTCTTGATTACAATAGACCCAAGTGTGTGAACCAAACAATTGGCCTTTTATAAGCAGTGGGTAATGGTGGCATGCAATACTATCATCACAAGTGGGACAAAGTTTCTGATGGTGTTGAGCCTTTTAAGAGACTTGAACAGCTTAGAAAAGCTTCTGTTTCAAGTTTCTAGTTCAATTTGCAGTTAATACAAAACTTATATCAGTTGCACACAGTTCACAAGGGCAGGTGAAGCATACACCCTTTATAAACAGGTAGAATGAGTGCAAAGACATAACTTTTAGTGAGTATTTTCTCTAAACAAGCATTTGAGACACTTAAAAATGCTTTTTCATCTTGCTGCTGTGCCTTTCCCTGTTTGCTGCATTTTTTTCTGTATTGTACCTGCGAATGTGCACATTTTTCCACACTTGCTTTTTGTTCTGCTTGTGGTTTTACCTCCTACCTTAAGTTTCTTTTCCCCCATCTCTCCTTTATTGAAGTCATGATTATAACAGATGCACTTATGAAAAGGCACTCGTAAGCCCCCCCCGCCACACACACCCCTTGAGATTTTTACTTTGTCCTTCCTACTAACTATTTATGCTTGTTCCTTGTCATGTCTAACTTCAAAAGCTCCCAAAAAATACCCCAACCTCTACTGGGGCTCCATTGTGTGAGACAGCTGCTTGTCTCAGAGTGGGCAGATAACTTGGAAATCCCAACTACTCTAACCCCTTCTGGAAGATTAGTTGAGTCTTTATGTGAAGGTGTTTTTGGACTAGAAAGACTTTATGGGAATAAATAATATTTTTTTGTTTATTTTGCACAGCCATGTATGTGTAAGCAGAAGTTCACTGTTTTATTAAGTTGTGTGTCACAGTACAAATAGCAGGGAACTGAATTGTTGAACATAATGTTGAGAAATAGGCACGAAAGAATCTTTCTGGCCTGGTGAAGGAAATCTGACTACAGAAATTGCTCTGAAAGATTAAAATCGGTTAACTTCAGCCTAGAACCCGGCTATCCTTATGAGTTCCTAGGTCATTGTACAGGATGTGGTCCAAGTGATGCAGCAGGCCCAAAGAAATAAATCACATAAGTACCTGGTTTCTGTGGCTGAGTAGTTATAAGAGGAGCACTTAATATCATTATTTTATGCCTTTTGTGAAATAAAAAAAAAATGCAATCTATTTTCATAATCAAAATACCTTGCAGGAGGAAACTAAGGCTTATGAAGGCAAGAAAGAAATGGTTAGAATTGTGGGAAAACACTTTTTCTGTATTCTTTAACAGTTGTCTCACCAATGCCACGGTGGATTTGCACTGCAATGTTTTTCTGCTGTCTCTTCACACATTCAGTTAGAAAGGAAGTCAGTTCAGAGAAAACTATTTCTAGTTATACAGAGATATAAAATTTTAGAGTGGGGCATGGGGATTTGACCATGTGACACCCATTAATGTTAATGGAACTCACGCAGTTAAATCACTCTTCACTTTTATGAAAAAGGTATCCTAGAGAGTTTACATAAAGACACAGTTGTCTGTCACACAGCTGGACTATAAATCATTGCTTCTCTGTGTACAAGTAACGTAGCAGGAGAAACAATTCAGCACAGCGAATTTTTTTTTTTTGGTGGAAAGACGTTTTCTATGTACTTGAAGGCTGTAATTTTTCTATTTTTTTTGTAATTAGCAATCTGAGCATATTAATAATTTGGAGAATCCACGGTGGTGTTCTTTATGTCAGCAAGTGACATACTCAGTATCTCTGTAGTGGCTGTGATTCTAAGGAAAGCTGTGTGGTTAAACAACATTCTGCCTGATGCAGGGGCTTTCAGCTCCTTGCCTCACAGGATTCCCCTATTCACGTTGCCTGCCTTTAATGGCTTTTCTTCCTCTAGTGTCATGGAAAATGAGACTTTAAAGCCCAGCAGCTGTTACAGGACAGAGTAGGTTAAATCTCAGTCTCAGAAACCCTATATCATAGCAGTTGCAAATTGCTTTACACTGGGAGTTCATAGTGCAAATATTATCTAAAAAACCTATGGTTTTTGTCAGCTTGGTGTGTTTCCAGTCGGTTAAAACATTAAGTTTTAGAAAGCTTTGCTGAGTAAACCAGTGTCACATTAAGGCATGTCTGGAGATTGAAAGGCCTAATTCCAACATGGAATATGATCAGAAGCCTCTAAGGTACTTCTTTGATGCATAGGAATGCCATGAAATGCTTGAAATGTGCAGCTGTGTGACAGGGTTTTGTCGTGTCCTGTGTTGAGGAATGCAAATTGTGCCTCGTAAACATACTTTTTGTCTTGCAACCTGTTGGTCAGTTTATTTTAGAAATTCTTAGATGCCCATGTTTTGGATGTGCAAATTTCCTTAAAGCTGAAGCACAGGTATGGGTGTTCTGCATGTGGGTATGGATAACCTAAAGCATAAATCCGTGTAGGTTTTGCAGGAATTGGGTTGGACTTTGCATAATTGTTGTTTGGAGATCTTTCATCTCAGTATTCACTGCTGCTCTTTTTTTGAAGGAAAATCTCCAAATCAAATTCTTCGTGAAGAATTTCTTACCCCTATTCCTCATTTGGTTTGGGGGGAAAAAACCACCAAAACAACAACAACAAAACCCAATCAACCAAACCAAATAACTTCCCCCCCCCCCCAAATAAATTAAAAAAAAACAAACTAGCAGAAACATGACCAGGTTTAGATGAAGAATTGTCACACTAATTGCTGGTTCACAGGTCTTTGTTTTTTGTAGTAGAATATCTTGGTGACATTACTGATAAAACTAATTTAAAAAAAAAAAAACCAACAAAAAACCCACAAAAGAAACCAAACAAAAAACCAAAACCAATTAAACATAAAAACCCTAACAAACCAAACCACCAGAAGAATCTAATGACTTTTCTAACTCAGGTTTTTTTAAATGGCTTTTAGGATTCCCTTGATGCACTAAACTCAAGCCTCTGAGCTAAGTAGGAAAACTTCTGGCTGGCTTTCTTGTGGACTGTTGTGTTACCATGAGTTGGAAAAAGAATCCTGTAAATCATGTTCCCTAATATGAGTAAATATAGTGATTTAAATCATATTATTTAATCTCCACAAAAACAACACTTACAGGGCTTCACAAGAGCTCCTTTAACAGGAACAATGTTGATAGAACATTAGGTCTGCTGAGCTCCAGAGGTTTAAACTGGGCAAGGATTTATCACCAGGTGATTTGGTAACCTCCAATCCTTTTCCAGGTGATGTAGTGGCTTTAATCCCTAGTTACGGTCTGGGCCGTGGTAAGGCACTGAATGGCAGTAGAGCGATGTTTGCATTCAACTTGAAGTCTTTGGCCTTCATGTATTTCCTTCATTCAGTGTAGTGCAACATCTCTGCTTGGGGCTATCTCCTTCTGATGTAGAGGATTATTCTGGTCAATGCTTTGTTGGGAAGTGTTTTCCGTAGGGAACTCCACTACTCCTTTAATTTTGTTATAAATACAGTTGATTTAATTTTAAAACTCAGTGTCAAAGCAGATTTTCTGTTGGAAGTCCTGCTGTTACCTCTCCTATTTAGTAACTTAAACAGAATAAGTCACAGCCATGTCTTTTGTTACACCAGTCCCCTTCTTTCCTTCTCATTTTATTATTGTTTAAATAAATAATTGGTGTCTTGTCTTTGCACTGAAGGCATTGTGGGAGTGAATTATGTAGCTTTTAGAAGCAAAGGAGGGGAAAAAAAAGAGAAAGGGGACTTAAATAAGGATGTTGAATTTTTGACTCTGTTCAACCAGCATCTGTTATTGCAGATCGCAAAACAGATAAAAAAGTTTATTTCATGAATTACTTCCTGCAAAATTAAACTATTGAGTACTTCAGTGTAAAAATAGGGATGTTAAAATTATAAATTTCAGTATAATAAAACCTCTTTTCTAGGGAGATAATTCATTACAAAAAGCAGATGAAAGTAGTTCTTTAACATCTCATTAGAATTCTCCCTGTTCATGCTAAGTCTGAATATCTAAAGTAATTACTTTAAATGCCTCTTTTTATTTCTTTTTATTTTATTGTTACTTTATTACTGTCACTTTATTACTATTATTCATTTTTACTGTTTTTTATTACTTAAAATTACATTTACAAAGAAGTTCTCTGATTTTTTCAGGAGCTAAGATTTTCTTTTACTCTCTGAACAGAGGAAACTGGAGATAGAAAATTAGAGAGAATGAATAAATAGGTGATTAAAACAATAAATAAGTTCTACAGATTTTGTAACTTGGATGAAAGCCAAGATTCCAGTGGTTTTTATTCATCCTTGGCTGAGCAAGCTGCAAGAGGAGAGCACATGCTGAGAACAGCAGCGTATACAGCAGAAGCTGTAATGCAGAAGCACAACTAGCTAGAGTTCCTGAAGGCTTTATCAACAGGTCTGCAAAATACAATAATTAAGATTTGACTGTGAGAACATGTGACTTTGTTTTTGAGATGAAACTAGCTTAAAATTACCCAGCTGGAAATTATCACTTAAAATCTATTTCTATAGTTGGATATATAATGCATTTGCTACTACAATGATTTCTGTAGTTACTGCAATCAAAGCCAGCAGTAATTTAATTTCTCAATAAACTGTACAATATGGACGTTTCTGGAGGCTGATACTCAAATGAAGCTAGGTTGGGAGAGAAATACTTTATCTGGGTAGAGCAAAAATGTGTGTATTTACTCAAAAGGTGTGTTTTGAGGTAGAAAAATGGCTGTATGCAGTAGATTTGCATAAAGACTGCCTGATATTTATATCTGGTAAATGTTCTGGGAAGGCATAGTTAATTGAGTCAGCGATTTTCAAATGAAATTGCTAATGGTGGGCAAAGTCTAGTAACAACTGAATATTTAGTTTAGGAGGAGGAAATTAATGGTTAGGTTTGTCATTCCACCTGTAAATTATCCTGCTGAAAAGAAAGATGGAAAAAATACACTAGTTGACAGGTCGATGTGTGAGTGCCTTTATTAAAATATTCCCAATATGTAAGGATAAGGATCTGATTTAAACCTGAGAAACATGTTTAAAAAGAGGAGTGAGACGTGGAGGGAGAAGGCGATAGCTCCTAACAGGTTGATTTCCCCCCTCCCCTGGGAGATTAGTATGGAAGAATCTGTGGGGTTTTTTGTTTGGTTTTTTTTTCTGCTTGTGTTTTTGCTAGGCTCTCTGCTGCTTTCCCATCTTTACCAGCAGATTTAGTGAGAATACAGCTTTTATAGGTTCGATGTTCCAGCTGCCTTTAAAACACTGGATTTAACTGCAGCAGGAACTGATTGGGCTGCTGCTGTTGCTGAGCTTCCTGTATGTGGAATACGAGACAGCACTGTCCTCAAAAGCTGTGTTAATAGTTTGGGTTTTGTTTTAACAGAGTTCGTGTATGACAATACTGAGAACTCTTGACAGAAGCTGTTTCTTTGCCTTTACGTTTTTTAGTAGCTGAGCATAAAAGGGGAGAGCAAATGTCACTTGACAGCTGTTCAAAACAGGGATACAGTGCTGTTGAGGTTTCTGTATGTGAAACAGGCTTGTAGAAAAGGAGGTAACTTTGAAGGAGCATTACTTGCACCACAGCATGTTCTCATCTGATATGTGTAAGAACCCACTGGATTTTTTTTATTATTACTTTGGTAATTCTTGCAGTGCCTCAGCTGAAGCAGGCCTAATTAGAAAAGATATTAAGGAAAGCCTTCTCTGGGGGAATCTTTTCTCCCTCAGCTGTTTTCTCTCTCTTCCAGGGGGATCATCCTGCTGGGTCTGTATCTGCTGTGTGATGCACAGGCTGCGGCAGCGGGCCCGGAGCTCTGGAGCTGCAGCACCATCTTCTGGGGAGAAGCACAGAATCTTCCTATGTCTACAGTCGATCCCCTTTTTTAATATAGTATTATTAAAATTGTAAATTATTTTTACAGTGGGGTGTTTCACAGTGTGTATCTAGACTGCCTCTGCAATACAGTTTAACTACAGAAGGTATATAAATGCTGCCATCAGGAGAGAGGCTAATGAACATATCATCTCTAGACCTTTTAAAATACCGGAGTTTTCCTCCCTGGAGTGAAATTAATTGTACATTAGAGTGGTTTTTGAGTTTAGTCATAAACTACAACTGAATTATTTTTATGTTTGCCCTTCTCCCTGTTTTTATTTTCCCCAATAATATAAAATGCATCCAGAATTTTAGGACACCTGTTTCTTGAAATAAAAGTAATTAAACCTCAGTGAGACTTCCCATTAAGTCGAGTTTGAGGTGAACCTAGCTGCCTATCTTTAGATGATTTCTCTTCTTCCATATGTGCTGGGAGCAGCAGGTGTTCAGAACAGCCTCTATATGGGCTTTGGAGAAACTAGGCCTAAAAATATTAAGGAAAATCATCTCCAGTGCTATGGATTTATAAAAAAAAAACAAACCCAAGTGTCAGTGTATTTTAGTGTCAGTGTATTTTTTCTTTGTTACTCCACGCATAAATTACTGTATGGTGTTGGGGAAACTTCTATCTCATAATCATTGGAGTCAAAACTGGCCATAACTCTGTTTTACTGTGCTCTGAGCACGTACAGTGTGTTTTCTGCCTGCCTAACATAGGAAAACAAAGGTTTTGAAACAATGTGCTCATAGAATATTAAACTTATGGTGATGTCAGAGCAGCAGTTGGAAAATTGTCTGTGGCTCTATACACGCAATGAAGTCAAGCCTGTGTGACTTTGTGTGTGAAGTGGATGGAGGTCCGACAAGTTGATTTTGAGGAATTACGTCCTTGCGACACTTCACTGAGATTAAATGTGTTTTGACCAGTTTTGTCCAGCTTGGTTAACATAAGTAATATGTTGTATATTCAGAGATCTATGGCAGACTTCACTCCTTCCTCCTCAAGTCACAGATGGGTTAACACAAGGGAGCTGCATGAGATGTGTTTAACAAGTGTGGCTTGGCAAAACACCTACTGCTCTTGGTAGGCTTCTTCTGCAACAAAACTAATATTCTGCTGAATTATTTTTATGTATAATCCCTCTACAAGCCCGTGTCTGGCATCACTGCTGCTTGACATGAAATTGAAATTTTTGTGGTTATCCTAGGACTTCTCTTTCTACTTGTGTTAAGGTCAAAGGCAACGTGTTCTAACAACAATGGCTTCATAGTGTTCCCTTCCATAGTTCTGATTCTGGCTTACAGCATAAACTTGTGTGTAATAAATTCTGCAAGCAAACAAACAAGAAGAGGGGAGAAGACGACCAATGCATGTATAAAGAAAAGATATATATATATATATGTTTTAGTTTCTATATATGTAACTGGGATTTTTTTGATCCTGTAGTTCTTTGAACTGTGTCTTCTTTGAAGACTGTAAGTAGAAACTGTATGAAAGCAAATACTTGAGATCTATTAGACAGATAAAAATAGCATTTAGAAAAGGTGTATTTTACTTGAAATTGTAAGAAATCCTGCTTGCAATGAGGACAGAAACTGTTACAAGGTATAGCACAACTTCATTGTCAGTCTTGAATTATCAGTATTTCACTACTTCTCAGTGCTTTCTCTGCCCTCTAACAAGTTTCAGCCTTTAGTGGAAAAGTTCGGAGAATATTTAACTTTGAAATCCTTCCCATCTGCTTAACACAGCAAACATCAGACCCTGTAAGTATTAATAAATGAGGCAGATTTTTTTTCAAGTAAGTTTACAGTAAAATTTCAAGCACACAAAGCTTTATAAATCATTTCAGAGTTCTCTCTGTAATGCAGACTTCTTGGCGTATTTTGCTTCTATATTACTAGAATAAGAATAATTTAGGGAATTTCTGATAGAAAGCGTGCTTTCCTTAAGGCATCATTCTCATCCATTTCAAAATTCAATGAATGTAGCACTGTTTTATGTTTGTTAAAAAGAATAGCTTTAATCAACCCATTGAGGTTTTCTTGCATTCCTTTTGCTGCTGGTAAAGTTTGATTTCACTGATAACTTTGTTAAATATAACAGAGCTTTCTGTCAATGTTTTTTCTATAACTCTACAGTGGGTCCTCAATATGCTTCATTTGATCTGGGCGGGATGTTATCAATCTTGAAATACTGTGATGTAAAAGATAAAGCTTACTAGACCAATTCTATACAGAGAGAATTCCTTTGATGGCTGAGCAGTATAGAAAGAAAAAATTCGGAAAACTTTCCTAAGCTGAAAACTTGTTGAATTTTAGAGAAACACAGATGAAGTCCTGTTACTACTGGCTCTGTTCAAAGATCAGATTTTGCAAGGGAAATATTGAGAGCCATCAGCTGGCATTACAAGCAGCACAGTGTTCCCAATCTTAGTTACTTACAGCAATAAGTAATTAGTAATGTATGGCTAATGTAGTAAACTTACCACAGTAGCTCTTGGACAGTATAACAGGGGTTAGGAGTTAAATATGCCTGCACAGTGCTCAATGAGAAATAATTCCCTCAAATTATTGTTTCCTTAAAACAAAAGCCAGGGAAAGCTGTTCTTTTTGAAGACTCTAAATTCCCATAGTATGATGCATACTAGATGCCTAGATGATTCTGTTAGGGAAGACTAACAAAACAAACAAACCAAATCAAAATAACTTATTTAAACAACCTACTTAATGTTTTACATTCATTGTATGAAAAGCCAAGTTCTTTAAATATTTTGATTTATTTGTAAGTAAATAGCATATTTCTAACTAATATGCAGCATGAACAAATATCAGAGACAAAAAATACTCTGTAGAATGACAGTTCTTAAATGGAGTATATTATACATATGCCCCACAAAGACAGCTTTTTAGCTTCAGTCAAAACAATTCTACAACAGGAAATAAAAAACACCACCAAAACCCACAAAACCAAACAAAGAAAAGCCCAAAACAAAACCAGGGGAAAAAAACCCCAAAGCAACAAACAAACAAAACCAACAAAACTCCTCCGCAAATTATTTCCATTCATCACATGGTGGTTTCATGAAAAGAGATTTTGAGGAGTTGCTTAAAATATGGCTTTGGTAACATTTTTATATCCTTCAGAACATTCAGCAGGACTAAGGAATGTCCGCTGCCCTGTGGTTTCAGAGTGAAGTAGGGATTTCAAATACTTAGAGGCTTGAATAATTGAAGACACACTGCTTTTATCAGATTTTTTTATTACCTTGAATCTATGCCAGTGATTGTTCAGAAGATAAATCCAAGATCTCTGTAGTACTTGTGAAAAATTTCCCAGAGGTTCCTGTTGAAATGTTAATGCGGATCGTTGTTGGGATAACGATATCAAACATGTAGAAGGTTCAAAACAAACCAAACCAGCATGTCTTTACTCTCTGTCTGTAGGTAAAGGTGATGCCCATGTTTTCTTACAGTAATATTTCTGACACAGAAAGTATTAACTAATATTTTAGGATTAAATACCCTCCTCATGTGTTATGTTGCTTCAATGCCAATTGCCACAAATACTGGAGTGTTTTGGCAGTATCTGTTTATCATGTCTGAGTTTTGGGCTTTCAGCCTTATTTGTAAGGCTTTAATAGGCATTTAAATAAACACTGCAGGATGATACACTTGTACATAACCTCTGGCTAAAGAAAGCTGTAGCTACTGCAGGCATACTTTCAGTACTGACAACTTAAAAATGACACAAAACTCAGTTCATTCTTTGAATTCCATTCTAAAAGGCTCAATTTTTTCTGTCCTGACCGCCAAGCTGAAATTTTAACTAGTGTACAGGTATTTTCCTCCAAAGACTGACAATATGGAGCTAATGTTGTGTGCTTAAGGAGCCAAGGATACCATGAATTGCACTTCTGAGTCCTTTTTTTTCATGTTAAGGACCACTTTATAAGGAAATTTACACATACCTCTGTTGGTTGTAATACTGTTTAATTTGATGATGTCTTTAAAATTTCCCCCCACTATGAATTCTTCAGAGACTGATTTGATTTGCCTCAGTGCAGAAAATCTGTTCCTCTCCTACTTTCCAACACGGATAGAAATAAAGCTCTGCAGTGACATAGAGCTATGATG
Source organism: Pseudotriccus pelzelni (assembly GCA_035584735.1). Lineage (NCBI taxonomy): Eukaryota > Metazoa > Chordata > Aves > Passeriformes > Tyrannidae > Pseudotriccus > Pseudotriccus pelzelni. Next base: position 4,600,288 of record JAWMRA010000146.1, on the reverse strand, counting down.
CTGGTTATTAGTCTTCTTCCTTTTGAAGAACAAGAAAGGTTAAATTAGTTTCAGAACACCTTCAACTGTCAATTTTTATCTGATTCTGTGATAAGTTTGAGGTACTCTGCACAGTTTTTTTGGGAAATAGTTTCAACTTCCATGTTGTAAGCATGTTTTTTCTGTTTGCATTATAAAAGCACATATAAAAGCAGTGATCAGAATTGATAGACAGTTATTATAGATGCTTCTGTTCATCAATGCAGTTATTACTGATTCCTTGGACTAGATCCATCAAAATACAGTTTTTCTTTAGACAGTTTTCTTGAGCTGGAGTATGTGACAGTGGATGAGACACTCGAAAACCACAGATCTTTGTTATTTTGTGTCATTTTGGAACTTACTTACTGTGTGTGATTGTGAGGTATAAGAGAGAAGCAGAGAGTCCTCAGAGCACATCGTCTCTGCATCAGCAACCCAATGAAATAGGTGTCTGTGTTTTCCTGTGGGGTATAGTGGCAATCAGAGACAGAAAAATGAGACTTTAAAACATTCCTGAATCAATGTAGCCTGTTGTAAAATAGAAATCAATACCAAATAATTAAAAGTGAGCATATTGGGCAAAGCAATGCCAAATGAAATATTGCATTTTGAGGGTACCAGAACGATGTTACTATGAAAAGCTTCCTGTTTTCAAACTGAGTTCTGTTAAATATGTTGGTGTTCAGAGGAAAATAAGACTTGGATGGAAATTTTTTGACAGCACAGAAATGGTGATTTTTATTTTTCCTGAAATTTATCATGGATGCTATTTATGATTGTCAGCAGTTGAGGTTTTTAAGACTTTTAGCACCCCTTCTGCAACCTTAGCAGCAAACCTGGCTCACTTGTAGTTATCCACTGTTCTTGTTGTGTGTACGTGAGGCTCTTGTCAGGGCAATGACTTCTGTTTAATACAGTGAATTTAGAATTCAAGAAGATGTGAAATTACTAGTTTAGGGACAAGACAGTCGTCATATTGCTTGTGAAAGAAATAAAATATGGATAGAATTTGTGCTAGCTTGCTCTTTAATGGTGAGCTGAAGTGTTTTAGACCTTAGGTTTGCAGTAGGAAGTTTGGTGGCCTGAGCTATACAGAGTGTATTCTCATGTAAAACCGAAAGAAAGACCCAGACTTGCCAGTTTTATACTTTTTCTTTAATTGTTTGCTGTTTCAGAGTTTGAAAAGCCATCTTGGTAGGATTTCATAGTCAAAACCTAGTCCTGTAGGACAGCTGGTAGTAGCTACTGGCTTGAGACTGATTTTAAATTAATGACATTGGTGAGAGGTATTCATGTTACCAATCTCTGGCCCCTTATGTTCTGACTTTTGGGTCCCTTAGAACTGATTAAATGGATATAGTATTCCTATTTTACAGCCTGTCAGTAAGTCCATCATATTTTTAGAACAAGATACAGTTTACAAGAGGCATTCACTGATTTAGGATTATACTGATTTTCTTAGCTGGCAATTTCAGATACTGTATAACGAAGAAGGGAGCAGGACACCTTCATTCCCAAGCCATAATATTGGAGAGTATTATACTGGCTTTAAATAGATTGAATTTTTGTGTGAAGTAAGTTAGAGCTTTCCCTGCTGAATGCTTTTTCTGCAGTAACTCATCCGGTTGCTGCTTTTCTATTCTGAAGCCAGAGCATAAGTAAAGTGACAGGACACAGTACTGGGAAAATGGGTTGTCTCGTGTTTTTTGAAGAGATAAGTCTGTTATAGTGGTACCTATCTCACTGGGTAATGTACTTCCAAACTGAACAGTGTTTACAGAATGAATAATGAGGTTATACTGAAAAATGGAAAGTTGATTTTAGACTCATTGTAATGAGAAAAGAAAGTAATAATAACAAAATGGTCAATGTACTTGTACTCAGAATTTTTACAAAGAGAAAGCATGTCAGAATAGAAAAATTGAAAACATCCCTATAGTTATAATAATGGCAGGCAGGCTTTATTTTGGCGTTTATAAACACCATTAGGTTAAATATCTCGAGTGGATTATCACCTTAGCTACGAAGGAGAAATTAAATTGGGTTGATCAAATAGCTGACCCTGTGGCTCAATGATTCACTTATACTTGTGGGGAGGCATTTAAATTTCATTTTAGAATCAAGCTGTGTTGTTGTTGTTTTTGTTTTTTTTCCTACATTGTTCTAAATAATGATGGTCAATAAATACAAGCTTGGATTTTGTATATCTAACCCAAAATCTCCACAATGAGTTGAGCTATAACTGGTGACCACTTTAAAGGGAAATGACAGTTTGCTGCACAGGGCAGAATGATTGCCTGTATTATAAAAAAAAAGATCAAGCTTGAATGAGGAACACATAGTACCATTAGCAATATTAGGCATTTGATCCTGTGTGTCTGAACAGTTCTCTTTGGTATTTAATTAAATCTTTTAGTGTGTTTTATTATGTGCTTAATGCTGATATCACTGATGACTATGAAGATTATTATTTTTCTTTTATCACTTAGGAATTGAGTTTTGTGTGTAATTTACTGCTCCACCTTTTATTATATAAAATAGATCCAGGGAAGTTTCCATTAATTTTGCTCTTTTGGCTGTAGTTGACTTTTTATAGAGTGAATAGCCAGCAGTGGAGGCAGGGCATTAAAAAGAACAGTGACAAAGAGCATTTAATTTGCTCAATAGCTTGCTTTCAAAATGTATTTGGAATGGTGAGGAGGTCAGTTCTGTTACAAGTTTAACATTGAAAAATTTGTCAAGTATGTAATTACAATGTAACTGGTGATAGACATAATTTTGATTCTGCTATTTTATCTTCTATTCCCTGTATCTTTACAGCAACTATTTAATAAACAGCAGTAGCTTGGTCATGTTTGTTAAGAGGTGATGTCCTGTTTGGATGCCACCAAAACTGAAGAGTAACTTTACCTATTCTTTGTATAAACAAGTCTTTTAATGACTTAGAGCTAAAAACCTAAACCGGCTGTGCTTGCCCAGTATAATAATGATTTTTAAAGCCTCTTTATCCAGTGCAGAGGAATCTGAAGTCTATAGGGTTAATTCTAATTACCAACGTTGAAGCTTTCTACAGTCATGAATGTCTGCTTTGTCCTTTCCCATCGTATTTAACAAGCTATTTAAACAATGTTTCAAAGTTTGATTTATTTGCTCGCCTTGTTCAAAGAGTATTTGTTCTACGTTTGAAACCCAGTATACATTTTCATGGTTTCTTGGTAAGCAATATCTAGTTAAATAAGTTTGAAACATAATTTATGTTCATGTATTCAATTAGGAGAATGTATATTTAGCTGATAGTAATGTTATATCTCTGGCTTCTGGTACTTTGGAATAGTCTCAGTTGCAGCTGGTGGTTCCCTCCAGGTATAAGTAAAATTTGGGCAAAAATATTTTTATATATATATATTCAGTCTATAATATATGTTATTATATTGCCAAAACTCATAAAGAGAAGGTTAATGGTTTGAAAGCAGGCCACTTTCAAAGTTAGAAATTTTAAGCTTGAGGCATGTTAACCTACAGGAGTGATCATCATCTTCCTCTGAGCCCCTTGAGCCAGTTTGCTTCCCTTTCCCTGTTGCTTTCTTAGGTTTTCAGGTTGAATATATAAATTTCAGGTGAGTGAAGCACATTAATTCTGTCTGTTGCTTTTAAGATGACTTTGTAGGAACCTAATGCCTTTTGAATTTGTCTTTCCTTTATCAAATGAACTGTATCACACTACACAAATATTCATTTTATTTAAATAATTCTCGATGACAATTTTTTTCTTTATTTTTTTATCCAAGCAATACACTGGAAATACTCATGGGTTGGATTAGTGTTTTTGTTGTTGCTGTGGAAAAATAGATGTAAATAATGTCAAGGTGCAATGTGGGGATGATTTCATGAAGGAATCAGAGATCAGTCTGAAAAGTGAAAGCACTTCTTTAATCAATATTTAAAGTCACCCCCAAAATATTGTTTGAGGTGTGATCAGGGCTAACGTGAGTTATACTTTGAAAATATTTGAGTAGGTTCCTGAGAGCTGGAAGTTCTTTGACTCAGTGAGATAGTGTGTAAAAGGTTTTCTCATTGATAGGAAGAAAGAAATGGTAGTAGATGAGCACATTCTGGGTACCTTTTTAAGTACATTGATACTGTAGTGATGGTTGGCTCTCCAAGTGATGGAAGTAACAGGAATGATTAACAGATCTTTTGAAGGGTTCAGCTTTAAGTGGGGGTGGTACTTTTGATGCATAGCTGAGGACTGATGAAGTGCCTAGACAGCAGTGAAGAGTAAGATATAACACCTATGAGGTGTTCAATTCCTCTGTCTGGATACATTGTTTCTTGAGGAATTGATACCTTTTGTTAAGATTTTGTTTTCCCAAAGTACCACTCTTGTTCTGCTGCTTTAGTGCAGATATTCAATGTAATGAAAAGTTACTCTAATTTTTTATGAATGCAGAAGCTACTGACTTGTACTTGAAGCTCTGAAAAGTAGAGAGGGGAGCCCATTACAGATGCACAGTGTAATTCTGATGGTTTCCCATTGTCCTCTGAGTAGGAGGACAAGGAAACACTGGTCCATATGTTTCCCTGATTATGAATCCATGTGCAGGTTGACCCAATTGCATGTAGAATTTTTTTAGGTACCCCCAAGAAAATAGTTAATGTTTGTGAAATCTCTGAGGGGAAGAGGCACCCTGAACTCAAATAAAGGATTTAGCAGAAGACTTTAATTCTGGCATATGAATGTTTTATGCAGACTGTGTGCACAGCATGTGAGCCGCTCATTGATGTTGAATAGTCTGTAAAAATCAAGGTTCCTTAACTCAGTGTGGGACCAGCGGGAGACCTAAAGAAGGAATAAGAAAGTGAAGCATGAATTCACTGGAACAGCCTGAATTAATCAATTTTTCTGTAGCAGCAAATCTGTTCCTGTCTCCAAAAGAGAAGAAAGCTTGTTTAAAGACCTTGAAATAAAGTGATCTCTGGAATGGATAGTAAATTCACAGGAGAAGAATCTATTAAATAAAAATCTTATACAAATCTAATATCAGGCAAAAATTACTGATTTCAGTTGACTGCCTACCTTTGACCTAAAAAAGACCGAGCCAGTATTTATATACTTCTCCAACAGTTCTTATTGCCCATTACAACTGCACTGACCAATTGTAGTGCTCTTTATGTCCATAATATAGATCTTGATCAGCACCTTAATTTATCAATTTGTTATTTTTCTAGCTGAGTTACATTATCCTAATCACGTATTGCAAATCTCCTGTTTCAAGCTTGTTTGTAGGAGAGAAGGAATTCCAGACCATCGATCTCTCTTTAGCAACTAACTTTAACTGTCCATCAACCTGAGGCTTACACAAGTGGGAAATTACTTCCTCAAAGCAGTTGAATTGCATTTTTTCTTAGCCTATTAGGATCTTGCAGTTTGTTACTGATCTAGCTCACAGATTATTCTAATAGCTTTGTGGGTTTTTTTGTTTAAAAATAGACAGTGTAGTCACAAGTGGCATACAAACAATTTTTAGGTGGCTGTGAGTAGAGGAAAAAAAATGCTTAAAAATTGAGTTTAAGAAATGACACACAATTTGTATTGAATGCAAGGCGCAAACTCTTGAAATGGAAATATTTAGTTTTAAAATGAACTGTCCTAATAAAATATTTTATGACATAAGTAATTTATTTTTTTATATTATCTAGGCATTAGTAATAGGATGCATTATAATACCACAGGAGTTGATTTGATGTGAGGATGTAGCTAAACAGGGAAGAAATAAACACAGCCAATGTATAGCTCTATGTGGGATTAGATTACGAACTTGAATTAAATAAAGAGTTTGATTTGTTGTGGTTTTTTGTTTTGTTTTTTTGTTTTTCCCCAGAAACATTTTATAGTCCTTCACTTTGTAATTGTAGGCATTATATTATACCTCTTGTAAAACTGTGGTTCACAATCCTGTCCTTGTGAAAGGAAAAAGTAGATATTTTGGAAAAGTTTATTTTCCTTCACAGAATGTTTTAAGTGTTAGAACACATTGCTAGTTTTTGATTTATAAAGCTCTGAAATGATTAAAGTCTTTTATTCATAAAGCTTTAAATGGCTTAGGACTTCCTTTTAAGACTGGATTACACGGCACCCTACTGAGATAGCTGGGAAAGGGAACTGTAGGCTTGCAGGATTCTGAATATGGGAAGAAGTCATGTATAATGTTTGGCTTGGCCCAGATGAGGGATGATGGAGTTAGAGAAGTAGTGCTACCTCCTGGAGGGATTTGATTTGAGGTTAGCAGCCATCAGCTGTTGCACCCTTGGACACAGCTCAGTAGTTACGGCAAAAAGACCTCTGGCAGCCTAAAATACATTCCCGTGAAACACAAAATGCATTGCCCTGGGAGAGGGATGTGATAGAAACTTCAAGGCTGGCCTGTGCAGAAATGGTTCCCCTTTCTGCTGGTTGACCTGCAAGGCTGGAGCAGCTCCCAGCTGTGGGGTGTGGGCAGTGCCAGCCTCAGGTGGGGCTGTCCAAGGCTGTCAGCAGAAGGAGAGGCATTAAGTGAGGAGTCAGTGATGGGTCAGACAAGTTATGAAATCTAAAGAAAATTGAAGCTGTGGAGGGACAGTGGAAACCTTTTGGAAGCTCCTGGGATCCCTGTTATTGTTCACATGGAATAGAGACTTTGCTGCAGGTTGTGCTTTAAAGTGGGACTGTAATTACTAATATTTTTACAGACTTGATGAACAATAAGAACCAAGCACAGCAGCTTCTGGAAAAAGCTCTCTGGGGTACATTGTCTCAGGAAGGCTTTGATAAAGGGTTTTTTTGAACACAGAAATCCAACAGATGCAGAAGAATGCCTTTAAATATTTTATTTTAAGTTAGAATTGGGGTTGAAGATCTTCATAAAATATCTTGATCAAGTCTGACCCCTCTCCTCCCATGCCAGCCCTTGGTCTTCAGCAGGACTTGCTGCTAATGTGTTGTTAGTAAATTTCTGTTTAAAACCATTATAATGCTACATGTGGATGTGGTAAAAACAGGGAGTGGCTATATTAAATTAGGTACCTCTTTGTCTCTCGAATAGTCCAAAATGATGTACAGGAAGTATATTCTGGATGTTACATAAATAAACTTGCAAAAGGGATAAGTAAGGCAGTTATGAGAAGCAGGATGATCTTGCAAGGATTACTGTCTTGTTCACTGCGTCTGGTTTTGGGATTAGTCCTGCCGGACTCTTGTAGATGCCTCTGGGTTCTGCTATTATCCTTATTATGGTTAATCAGTGGGAAATTTACACTGTAAGCAGACTTCATTAGATTTAAAATTTCAGTCTCTGTGTTATAAAGAAGCTGTCTTTCCAAGGAGAAGAGATGAAGAATTACTGTTAAATTTGGTGCATAGGATCAGATTATAAGAATCTGATGCTGTGATACAGCATAAATTGCAGGAATGCTACAAATTTAGGATTAGGGAAAGTGGCACTGTGGGGAGCAGGGACGCTTATCCAAAAAAAAAACCCGCAAAACCAAACATAAACCCACTGAAAAAATCAACCCAGGCTGCTAACTTGATACCTTCGGTACTCCCTAAATGATTTGGGGGGTAGTCCTTTTCATCCCATGCAGTCTAGGAAATGTCTATAAAACACTTTGAATATCAGCTCTGTTATTTCTCAATTCGTTATTTTCTAAATTATGTTAAACACATTACAGAAAATAAATATATTTTAGCAATATTATTATAGAAATTATGGAATGAAATGTTACTGCAGTAAGGCAGAATTAGATCCAAAACAGTCTTATCTTGAATATAGCTGAAGTATAGATAAATCCCAGCAAGGAATCGAAGCTTGTACTGCTGATTTTCTTTGAGTGTACCTACAGAGAATGTTCTGCTACCTGGATTATAATCCATTTTTTTTCTTTCTTGGTCTTAATACTCTATCTAGACTAAGTATAGCACTTCAATAAAGACCGCATAGTTATAATGAACACTTCTTGATTTCTGCTCTGAAAAGCTTGGGTTTTGTCATCATTATTAATGTAATGCCCATTGTCATTGTAATTATGGCCACAGTCCCCAAGTACTTCATCTTTGCTGAAGGTCTTTATTAAAATTTTGCTATTGCTTTGATAGAGTACACAAATTGTGCTCAGTATTGCATAGACATGAGAGCCTAAAAACATTTTAGAAACCTTTAATCAGAGTACTCTTGAAGTTAACTAAAACAGTGTCCTATTTTTGTTCTTAGCTGTGGCTAATCTCTGTACTGCCAAATAAGGACTAAAAAGGAGCTTTTCAGTTTTAATGATGGAAAATGCATCTTGAGAAAAAACATCATGGTACCATTATCAGGATGGGTTAAAAATAGCTGGTTGATGAATGTAGCATGATTTTTCAATCATTTTTCAAAACTATAATTTTTTTTTTCAAAGATCAGTATCACTACAGCTGGAATGTGTTTCTGAAAGCTGTGTGTTCACATTTTTTTGATAATACTAATTCTGAGATATTTACAAATGAAAAGTCACTTTTGGAGGTGTTCTTCTCTTCAAGCCAAAAAAATTTAAGACAGGTAAGTGGTTTTTGGGTGGTTTTGAAACTCAGGACACTTAAAAATGATTTTGAGTTCTTTGTTTTCATGATAAAAATAATTCGATATTCAAGACTACTGTTTGTGTGATACTGGATTGTAAGCTGCAAACCAAAAGTCAGTTGTCAGGAGCCATGAAAATACAAGCTAACTGAGAAGATGAACATGTGTGAGGTTATTCAAAGGAGGAACAAAGTGTTAATGCGTCTTCTGGAGTCAGATTTCTGTTCAGGTAGGAAATCAGCTTCCACCCACCTTTAGGACATGGCCTTCCATCCATGTCATTCACTGCCTAACTTGTATGAACGTACTACTGCTGCTGCTGTTCATTTTGCTTGTGACATGGCTAGTGTGGAAAACACAAGGCAGGGAAACGTGCAGCCAATTAACCTTTAGATGGAGCTGTTTCTCCTTCGATGATGTGAGGGTTGCAAATAGTGAACCTGATAAGTTAAATAAGAATGAACTGATTTGTGCTGCAGTTCAGTAAAAGATTTTGTGTTTATAAATGCATGTTTATCATTGCCAAAGAAAGCAAAGTGTATTTTGTTCATACCTGTTCAAATATCTCTTAAAAGAACTAAATATTGATAAGGAAAAGGATATGTATACAAACATTTTGGAAAATAAGCAATTATAATCTGTATAACTCCAGTTGGAAATAGTTTTGGGATATGAAAAAAATGTGAGTGCTGCATGTAAGATTATGGCACATAGTGAGCTGAGCTTCTCAGCATTTACATATTTCAGTTGGAGAAGAGGAAAAATTTGTCTTTTCCCTGTGAGCTGTAATGTTTTAGTGGAAGTGATCCTCAAAAGGGTAAAAGCTATTGTTTGTTTTCTGTCATGATTAACACAGGCTTCTCTCATTAACAAGGCTTTCCTGCTTTATCAGCATTAACTCCAGCATACCCAGACTGTTAGTTGGTCCTTGGGAAGTTATCTAATTGAATTCTAATTAAATTCACTCTTGAATTAAATGCCACTTCAGAAGAATGTGTTCTCTGACATGTGTAGTTCCAGGTCTCTGCCCTTCTGCAGGATAAACATGTTCAAGTGCTCTACAGATTCAGTTGTGCCAAGAGCTCATCAGCCGCTCCAGAGCATACATTTAATCTTGCCTGCAGTTCTTTTGCTGTCAAGAAATGTGAATTTGGCAATGAGCTCTCTTAATTGCTCTGGCAGCACTAGCAGCCTGATTCTGCCTTTTTTGTACCCCTCTGAGTTAGGGGTGAATCCATGATTTGATGAGAGAGCAGTCCTCCCACAGGGAAGAAGTGTTTGGAGTTGACCTGTTGGCAAATGAACAGTATATTTGGCCCAAGGACATCTCCCTTTTTTCTCATACAGCTTGAACTGTTAAGAACAGAACTGGCCTGCTGGGTACACTGGTCCACAAAGGCCAATATTTGATCTCCAGCAGTGGCATTGTAGACCCCTGCTGTTTAGGGCAATTGTGTGAGCCTGGTCGCTTTTGGTTAGCCTTGTTCCTTGTGGTTCTCCTGCGTCCACACCTGATATATTAGGGGTGTTAAAATACATCTCTACCTATTCACTTTACTGGGTGTTTTGGCAGAGCAGAGTTATGCAAATAACAGTTCTGTATTCAGGCGGATGTGTTACTTTCACGATTTTGACAACATTAATTGTATATCCCCCCTTCAGCCTTTGCCTTTCCGGATGGAGGAGATATAGCCTTTCCACCATTCCTTGTAAAAGCAACTGTGTTCCACCCCCTTGGATTACTTCAGTTGTCCACCACTGTAGGACATATGGGCACTCCCATAGAAGCCCAAACTGTGCCCTGTACTCACACCATGTATTTACAGCAGGTAATGACGTTTTTGCCAGTACTTGTAATCGATACGCCTTGCACTGACCTGCCAGTGCAGGTTGCTGGGACTTTTCTGGGCTTGGTCTTTGCCTAAGCCACTTTTGAAATGTTCTCAACAGCTGTCTAGAGGGCAAGTGACCTGGTATACATTGGAGATGAGCACTTCTGGTAAAGTCTTGAGATTAAATACTCTCTGCTGGGCAGCCCATAATCCTCAGTGGCAGATGGAAAGTTATTGTGTCATAGCAAAACAAACCAACCCAATCCCAATAACCCCAAACCAAACAAAAAACCTAACCCAAATCTCCTATAGGAAATACACTGATATGTGATCCAGTCATTTTCATTTTTCATCTTCGAGATTGCATTATTCTTAAATGAAGACAGTGTAACCTCAAAGCAGTAAGACACTTGACATCACTAGGCTAAGGACAGGCACTGTGGAATGCAGTAAAACATTTTTAATGATTTAATTTAACAATTTAAAATATAAATTATATTCTTTAAAATTTAAAGGTGTTTTAAAATTATTGGTTTTCAGGTCACTGATTTTTCTTTTTCCCCAGCCTTGCTGTTTCTGGAAACAGCACACAGTGCATTAATAAGTGACTGTGAGACATTCTTACAGAGAGCTTTCCTGCTTAGTGCTTGTTCCTGACCCGACTATGCCTGGCCAGTGCAGGTGAAAAAGGACCCATCCTGTAGCCCTTAGGATACAGCAGAAAATAGGCTACACAAGCGAAATATTTATTAAGTTACCTAACGCTCTGACTTTGCTAGTGTGGTGATTACAGAATCCCAGAATCCAGTAGGTTGGAAAAGACCTAATATTGATCATCCTTACACCTAAAACCAGGAAGCATTCTTCTGTTTCATGGTAAAAAATATGAAGTGTAACAGAGGAAAAGAAATATAGTGTAGTTATGAAATTGGCTTGAATCTCTCACAACACACTCTATGGTATGATCTTAAGAATGCTTGAATGCTAAATAACAGCTTTTTAGTGTTTGAATAATGAAAAGCAGATATGTAGTACTGTTCTTTATATATTACTGGCTTTGCAATAGTTAAAAAGGCTGGTCTGTGGTGCTCACAGAGGTGAGAGAATCCAGAACAGCCTAACAGGACATACGTGGTGAAGAACAGAAATTACAGGCAAATTAGAGACATCAGATTCATTCACTAATACCAGTATAATAAATGTCATTCTTTAATAGGAATTAAAAATCTTCAACTGTCTTGCCTGATAATATCAAACTCTAGAGAAGCAAGAATATTGCCCTGTACCAACAACACAGAGGAGTTGTGTCAGATTAACCTAAACCTGCTCAATGCTCTTTGGAAACCTAGCAACTCAAGATTGAACCAGAAGACACTGACATAAATAGTGTTCTCTGGGTAACTGCCAGTGTGCCCTGGTGTTACATATTCTTGCCACTGTGTTGTCAAAGTCTTTCTCTCTTTAGTACCTGTTCCTCTCTTGACTTTCTAAAGACCTCCCACAGCCTAATTCAGATACTCTCTCTGGCTTCAGGTAAGATTCCTGCAGGTTATGATAAAGCTTTATTAGTTTCATTAGACTGTCATTACGGAATAATCAGAATCATGCTAACAAATCCTCTCATTATTGCTGTATAGATCCTGCATCATAGCTCCTTGTTTCTTATTGGTGAGTAGCTGACTGTTCTGCAAGTGCAAGAGGTAAATAAATCATTGCTGGGCAAAGGCCTCTCAGGCTTCTATTTATTTCCAGACACTTGTAAAACTCCTCCTCAAGCCTTTACTCATATTTATCTTCCATGAATGAAATAGTTGAGTGGCTATTTCACCTGTTTAGCAGCATCTTGGAAGGCACCCAGTAACTGTTTGGAGCAGGATGTACTGGGAAGCAGTGTTGCCCTATAAAGCCCAACCCATGAGTAATAGGCAGAACTTCTCTCTTAGTCTTGTCTTTGTATGTACTATGAAGAGAATATCCAATATCTTCTCTACCAGAGGCATCTTATATAGATTTTTGTTATTCTACACCTACGCAGTGTTGTAATTAAAGAAATTACAGGGTGACAGGATGACTTCTAACCTTCTAAAATAATTTGCCTTTTGATACAATAGCAATTTAAAACCACTTTAGAGCTGTTATCATTTGGAGAAAAAACACGGAATCAGACTGAGACTTGTGATACAAAGGCAAGCTAAGTTTCAGTTAAAAGCACTCTAACTTACTTCGTGATTTTTTTCCCCTTTTTTAAAATACAAATGGGATTTAAGCAACAACATTTTTTATTTACTCATCTGTGTGATGCATAAACATGCACATTGTGCTAACTACTGTGAAATTAATCACATTTTGTACTGTGCTCACACAACCTTGTCCTCTAATCAGCATTCCTGCAGATTTCTTCTAATGTTGGATGTTTAGTAGGCTTTTAGAAAATATTTATGATTCTAGAGATGTTTCTCTGCTAATTTATTACTTTGAATTGATTGCTGAATGTGAACATGGATTCAGCTTTATCCTTGTGCTCAAATTCTGGTTGCTAGTGCTGAAACATTGACCCAAACAGCAACAAGTTATCATGGAATGATAGAATACCAGGCTGAAAGGGGACCTCGGGGATCACCTAGTCCAATCTTACTTGGAAAAAAGCAGGGTCTAGACAAGATGGCCCAGCATTCTGTCCCACTGAATCTTAAGTATCCACTCTTGGGGAATCCATTACTTTCCTGGGGAGTTGAGTCGATGGTTGATCATTCTCCTTGTGGAAAGTTTTCATTTTATGTCTAACTAGAATCTCCCCAGGAGTAACTTGTTACCCTTCTTTTCTATGTGAAGGAGTCCCCATCTTCTTTGTAGCCCTGCTCTATATACTGGAACATACTTTTCTCAAGGCTGAACAAACCCCGTTTCCTCAGGCTGTCCTCACATGGCAGGTTTTCCTCGATGTGATGCACTACCGTATCCCTACCTGAATAAAACATAAGATTAAAGAGTCCATGTCAATAGTAAATTTCACCTACTTTGAGAAAGACCAGAGCTGCTCAGGAGTGCTGGATACCAACTCCTGTGCTCCTGCTCAGTGGTGCTGACAGGTCACAGTGCTTTTATCTAATCTTACAGGCAGTAGTGTAGTTTTTGTTTTTTAAAAAATAACCAAAACAACCCAACAGCAACCACCCTACATTTGAGAGCATGTAGATATTTCTAATTAGTTGACACGGATTTGCTTACGGTACTTAAGAAACCCTGAGCACTAGTCTGCTTTTTATGCTCAAGGTCATATTTTGGAAGGATATTCCTACCTGGGGGTTTGGGAGTTGGCAATTATATTTTATTTTTTATGAATTTAAATTCACGGAGTGTCACCACAGTCATTTGTTGCTATTATCTCTTCCATCTTACTCATTGTGATCCAGAGATAACTTTATGTGCATATGTTGCTCTGTTTGCCTGCCGTTACTGTCCTGATATTCTGTTACAAAGCAGCTCAGTCTCTGCTCTCTGCCACTTCAGTTTGCCTTTTTGCTCTTAGCGATGGAGAAACACTGTTTGTTGTGTCTTAACACTCGTGTGGTTGAGCCTATTTGAAAAAGGATGTGTGATTCTGTTTGTTAAAAAAGATTGATTGGATGTTCCCTCGAGATTTCATTATTAAGATTTCTTGAATGTTTTTCATCAGCAAAACATTGTAGCTGAATGTCAGTCAAACCTGGTGCATACAAAGTTCAGGGATCAAACTGGTTTACTTCAGAAGACAGCCTGATGTGCTCAAATATATGTTGTCACTTATTCTGCATCTTTTGTGCAGGGATAAAATAGCTGGGGGCTTTTCGTCAGTACCAATAAGACACTAATCTCAATTTCTGGATCCCTGTTGAGATGATACAGTTGCAAGATTCTTATAGCAAAACTTCTGTTAAGGGTTGTACCTTATTTTTCTTGAATGTCTTTCATAGAGTGGTGACCTTGTATATTTATAAATCCTTATGTTTGATTACATTCATAGTTTAATCCTCCTGTGATTCAGAATCAAATTTTATTTCTCTCATGGGAAATAAAAGTTTTAACTGACTGACTGTGGTCCGTTCAGTTTTTCAGAAACTTTTGAATTGTCAGATCGTGTTGAAAGGCACCTATTCTATTTCACAATCACATGTATATCTTAAAACTGGGGAGTAAGATGGGGATGCAGTTGTTTCATATTACAAACAGACTTTTGCTCAGCATCGTCAGAAGGAGCTAGTTTATATAAAAAATAAATGAAAAGAAATTATAGAACACTGTAAAGTGGTTACTTTTTAATTAATTAAGAGATATTTGTCTTTATTTCCACTTTTAATGTTTACTTTTATTTATATTAATGTATCATCTACCCTTTTCCACTCTAATTAAATTTTTTTAGTAGCATAAATATTTAGGAGGTTGGAAGGCTGTGCAAACAAACCTACTGAGCTATATTATTCTGGAATTTGATTATATTCTTTTCTGTTTTCTTGAACAAAAGAGATACAGTAATAAAGGTGGACAGGGGAACTCTTCAGCTGGCACAGGGGCCTCTGAAGGAGGGCAGTCAGTACCTCTGAAGTACCCTCAGCATTTAAGTGTTTTAGTTGGGTAAAACTGACTGCTATGGTAAGAGTATGAAATAGCTCCCAGAACTGAAATCTAGTAAATGGATTAATCCTCCTGGCTTTTCTAGCTCCACAAAGTTACACACCTGTGTCACTCCAGACTCTTGCTTTTTGCTGCAATGGCTTCAGTCAAAAAACAGTGTTGCTCATAGAAACACATTTGCAATTCCCCATACCCTTCTACTTATATCCAGTAAATTCGGGATTTATGGCTTAATTTTCTGTTGCCAGAAGGGAAGGTAAAAGACTTTTGGGAAAAGAAATTAAGATAAAATAGGGAGACTTTAGCCTGAAGAGAATTCTCCCTTCTATTCTGGCCTGCAGTTTGATTTCTTAGAAAGTAAAAGCACATCCTAAAATGTAATTTGTCAGTGATTCAACTCCTTATTGCTCCTTCCGAAAACTTGGGTAGAAAGAATCTAAAAAAAGGAATTAAATTCATGAGTGTTAAAACTGTTCACTGACCAGTTATATTAAACACTTTATCTGATGGATATATATGGTGGCTGGGAAGAAGAAATTATATTAATTGCTGGGAAATAAAGAAGCTGGTCTGTGTACTTGAAAGGACCTTGTTGATGGGCATTGATCAAGTTTCAATTTGATTATTACATTTGTTATGGTTTAAGTACCTTTAAAGGAAGGCCCAAGATCACTTAAGAGATGATACTGCATCAACTGAGACAGGGTTTAGATGATGACATTAGCAAAACTTTTACATTAAGTGGTAACATCAGCCAACCTTTCTTGAGATTTTATTGTTTCCTGGCAAAATTATTTTTTAGTGTTTCCTTTGCTGCACAAAGAGTAGCTATTCTTTAACATTTCACCATGTGTAGCTGCAGAGATCCATCTGACTGTAAAAGTACACACTGCTAGCAAACTAAACAATTTTTGCAGGCTGTCAGTGTTAATAATTTGTTCCATTTTGTCATAAGAATAAATCTTACTTCAGTGAGTTTCGTGAAAAGCTAAGTATAGCACAGGAGATGGAGAATTTGGGCCCAGGTAATGATACAGTGCTTTTCTCTGAAAAAGATTATTTCTGTGGAAGATGATGTACCTATTTTAGTGAATTTGTATAATCTTTTTTTGAACTATTTGACATTCTTGAGGTTTCTGAAGTTTTTTTTTTTGCTTTTATGAAAGGATACATGCATACTGTGAGAAATCTAATTTTCTGGGAAAAATAAGATCATAATGGAGGTGTGGTGTATTCTTCCTGAAGTGTTGCTTATTTTGAGCTATGTGGTTTTTTTGCCCAGCTGTATTTATTTTTAATTTCATTGTAAAGTTTTGAGGGGGGGAAAATTAATTCTCCTTTCTGTCTATTGAACAATGACTCAGTCCTTTAGAAACTAATGCTTCAATAAAGTTTTAATTGCTTTGAAATTCTTGTTTAAATTGAGATTCAGGTAGGGAAATCCTCTCCTCACAATAGAAAGAAATATCTTTCATCTTTGAATATGTTGCTTAACAGCTTTTGCTGAGTTTCCTGTGTAATCTCTCATGGCTCCTTCATAGGAGACCCATGCAAAGTGCTCAGGGTGGTTTGCCAAGTGCTTGGGAAGTTTGTTCATTACATTTAAATAATGATTTTCTTTTTAATACAATGGAACAATCACTGTTAGGAGAAGAAAATTTGGATTTAGAAGAGGAGAAATGTTTGCCTTCCTTCTCGTTTGTTTAGTCTTTAGGGGGACTCTGTCTCCCTTTCCCCATTTTATTTCCATACTTTCTCTTTCCTTCTGGGGTTCAACATCAAACACATTAAGAACCCAGACACTCCTCTGAACATCTGCCAAAGGTACTAAATTACTCTGGTGCTCACAACAGAAGATATTATGGCAGCTTTTGGAGAATCAGCTGGAGAAGAGTCTGTTGCTGCAATTTTTTCCTGTGGGATGCCAGGATGATGGAGTGTTCCATGCGACCACATGGAGCTATAAGCAGTTTGTAGTCTAATAATTACAGTGCAGAAAACTGAATGTACAAAGACATGCCATTTTACAAAGTCGAATTAAAGCTTGTACAACTGGGAGGATTTCACTGCACCCTCTATGTTTTGAACTTTTGTTTAAAAAGACTTGTAGAATGGTATATACTGGCCTATATATTTTCATGTACTACTTAGACTATATGAAAACCAACAGTGATTTGTTTTAATTTTTTGGTTTTGTATTGATTTGGTTTGGTTTTTTAACTGGCAAAACAGACAAAAGTGTTTGAAGAAATAAACGGTGCTGGTTTCAAACCTTTCCTCATAATACATCAGAAATTGCTTACTTTACTGTTTCTGTTTGAACCTTTTCTAGTTCCATCTTTGTTTAATTTCGGTTCTTGTGACAGACCATTACTAACATGTCCTCAAATAGAGAATCACTTGTAACATTTAAGGCTTGCCCATGCACAGATACTTAGTTGTTGTGTGACTTGGTCTGTGAGAGAAGTTTCTTTTTCTTCTGGTATTTCCAAGATTTTCCAAAAAATTTCTTACTTTGGTTAAAAATCACTTCTGTGTAGAGGACATATGGAAAAAGTTCTGTAGCTTTAGATTCTAATTGCTAATTTGCACAGTGGCCAACAGTCCACTGTATTTAAAATTGTAATTTTGTTATTTTCTTTTAGCTGGAGAGGACAGAGGATTTGTAGAAGAATGTCAAAAAAAAAAAAAAAAAAAAAGGCAAGCCAGAGGAAAGAAAACAGTTAAAAAACTGAGCTGAATATGAAATATGTGCCTGTGTTCATTTGAAAAGAGATATTTTTCTCAACCACATCGCAGGATTTATATAATGAAATAACCTTTAGTTGCTATTACTTACTTCAGTTATATAGGAGAAGGTGTTAAAGGTTTCAGATAGCTTAGTTGCTTAGCTTAAGACTCCATTCACATCCCTGTATAGCCTTCCTTTCATGCTGGAATCCATGGTACAGACTCTTGGGTGCAGTATTTCCTTTAGTAAAGTACTTCACAGGCAATGTGGAAAATGGATAATGGCTGAAACATTTTTTTTTCAGTTTTTCGTACCTCAAAGCCCAAATTCTGTATAATCTGTTTTGTCTTTCTTGTCAGACCTAAAGTGTCTTCTATTTGCTCTAGGACAGAAAAGAAATTTTTTTTTTTTGTCATAAAATTGCAGGGGGGTTGTGCACTTTTTCGGGGTTATTGTTTTTGTTGGTTTAGCCATCCATGTTTAATCAATATTCCTTGTATGGATTTTCTTCTGTATATAAAGATATAGAGACACAGAAACGCACACACTTCCCTTCTGACTTCCTTGTAACTGCTTTACTGCTCAAGTGTTTGGGGATCAATTAATCTTGAATACAGAGCAGTCTATGAACATGTTTCTGATAGATCTCCTAACAAAGCTATTACTGAGTGATAGTTCCACTTTTTGCTTACTTTACAGGCATCTAATGTTAAGTATTTTGACAAATTGTGATATTATGTTAATACTTTGTGTTAAATAATCTCCAAATAATTAGGCCATACGTGTGAGATGTATTTGATTCAGCTTTTATCGTCTGGGACTCATGAGGTTATAGCTTCTGAACAACAAAACAGGTTCTCAAAGAGAAGAAAAAAGCCAAGTTCTTTGAAAATCAATGTTTTGAGTTCACTTGAGGCCTATCCTTTGAAGTGTGCATTTAATTTACTACTTGTCTCATGGTTAAGTTCCAGTCTGGCTCTTCTGAGTTAAGTGAGCTCAGTCTTTTGACAGCAGGCACCGCTCACACAGAGATGGAGGCTACTGGTAGTTCAATGATATTTTTAGGTTTTTTCTTCCCCTGTGTTTGTTCTTTTTCCCCCATATCTTTCATTTCAAGCTAAGAAAAAAATGCATTTTATGTCAAAGCTTTTAGCATTTTCAAAAATTTATTGTTTTGATCTTTTCATACATTTTTTGAGGGTAGACACTGAACATAAAATATTCAGTATCCAGCATAGGACACTACATCTAAAGACAAATATACACATTCTCATGCAAGGATCATTGGGAGAAGTTTTAAGCCATTAAAAAAAAAAAGGCTGTAGTTTGAATCAACTGCAAACAGTTGCAGAGAAGGTGGATGCCTTTGCGCTTTATTATTGTTTTAATTTCCAATTACTTTGTCTTCTGCTTAATATCAGTTGAGTCTTACATCTCTTTTACCTGCTTCTGTCATCTGTGTTTTATGGCAGAAATGGAATGTAGCTCTTTTAATTGAAGTGGACCAGGTTATTCTGGTGGGGACCTCTTAATAAAGTTGCAATTTTAGGGATGATCAGGTAGCATAATAGAAATATTCATATATCCATGAAGCCTAAAGTAATTATTTCAACCTTTGATGTAAAGTTACTAAATCTTCATGAGTAGTCAGGTTATGAATAGTTATAGATTTTTTGGTTGCTTGCTTTATGACACTGGGTGGTACTAAACTCTCGTTTTCTGGGAGGATATTTCAAATATTTCCAAAAGACAGTCAGAGAGCTTAATCAGATACTGAGAGTGAAGGTGAAACGAGTCAACTCCTTTGGAAACAATGTCAGTTCAATTTATTTTCATTAAAAAACACTGCAGAGATTTATAATCCCAAAGTATCTGTAATTTATAATGTTCACATTTGAAACTTTAATTATATCCTTGTTGAACCAAACACTGTGTTATTAATTATCTAACAGCAAAGGCTAATGTTTCTTTACTAGAATTAGCTTTAAGTTTGCACTGTGTCTTTCTATCTCAATTCTGTGGTGGAGACATAAGGGAGTAGATCTACATGATACATAAATGTAGGTTGAACTCAATTTCTTTGAACCTGATAAAATAACTTAGTATACACAGGTATTATGAGTAGCAACTGAAATCACGTCCCTGTCGTCCTGCCTGTATAAGCCAAGAAAGCCACCACTGTTAAAGGAACTGTCGTTCTGTAGCACCAAACTTGGACCAAAAGTCCTTAATGTTTAAACTGCACTCTTGGATTCCCAGGAAGCACAGATGTGATCCAAACTATATGTGAATGCAGGGTATCATTTCTGTTCAGTTAGCTGAAACATGTGATTACGATTCTTGATGGATTATTCCTTCTGTGTTGGGTGTAGAAGGATAGATAAATGGGCGTAGAATTTGAGTAGAACAGACAGACTGTGATATAAAAGCTGATGTCATAAAGCACTTTCACAATTTTTTAACCAATTTGATATGCTCTTAGGCTAGTGCTTGCAGTCGTTTGTTGACATAGCTTAATCTGAGCCTAAATCTTTATTTATTGTGTCATTATACTATCACATGGATTATTTTCAGGCACAAATATTCAGTGTGGCCTTAACATGAGGTGGTTGGTCTACAGAAACACAGGCATTTTCTCGTGAGTTTGTCACATATTTGCAGCAAAGGCAAATATGTGTTATAAAATGTGTTTCTTTCCCACTTGCTTGATTCTTTATATCTGTGATATCCGTTTGTTCCACTTCCTCTGAGTTTCACCTCGTTGCCCTTGGGCTTCTTCCCTCCTTCATTGCAATTTTTTTTCCTGCTGAAGTTCTAAGGCTTTGTCTTGCTGTTGTGCCTGTGTTTTGCTCTTCTTTAGTGACCTCTATTTCTTCTGTTGCTAAAGTTAATGTTTCCCTTTGCTACTCACCAGTGGGGTTAGTGCCCCTGTCTCCCTGTCTCTCCTCTGACTCCGTTCTTTCCCTGCTGCTGAGCACAAAAAAGTTTGGAGCGAAAAGGTAGATTAACAAGTGAACTGATCAATGACAATTTGATAACCTTCCTCCCAACCTGGAACTCCCAAACTATGAATTTTACTCCAACGTGTCAGCCAAGAATGAATTCTATAGGAAGATTTAGAAAAGGAAGTAGTAAAAAGAGCAAAGCAAGTCACCACCACAGGGAGCTTTTACCATTGTATCTATTTCAACAGAACATTAGGTCTTGGAAGCTGTACTTCTAAAGCTTTCCTTGGAAAATAACTTTCTTTTATTCTCTCAAGAACTTTATGCCCTTAGGATAGATACCAACACTGCTTAACACACTCCATGCAACAATCCCATCCCAGGGAGAGATGTTACACTTGGCTGAATTCTTCATGTACGTGTAGCAATTCCTATTTGCTGGACTGATCTTACTGAGTGGTTGGCAAATGAAATAGAAATTTATGCACCTGCTGTAGGAACTTGCATTTACTAAAACAGAACTTTAATGTGGTCAAGAAGGGGGTTTTGTAGTCTAAACAATGTGGCATTTTTAGGCCTTAAATGTAATGTGTAGAGCAACAAAAGTGATTAAATAAGATATTTTGTTAGGGGAAATAACAGTCTTGGAAGCAGCATGACATCTGGGGTGGTGTGCTTTCAGAATTATGCAAACTCTCCTCTCCTGTCAATTCCAAGTGGATCAGTGATGCTGCTGCATAAAATGATGCAAAAAAACCAACCAACCAGCCAAAACCCCCTCTCAAACAGCAAAACTCAGACAGAGGTGATTACCCCACGAGATTTAAAAACCAGACTTTGAAGCAGTATTCCCTCAGCAGCTAATTGTCATGTACTAAAGTAGTCCTTAGAATCTATTTTCCATGTTGCAATTCCAGTCACTCACAGATCTGGAAGGTGCATTTTTGGGGATATCTGGAATTTTAGAGGTGCAATTACTGAAGGTAGCAAAGGATCAAAGAGTGTTCACCTGTGGTTTTAAAATCTGAGTGTTTGGTACCATGCACTGTGTCCAACTGAAGAATTTTTTGCTCAGAAATTGCCTCGGGAACTGAGGAGGTTGTGTTAGACATGTGAATTCATGGTTTTTAAAAATTGGATTTGTGGAAAATGAAGAACAGACTTTATCAGTCCTAGGAAGACCATATAGTTCATTAGTATCTCTCACATCACCTTATAGTGTGGATAAAGATAACCCTTGGATAGAAGACTATAGCTGTCATCTATCCTTGGATGTCTTAAAAGAATAGTAAGAAGACAAAAAGATTTATGTGCATTCTCAATGTGAATTTGTATTTCTGCTTGTCTCCTGCCGTGCATATAGATAGCTAATATTTCTGAGATTTCCTTCCCTTCTAGGTACACAAAAGATAACTGGTACCTGTTTGAGAAATGTGTAAATGGGTTTGTGTTTATAGAATATTTTTGAATACAAGAAGAGTAGTTTATATCAGTACAGATGATATTTTCATTTTTAACAACTCTTAGTTAAGCAGAGTAGCACAGGTAAGTCATTTCATGCCTCCCGAGCAGAGTGATGAGAGGTAGGATTACAGGAGGTAAGAAAGAAGGATTTGCATAGCAAAACAAAAATAACAAGGAACCCCCCGCCAATAATAGTGAAATTAGTATGTAGACATAAAGTGTTTATTCAGTTGTAGCTATTACAATAGTACAGGACATCCATAATCAGTACTGACTGCTAGAAATTAATATTTCAATCCATAAGCTATAGTGTCTTAACAAACACTGTATGTTTACAGTACACTTCCTGGCATGTTTTCATTTTATGGGATGAGAAAAGGACTGCGTATTTCAGGGGTTTCTCTCTCCTCATGTGGTGGCAGTTGCAGTGGTATGTAGTTACTTGAGAAGAAAACAAAATAAAACTGCAAATTTATTTCTATAATCAGTCTGGAATGACCCTTGGCTTTTTTTTTTTTTTTTTCCAGAATGTTCTAAAATAACTCCTTTGGTAATTTTTTGTCCTGAATCTGCTTTTCTTATATGATATATGCATAGTGTTTAGGAATAGAAAAAGAAGAGAAAAAAGTAGGGATAGATGAACTAGAGAACTACACATTTTTATATGTTTTTCATGACAGCTTCTTTGTTTGAGTATTAAAGCCTGAGGCCATGCTTTTGAAGTGCCTACTACTTTTGAATGTCCATTTAAATATTAAAGCACCTAATCCTTAAGACATGTTCTGCACATAGCAAAATGCGACTCTTTAAATGTGTTTCAAATTAGATATCTGCAACTAGTCATAATTTCTGAAAACTGATTAATCTCTCTGTGATGTAGGAACACACGCTGCCCTTCTTTAATGTAAGTCTGTTCCTGCTGATACTAGAGAACCTACACTATAAAGAAACAAATCCAATAGTTGAAAATTAAAGTAATTTTCCCATTCTTTATCCCACTTTCTTATTCGTTCTTTTCCTTGCTTTATCATGGTAAAAAATGGGGGATGATTGGAACACCCAAAGGGCTGAAATAATGATCTCGATGGGAAGTTTGTGAGCTTGGGGACACCGCTGTTATATAAATGCCTATTGTGGGCCCATATAAATCTCTGTGCCAGTGGAAACTAAAGCTCTGCAGTAGGTTTTCCTTGGTACCAGTTCAATTTACGGATGTGGAGTATCCGCAGTAGAAAGAGAAAATGATGAAATAATGTGATTTTAAAGCAAATGTTTATTCATGAAGTTCCCATTTTTCTGCTGGTCCTGTCTGGCTGACTGGTCTCTCAGCAGGTTGTGTAAGGAACACCCCACGCTGGGGTACAGGCACAGAGCAGCAGTGCTGAGGCATCTGGTGCACAGGCACAAAAACCACAGCTCAGCTGGAAAATAGTAAAAAAAAAACCCTTAATTGTTCTTTCACCAGTTTTAATATGACAGGGAATAAACTTGCTTATTGATGGCATACATTATAGCTGATTGATGCTACAGGAGGCTTTTTGCTTATGAAGGGATTTAAGAAAAGTGTTTTCCATAAAAGAAGTGAACCTGATTTCGTGTTCTGTCCTAAAGGAATTATTTGGGCTGTAAGATATATGCGGTACAATGAGAACTGAATAGGTTCTCATGCTATTGCTATTTGGAACATGCTGTTTTCCTCTCTTTCATTACTGACATTTTGCCTGCATAACTGTTTTTAAGATTAATTTGGGAATTCTGAAGTATTGATTTTTGTAGCTCAGTGTGACTCATGTCACACATAGGTTTGGGAAAAATTAGTAGGTGATCAAGGACATTATAGAAAGTGAAAGGTTTGTATAATGGTTTCTCAGTGGGTGTTTCATGGTGGTGTTTGATACAGGGTGTTTTGCTGTTTCTCCAACATGATCATGAGGTGTTCATATTTGTTTGAACTGGACTACACTATTTATAAGTAGAAAGAAATATAGATTATTTGTGATACTTAATGAGACAATTCTTGACATGATTTTTTTTAGAGCTCTAGAGATGCAAGGTAGATATCTCTGTGCTGGGTTATGTGAAGGTAAGACTAAAATGCTACTGTTAAAGTAACACAAATGTACTTGAAATAACGTAAATTTATTAAAGTGTGGTACCATGAGTTTATTTGAAGTCAAAAATATCAGATACTAAATATATCAATTAACTTGGTAAAAAGATAATAAATAATTTTGAGAACAATTTTTGGCTCTAGTCCTCAAAAAAACGGTTTTAAATCTCTTGCACAATGTATCATGTAATTTCATTAACCATATGTATTTCATTTGAAAATACATCTTTTCATATATTAGTTACAGTGGACATCTTTCCCGGTGGAACAACATCTTAAGGAAGTGAAATTGGATTTTTATATGAGCACTTTGGGATGTAGTAATGCTGCACAGGCAGAATTTATCCTTTGCAGTGAAGCCAGAATTCATTCTATTTCACATATTTTGTGAGATGGATCTTCAATATTGTGGTCTACAGTATTGTATCTTCTGAACAGGATGATCATCATCTTGTTTTCTGTCTGAAATTACAGTTAAACCACTTTTCACAGTAACAACTCAATAATTTAGTTGGATCTTGCAGAAAATGTGTGTATTCAGATGGCTGAAGTCAACTGACTGTAGCAGCCAGAGTGACCGGAGTGCCAGTCTCTGCTCCTCTGGGTTTGGGTGTAGGGAGTGACTGTATTGGACCATCAGGAGCATCACCAGCTTCCAGATTTTCCCCTTAATGTGTTCAACTATCGAAAACAGCTGAACAGTTTGCAGACAATCCTGTGCATCTTGTTCTGCACTTGGACAGGTATTCTGTTTAAATATTACCTTGTCAGGTGCTTCCATGCAGAGGAGTTGCCCACCCATGCTGACACGTGCTCAATCCTTTCTCTCTTGCCTTTCAGTGAAATCTGGTTAGTCCTGTCAGTGCTGGTGTGTACTTCGGTGTCTTCTCAATCCTGTGACAATTACAAAGGACCAGATGGCATTGCACATGTTTTTAGCTTGAAAGACAAACACTTAAAAAGCCATTGTAGCATGGCCAACCAGGCAGCACAACTACCTCCCCAGCAGGAAAGGCAGGAATTTGGTTTTGTAACAAAGCTGAAGTCAGACTTTAGCTATAAAGCATATTAGTGTTGGAAGGAACTCCAAAGCCCTTGTGTGATGTTCAGCTACTCGAAACTTTTGGTTGTTTTCCTACAGTTTTGCCTATTAAAAGCTTTTCTGTGCCGTTTACACATTCTAAAAGACTTCAAGCCTTCTAATGATGTCCCTTTAAAAAAAAACCAAACAACACAAACAGAAAAACCTCAAACAAACAACAACAAAGAAACCCAACTCAAAATACCACCCCATCTTTTCTCTCTACTCCAAGCTACACAAGCTGTAAACAACAAAAAAATTGAGTCTTCTGTAGTTCTAGATTTGAACAGACATCTTAAGTATGGCACTATGAGCAGTTCAGTATGTGAATATTCAGTCTTCTGTAACAATATAAAATTAGGATATAATATCAATGGAACAGAAAATTATCTCAGGTTAATAAGTGCCTCCTGCTACTTAAATATCAGGGCAAAGATGAAGATTTCATGCATAAAAGTTGAGGATATTTCAAATCCATTGAGTGAGAAATAGTGGTAATTTCTGCAAATTACTCTTACCATTTGCCTAACCACTTTGCAACAAATACCTGAACTCATTTAAATCCCTATCATAATGCAATAAGGGACTAAAATACTAAGTCCCTATCATTTTATAATTAAAGGCCAAATGTGAAATAGAATATCAGAGACCTATTTCAAAAAGTCTTAAGTACTCTTGAGATCTTCTTTTGAATAGTAAATGCTTATTGAGATCAGTCTCATGGTTTTGCTTGCAAAAAATCCACAGAAACAAACTAAAATCCAATGTGACTTATGCTACTGATGGTTAGGCTTTATTCACCTACAAAAGTAATGTGACCTTCCCTGATCTCTAAGGCTACATGTGACTGTCAGAGGTGCCCAGATGCTCCTGTATTACAGAGCCAAGATGACTGTGGCCTTTGAATGGTATTGAGCAGGACACTGGCTGAGACACTTGACTCCTTCCATAACTCAAGCTATTTTTATGACTTTCAAGAAAAACACATCTGTGAAACCAATAGGTGATTTTCATATAACTTACAATAGCTGCAGATTTCAGGGTTTTGTAAAAGAATGGTGGTTTTTTTCCTTTTTTTTTTTTTTTCTTTAGGTATGGTTCTCTTTTGTCCTTCCTTTGAGTCTTAGATATGGAATCATAGAATAATTTGGGTTGGAAGGGACCTTAAAGGTAACCTCATTTTACCCCCCTGCCATGGGCAGGGCCACCTCCCACTAGATCAGGTTGCTCAGATCTCCATCCAAACTGTCCTTGAACACTTCCAGGGATGGGTCAGCCACAACTTCTCTGGGCAACCACACAGAGAAGGGTTTTCTTCCCAATATCTAGTCTAAACATACTCTCTTTCAGTTTGAAGCCATTCCCCCTTGTCCTTCCTCTCCTGAAAAGTCTCTCTCCATCTTGTTGGCTCCCTTCATATGACAGCACTTTTATGATGGTATTGTGTGTGAAAAATATAGGAATGCGTATTTGTTTCCACAAAAAGAGGAAGAAAAATTCGAGAGAAAAATCTGTTTTGTGTACTAAGCTGTTACCTGACTCCCATTCTCTATTTTTTCATTTCCCAGGTAGTATAGGAAATAGTATTTTTGTCTCTGGGCTTATCTTCTGGGAGTTTATTTGCTTTTTGAACCTTTGCAGGCTTAAAATATTCACAGCATGCTGATAGCAGATAGGTGGGAAAATGGTGATGTGAAACAAAAAAGCGGTCCTTTTTAATTTCCATTTCCCTTCTGCACCCCCTATGTTATCCCCTGTATCAATAAGATTTTATGTTTGTACTTGCTAATTTCTAGTCTTTATTTTGCAATCCAGAAGAGCTAATGGGAATTTTAGCATACCTAGCTTGTAGCTATTTCCCAGTGTGCTGTTAGTCCTGTACTCTAAGACTTCTCATTGTGACAGAGATGCATGTTTTAAGCTGCTCAGTGATGCTCACCATGTTAAACAGGCCTATCTTGGAGAAGCTGTGTAGTCACACTAAATTCTAACATAATTAAACAGATCATATATCATATTTTGAACTGACTTTAAAGGGCAAAGTGAATGACAATGTTTTGTTTATGACCTTTTAATCTTGTCTACAACAAATTAAATTTTGTCTACAGAAAAAAAATTTATAAAGATGAAGTGTCTTATGACAAGAAAATCCATTAGCAAGTCTTGAGTGTGTCTTGATAAACTTTGCTTTGTGAGCTTCACAGGGATTTGCCGTAATATCTATTTGTTTGTGTGTGTTGAGGGAAGGGGAGGATGAACATGAAGCACTTCACCTGATCCCCTTGTGAAGAAATACTGAAGTTTGTGATTTCAGCCAAATCACAGGTAAAACTTGTGTATGCAAACTTTAATTGTGACATGAAATGAAGATAGTTTTTCAGTCTCAAGTAGTTGGAAAACACTGTTTTTCAGAGCAAGTTAAAAAGTTACAGATATTTAATTTTATTCAAAATAAGGCACTCATCTCTAATATGGGATGCTCCATCCCTGGAAGTGTTCAAGGCCAGGTTGATGGAGCTCTGAGCAACCTGATCTAGAAGGTGTCCCTGCCCATGGCAGGGGTTTGGAATGAGATGATCTTTAAAGTCCCTTCCAACCCAAGCCATTCTATGATACTATGACTTTCTGAGATTGTGTGAGAATATTGGTGTTAATGGAAATCTCTCCTATTTCAGCTCATTATCATAGACAATTTTTGCAACATGCAATGCTTTCAGTAAATTTACAAATTCTATCACAAAGTCATCACTGTCACAAGGAAACTCTTCTAACTTCACTACTAGTTGAAAAAGCCTTTCAAAATTTTCAGTTTAGATTAGTTCAAGGTCTATCTAAACCACCGACTGTTATTGCAAACATTACTCCATTCAAAAGTATAGAGTAAACAATAAGCAAGAAAGAGCAGAGAGTGCCTTGGTGAGGACAGAAGCATCAGTTTAGTCACAGGAAAACAACAGAGTAAATAATAGGGATTAGTAGGATTAAAAGATTAAAGTAAAAAAGAAACGGACAATGCTCCTTTCAGAGCTACCACCTTGAGAGATCCTCTGTTTCATTTGCAGTCGCAACTGCTCTGGAAAGGGCTCAGGAAAGGATGACATGGATGTTCTCTGTGCCTTTCGAATTGTAGGCAACGTTCTCAACTTCTTGCTTTATACTAGAATATTGCTATTATCATCAAATGACAATACTGAAATCTGAGGCAGTTCAGGTTCCTCCCTAGATAAGCCAGCTTGTCACACAAACAAACATGAAATAGTCGGGGGGACAAATTCTAATGCAAAGCACCAATAGCATGATTGCAGCTTTGCAGCGTTCAATCCATAGGATTGGTAGACATATTAAACAAAAAGTGATTTTAAAATGAAAGATGGCTTTCAAAAGGAGGAGATCTGGGAGCTCATTGCGTAACAGAATTACAGGTTGAATAGTAAACATCTTTACGAATTACAATTTTAAGTGAGACAGTGTCATCTAAAGTATAATTAGTGCATTAGTACTGGTTTTGTGTGATGTTACTGTGTGAAAACTAACTTGGACAAAGAAATAGAACCTTTGGAAATAAAAGAAGATTCAGTGCTAAGCTATTTCAAGAAAGTATTTAAAATCCGAGTCATTCAGAACCTGGTTTAACTAAAGAGAAACTGAACATTTCATTGGCCTCACTACAACTCAGACTTTCACCATTCATATAACAAGAGATAAAAATTAAAAAGTGAGCTGAAACGCCAGCAGAAGTTTCACGAACATAATTTCTCTAGTCTCTCCTTTAATAACCCCAGAAGTGCAGTTGAAATGGCAACTGTGTTGACTTCTTTTCTTACTTGAACACAATTTATATTTTTTTGTAAAGAACTAAATTTCCTGTGAAATAGAGCATTATATGAATCAAATGAACATTATAAATGATCCTCCTTTATCCTTATTATGTAAATGTAAACTTAAACCCAACATTTTCTTCGTAATCAAAGTTGGATTTGACTTAAAGGATAGAGAAGTGAATTTTTCAAAAGGGCATGAGAACCATAACTACTTTAGTCTTTTTGTATCATCTTTTCTAAGTCATTAGTAGACAAATGGCTTGTTACACCTGGGAGTGATAGGTGTTAGCACAGCCAGCCATGCAGACTGAGCAGGGACCCTAACAAGACATAGCACTGCAAAAGCTACACTGGAAATGTGTTTTCCAAAGGATATTTTAGACCAAAGTGTTTCAGTTTGAGTGGATCTGTTTCGACAGTAATAGCAGTTCTGCTCACTGATTATATGTTTTTCTTCCATTTTGCAAGGTATTACCGTGAGTAAATTTTACTGAGCTGACTATGAATGTATGTTAGAGCTGAATACACTTGTTCCTGCCTAAGAAGCATTAGTATTCTGTGTATAAATTTGAGCTTTAGAGGGATCTGACAGCTTTGAAATAGGTGACTCAATATAGTTTGGAGATAAAAAAACACCCATAACCTTATTGTACAAGCTTGATAGAGATTATGAATTAAAATAATATCAATAATTAGCCTTTTACAGTTGAGTGTTATGTGCTGCACCAGCCCAAGAAATCATTGTGAAATATTCCTAAGATTATTTTGAGCAGAGTATTAAGTTTGACATTTCTCAGTAGGTGGGGACTTACTTTACTGAGAAAAATATGACTGAACCTTTGAACCCCCTTTGAATGGTAGATGTGTTATTAAGGACCTAACAGGACTCTGGACATCAGAACAGAAAGAAATGCTGACCTAGCCACACAAATGATAAAAGCTGTCTGAATAATAACACAGGGTCACAAAAATAATAGGTGCATAGCAAAAGTCTCATCTAGCCTTAAGACAGGAACTGATTTTTTTATCATAACAAAACTACCCCAACATTGCATATTTGGTATTGGATTTTCAGTAATATTGGCTTTGTTGGTCATTTTTATTTCTTGAGAGAGAAGAGGAAGGTAATATCCTGCTGACCTGTGTTCTGGTTTTTCTGTATAAAGCTGCATGCTAGGAATTATACAAAGGGAACTCTCCCAGGGTGATGAATGCAAGGAGCAGCAGAGCCTCTGCTTCTTCATTGCTTCGAAACCAGTGGAGCTGATTATTCTGTGTAGCTGGTCTCTTAAAGCAGCAGAGAATCACTGAATCACGGAATATGTTTAAGCATTTCCTGTATTGCTCTTTTATGCCAAAGGCAACTGTTCAATTGGTTATTTAGGTGTGTTTTATTGCTGTGAAATTGGTAATTTTTCCTTTTTCATGATATTGTGTTCATATTTTCATGAATTGCATCACTTTAATGCATGCAGGAGTTTTCACTGTGCTAACTGGGCTTCTCTGTGACTCCAGTAGTTGTAACAATATTTAAATTATATGTAAGGTACCATATTTCAGCTGCTGATATGATCATTTATGACTAACCGATTACAATTTGTTAGCACAGAACTGACCTTTTTCTTGTAAGGAAAGGGCACATTTTACAGCTTCCTGAACATGTCTTATCCACTTAGAAGGTTTTACAGAAAAGTAAGATGTAGTGACATTTAGTTTTATTCTAGTTCACTGCCATTAACCTCCTCTTACTGACTTTTACGTAGTTGTGTGTAGGGCTTTATCAGGAGAGTGCAAATTAAGGGTCTGTTTTGAGCTGGAGGCTTTTACCCTGTTACATCTACAGAGCTGCAACATGGAAATGCTGAGTGATGCACTGTGTGTGCTGCTGCCTGTGACACACACTGGCCCAAGCAGCTTCATCAAGGCAATGATCACATTTCTTCATGGCTCTGGAACATCATTCTTTTAAATATCTGTTGACTTCCCACGAGCATCCTTTGCTGATTGCCCTACATCCCTGTGCTTGCTCATGCACTGAGCAGTAGAGGAGAGCAGTGGATGTGGTTTGGTTCCTCAGAGGAAACCAATTTTCATGGGCATGTTCTTTTAAATATTCATATTTCACTTGGTTCACTCTTCCATTTATGTGCTATTCAGTGTGCTCAGGGCTTTGCTTTGCACCCCATGGATCTATTCAGCTCTGAAGTTAACAAAGTATGGAAGGTGAGCACATATTCAACCACGAATTTTCTATACTTTTTCCCCCCAGTGTGTTTAATGGATTCGGACATAAAAACTAAGCCATTTCACAGGCTGTTTGATATGTGTGGGAAAGCACAGTTCAAAATGAGGTTTTCCTTTCAGTTAATTTAATGTTTGGAGTCTGTCAGATTTACTGAAGGATGGGTAGTTAGACCATGTGAGTAAGAAAGGAATCACATCCTCCCTCTTCCACCCCTATGGTTATCCTTCCTTGGATGTGTTCATTAAACTGATAAATGATTTTCATCATGGACTGTTAGAAATGCTCCAGACTGAGAGAAAATAAAGTCATAACCACCTAAGAAGTTGTCTAAAGCAGACTGGGGATTGCTTCAAGTTTTAATTCTTGTTTTGGGTTGGTATGTGTTTCTAAAATGTCCAGTGTTTGACAATCTTGATGGATTTCGAAATAATAGCAGCAGTGGATACGAATTCAGTCCATACATACATATTTAGTAGTGAATAATTCCTTAGTCTTTACTTAAAAGTGAGTGTTAACGTATTGCTGGATAAGAATGTTCCAGATTTCTGTCTTAGTCAGACAAAGAGCTTTTTGCTAAACAATTCATACGCAATGTGAGGTGTCATGCCCTGTGATGGGCAAGAGCTTGCAGAGGGCTGTCATTTCTCTTGAATGCTTTTTTTGGTGCTTTCAAGATATCTGTCTTGAAGTATTTTAAACTTGCCTTTGCACTAGAAAGCAAAAATAATATGAATGTATATTTAGGTTCAGGCAATTAATTAAGCCCCTCTCTTGCCATCTGATGGGATTCTGATCCTTGTGTGTATTCGATTTACTCATGAAGAAGTTTATTCTTTTCCTGTTTTGTTCTTTTTTTCAGCTGGTTATTGTTAAGTGGATATCATCCATATCCATAGCATGTTTCTTTTTTTTCCCCATATGAGACTTTTTTAAATGAACATAATTAGTGTTTGGTTTAGAGCATAAATTCATGTTACTATTTCAAAAGACTAGCCCAGCAAGTAAGGGGAATAAAACTAAGAATGCTGAAGATATAAAAGCTGAGAACCTGTATGGCAGCAGCTCTAGTTTTTGTCTCCTAAGAAACAGAATTTAGTACTGTGTAAGCTGTGCAAAAGTAACATTAAACGAAGAGGGCAGGCAAAGGTTTATTATGTATATTTGTCATTCAAGTGGTTTGTGTCAGTAAGAAAACGATGAACTTGATTTCTGAAAGTTCATCTTGAAACAGAAATTCCTTATTGATATATGTAGGAGGAAAGAGACGGATTTCCACGGCAGCATTCATTTACTCCCTTTCGATTAGGGGCAATGACAAGATCCTTCCGTGAATTTTGCATGAGAAATTTTCCTTTCTGCAGTGTTTTGTTAAAAATGAGATTGCAACAGATATCATCTAATAAGTAGTTAAAATAATTTTGCACAATTTAGTGAGATCTGGAAGCTAATGGGTAGTTTAATATCTAATACATTAGACACATTACTTATTACAAATTTCTGTGGCTAAATCTGAAAGGGAGTAGACAATTTTATGGTCACATATTAATAACATCTATATATAGAGCAGTCCAGATGAATCAGGAAAGACATTTTCCTACCATCTCTTGTAGGAATTGTACAGCCTACTTGGTATTGTTTGCTCTTTCCTGGTCCAAAGGAGTTAAATTGTATTTTTGTCCAGTCATACTGTACAGTCTGTAAGGTTCATTTCTCCTGAAAAAACTCCGTGAGTCTGAATTAAATTTTCTTCCAGTGAGTTATTTTTATTATATGGGAGATTTAGGTCAAGAAAGATTAAGAAACTGAATACAAACGGTTAGTGAGGACACCTATTTGGAACATGAGAGTGGAGTGTCCTGGCTTGCCAGGCCAAAAGCAAAGGCACAAAAGGTGTCTCAGATGAATGAAGGGGCAGATGGGTGGGTTTTCTTTCTTGTCTGAGCAGAAATTCTGTAGTAGAACAGAAGTCTTTTACACTGGGAAACACATTTTGCTGAGATGAGGCCATTTTAGAGTTGTCATTTTCAGGCTTCTTACTGGAATAAGGCTCTTTTGAACACATTGCTTTTGCAGGGGAATAAATTGGAGGGTCTTTAGAGTGCAGAGCTGTTAACCTTATTACATCAGTGCAGATACCCTTCAGATACAGAGGCATTTAGACACTACTTAAATGGTTACAATTATGTCAAGAATGAATGGGGGAAGATTGGTTTTAGTATTTGGAAATTCTGATGTTGAACTTGATGTTGAAATAAAAAGACTCCAGAGATTAAAATGTAAATTTACAGCTTATATATTAACATATATAACTCTTTCTGCTTAAACGTCTACCTATATCTTACTGCCAAAAGATATTCTTGGCCAAAGAGAAAATGTAACATAATTTTTCTCTTCTGTCTTTCAAAATATTCACATTAAGATGTCTGAGATGGGGTTTGCACTGTATTTACGTTTCTGGAAAACTACACAGTGTAATGTGTTTACTAGACTGTTGTTTTTTGTATACCTTTTTATGGCAAAATTAAGAAAGAATAATATTTTTTTTCTTCAGCACTCAGATGACACTGAAAAAATCCAAGAATTAGTTAAGATGAAAGATTAACAGCAAGGATTACAATAAACTGCATGTGTGCTAGCAGTAAAATTAAAAACTACTTGAAAAATGTAGCAAGAGGACAAAGGCATGTACTTCAAGCAGAAACCCAAAGGACAGTTAAGAAAAAAAAATACACATATGCTAGTGATTTTGGCTTTTGAAAGCAGTAAAGAGTTGGTAAACAGTCCTCCAAAACACGTAGAGGTTGTATCTTCTTTTAATCATTTTACCTTTAAATTTTTAATTACTTTTTAATGTGTTTGGTTTAAGATAAGTGTGTTTTATTTTTCATTCTGGTGCCCTCACCTCTGGTGCAGACATAAGCACTGTAATTGTCATCACGCATTCACCATGCTAATCTCTCGACTATAATCTGGCTTTTAAGTGTTGTGTACTTGAGTAGTTATGCTCCTCAGTGTTGCTTAAGACACTTCTGAGAACATGTAGCACTGCTGTTTTTATCTTTTTTAGTGTATTATTAAATGTATTATTATCCATTACCTATGTGGATCAGTTTTAGAATTGAATCACAGGATTCCATCGCTGTAAGGTAAAAATATATTTCTTTTCAGAAAACATAACTCTGCCATTTAAATTAATATTTTTGTAGACTTCTTTGAATATTCTGAACTATGACACACTGCTCTGTAAATAAAGTACTTCTTTAGCTGACTCCTGATACTAAGAAAATGTTATTATTTCAGATAGGAGATGTGCTGAAATGCAATGTGTGGAGGTCATGAATATGAAGGCAGCAATTTTCTCAGCACAGAATTCTTGAGATTATCATAGTAGACCTTATTGTAGAAATCAGTTTTTGGACTCTGCTAGTTGAGTCCAGAGTTGTAAATGTCTTGTGTTACAGCTACTTCACACATTTAACCATTTTAAGACAGGAATTAGAACATCCTGATACAGAAAAGAACAGCAAGCATAATACTTGTCCAGACTAGGAACTTTCTACAATAAAATTACTAGCTTAGAGGATGAGGAGATAATGGTGGATGGTTTTGAACTTGGCTTGAGCAATACTTTTATCGCTGTCTCTCACAAATTCCTCATGGACAGATTGATGAAGTATATACTGGACAAGTGAACAGCGAGGTAAAGCAGGCAGAACTGTGAGGCACAAAGAGCTGCCACGGGCAGGATCAAGTCTGGAGGCCAGTCAGTAGTGACATATTCCATTGCCAATACTTGGGCCAAAAATGTTTAACACATTCATTACTCACCTGGATTTAGAGTATAGTGTGAACCCTCTGTATGTTCACAGCTGACAGAAATCTGGGGAAAGTGGCAGATGGATCAGATGTTTGGTTGTACAGATTAGATGAGGGCTGACAGGAGCCTCATGAAGTCTAACAGAAATGTGAAGCCTTGCATCTGGCATGGAATAACCCCATGCATGAGTACGGACTCAGTCTGACCATCTGGAAGAGAACTTTTTAGGAAAGGATCCAGGGGGTCTTGGTGTATGTGAAAGTCAACATGACCCACCCTCATGGTAAAGGAAGGTAAGAACATCCTGTGCATTAGGAAAAGTATAGTCAGAAGGTTGAGGCAGGTGGTCTTCTCCCTCTGTGCAGCATAATTGAGACAGATATGAAGTGCTTTGTCCAATTCTTTGCTTCTCAGTACACAACAGGCACTGGGATGAGCCTAGAAAAGGGCCACAAAGTGGATTAAAACACGTTAGTGTCTACACAAGAGAAATTTTTCTTCTGACACAAAGAAAAATCAAGATGAATTTTTATCAAGGTTCACGTATTTTCTGTAAAAGATGCTGCTAGAGCAGCTTGTAGTTAAATTAAGTTGTTGCAGTCACTGAAGGAATACAGTGAATAGTTTTGTAATCTGCAGTTTCAACAAGCATGTAAGCAGAAGAATCCCTTGTCCTGAATAGGTGTGGTTAGAAAGTTGTCTAAAATAACTTCAGGTACAGCAAAAATTCTGCCTCCACGTCGTACTTACTGAAGATGGTGGCACACCCCCCTAAAAAGTCAGTTATAGGAAGCTTATGTGAAACTCTAAAAACTAGATTTGAAGGAGAGGTAGAATCATCTTTTCTTGATGTTTTTATCCCCTGTTGTCAGATTTACTGAGTGATGGTCTCTGAGAATTTGCTTGGTCTCAGTTATTGTATACAACGATACTAAAGTGTAGCAGACTTCAGATTCTGTCTGTCAGCAAACCTTGATTTTACATATTTTCTCTAATTAAAAAAAGACTCTTAAAACAGTCAGGGAAGCTTAAGAGTTAATGCTGTAGATGTAAAATTCATGATACTTTTTCTTGAGTGCTGTTATTGCAGAAAGCTTTAGGAGTTATCTGAACTGATGTTGTTTTCAAAAGCAGAATGTGCCCTTTAAAACAAATCAAGGGCATGTCTGAACTCTTAAATTTTTTTTGAGTTATTACTGTTAGAAAAGAGGTCAGATTAACTGGAAGATGTCTCCACTGGAGTTCTGAAACCTTGGCTAGTTTCTCACTTCAGACCTGCTTTAGAATAGTGATATACAAAAGACATAAAAGGAATCATGGTGTTTTTTGTTCTTTTTAGTTTTCTGAAGAATGATATGACCTTTTCAAGGAAAGCAGTCTACAGTGCCTGAAGTCACAAGATATTCACAAACAACTCTAAAAATAATGGCTTACCGTGTTTTCGTTAATTTCCAGTCCGAATAGATTGAAGTTTGTGTTTGATGTGTGACTGTTACACTTGAATATTTAAGTAGAAACACATACTGTAATTACACGCTCATTCCTTTCT
Source organism: Pseudotriccus pelzelni (assembly GCA_035584735.1). NCBI lineage: Eukaryota > Metazoa > Chordata > Aves > Passeriformes > Tyrannidae > Pseudotriccus > Pseudotriccus pelzelni. The sequence continues at coordinate 4,563,467 of JAWMRA010000146.1, read as the reverse complement.
CTTGTGCTATGGAGTATGAGTTACAAAAAAAATTAATCAAAAAGTAAGTTGCAGAGTGAAAGAAACAATGATTCTGGGTAAACTAAGCAGTTAATTTTATTGCAGTTAGAGATCAAAATTATGATATTAGATATGGCCTCTGAAGGTTGTGTGTCCTTAGCAAAAGCCCACTAGAGACAAAGGTGTAAGTCTGGAAGACACCAAAGACCTTCCTTTTGGTCAGGGGTCATCATCTCTCAGGAAGACAGTCTGGCTATGGGGTCTTTATTTAATTTTACCAAGTGGCAATTTTAGAGGAGGGAGCATCACCTCATGGAAGTGGGATGCAATAGTCTGTCTAACATAGACAAGATTACAAAAAAAAGGAAGTTGATTGAATGTCAGTGCTTGACTCTCTGATACTTCTGAATTAGTCTGACAAGAAGTAGAATAGGAAGAATCACTTATTGATAATCCAACTGATCTTTTGTGTATGACCTATTTTCTTAGTGAAGATGTCAGTAACTGTTTAATTATATACCTACATGAAATTGATTTTGAAAATTAGTTTAGGAAAGGCATGTACATTGTCAGGTGGTTTGTCTGCCACTGTGTCTTGAATTTGTATCTTTGCCCACTAGCGCTGACTGCTCTCTTTATCTCAGGTTTTTTAAGGCAGGATATGTGTTCACAAACAAAAACCATAGCAAAGATTAAGAGCAACAAAGATAATCACACTAGGTTGTTCTACATCAGAAAAATAGATTATTGTATGTAGGGCTGATTAGATAGTTCTCAGCAAAAGAGTATTTTCTGTTGGGAAGTGTTGGTTTTGTTGTCTGAAGTCTTACCTTTGAAACATCTTGACTTAAAGAACTTTTCATGTGCAAGGCCTTGGGAATTCTGGTTCATACCGAGTTTTTGAGGTCAATCTATCCAAGAGAGGCAATTGTGGAAAAGAGGCAGTATAAAGGGTAGTGCAAATCATCTTGAAAAACTGAACAAATGTTTTCTGGGAATGGGGTTGTAACATTTTCTATCATAGCCATTTAGAGACTTAAGTTTCTTTAATTGTTCCTACCTACTTCACTGCACATGGTAGAGAGCAGTACACAAATGAATACTGAGCCTTTATACAGTTTTTGTGTTGATTATTTTTCTGTACTGGGCAGAAAATGTGAGATGAAAACCTACTGGTAAATATTCCTCTGAAGTTAATACAGACATTTTACAAGTTGCAGTACTTGTTGGTAAAGTTTCTGTTGTAGGTGGAAATAAAGTGAACAAAGAAATTCTCAAGACTTGAAAAGTAACAAGATATGGATCTAGTTTATTCCATCAATAGGTTGTGCTACTGTCTGAAAACAAATGTGTTAAAGGTAGAAGAAAGCTGTCTTGTGTGAAGCTTTCTCAGGCCAAGTTGTGTCCAAATCTAAGTTACAAGTTTTGGATGTGTAGTCAGGACAGAAGATTGTCACCTACCACGTAGAGAAGCCTTCATGACCTTGCAGGCAGGAGAAATAAAAGGAAATTCAATACTATAACATGTACATAGGTAATAGAGGTCATGTGTGTGAGGAGTGAAGCCTGTCAGTAATAATGGATGAGAAGGCTGCTGACTTCATCTGATCACTGTGGGCTGTCGCTGTAAAGCTCATAATAAAAGGAAAAAATTTCTGAGGGGGAAATATTTATGCCTCCTGACCTGGAATACTCTTTACAATTTTGATCAGCTATAGAAAGGAAAGGATTACTTTGGGTTGCCATGTATTAATGCTTAAATGATCAGAAAGCATATTATATGGAGCAGCAGCTACAAGCAGAATGAAGGAGCTTGATGTTTCATGTTTGTTATTATCAAAATTGGTATAAGGATATTATTGATCTGTAACATACATGAAAAGAAGAGAAAAAGGAATAAATATAGTGAAAAGCTTTTTCAGCATCTAAACAAATAGGAGTGAAATGGCTATACCAGTCTGCTGGAAATGGGAAGTGACCGAACTATCTTGATTTCTGCAAGCGGGTCAGAAGACTTAAATACTTTTCAGAAGACATTCAATTAAATATAAATAGAGACTAAATTCTGCAATTCAAGCTTTTGTCTCAGAATAAGAGAGAGAATGTCAGAAAAAGCCCTTCATTCACAGTGAGCTGAAAGAATCCTGTCCCAAGAGCCTTTATCTCCTGTTCAACAGCATAAATCCACAAGACCATCTGAAAATAACCACTTCTGAGACTCTTCTGTGGGTTTCTGAAATGATGTAATGTCTCATAATTTTGCCCAGTTACCTCTCTCTCAGAAGTAAATTAGGTGCTCATAGTCTTGCTGAGCACTGTGCTTTATATTTAGAGAAGGTTTTTCTCAGTTATTATGCAGAATGGTGCTTGATAACTTCAAATCTTCAGTAGAAAGGCACAGAAGAAGGCAATCTTCAAACTGTTGTAGTTATTTCTGTGGAACATCACTAAGTTCAAATAATATTAAAGAAAAACTTTGAGCTGCTGTAATCGTAAATTTGGATCTTGAACAAGCTGTGAGTAGTGATAAGTGGACTTAGTGAGTCCTGAGCTGGCTAAGCCTGACCAGTGCACTTGTCCTTTTTACAGATGAGAGATCAGGGATTTATTTTTTTTCCCCTCTTCTTGCTCAAGAGAAAACCTCGTCTTCCACTGATTGTGGTTTATCACTACCAGAGATGAACTACGGGAAAACAGGAAGACTTGAGGAAGGAGTTCTAAGCTACTAGGTGTTGACACCCATCTGAATCAAAAATTGTCTGTAACTCTCTCTCACTTGTCAAACTTTCCATTACCTGGGACTAGTTTTTGCCCTCTTCATTTTAATGTGATACTGAACTATATGTTAGAGAGCAATTTGTTTAAAACGATTTCTACAACAGGGTAACTACCAAATTATTAGATGCTTATCCCCACATGTCACCCACTACTTATTTTTTTTTATTACCCAAGAAAATTTATTTGGAATTTATAATTTCATAATCTAGTCTAAGAAATGCATGTCAGCAGCAAAGAACACCTGATGCTAGTATCTTTAGTTCCTAATATTCTCTACAAGGTCATTAAGCTTTCTGTCTGTATTTATTACTTGTGACTCCACCTGTGTTCAATGAAGAAATTATGTACATTCATTCTTCAGGAGTTATTTGAGATGACAAATAGTTACATTTAGACATCTAACAGCCATGTCTTTGTTTAAAGTATTATAAACCCTTTGCCCCCTTCTGACCTGTTGAGCTTAGACAGTTACTCAGGGCCTTTAGATTTTTATATAGCATCCCACAGCTAAAACTTTGTCTTTTGTAAGATAAATTTCTCTCTATAAAAAATGACAAACAGCTGATCACACCCAATCCTTCACCTGTGTTTTCTGGACTCCTATATTCAGTCATTTCACAGACATGTAACATTATTGTTGCTTGTTGCATTATTGTCTTGATGTGCAAATATTTGTAGTATATTTTCCTCCTTAATTAAGACCTTTATAGCTCATGAGATTAGACTACTAAAAATTGGACTGTACTTAACAACTTCAGATTCATCCCTTCAGCTTTTTCTGACAAGCAGCAGGGACTTTATCTAAAATGTCTTTTTGAGTTGTAATGAAAATTGGAAACTTTTAGTTTCTCTGTGTTGCATTTGAATGAAGAAGAATGTGGGAGGGAATCTTCATGGGAATTTTTAGAGAACATGGGTAGTGAACTTTTATACAAGATTAGAAGGATTTGCTGTAAACCTTAAAAAAAATAAAACTCTGTAGGTGAGCTATCTAGGTTCCCATTGTAAATAAGTAATGTATAAAATTTATACCATGTAAAAGGAAATTCTGTGAGATGTACTTTTTAAATTCTATTTTTCTTATGTTTTACCTGCTGAAGCTCATTTCTTAAAGAGGGGGATGTGTATAACAGGTGACCTTTGAGCTTATAGAAACATTGGCTACAGATTTATCCATGCTCCTGGAGTATAGTAAGGACAGATATTCTATGGTTAAGAAATCTGTCAAATCTGGTGTTGATTAAACTTGTAGACATCTATAACCTTCTCTACCATGCAGCTGAAAGATCTGTGACTTGCGCATCACCCTGTGGCTAAAACATCAACTCCCTTTTCCAAGTAGCACTGTAATTTGTGTACCAGATGTAACAATGAAGATGAAGCAGGATATAATAGAACACTTACTTGGGAACAGCTGTCTGGATGAAAGATGATTTCTAGTCTATATGCAGAAGTCACCAGGTGCTCAGAAAGGGTATGGAAAGGCCAGGGGTAGGTGGAAAATGACTTTGTAGTAATATGTAGCTTTGATTAGGGGATCTTTAAGAGCTGAGGGCAGAAATCCTATTCATCTGCTCAAACTATAGGCAGAACACCTTGTGTGGTGAGGCCCTGCTGAGGTGCAGTGTGTGTGTACAGCAGTGAGAAAAGTGGGAGTTTTCACCAGGCAACGTTCACTTCCCTGGCAGAGGACGTGATTAAATTCTGCATCACATGCTACAATCCTAGTACCATTTTGATTATGACATTGTTCGATTTGTTTTGGTTTAGTTTTTGGTTTTGTTTTTCACAGAAGTGAAGGTGGAAGAAGCAGCTTTAGAGCCCAGAGTGATTTCTGTTGTCATGTTTCATAACAGGATACTTTGCTGAGGCTGTCAGTTTAATGGTGTCTCTCCCCATAATGACAGGGAACCATGACTTTTATAAGCCTGCCCAACTTATCTTTGTTTTCACTTTTTACCTCCTGTTCAGATTTCCAGACAAGGCACAGAGCTGCTCTTTGAGCTCTGAGTGAAATTCCCTCTCTGCTTGACTGTTCTCTGCCAGACAGTGCTAACAAGAAGCCTTACCAGCAAACTCTTAAATGGAATGAGCTCTGATAGCCAGAGAGAGGACTTTTGTTGTGACTCCTCCAAACCTCAGAGGGGTGAGTTGTCTTTTCCTCAAAGCACACACTCCTCTAAACCCCAACATGTTGGATCTTCTCTTCCTCAAACAACACAGTCAAAGACCTTTTCAAAGAGATTCCTTTTTTAGTCTTTCAGGTGTCTGGGACGTGGAAGCAATGGAATCTAATGTGCCAATCCTCAAGTGCAGTCTGCAGGTGAATTCTTTCTCAAAAGAAAGGATGGAGTGAATGCATTTGCTTTAGTTTTACTGAAACCCAACCCCTGGCAGCTCTGGTACTGTCAGTTACTTACAGTTTTGTTCCTACTGGGGAAGCACTGAGAGGTCTTGTGCTCTTTTAAACAGCCAGGGGGTGAGGGGCAGAAGGGATCCATACAGTTCTTAGACCAGATCTGCACTCTTAACCCAGCTCATCCAGATCATAACCATATGCAAGAGATATTTTGTTCCTTTGGTATCAGTGTAATCTATAAGCAAGTCAGAAATAGATGGATGCTGGACATTTTCTTCGTGCAGATTCTTTGTTAAAACCTCTTGGGTAGATGTCTGGCAGTATTGGGGTTGCTGGTCTGGTATAAGGGTGTCAGTTTTCATTTTTTTATTGCTGTTCTTTTCTCTGCCTTTTTGTGGCCAGCTTCTCTTTGTCTCACGGAGCTACGAAACTGAGGGTAAAATGGAAAGATGCTTCTTTTTTTCTGAAGTGCATTCATGATTGAAACCAACTTGTGTGGAAATCAGTCAATGAAACTTGTATCTGGAATGAGACTTTAAAGGCGGTTTTTCAAATGGTAATTTTGATTTACTTATTCAACATTTATTTTGATTAGCTGAAATGAACACTTCCTCCACAATGTATGCTAAGCAGTCAATGTCTGCAGTGAGTAATTTTGCTTTCTGGAGCTTGCAGGAACTTTAAATGGGTCTGTATATTCAGGCTCTGTCCCTTGTCCATGTTGCATGGTACATATCCCAGACAAGGAACAGTCATGGGGTGGTTTAGGACAGAAGGGACCTTCAAGATCATCTCATTCCAGTCCCCTGCCATGGGCTGGGACACCACCTGCTCGAAGCCCCATCCAACCTGGCCTTGAGCACTTCCAGGGTTGAGTTAACAATGCAGGACAGTAACTGAAGGGTTTTTCCACTCCAATGAGGACGTCCTGGGACATCAGTGAGTGAGTCCTGCCAAGCTTGCCTGGAGCAACTGCGAGTTTAGACTGAATCTGTCAGGATGAAGATTGGAGTCAGGCCTTAAAGACAACAGAACCTCAAAAACTCAGGGACATTTACTTACAGAAAAGATAAACAAGTGACAGAAAATTGGTCTTTCTGCATGTCTAAAGTGTGAGAATTGCCACTGGGCAATGACAGGAGAATGCATCAGCTGTGTTAGCTTAAGTAATGAAAGTAACTTTCTGTGAATTACTTTTAGAGAGGCAGAACATGCATCACTGGGAGGGCAGTTCCCAGCTTCAGCTTAGCTCTCATGTTTCTTTTCAATTCCAAGTAATGTTACATGTCTGGCACAGTTTCTGTGTTTGCTTGGGCCAGGCTTTGTAAGGAGATGAGATGTCAGATTGAGTAAACCTTGACCTTACTGTATGGAAAATTCATGCCTTAGGTAACTGACAAAGTGTACCTCTAAGAAGGATACTGGAGTGGTTAAAAAAACTTAGGCACACACAAAGCAGGATATGCAGCCATTTGGTAAATGTCATCCTGGACTGGTGGCTGTGTAACAGTGTGAAACCTGCCTTGAGATGAAAAATCAGTTGTGTAACAGCTCCTGAATCATCCCAGGAAGCAGGACCTAGTCATTAGCTTGCTGCTGTTGTACTGGCCAGACAATTTATTGTTCAATGCTTGTCTGTAAAGAAAAATCTGCTTTTTCTGGGAGCTCTCGATAGCACTGACATTTACTCAGAGTAAATCTAACACGGATTGGCTCAGGACACTAGAGCTTGACAGACATGACATTTGCTTCTGCCATACTTTAACCAATATTGTGGTGATAAGGTCTTGGCTATCCAATGGAACTGATGAAATACAATTTTAAACCTAATGGATAGTCTATTTACCTTTACACTAAGCTGTAAGAAGAAATAAATTAAGGATCTTTTCATGCTGCTTTGTATACACTGAAAAAACCTCATGAATTAAATTTACCCTTATTTCCATTGTCTCCAGACATTAAAAGTACAAGCTAGGGTTTTTTCTGTCCTTTTTAGGAGACTTCAATTCTGTGTTCAACAGCCTTGCCAAAGTGCAGATTATACATGATGTTTAAATACTATATGATTGCATAGTCCTAAAATTATGATAAAGCCCATGAAAAATAAGATGATTTGTGACAAAGTGGCTTCCCTGAGGGAAAACTTTGCCTGACAAATTTGGTGGTCTTCTGTGACGGACTTACAGCACTAGTGGATAAAGGAAGAGCAACAGGCATCAAGTACCTGCACCTGTTCAAAGCATTTGACACTGTCCTACAGGACATCCTTGACTCTAAAAGCAGAGAGATGTGGATTTGACAGATGGAGCAATAAGCAATTGGCTGGATGTTTCACTCAAAGAGTTGGGGTCAATGTCTCAGTGTCCAAGTGGAACAAGTGTTGTTCCTCAGGGGTTGGTGTTGAGGCTGAGGCTGTTGAACAGTTTTGTCAGCAGTGTGGGCAGTGGGATTGAGTTTTTCTCAGAGAGTTTGCCGATGGCAAGCTGGAGGGCAGGGATGCCATTCGGAGGGACCTTGACAGGCTCAATCATAGACCCAGTCCTGGTAAGATGTTTGAGCAACGTCAATGAATTCTATGTCAGTTACATATTATATCAGTCTGGTTTCAGGTGCAACTCTAAAAGCAAGTTATAGAATTTTATTACGGTAAAAGTCAGAGGGGAATAAAAGGTCTTGGTGAAAGAGAAGAGGAAAATATCAAGTTGTGATTACCACTTAAAAAAGAGTGTGTTACAGAAATATTATAAACATTACCAGTATTTAACATCAGTTGGGAATATCTTGCAGGAAATTAAATAATGTATTATTAAAAATATGGAATAGTTTTATTTCCACTAGGAAATGAAAGAGTTGCATGAGGATGGTTCTTTCATAAATGATTCACGTAGTATTTCTATTTTAGCATTAGTCATAAGTTCAATTATCAATAGTATAGTGTGCCAGGAGTTATGTGTTGATGAGATCTAATTATTTATGGATTTATTTTGTCAGATTTTTTTAAAAGTGTGTTGAAGTAAAGGTTATTGTCCTTCATGGTTTAAGATAATCAAATTGCATGCATAGTGTTGTTGGGGGAGAAGCAATTACCAGTCATGCACAAACAATTAAAATAAGTTTTCAAGCCTTCAGAGAGTTTTAACATTTTATTACCATTCTTAAGTAAGAATATTTTCATAACAGATTATAAAACTGTTGGAAAGCCAGAACCTATTATTTTTAATGCAAACTGCTTGTATATTTATTTTAGCGGATCTTCCTTTTGAATAAGTATAACATCTTTAATGAACAGCATAGTAGTTCTGTTGAATAACTACAAATTGTGAAGGTAGACACAGGAAGAATTAAGGAAAAACTGTATTTTCAGAATGATGTGTTTCTCAGGTATTTTAAGACCATAACTAATGCAATCATCTTGATTTTCTGAATCTGGTAGATAGCTCTTGCTTAGGTAGAGGATGTTAGCCAATAGTATTGAAGGAAAGCTTAACCCTGTAAACTGTTAAGTTCAAATTGTTCCAGATTTAATCAAGACATTTGAGTGTTAATGATTGCTTAATATTTTTAAAGAGACAGTAACATTAGTCTAAAAAAACCCTATTGAATCACTGTCATCATATGGCAGAATAATGATTAATAGTAGAAAGGACACAAGGGTTAATTAAAGATGATGTTACAAATATTACAAGAACATATCAGCTAGCAAAGGGAATGGGACTGTTGTGAGCCATCTTCCAACAGAATGCTAGTTCTGATACCAGGGCAGACTCTACTTGCCTATGTAAGGTTCTTCCTATACGTAATTTTATGTAAGAGAATGTTGGGGGGTGTTATTTACCCTAAAATGTCAAAATATTTTTTATCTTTGAAGTGTATGCCTGCAAGGGAAACATAACATAGTTTATGTCAAGATGATGGCTGTGTATCAGAGTAACAGAATTTTCCTTGATACACTCTGGAAATAGAGACTAGTACCAGTCAATAAGCTCAAACAGGAGAGGTTTGGGAGATTTCCATTTTCAGCCTTTCACAGTTCAGTGCCATCAAATCTAATCAGTCAGGATGTATGCAAGAGAACTAGCTTGCTCTCCCAGGATTAAGTAGATCAGTGACCCATTCCACAAAAGCAGGACCTTTCTGTTCAGTTTGAATTTTGTCTGAGTTTTAAGTGCACAAAAAATGTCTCACTATAGTGAATGCAGAGCTTGGAAAAGCTATTTTTGCTCACTGTAGTCCTGCTGTCACCTGCAGAACAGGTATTACAGCTTGAGAGTGCCCTGCCTGGTGTCTTCAATGGGCATTTGCTTCAATTGATGACTTCCTAAGTTCTTGAACAGGACTAAAATTAGTGTATCCAGTTTCACTCTGATATTCTACATTATTGTGTGCACAAAAAGATAAGTCTTTTCCTTCACATGCCACAACTAGTGAGAACAGAACCCTTGTTTCATGAGTTGCTGAAAGCAGCAGAAATTACAAATCATTAGTGGAATGGTTGAAAATCCTCACGTGGTTCCCCCTTGCTCCCTAGGAAAGCACAATGGCTAGTTTACATGATACCTCTTTGTGAGCTCCATTTTCCACAAAATGTTCTCTATGAAATATTTGAAATTTGGAAAACTCATAGCAGGAACTGTGTTGGTTTCCTTACAGCTTTAAACCTGGTTGTACAAGACTTTCTGGGAAAGTGTTTGATCAGGAGGTAGACAATGTCCTGCTAAATTTTCAGGAGGTTTGAAATAGCTTTTTTTTAATATGGAAATATTAGAGACAGAATTATCTGAATGTTGAAATTGCTGAATTTCTGTGGGTCACTCTTACCCATCATTTTTGTGGTATGTGTGTTAGACCACACACAGTGAAGTTCACTGACTGTGTGTGACTGAGAAGTAGAAGTTACTACCTGAAAGTTCGAAACCGAGAAAGTAATAACCAGCAGTGGAAAACATGAACTTTCTTAAGCTGCACCCTGACAGATATTGATGTAACTAAGCTGTAAGTAATGGTGACTGGTGACATCCCAGTGGGAAGGTACCAGCATGAAGGTACTGGACTCATTTTAAATCTGCGATGGATCAAAGCAAGATAGGTGTAAAATGTCGTTGTGGTGTTGCAAAGCTGGGAAAAGCTGACATTTCTGACAAGAGCTGCCACTGCTACATTACTGTTCCTTCAGAATGTCAGCCGTTCTTCTTTTGAAGAGTGAATGACCTACTTGGAAAATCAAAGTAACCTGCTCTTGTCCTTTGGGAAGTAATGCCATTCTTTTTCCACCAATTAGTAGATGGTGAGTGAAACTACCACACACAGACTTTGCCCTAGGCTGCAGACCAGGAGGAAAATTCAGAGAATAACTGTGCTTAATGGTACCTTGACATGTCTCCTCGTTTCTTTAGGGTTTAGAGCACAGTGTTCCATTTAGAGGTGATCAGCTCAAGAAGGGGTAACTTAAGAGAGAAACTGTGTCTTTCAAGAGGGAAAAATTACAATTACTTTTGTTCAGAATGTAGAATCCAGGATGTTAATGATGAAAAGACAAGGAACAGGGAAGGCCCCCTAGATGACACTGTTCCCCTTCAAGAGGTGTGTTCTAACAAATGTAGCCAAGTGTTAGGCTTTGCATAAGCCAGGCTTTCAGTTGCTGGCAGAGGTCTTTGGTGCTTGAGAGCACACACGGGATTTATTTTACTGTACTCCAAAGAGAACTTAATACTCAGCCACAGAGAACAGCCAGCTCAAGAGGAGGAAGCCTGGAAATAAATATTCTGATAGAGATCAAAATCAATGCAAAATCCAAACCTACTGATTTCAGGCTTCTGTTTTCAAAAGGAAGGGGTGGGCCTTTTTACCATATGAAAAATAACTTAGTGGTGTTGGTTCTGCTTTGTTTATTGCTCCTAAGCAGTGTTCAGAGTGTAGCAGAAGGAGCAGCTCCTTTTTCAGCAATGATTTTGTAGTTTCTATGGCAAAAGTGAAAAAAGTATGCCTTCCTCTTTTAAATGGAAAAGACAAAGCCAGAATCTGGGTTTCTTATTCCCACTGCCATGCAGTTTGTCCTGACTAAGGTTTAATTCAGCTTTGCTCAAATAGAAGTTTTTTTTAGTCCCGTTTAAAAATCAGATAGGACATGGTAGTGTTCACAGGGTTGGTTGGATCATTTATGGGTTTACAGTTTTTATTGGGGTTTAGCCTTCGTATATAGCACAAGATCTGTCAGAGTCTCTTGGCACAGGAGCAAGGTAGAGGGAGCTTTGATGTTTCCATTTGTCTCTGGTGAAGGAAAATGATGCTGCACAGTCAAGGCCAGCTTTAATGCATAGGCAGTAGAACCACAGAAGAAAGAGGTGGTGAAATGGAGCAGCTTTGGAATTGTTTATTTCAGTGTGCAGGAGGAAAAACAGATTTTGTATTTAATTTTGCTGTCCACTACTGAGGACTGAGTACCTTCTCATCCTGTGATGTCTACAGAGGAATAAGTTGGAGAAATCAGTGCAATAACATAAGAGAAGACAATATTAAATAATAGAAAATAGTTGTTTAATCATCTGTCAAGCTGTCTAGGACTGGAGAAATTCTATATGACTAGAAAACCTACTTTCCAGAGGTTTATTATCCTCCTCACTATTACTAACAGTGGTTCTCAGAGGTAATGATGAAGAAGAAGAATGTCATCAATCATTCCACATTGTCTGCATTAAACCTTCCGGTTACTGTAAGAAGAATATTGAGCTCCTTTCTCTTTTGACTGAGATTCAATTCTAGCACACTTGAAATTGTAAGTATACGATGAGTAGAGAGGAGAGTTGTCCTTAAATCAGATTCTTTCTAGTTCAAATTCTATTTATTCTAAACAAAGCATCTGAAAAACAGCTGAAGTTTTGAAAGTGTCTGCAAGAAAGAGATAATAATGTCTGGAGTTTCTTTCCCCCCAAATATTAAAAGATTTCCAGTAGGGGATAAAAGAGAAGAGACATCTATTACAATACTTTCTGGTATTCCTGGGGTTAACATTCCTTACAAAGTTTAAGGAAGAGACAATCCTGTGACACAACATATTTTGGAAGTTTACATCTTATATGTGTCCCCATTTCCCAGCTTTGTGAAAATTGCTGATCTTTTCACCATTGCAGTTAACACATCAGTAGCTGGACAACCTCGGAGCTACAGGTTCATGAACCCACAGGAGAAGCTTCTAGGCAAGATTTTGAAGTCAATGAGAACCAACTGACACAAGTGTATGGCTTCCACAGGTCCCTTTTTTTCTCTAGCTGAAGTGAGGAGACAGATAATATTCTGTACTGCGTGAAAAATCTTCATTTAGGGGGAGAGAGGAGATTCCATTTTTTAAACCAGTAACTGAAGCTTAGTGACTTGTCAGTTCTTTTAACAAAAATTTATACATTGCATTTAACTGCATCAGTGTGACTTTGAAAGAAATCCTTCTGAATTTTCAAACAAATCCCAGAATATATATGATGTGGATTATGCATTTGTTTTTATTTTTTAGCTAAATATTGTACTAATAGGTAATGTTTTAAATTGTTAGCTAAATATTGTAGCAAATAGCTGCATATTAAACTCACGTCCAGCATAGAAGGTATTTTGTGTTTCAGTATTTTATTAATCACTGACATTTGAACACTGGGATAGCCAAAAGGTTAAAGAATATTTTCACTAATGCACCATGTTCTTACATCAGCAGGTACGCAAAAGCATCACCTGGAAGTTGCCCTTTGACAGTGAAGTGGTAGTCACTAAAGACTTCATCATGTATGGTAATTTATGTTCTGATGACCAAAGTGATGATATTGTTATTTTATCAAACTAATGAAGTTCTGACATAATTTATTTCTTACCTTACAATTATTTTATTAAAAAAGAGACTATTTTCTTTGAAGAAATACATTGCGTTTAATAGAATTTTAAATACAGTTAGAGCACAAGAATTTAATTAATATGTTCTAAATTTCTTTATCAAATAGCTTTGCATGGAGTCATGATTTTTTTTTTTTTTTTGCATTTACCAAAATGATTGTCTTGAAATAAAACAAAGATTTTCTATTACTTAGACTATAGAGGTTTAGTTTTATTGACAGGTCAAAATGAAAAACAGTTGTTAAGTGGTAAACAGCATTTAAAAATTGCTGGCCCTCTGTCCCCACGTTTACATTTAGTGCTCAGTCTGAATCTTCTGATGCACTGTGGTAATAAAAGATGCACTGCACTTCCTCTAATAACAGTAGCCTTTAACCCTCTTGACATCAAGAGATAAAATCAAGAGAAGTCAGTAAACAACACGCGCTTGCTGCATTATTAGGTTTAAAATCAGCATCTGGTGGTGATGGAAAAAGTATACCAAAGCAAGATTGGCCTTGCTTTAAGATTTTATGCTGCTGAATGGCTCACAAGAGTAAGAACACATAAGCTGATATTGTGTTTGAAAGAATTTAGTCCTTCCTCTTACAGGAGGACAAAAGGAGTCAGGGAATCGTTGTGTGGAAATCACACCATCAAAAAGCTGAAACACCAGCTGAGGGATGATCCCTGCACAGCCTGAGGTGATACACTGTGAAGAGACTGCTGAGGGAGGGCTGGAACAGAAACCTCTGTGTCCAGGAATATCTATGTTCTGCTGCTTTTCAGAGCTAATTAAACGGAATTTAATACCTTTTTCCCCAAGCTGGTATCACTAGACGAGTATTGTGTTACTTGGTAATTCCATCTCTCCCTAGTTCAGACCTGTAGTTCTGCTCTCCATCCCCAAAACTTTGCCTTTCATGTCAGTGTTGGCACCCAGACAAAACCCATAGCTCATTTTAAGAAACTGACTTTCAGAGTAAATCATTTTGTCACATTTTTATCATAAAAGAAGACTCTCTGGTAGTGGCAGAGGCCGGTCCTGGTCTCTCCTAATGAGAGTTGGAAGAAATGATCATCACAGGCACCCATCTCTGGTAGCTGGCATGTTCTGTCTTCTCTCTGACATCATCTCATGTTCCCTTAAGGAAATGGACCTTCTAGTCTCATGAGCTGTCAGAAAACACAAATATACGTAGAAACTGTACTGAAGAAATCATTTGTAAAAAGAAAGGACTGGAGTAAAATTTATGGAGTGAGGATGGGAATTGAAGGGTGAAAGGCTTTTTTCTGAGGACTTGAAGGTCAGAGAGTACTTGAACCTTAAACCGTTAATGCAAGGAAGTGGTCAGCACTAGTTTGCTTGAAGAGGATGATAAATATTTTGAATTTATAGATTTCTTTCCATCAGCTACTTTTTTCTGCCTGTACTCTTTAAGCAGATGAATTTATTTCTCGAAAAGCAGTGTAATTTTTAACATTTCAAAGTAAATACTATAGCTGGAGCTTGCAGGATAATTATAATTTTTATCATAATACATGATAAAAAACCAAAAAAAAAAAGTGAAAATATTTTTTGAGTACAGTATATTAATGTGGGACTGACAAATTATCTGATTGTCAATCAGATTTTTATTCTTCAAAAAAGGAAGCATGCAAAGCTTTGTCTTCCTCACCCCTTTTTTTTTATTCCACAACTTTTTCCAAAGTTTTCAACTCAGCCTTGAACGTTTAACAGCACAGTTACAAATGCATGAAAATACATTGTCAGCAGTGATAAGAACTTGGGGTTCACAAAGAGATTTTAGTGCTCACATCTTTTTCATGTTAAGTTGTAACATAAACTCCAGGTATATAAAAGGTCAAAAACACCTGCTGAGGGATACAATGTAAGAATTAAATCAAGAAAGTTTTCACATACAGGTCTGTGTCAATCTCGGATTGAGAAATATACATGAAGAAAAAATGACTGTTGATAGTGTGAATCAGTAATTTGAAGGCCAAGCCTCAAGCAAGATTATTATGTGATTGTTTATGAAAAAGGAGTTTAAAACCTAGAAAAAAAAAAGTTTAAAAAAATAAGAATAACTTCATGGTTAAAGCACTGCAATTACAATGCTTCACATACAAGAATCACTCAAATCTTTCACAAAATTGTGAAGTTCGGGTTGGTGGATCTGGGGTAAATTTCTTCCAAACTTGAATCAAGACAGAAAACTTATTCAGCCACTTTTATCACCAGCTCTCAGCTTGATGGTTCTCTTAATCTCTAAAGCTTTCAAGCTGTTTCTTGTCTGACACCATGTATGCCATGCTGGTAGCATGTCGATGGCTTTATTCTCTCACCTGCAAAGGAATGTAAAAATTATATGAAAGAAAAAAAAAAGGAGCTGTTATGAACACCTGACCTAGATTTGAATCCTTTTTAAAGCAAAATAGTTCATATTAACTTTGAGTATATCTTGAACTTCCTGGGCTTTGTAAATCTGCTGTGGAATCACTTCTGGATGGACTGCTAAATTTGTGCATTAATTCATTCCATTTAGTCCCTGTTAGCTTGAAGTACAGCTAAAAAAACCCCAATGGTTCCATTGATGACTCATTTTCTCTCTTTATCCTGCTTCTTTCTTTCAGACTGTGCCACTCTGGAGTACTGCAGCTTTATCAGTTTGTGCATTTCTTAAATGGAGTGGTCACACCTTGCTGCTCAGTGTGTTGTGTGACAGCAATGAAGTAACAGTTTTGGTTGAGATAAGGATGGTCCAAGAGGTTGATGCCTGACCTGTGCCTCTGAGGATACCAAGAAAGAATCCTGAATGGCAGCACTGGCTAATATGGAACAGCTCCTCTTTCCTATTAGTCCTCTTGCTCAGTGTTTTTCTGCTGTTTTGGGGATTTTGTTTGTTTCTTTGATCTTTTTCCTTTTCTTTTTCTTTTTTTCCAAATGTATTTGTGTGTGCTTCAATGGTAGAACTGTTTCCTCAAAAATATGGATGTTTTTAGCTTGCCTCTGAGAAATGTAGGAACAGAAATGATTACCTCTTGATCCTTAGGGTTTTTTGTAAATTTTATAAGTGTTGAGCAAAATCCTATATTCAGATCACTGTATACCCACAGGAAGTTGATCTGTAGAATGTATTCTATTAAGAATGTATGCATTACATATAAAGCCACGTTCTTAGTATTCTGCCTTTTCTTTAAAAGAGTCACATTTCTTAGCAGTTTCCACTAAGAAAAATCATAAAATGGGTAAGGTTGGAAGGGATCACAATCCTTCCAATTCCCCTTGGGTTGTCATTTAATCCAACCTCCTTGCTCAAGCAGGGTGGTCTCAAAGCACATTGCACATGTGCCAGAAATTCTGAGGTACATGGGTGTTTATTTTGCTTCACTATTCTCTTTTCCAGAGTATTTCTGCACCTGTGGTAAAAGGATGAAGGAAGTATATCTAAATGGCAGTTAACGAAAGCTTTTTGCGTAACGTTTAAAAAAGGCAAATAAAACCAAAGCAAAAAATCCCCCCAAACCTAATAAGTGCTCAAGTGACAGAATTCTTGGATCTATTTAGCAAAAATTATACCTTTATCTTGTAGAAATCTGATATATACTTTTTTCTACAAGAATTGGCAGTGCCATAAACCAAATGAGTGGCATAACTAGTGTCCCAATTGCTGGATTTGTGTACAGTGCACAATTACATGGAGGGACTATCTATGTCAAAATAGATACAAAGCAATACTGTCATGCTGAAAATTTCAGAAGGCATCTTATTCCTAGTGGTAACAATGTGATGCTTCAAGGAATTCTCTTCGCTTGTACTCCTGTGCTCAGCTTTTGCATTCAGATATTTTACTATGCGGTTTCAGTGCTTGGTTTTCTTTCACAGTAATCATTTTGCAGTATTCACAGGTGATGAAAATAAGTTACTTGTGAAAAATGAGAAATAACTTTGCTGATGTTATAAAGTCTGTTTTGTTTGGAACATGTTCTCCCAAAGATGTTTTAAGTTATTGAAGTGTAGATTGCTTGCTGTATCAACTGGAGCTTTCACTACCAAGCCTGTCTGATCGTATCTGAAATGTGGATTTGAAAAGTATGTTGTAAATAAAGGCTGAAACTGAATATTGAACAAAGACTTGAGGAGTCATGGAAGGAAAATCCATCATTGACTTCTGAGAGAGCAGTCTCTCTGGCTCATAAAGCTTTTGAGATCTCAAGTATCACTGAATACTGGCAATGTGCGCTTACAGTTTTCCTGGCAACTGCTCTTGGTCTCTTTCAGGGTACTGGGTTACAACAGCCTTTACCAGATGAATCTCTTCTTGTGCTGAGAAATCTTGTGCATTCCTTGAACAAAAAGAGACTCATCTGTAGGGAAAAATATTGTGTAAAGACTGTATCACAGTCTGCAGAGATGTGTGGATGTACATGGATCAAGTCTTTTCACAAGGCAATGATAGCAACCTCAGGATGTTTCACATCTCTATGGTTTGGGAGGACCAAGGATCAAATAACTATCTTTTAACACTGTTTGAACAGGATGATTCTCCAACAGCTTATGATGAAACAACACAGCAGCACTTTATGGAGCCTTCTAGAAGGGACATAGTATTGATATACAGTGAATGGCCACAGTTTCAGATGTTTTATTTCTGTTCTTTCCAGAAGAACTGATCATAAATGTGCATCAAAATTCAATATTCTTTCTTGCTTAGACTGCAATTTTATACTTTTTTTTTTTTCTCATATTTTCTCTTATCCACCAAGTTCAGAGGCTTTGGCCTAGCAAATCATCCAGGACCTTTTATTTTTAGAGTTGCCGAGCTTGGAAACTCCTTGTGAGTCCAGTAAATGTTTTCTGTATATTTATAATCCCCAAACTATAGGGAATTTGTTGTCCTTCAGCAAGCTTTGCATTAAGCCTCCTATGTAATTTTGGAATACAATATTGGTTACTTAGTGGACCTCTTCAATTTGGCAGGAGCAGTGCAGCTTGTGCTTTGATAATTAAAACAGTGTTTATGTGTTTGGAAGGTCTTTCTTCACTGCTGATATTTGTTGTGAAAAGGCACGCAAAGCAAAGATTCTTTTTTTCTTCCCGCCTTCATAGTAGACATGGCATGTTTAAATTACAGAATCAGCAACGCTCATACTTTATGCTATGCTATATTATTATTGGTAAGATTGCTTTTGGGATGGGTATGTTTGTTTTAAGCAGAAGTACGACCTTAAACCCCTAAGGAAACTCCCATCAGGATTCATATAGGCCAAATAAAAGATTATGGCCCTTTCCAGGCAATGGTCACCACTGTATGTTTTGGGATTTGGGTTGGATTTATTTATTTGTTTAGTTGGTTGTTATTTGTTAGTTTGTGGTTTGTTTGGTTTTTTCCCCCTAAAGTGCTTTGCCAAACTGTGGAACCTTTCAAATTTGTCCCTGTTAGAGAAGAAGTCAGTGGAGCTGGTTATCTTATCCATGAAGTTCTATTTGTTTTAATGCTATGTGCATTTATTCCTTTGCTCCTGGAATCAAGGACATCTCTGCCTACACACACTGTGACTTTGATTTCCTTCCCTTGTTACTTTTTCTCCTTTGTATCTTATTTCTTTTCCCCTCTGTACAGACACAAGCATGTGCTGTGGTCTAATGAATTTGATGTCACTTTAATAATGATTAATGCTGCTATGGGTTGAAAATAAATAACTCTGGATATAAATTACTATCAAACTTTGGTTTATTTTGTACAGTATTTCCATTTCAACTATTTGTCTGTGCATTCAATCCTGTCAATAAGACTTAGACTCATGCTTAATGTTAAAGAGGTTTTCTGTATCAGTGCTGTAGGCAATAAAATACTTAAACACACTCATAACTTTTCTTTTAACTGGCTTTTGAACTATTTGATGAACTCTTTGCAGAAGGTGTTCAATGTTACACAAAAATTTTGGGGATGCTCAAACTCCTGTTACTACTGAATGTCAAACCATCACTAACTCCTGTAGAGGAAGGGCAAGTCCCTGATAGTGCAAACAGGACACCTGAACAATTCGAAAAGCTCTGGAAAATGGAAGTACGTGACTGTGGCATCAAACTCTTGGATTTAACCCTGATATTGACTGAAGTGAATGTGAGGAACCTCCTAGAGAAGAATGGAGATGCTATTAATTATCAAGCTGTGATGAAAACTTGCCTTTGCAAGGAAAACTTTTCCCTTCCTTACCTTCTGTGGTGTCTTATTATAAGGTGACTCCATGAGGTAAGTGCCTTTATGAAAGGTATACCAAGTATATCATATTCATTATATATCAACTTTCTATCACCTGCAGGCAGGAAGGAGGTACTGCTGAAAAAGAGCTGCTCCATGCAGATTCTTTCCTAATCCATCAGCTTCATCCTGTTGACTTGTGGGTACAATTAAATACCTTGAAATAGTATATTGGTTCTATACCAGCTTAAAGTACATTTATATGTTGCTTCTTGATTTTTTTAAATGGTGAGTAGATGCACGGTATTCATTGAAGGTGCTGCTGCTGAACCTTTATCAAGTGCCAAAACATTTGCGGGTAGAAGCATTTCCTTTTAAAATATACAGGCAACTAACTATAATTGTTTCCAAACTGCATAACACCTAGCATCTGACTGTTTCTGTTCAACTAATAACTTAATTAAGAATTGAATAGTATTTGTATAAAATAACCTGAGAAATTATTATATTTAGCAATAATGCTTTTACCAGTAAAATCTATGTTATTGAGAATAATTACTTAACAATATTTTAAGTTTAATTGTTACATTATTCCACTTTTTATGCTATAAAAATTAATACATTACTAATTCTGTTGGCACAGATGGAAGAAACTAATTACTTGAATTTTTTGTGCCTATAAAAAGATTAAATTAATTAAGATATCCATTAGAATAATTTGTACAGGATTTGGGGTAACTAATATTCTGGTTTATTTTCTTGTTTTAAAAAAAGAATTTATAAAGCAATAATCAACTTCTGAGAAGTTGCATGCAGAAAGAAAATCCATAACTTAATGCAACCATATTACTGTCTTGGTTTTGGCTGGGATAGAGTTCATCTTCGCAGTGGGTGGTATGGGGTTGTGTTTTGGATTTGTCCTGGAAATGATGTTGATAACACAGGGATGTTTTTGTTATCACTGAGCAGGGCTTACACAGAGTTAAAGCCTTTTCTGCTCCTCACTCCACTACTGAGTGGGCTGGTGGTGCACAAGTAGCTGGGAGGAGGCACAGCCAGGACAGCTGAGCCCAGCTGATCCAAGGGATATTCCAGACCGTATGACATCACAGTCAGCATAAACAGCTGGGGGAAAGATGGAGGAAATGGTGAGTGTTCAGAGCGATGGTGTTTGTCTTCCCCAGCCACTGTTACACCTGCTGGAACCCTGCTGTCCTGGGCATGGATGGACACCTGCCCATGGGAAGTGCTGAAAAACCCTTGTTATGCTTTGCTTGCACCTGTGGCTTTCTTTCTCTTTATCTCAACCCACAAGTTTTCTACCTATTATCCTTCTGATTCCCTTCCCCATCCCAACAGAGCAGGGAGTGACAGAGTGGGTGTGTGACTGAGTTGTTAGCTCAGATTAAACCACAACAGTCAAACATGAAGATCCTAGTTGTGGTTTTATTCCAAAATGTTTTATCGTGTTTGATTAGATTGTTACTAATGTGTGCATAGGTGCAACAGACTTTCTGGCAGTAACTATTTTTGGACGATGCAGTTTTCACTTGTGAATCACTATGCCAATGCTAGCGTAGGAAGAAGTGTAAAGATTTCTCTGTAAACTGAGATATCTCTGCCTTGGGACACCTCACTTCCTGACCATAGGGCGAGTCAGGATATTAATTGGACCTCGAATGGTGAAGAGAAGAGATAGTGTGGAGGATTTAGGGAAGCCTGACGATTAGGAGCTCTGCTTAATGATACTGAGCTTGACTTGACATTGTGAGTATGATGAAAGGCCTTCTTTGAGGAATCTATTCTCCAGAAATTTCTGCAGCATTTTGTGTTGGGCAACTTGAATATTCCACGTAGGGGGAATTACAATGGTGTAATATTTGTTGACATGTGAGGGAATATGCCCCTAAAAATGAGGATCTGTTTGTTGTGATCTAGCAGATGAAAAGACCATTCAGTGCATCTTTTGGTACAGGTGCTGTGCCACACACAGAAGACTAACAGAAAATCATGTAGACTTTGTGCAATTTTCTCTTTCTTCCTTTTAATATTTCTGAACTCAAAAGAAAGACTGAAAATTAGTTTTGTGATGAGCTAATGATAAGACAGTGTAAGAGAGAGGGCTCTGCTAGAGTTCAGAGAATCACGGAGTTCTTGATGTTGGAAGGGACTTAACCTGGATGATAGCCCAGTGCCCACTAGTTTAAAGTAATGAGCACTCTTATGATCTTCAGACTGTTGGGGGTTTTTTTAGATCCGTTCCATCAAGTGGAAGAATATAAGCAAGGGAATACAGTTCTTTCCACATAAAGCCAATGTTTTATTCTTTAACTGGAGCAGAATGGGTCAGTGGGTTCTCAGAAGGACTGTTAGACACTATAACAGTGAGACTGTCAGCCTGTAAGGTTTGCAATTTTTAACTTTTAAATAGGCAGCTGTAGGTGAAATTATATAATTTTTCCACTTCCCTCTCACTATTAAATCTTAAATTTATTAAGCAGCATGCATTTCAACCAATATAGAGCTGCAGCACTAATGTGGTTTAATGCATTAAACTGTTCCTCAGGTACATGGGTGCATGTTCAGTTTGGTCAGTAACAGTATTGTGTTAATCGTCTCCTTTGTCCAAAAACATTTTACGTGTGTACATTCACACACACACACATAGCGGATAAATAAACGGTTTTGAGCACAGTTTCTATGATTATATCTTCTACTAGGTTTAGAGCTTGGAAAAGACAGCTGGAAACAGGCGAAGACCAGGGTACATCAACATGGCTGTGTGTGATCCAATTCTATCTCAGTTACCTGTTGCTGTTCTTGCCTTTAATTTCAAGCTTCCATTTTTAGAATCCTACTCTGTCATTTTTGCCTTATAACCATTGATTCATTGGATAGCTTGTTTGCTAAAGTTACTTTTCCTCTCAATTTCATCTCAACTAAGAAGCAAGACTGGGTGGAGATTGTGGTTACGTAGCTCCTGCTCTCTCTGTGTCTGACATAGAGGAAAAATAGTAGCACAGACCATTTTAGGATCTTAGAAAGGTTTTGTTCATTTCAGTATGCTAGTTTTGATGTCTTAGAGTGAAACTTCTTGAAGATATAAACTGAAGAAATTTCAGGGAAGTTATCACATTACTTCAGGTATCAAAGCAGTTTTAAGTCTTAAACACTTTCAAGCATGGTATGGGGATAAAGTACGGGAGGGGTGTTCTCCTCAAAGTCAGCTGCCCTTTCACTTGCTGCTTCTCATCACAGGGGTGCTGCAATAAATCCTGGAGGAGATTCCTATGTCTGGTATGCCTGACAGTGTGAAACAGATTGCAGTTTGCAGACTATAAAGATTTGTAGGTACTGCCAGGCCATGAGTCTGATGCAGAGTCCAAGCCTTTTGATCAGTAAGAACAGGAGGTGTTGTGGATATTTATACATTGATTAATAGCAATACTCTCTGCATTAAAAATTCTTGTCTGGATCTCCAAAGTGTTTGGCCCATGTTATGGATGACATCTTATCCTGACTTTTTTTTGGCAGGCTCCAAATGTAAACATTGCGTAGAAATCTGTGTTGATCAATGAAACGTTCTGAAGACTTTTCTTATTGACATGGGGATTAGAGAGGTTTACTAACTGAATCAAGTAAATACTAATGAGTTTGTTACCTTTTAGAGGGTTGAGACTGTTTCTGTGACTAGAAGTCATCATCATGACTGTGAAGGGTTTTGTGAAGGCTGAGTAAATTTTGCCAGCATTACTCATGCTTGTTTTTGTATGAAATTCTTGCAGAAGGGTTGTTTTAGGGGGTATCTTAGTTGCTGGTGTTTTGGGGTTTATTTGTTTTATTTTCTTGTTACTTGCTCTGGCCTGTATTGAACAACCATGAATGGATACAAACAAAAAAACCTGCACATTAAAAAAAGCTTTTTCTTTTCAAATTTAGCTAATAGTAATGAGAAAACTGCTGCATTTACTAATATTCTTTTTATATCTACAAATATATCTAATTAATATTATTTTAAATTATCTCCAAATATCCATAGATAATTTTTACATATATCATTGTATAATTTAAAATTTCACTATTCTCAAAGCATCCATGAAGAACTTGTTGAACCATTTGAGATGAATTCCCCTATAATCTTGATTATATAGGAGTTAAAAATTAGGCAATAATAAGGGTGATAGGAGAGTTTGTTGTTCATAAACTGTGTCACCTTAGACGAATATTATACTTCTTACCTTGAATAACTGGTAATACCCAGCCACTCTTCATCACTTGATTTTTGTGGTTTAATAAAAGAAACACCAGGTTGTTAAAATTTGAGAAGATTTTGGTGAGATACTTTGGTACTTTTCTTTCTGACTCTATTCTTTACAGCAAACATGGTAATTTCACCTTTTTGGCATAATTCCAATGGATATCTGAATATGCACCCATTTCTCAGTTCTGTCCCTTGCACTGATATGAACTATTTACATACGAAAAGCCCATTTTTGAACTTGAAGTATCTTTTTAATGCTTTAAATATAGAGCTATCTGGTAGTTCTTGATGTTACATATGACGTAGATAATCCTTATGGCTTCTTTAGTGGAACATGAGAAAAAGAGAAAAATGAGGAGTGTTTGAATTGAAGTATTTCCAGGAAGTACATTTTGTTCCCTAGTAGGCATTTCTAATGGGGTGGCCATATAGATTTATATTGCTACACTATATAATGAAATGTCTAAGACTTCATTATCTGAAGAGAACTGTGATTCATGCTGGAAATTCATGGAGAAATATAAAGCAGGGGAGAGAAATGAGCTCTTAGGTTGCTGATGGCTCTTCAGTGTTCTACCTATTATACAGAAATATACTTCTGTATTTTCTTTTGGCATCAAATTCTGCAGGTCTGTAAACACTCGGTAGCAACAGGTGAGTCTGCAAAGCATATGTTGATATCCCTCTAAATGCTTCTTTCATATGCTGTGTGTGTTCAGTATTTGACAGCAAATTATAGAGAGGTGCTTTGAAAATTAAATGAAATTGTATCATGGTTCTCTCACTCTTCAGTGGCAATTCAGTTACACATGAATTGGTAGAATTAAAAGTAATAGTCAAGTCACTTCTTTTCAACGTTTTGCCTATCCTTCTGCACACTCAGACCCTCTGGTAGTAAAATTTAATCTCGTTAGTCCAGTATTTAGATGCTGTCAAGGATTTTAAAGTATCCAGGACTGGTACTGCTACCTTACCCTGCCCATTAAATGTGTCCTTTCCCATTACAGAGCATTCCTGCTTACTACTGTCTTTTTAACTGGCATAAAACGTGCCAAAATACCATCAGCAAGTTAGTGTTGTTATAAAATTCAGCTTATTTAGAAGTTAAGCATTTTTAAAAATTGTTAATATACTCTCCAAAATTACATAAATAATAAGAATTTAGAGTTAATATAGTTTGGGTTTTTTCGAGAGTTTCGTTGTGCTAAGAGTCACTTCCCACTGGATGGCACTATTTAATAAATTATATTGGGGAAGGTGATTGCTACAACATGCAGACTTTAGTTTTAGAGGGCATTATAGAAGTGACATTTAAAATTGCTAAATATATTCTGTCTTTCATCTTTTTCTAAAAGCAAGCACAAACCACATGGGTCCAATGAACACATGAAATGACTACTGAGGCTGTTGTGGCAGCATTTGGTTTATACCCAACTCAGTAACTGAGACCATAGGTCTGCCAAATAAAGGATTCTATATTTTATCAAAGTTCTTATCTTGACCTGTTCAAAAGATATAATTTTTAAAAGCATAAATGTTCCTTTTTTTTCTTCTGTCAGGAGAAACTGATTTTAATAGAGGCTTGATGATCATGCATGGTGTTCCAGTCTGTTTCTATTTTCCTGTTCCTTAATGTAAAATATCAGCAGTTACCATACAGCAAGTTATCAGTCTTCTTTTGTTTCCATTTTCATATGCAAGACCTTAGTGGAAAAGCTGGTGAACAAATTTGGGCAATTCACAGCAGAAAGACTCCAGATAAAAATGGTATGAAATCAGTTGTTTCTGCTAAAAAGTCTGAATGTTGGAATGCTCATTTCCAGTTTTTGAAAGCTGATTGAAAGAAGAACTTAGCCCATAAATAGACAAGACTGAACTTTGTCTATAAAAATAAAATAAATGTTCTTAAGATGATGAAAGGACACATCAAGCTTCATTGACAGTCAAGACATAAACATTCATTAAGGGAATTCAAGAAAGGCAGTTATCACAGAATAATAATACACTGGTGATGTGCAGAAATAGAGGGAGCATGATGACAGTATAGGCTCTGTTTTCCTTTCTTGTCCCATCGGTGCAGTGGACACAAAATTTCCTCTAAAAGATGTTAAGCATTTCTACAGAAACAGGGGCTTCTGTTTCGAGTGGTGCTGAAGTTAAAAATAATGAGAATATAGACTTTAGTTTGCTGTTAACATTTATCAGTTTTGCTATGGTGGTCTCTGTATCTGTAACAACAGCATCTTTCCCTGGAGCTGTGAATGCTGTGGAGAACCTGTTACTGAATCTGTTCAGTGTTGTTGTCCATGGATTCAGGACATGCACGTTGCACCAGTTGTGTTCCTTGGTGCAAAGGAAAGTAAGTGAAGAAATCATGGTCTGCCATGTTTTACTTTTCTAATCCGTATAGAATAAGCTCGAGTCTCTTTTCAACAAAAATGTCTGCATTGCTGTTTTTGGGATATGACAAAATGAGAGAGCACCCCTATAGAGAAATTATGTCATCAGCTCTGTGCAACAACTTATAGGCATACATGTTTCCATTCTCTGCATCCAGTGGGATTACATTCATTCAAACTGGAAGTGATGCATAGCATCTAACATGGTATATTAAGAAATAAGACTCAGATCTGTCTTGGTTTTTATCACTGTTTTGCTTCTTTAATCTCAGAACAGGATGTGCTGTTTTCTTTATACAACTTCTTACCTTCTGATTTTAGAACCTGGCAGGATAAAACAGATGACCTTTAAGAAGTACAAAGCCGTTCTCCAAGTATCTGTTATGAGACTGAAGGCTCTTGGATTCCAGATCTGCAGTGAAGTCAATTTTCCTGTTATTAAACCACTGATACATTTACAGTGTGGGCTACTTACATCATCCAGCACTTTAACATCAGTTAGAGAGGTACCATGGCCTGCTAAATCTGTATGTTATTTCTGATAAAGTGAGTTCAACTCCACTTTGTTCTTTTAACCTCTGCTAAGTCTGTCCAGACATGGAAAAAGAAAAAAATTATGAAGTCCTTCCTCACACACTAAACAAGCTTACAGTATATTTATTCAGCAGTTTATCTAGGGAATTTCAACCTCAGCTGAAGCTTCTTTATGCATCATTGGCATGGCTCATTCTGTTTTCATTAAACTATTCATTCAGCTTATTTAAGTTTTGAGTTAAAATATTGCAGAACATTCTCAAGTTCACTGGACCTACAGAAGCTTCTTTAAAACTTTTTAAAGGGAAAAATACTAAAAAATTATTTAAAGCCTTTATGAAGTTTCAAAACATTATTTTTAATGTTTTGAAGCCTCCAAGTCAGGCTCCATTATAAAAGCCTATATTTTAAAGGGATGGTTGACTGAAGTAAGAGTGGGTTTTCTTATAGGAGGTACATGGATGCCCTGTCTCCGTTCATATTGGATTAACTTCAGAATGATCATATGAGGTAGATGTTTGTGTTATCTACAGGACAGGAAAACAAATTATCTAGGTTCTGCTTTACCATACCATTACCATAATTTCCTGTCACCATTCTTACACTATAGTAGTTAATTTAATATAGGTAACTTAATATGTTACAAAGCATTCTCCTACCTAGAGAGCTGCATAAATTCTACCTGGTTTTTGGTTAATCTGTGATTCCAGTTCCATTATTTATTCATTAGATATCTAAGGTCATGATTGTATATGGAGAGGTACTCAGTCTCTGGAAGTCACTCTTATGGAAAGTGCTGTGGGATTGGATTAAATTCTAAGCACTCCATGCTAGGGGGATGTTTTTATGTATATCAAATAGTATTTTAAGGTATTTGGGATCTTCTTCATTGTTCTTTACAGATTTTTCTACGCAAAGAGAAGGAATGATTGGCATGTGTTTGTACATCTATGTTTCTGACTAAATAGAAACTTAATGGTTAAATGTGGTGGGGACATATAAGTATTTTGTGACTCTTGGGGGTGGTCCTGTGCAGGGCTAAGAGTTGGACTCAATGTGGGTTCCTCCAAACTCAGCATATTCTGTGATTCTGTATTAAAGGGATATTTCTCTTATGAGTTTCTTTGTACAAGTCAGGATGGAAAGAGCTCTGTACAGTCCTCAGTGTAGCTGGACTATGAAGTGGCAGTAAAAGAAGCTCAGCTGTGAACACTTTCCCCCCACTCTATAAACTATTTATCTGACCTACAGCTGGTGAACATTCCTGAGCGCTGCAGGGGTTCCACAGTGCCAGGATACAGATCCTGGGAACACCATCCCCACCTGCAGCACCACTGCAGAGCATAATGAAGATGTTGCACATAAAAGAAAAAGATTGTATCCTGGGGCAAGCAAATGGTGAAACAATCACTGTAGGAGTGTTTTGGTTATGTTTTATGTTTGAAGTAGAGGGGTTTTTCTATTAATTAGTTGGAACACTTTGCTTTTAAATTTCTATTGAAGAAATACCACTGTGATTAGCACAGAAGAAGGGAAATAGGCTAGCTGGATTATGCTGTTTAAAAAAATATAGAGAGATGTTAATGGAACTCATGGACTCTTTTCCAAATCATGTCATTTGTTTTTACTCCGGACTTGTTATAGACCTTGCAACCCTTTATTCTCATCCTCTCATATTCAAGGCCAGATTGGATGGGACTTGGAGCAACCTGGTCCAGTGAGAGGTGTCCCTGCCCATGGCAGGAGGTGGAACTTGATAACCATTCTGGAATTCAAGAACTACTTTTAAATCATTAATGCAATAATAAATATAATAAAATGCATAAAAAATGAAAAAATAATTTGAGAATAGATTGATGCAGTATTTTCAATTGTTCCCCCAAAGTGTATACATAAAAACTAGTGATTGGCAAGTCATTGCTCTATGCTGCAAGCTGAGCAGTTCCACACTTCCCTTTTTTCCAGTCTTGGTGCTTTCTGGACCACTCTGTGTTATGACTTCAGTCGTTAAAATAGCAAAAAACCCTGGCAATTTTCAGCTGGGTTTGTTTGCTGCCATATTAGAGAATTAAATTGCTCACAAAGGACCTGGAGCTTGGTACATTGTTGGAATTGCATAGCAGGATGGAGTGGGAAGTTCCTTTCTAATATTGATGGGCAGTTGTTTGAGCTCCTAGTTCTGAAGCAGATAGTGACACATCAAACAGAGCGGCTGAGCTCTCCTGAGGATGTGTGATACATTTTCATGGCTGTATCAGACAGGTACAGAGCAGAAGCAAAGCCCAGTCTCTGTGTGCCGGGTACAGATTACAAAATGCAGATCTTCATCCTCGTTGCTGGTTGGAGTTACCTCCTGCTCTTCCAGAGTGTTCAGTCTTTGATGTGTCTTTTTTCAGTATTTTTGGAAACACCTTTTCTGCCTTAACAGGTAGCAGCTCAGGGAGTTTTTCTTTCACTAATTCTTACGTTTTCAGAGTGATCCTTTCAAAGAATTGGTTTCTATTGTGTTCTTTTTGACCTGTTTATAGTAGTTTTGGCCTTTGTTCATCACTGAAAATTGGCTCTCAAATACAAAACCCCATTTTCAGTTCACTCAGTCCTTTGGACCGCATTTATGGCAATAGAAAAAGGAAAATTCTTGAAAGCTGTAGGAGTTTTTAACGTACTAACAGTGCTGTTCTACTACACTGCTGCTTTAAATATTAAATTCTGGATTTTGTGACGATTAGTACTGATCTTCCTAGAATACAGCAAGAGTAAGTGCCTTCTCAAACAGAGCTGGGAATTGGAGATGGAAAAGGTTTAGGAAGGCATTTGCTATCCAGCCTACTGCTTTTTTCCATATAGTTATTCAGAAATGTACTCCTCTAGCAATTCAGATTAATACTTTTTTCTTCAGTGGATTTTGCTGGAGTAAATCTGTAAAAAGCCCAAATCTAAAGCAACCGTAACTTGGTGCCTGTGTTTGTGGAATAGGCAGTTATTGATTACCTATACATCAGGTAAGTCTCTTTCTAATGCCAGGAAGTAATTTTATTATGTCTCAAAGCATGCATTTAAGAAGTTTTTAAAAGTTTATTCAATACTGTAGTGAATAATCTGTCTAGCTGCTACTCTGTCTTAATAAGAACTTTGTTTAAATATCTCATACTAAGGAATTTTAAGTACAGTATAATGCAATTTTTTTTCCTTATATTTCTTAATTTCACTGGGGTAACTTTGGAACATTATAAAGAAATTCATTTATGAATTTTCTTTGTTTAGCATTTCAAACCCATGTCACATATGTGAATTCTCATTTACCCAAGTCATGCTCTCAGAGTGTGATGTGTTTATGCATTTTAGAAGAAATTACCATGGGACTATGGGGAAATTTAGATGGTTCTTATTTAGAAATATTCCTGGACAATTACTCCAATGGTTAAGGACATGAGTGTTTCATATTTTATAATGAAATAGGAAAAATCCACCAGTAAATTTATTTGCCTTACTTTGTGTCAAGTCTTTCCAAGACCATGTAATGGAAAGGGACTACCATTGCTGAGATTGTCACAAGTATGGTTTAGACAAAGTTCACAGGGAAAGCCACTTAAGAGAAAGGTGAATAGTGAAAGGCAAGGACAGAGGCCTATCCTGGAACAGGCTGGGTAGTTTTGTCACACAGAGGGAATGGAATGACATTTCAAGAAGCTTTGGACTATGGGGACCAAATGACTTGGTTTTCCTCTTGCTGAACAGTAAATGTAGAGATTATGACTGAATGTGTCTTGTTGAAGTGACCCACTCTTCTAGTTTGTAGGGCAAATTAAGGTAGGCAGACCATAGACAGGACAGTTATTAATTGAATTTTATGCCTTTTCTCCCTGGTTTTAGTGCTGCTAAGCATAAAGATAAATGCTTGTGGCCACATCTCCAAAGTAAGATTAGTTCTCCCAACCTTTAGTGATTGTTCTGGTATTTAGATTTAATTGTGGTTTTACTTTGCTATATTTTGTATTTCATAATAGTTTTCCTGTTTTCAGTCTTCAGTGTCAGAATTACCTGCATAGGAACCTTGTAGGGTATACTTTGGAGAAAGACTTAATGCAGTATTTTCCTGTGTATTATATATTGTGTTACACAAATTATAATTTTGACGGACTTTTACTCTCTATGTTTTTCCATCCTCCAAGGGCTTTTCACATTCCCTCATCTCCTATTGCATTCCCCCCAAAATAAAAGGAATTTAAGTCCATGAGTTTTCCTAGATATCCATTCTGCTACAGAACTCCAAGTGAAAACTAGGTGAATGTTCATACTTGATTCCTTGGACTGCAGGACACAGAGAATGTTTTATCTGGACTAGCGTTTAGCTTTTGGAATCCACTTGCATGGATGACACTTGGATTTGGACAAAAAATCATGGGGGTCATGGAGAAGACAGGTATTGCTTGTTGTCCTGGCTAAAAACCCTTACTGGAGAAAACAATAAAAGACAAATAGTGAGTGCTTAGAAACTAATTCTCCTCCTAAAACTATTCTGAAAACTAAATGAACGCCTAGGACAAGTGAAATTTTATCTCACTTCCTTCAGACAACTTTTTATAGAGACATCCAGCTTGGTTCAGTATCCTCTTCGTGCTCCAGTTGAGGGGGACAGTAAGCAAGTGACTTCTTTAGAATGGTGGTTGCTGAAAACCTAAATACAGATCATGCAAATCCTATCAGGAATGTCATCACACTGATGGCTAACAGAAATTCAGGCTATATTGTTGGCTATCATCTTTAATGATATCATCTTTGATTTAAATTAGTAGCAGCTTGTTAGTGCATAACAGTCAAGTGTTCCCAAAAGTGATTAAAATGCAGATCTTCTGAAAAATTTGATAAATAATTTTGAAGAAAAGTACTGTAGCATTTCTTTGAGTTTCTTAAACGCTGGTTTCCATGGTGTTTTGAATGTGGTTTAACACATCTATTTTTAATATCCATTCCAGAAGATCTATTTTCTTACTTACATTGCCTTAGATAATAATTTTGTCTGTGCTAACTGTAATCTTGGAGGATGTGTAAGCTAACAGGAATTATCTGCTTTATTGCATACAAAAGATAGGATCATTTCTTCATGGCTGCCACTTCTATTCCTGAAAGGCAATAACCAAATGACTGTATTTGCAACTCCCTGCAAATAAATGAGCTCATCTGCAGATGCCAAACAAGCATTGACATGTGAACAGCCCAATAGTAATATTTCCTAGTGTTTGTGCTACCATAGCTGCTGCCACATAGGAATGATTTGTGGAAAATTTGGACACCACAAATGCTACCAACTTTATCAGTTGTTTAATTTATGTTAATTTTCGCTGCTGAGCAACATATAAATATTCATGTTACTCTCAGATTAGCTTACATTTTGAGAAGTTACCAAGATGAGAGAGAAGTTGGGAATAAACATTTTAATTCTTCTAAGTACATAGCTCCTTTGAATCCCTGATATTGGCACAGTGACATTAGGAGCAGAAAAACTTTTATAAAAAAATTTCATTTGTGGGAGTAATCACTAGTGAAGTTGAAAAGTATTTCTTATATAACTCTTCGTGTATCCAGGGGAAATATCTCATAGGTCTTTTTCTTCTTTGCATGTGTTTGATCAATATTGGTTGAACTGTGGCTAAACTTAGAAGAAAATGAGTTGTTAATTAGGTGGTCATTGCACTGTACATTGCTGAGAACTATTCAAGTGATACTCATTTCTCATACTTTGGAAAGAAGCACTGAGAAGGGGAAAGTTGTGGGAGTAAAACACACAGTTAACGCCAGTGAAGAGGTGAAGTGGCATTAATTTTAGTCCCGTAGGTAGCAGCCATTGAAGTCAGTGTGAAACTCTAAGGGCTTATTTATTACTGGGTGAGAGTGACCCTTGTTTCTACTATATTAACTTAGAACCTGGAAATGGGGGAAATCTTGGTAAAAAGCTTTCTAAAGTGCAGCAACTAGCAATGAGACATCTGTTTTGTAATTGGAACCCCATTCCTTACCTTCTCACTCCAAAGAATATTCACTTGAATTGGTTGAACTGTTTTCAAAATCAACGCGTTTTTCTAAAAATATTTTGCATTTTTAAGTTAGTCCAATATGGAAATGTTGGAAATGTTGTCTAAAAATATTTGAGAAATTCAGTGCAATCTTTCAGTTTCTCAGACATTTTTTTCCCCAGAGTTACCAGTTCATGCAAAAAATCACTTTATCAGAAAGTTCTTTAGACTTCGTAAAAAGAGTTGGCATCCTGCTCTACCTGTTAAGAATGCCTACCTTTGATCATCATCTCTCCTGATGAGAAGAATCTTCACTTAGCTCCTAATCTTTGTTATTTTGTGATGAAGCTCTGCAATGGCAATGGATAATTAAAATGGAAATACAGTGTCCTGACTCATTTTCACTTCAACTGTGCCTACAGAACTTCAAATTTTTCTCCAGAGAGGTTTCTGCAGTAGCTACATCTGTTGAAACACCCAACAGTAACAGTCATGGACCCATGATCCCAGTTGGAGTATTCCAAAAGCTAGACACCCAACAGCACTTCATAAATGCTGTGTCCCTGCTGGACTGGGGCTTTCAATTATTTCTGAGTGGGAAAGAGAAAAAGGAGAGAGAACACTACAAACTTCAAAACCAATTGGAAGTTAAGGAGCAATCACAGTGGCCTCAAAATACTGCAGGGAAGCTGGTGAGTTTTTCTTACTGTGGATGGAAAATTGACATATAACATCTTAAGGAACATGATATGAAATTCAAGTCTGTGGGCTGGTTTTGAAGATCTTTGTTCCTCCCTCATTGCGATTTGATTTAGTTGTGACCTGTTGTCCTGAAACCTGTATAAGTAAAAGATAAACCACTGCTCTGAGAGGAGCTATGTAGCCTTGAAAATAACAAGAAATCCAGTTTCATTCACCCCTCTGTATAATGTGGAAAGGCAGTGACGTCTATATGATCGTCACAACTAGTTTTGTGGAGTTCTTGATATCAAGAAACTCCCAGTATTTTAAACAATTTTGAACTCCACTATTAATTAGTGAAATGATTTCTATTTATGTCTGTTGAAGATTGCTTCCATTATTTTAACTTTTAATTGGTAAGAAATTTCTTCACTATTTATTTTATTGGAATTTTGAATTGCTTTAATTGTTATTTTAATAAGGACTTGGAAACAGGATTAGATACAATTAATATTTGACAGATGGATGTCACAGTGATCAGTATGCAAGAAATACTTGGGCAGATAAAGATAGTCTTGTCACATTTAAGCTGCTGTATAGCCTCACTTTGCATAAACAGAGAGCAAACATGAGAAATCTTAAAGTAAGCTTGCTGAGGTAAGACATTATTCCTTGCCAAGAAACACCACTGATATTTTATAATTACAATACAAAGCTTGGTTATGTCACATTGTGACAGACACTTTGTCATCATGCTAGTCATTACTATTAATGTGTCTCTGAATGCAGCATAAAATATAAAGCTTTAGCTCTAACAGGTTTTGATCTGACACTGGTTTTTGCACAGTATAAATGAATTTAGTGTTATTGTTGTACCTATGCACAACACTCTCAAACACCCAGTCAGTAACACTGATGCTATTTGGCTTCCTTTTTGCTTTAAGAAACAGTACAGTGTTTTATTCTTCCACCTTAATGTTGTGAAGACCTTCCCCTGAGTTTTGGGAGAGATGGATTGTTATTGCAGTAATTGGATAGTCTATGACAACTTGCTGTAATTTCTTTATTAATAATGTTTCTTATAATGGAAAAATGACATCCTTGTGTGTTTGAATTCAGCTGCCCTGACAAAGCTAATTGCTCCTCGAGATGCCATCCAGGGATGTGCTGGGAGTGTGAAAAAGAGCAACTGCTGACTTCAGTAACTTATTTTCCCAGCAATTTAACATTTTTCACATAATTAGCCTGTATGTTCTTCTTAGATTAACAGATCTACTAAAAACATTGTGCTTTAAAAGCTGCAAACCGAGAAGAACAGAACGTAAAGCATATTCAAGGGGTGTCAGCTCATTACGCTGACAGGTTTGGGAAGTACAGCATAGTTAACCTTTAACCTTCACAAATGCTTAAATAAATTTCAAATACAGTCCTGATCATATATTGCAAGTTTATAGATTTGTGGTTTACTTGAATAATAGGGTAATCTCCTGAAATGAACTGATTATTTTGATTGCAATCAGATTCTTTCTAAAGAGAAATTATAATTTGTCTGTATCATCCACTTCATTAACTCGAAATCTAAGGAAGGAGGGAACACCCCATAAATATACACACACAGAGACAAGTAGATAGAGATACAGATATGGAATAGTCTTTCTCATTAATCTAAATAATGCTCTGAAAGTTGTGTGGCTGCCAGACAGAGTGTACAGCCAAAATAATCAGAATCAAGACTTGCATGTCAGGTTGGTAAAGGACCCAATGACTTTCTGCTTGCAATGACAAAAAACGTTAAGACAGGGCTTTATACCCTTTTTTAGTTTGTCTTTTGTAACTTTCAAAGCCCTCAAGAATTATGATGTATTAGGCAGGGAAATACACAGATTAATATTCTCTTTCAAAGCCCTTGTAGTCCTTGCAAAGCATTCTGGAGCTGGAAGGGGAGATTCATCGGAAAACCTTACGTAAAATAAAGTGAATGAAACTATTCTGAAATTCAATAATCAGGTTTTGGAAATAATAAGCATCAGATAGTTTGATCAGTTAGAAGCTCTAACAATCAGAAAAGCAGGAGGGTTAATAGCAAAACTAGAGTAGACTCTCTACTTAGAGATGCCAGAGAAGGGATTCATGTTCAAAAGGATATGTCAAGAACCAGGTTTTGTTATAACACAGATGTTTTAAAATTTGTGTCTGCAAGTCTTAAACAATTTTCACTGGTGGAAATCTGGATTTTGAAGTAATACAAAAACAGCTAGCAAACCCCACAGGTTTAAGGGGCTGTTTACATAGATCATAAGATGATAATTTTATCAACGGAATGGAAAATGTAATATAAACTAGTATGAACACAGTTATTTACCTGGAAGGAGATGGGCTGGAGCAGACCACAGACCTTATTAACCTTAATTATAAGCCCTTGGGGTACCCTAAAATCTTACTCCATTAAGTATAAAATGTTAATCTGCAAGGGCTGTAGACTCATCATGTGCAAAATTATTTGAAAATGCAAATGGGAGTTAAAAGAGAAACATTCATCCATGTCTGAATAATTCTTCCCTGCTTCTGTTCCGATGGATAAATTCTCCCTGGTGTCTAACACCAGCAGCTTTCTCACTTTGTCTATGAACTTTTTTTTGGAGTGCTCTGGGTGGTGAGATGGAGAAGAATCTTCAAACCCTTCTTTACATGGGATATATATGGCAGTGTCTTGGTGAAATTTTACCCCAGTTAGAGTAGCAGAGCACTTTCAGATTATTTAGAATAAGAACACTTTGTGTTGGAGGGAACCTTAAATATCATCTAGTTCCAACCCCCTGCCATGGGCAGGGACACCTTCCACTATCCCAGGTTGCTCCAAGCCCCGTCCAACCTGACCTTGAACACTTCCAGGGATGGGGATTCCACAATTCTCTGGGCAATTTCTCTTCATTTATACAAGATGATTTGTTCCCTCTGGATCCTGCAGACCTACTTGTGTGTCTGTCTGTATAAAATGACTCAATACTCTCTGGCTGTATTTAACAACTCTTCAAAAAGCAGCTCATTTGTGATGTTCATTTTCCAGTTATATATTGTGCTTGCTCAGTGTGTTCCATTGCAAAGTTTGCTTGTTTTACTAATGTAAATTCTAAATATGACACGGAAATGAACTACAAAAGGAAATAAAAAGCATTAGAGAACATTCTCATACTGAAGCACAGAAGTGTTGAGAAATTTTTAGTCTATCTTAATCACATGGTTTCTATGAAATGAATTTTACTGACGTGTGGATGCTTCCCATATGAGAAATTCTGAGATTAAGACTACTGTCATGGGCTGTTAGTTCTTAGTTTATGGTAACTGCCTTTGTTTATTGATATAAATGGATTTCAAGCTTTCTAAATATGAAAGCATAGAAATGGACTGTATATCTTTGCTGGTACTGACCTTACTTTGATATAAGGTTTGAAAAACTGTTTGACAAATACTGCTGTCTTTTTGTTTCATTTCTGTTGGTTTCTTTTTTGCTAAAGTGTCTTCAGTAGGCAAGGATTTCTGGATAATAAATTGCAGTGATTTGATATTTCTCTGTTAAGGTGAGAAAGAAAGAAAAGTCCACGGTTAAATTAAGATTTATTTCTTATGGGCCTAAAAAGCTATGATTTCCTTGGCAATTGGTACAACTAATAGAAAAAAAAATAAACCAGGGATTGTAAATAGGAGGAATAAATTTTATGTGAAAATAGACTAGATTGTCAGGGGTTTACAGCTAGATAATGTGTGTAATTATTCCATTAATACTTCCTTCTTTGAGAAAATGAGATAAAAAAATTAAACCTGTAACTTTATGGAAAATCTTTTCCAGTTGAAGAGAGCGCAGTTCATACTGAATTAGGAAGGATGGGAAAATTGTATCAAATAATAAAACAGCTTAATGATGTTATAATATTGTTTTTTCCCCCCCTGCAAATATTTACACATTTTGATAACTTTTTGTGTCTCTTAGATTGCTCGCTGTTCTCAAACACATCCATCTCTGAGTATATGTATGTGAGTTTTAATGAGATCAGTGAGATAAGATGACTGACATTCTCCTCCTGCCCTTTTTGTTGTCCTCAGAGAAAAGCATTATTTAGGTCCATGCCACAGGAAATGAGTCTATTTGTGCTGGAGATCTCATTCAGAGTTTACTAAATGTGAGAACTTGGGTTTGCTTCTCAGCCACTGGATTTATTCTGTCTGTTTGGATATACGTCTGATAATCATTTGGCCCATATTATTGGAATATTTCCCATTCTGTGAGTCAAACCTGTGTTTAGCACTGTTCTAAAAGCACCTCTAAGATTCCCATTACATCTGTATTTTGAAAGACAAATAGTACAGGAGACAAACTGTGCTTGGTACTTCTTTCAGCAGCAGTCCATTGCAAGGACCATTTGGTCTTCTGCAGGGCAATTATCACACTGAAAGAGTTTTTCTAAAATTTGCTCCTAAAACAACCATGTCTTTTGCAATTAAAATTAACATTGAAATAATGAGAGAGATTTAATGTTTAAGTTACCTTAATTCTACTTTAATGAAACTGTTTAGTTTTTACCTATTTTAAATTTTTAATTCCTATCGTATTTTTCATCTAGCAGCCACTTCCTTTACAGTGCTAATCATACCTATCAGTTCATACTTGTTCGCAAAGATGACCTTGTGTAATTTCATATCCATGTAATAGTTGATTGCATTTGATACTACGGTTTTGCAGAAATAAGTTGCAGGATGTTTTGTTAGTTCTAGATTGTGATTTTAGCTGTAAGTTGAAGTAGATGATTTTCAAGGTCCCTGCTAATGACTAATCCTGTAATTTGTGATGCCCTTCGGAGTCCTCAAGTCTGTAGCTTGTTTGAGCAGGCAATTGTTGCTCCAGATCCACGTAGCTTGGTTGTATAGGCAGCTGGAGTTCAAGGCCGGACCATTCCTGACCCACACCTTTTATTTGCCTTTTGATTCAAGAGAAAGTCTAGAACAGAGGAATAGTCATGACAGCTCAGACCAAAGGTTGGCCTTGCTAGTGCTTTGTGTTAGGTGTGGCTCTGCACAAGTGGAAGAGAAGGGAGGAGGGCAAATCACATGCAAATCTTCCTTCAATAATCTTTGAAGTCTGTAATTCTTTCCTATTTCAAAAGATCCCGAGCTGGATGTTCTATTTAGGGAGTACCTTGACATGGATTTTCCTGCCATCATTTTTTAGACCATAAGACTTTAAATATCCATAATGACAGTGGAGGTCTAGCTCTCCTCACATTAAGAAAATACACAGAGGAAAGGAACTTAATGAAGTTGCTGTTATCAGTTCAAATGTTTAGCTGTATTTTATATGTCAGTAATAAAGTTACAGAGATGCCTTTAGCAGTCCACAGTTGAATCAGAGGGATTGCTCTGATAATAAATTGAGATAAAGGCCAACTAAAATGCTGTTTGGTGTCCTTGCTTTGGAGAGTGAGGGCAGCCAAATGTATTTGTCTTCTGCTTTCTCAGACTGCTTTCAATTGTGCAAACCCTGAGTTTTTCTGTTTTCTGATTTGCAACCAGATTTGTGAAGGATGGATGTCATTTCAAAGTGAACATTCTGAAGGGTGTAAAACACTCCTTTTCCATTATCAGTGGTACAAATATATATTCAAAATGCAATGTGCAGAAGGTCATTTTGGTTCTGCACTGAAAATGGTTGCATCTCAGAGGTTATTTTTAACTTTAAAAAAACCCTACATTTATTACATTACAATTTTAGAAAGTGATTTTTTCATTCTACCATATGATATTCAAGATAACTTTTTTTTCCTTAGCGTAATTGGTCTCCATAAGAGTTACAACAATCTCATGTGAGTTCTTGAATTACAATGCTTTTGTCTTCTGAGAATATTCTTGATATCTGTTCTTCAAGGCAATAGAAATTGTAAGGAATTAATTAAGTATAAACCATGTACAGGTTACATGCTGGCAGTATCTAACCATTAATACTAGAGGAATTATTATATTATAGTTTAGGAGAGTTGATGGGACTACAGCCTTGAAATTGCTAGTGGAATAAAACTTTATACTATTATAATTCATTGATTTTCTTAATAGTTCCATTGCTATCTACTTTACTCAGCCTTGTGTTGGTTCTAAGTTGTTAGCACATGTGTATCCCAGTGAAGAAATGAATAAAAATAGCTTGTTTTCAATCAATTTGAACAGAACAATGGATGACAAAGATTATAACAGCAGAACCATTAATCTCAAGATAATTAAAAGACCTTGGCAGTTTTAGCTGTCTGTCATCGGTGTTTGAGGTGAGAGAAACAGAATGAACATCTGCAGTCCTGTTGAGTGAAACAGAAATTTCGAAGTTCCTTAAGTGTAACTCTGATGAAGTCCCAGCCAAAATGCTTACAATTGAAACAGCAGCATGTTGTGCTGTTTTCTTGACCCGTTAAGTTTTCCTTTTTATCACTGGCAGTATGCAATGCTAATTTTACACCACTTTTTTTTTTTTTCCTGAAAGTGTGTGGACAGATGTTCATAATTCCCAAGGTTTGATGGCTGTTAGCACAAATGATTTTGCTATGGAAACATACTTTGAGATAAGCAGGCACTGAATCATTATGGTCCTTAACGGCAGTTACTTAAATAAGTAATTACAGTCACAGTACTTTCATTTCCCAATTCTAACCAAAATGAGAGTGACTCAGTAGACATTTTACTTTTTCTAGGAATAATGATTATAAAGTAAGTCATAGCTTGTGTGGGATTGAAATAATTATATTTTGGCAAATATTTAGGATTATTGAGTGTTTATTATTGTGTTAGAGCTGGCTTGGTAATTAATTGTGTAAATGAAAAGCAACAGCAACAACAAAAGCCAGACTAAAAGTGAGTGGAACATGCAGAATCTTTATATTCATTTATCACTGCATATTTTGGATTCCGCTGCTTCTGCAGGGATGGGAAGGCAGATGTAAAACCAAAATATTGCTGGGACAAATTCTTGGGTAAACTATAGGGGATTGCCATATTGTCTAAAGAGAACTTGTTTATTCTCAGCTGAAGTAGCTGTGAATATGCCACGACTCTTGCTCTCTCTAGTTCATCACTCAGCATAGTTTGGTTACTGCTCAGGATTTGTGGTTAACATTAAAAGCATTCAACCAAGACAAACTCTAAATGCGAAGAAGTAGTAAACTGATAAATTTCTTCCTTGTTCTTACATTTCAAACCCGGTGCTGTGATTTCAACACACATTTTTTGGTGTGGGTTCTGGTCTGTCTGTGTGGGTGGTTATTGTTGTTGTTGCTGATACATTTTTAGGAAACATTCTGTCTTTCTTCTTAAAGGAAATTCCCAGTGTTGGTATTTTATTAATTTCTGTTAAACGCAACTTGATTTTATTTTACCAGAGAGCAGGGAAGAACCATTCCATTCTAACCATCAAGATGTATTTTTCTGTCATGTAGTGGCCTGTTATCTCCTTAAATGCTTCTGTTTAATGATCACAAGTAAATTTCTACAAAGTTCTGAGACAGAATGAATAGGATTTTTATTGAATTATGCTGAAAACATTTTCCCATCAAACTTGTCTAAGTTCATTTTAAGAGGAGCATTGTTGCCATGTACTGTGACTCTTCAGCATTTTCTGATGTTGAAATACTGTTTCAATATACTTTGTTTTCTGTAAAGAAAGCAATACTTCTCTCTTGAATGGTTCTTTATATACTCCATGAAGCTGTGGTATGTATCATGCTCCAGATCCCTGAATATGCAGAGGAGAATCTCTACAATAACTAATAATATGTCTCTGTCATCTGTCTGTCTTAATTCCATTAGGTAAGAAATTCATTCTTAAAGAAAAGAAATTGATTCTTAATCCTTGGAGTGTAGCTTAAAGAACAGGAACCCCCAAAGTATCCCATAAATCGTTTGAGGGTAGATACATTATTAGATTCATTATTTTTTGCTATTGTCCCAAAGTATTTTGGAGAAGCAGGTATTGAGCTAGAAAAAAAGAGTGGATTAGGAAAATGATTGTGTGATGGGATTCCATCAGAGTCTGAAGCTGGTGTACAAGCTGTAGCAAGGTTCTGACCAGTAAATGTTGCCATTTAAATCTGGTTTTCCCTTTAAGAAGTAAGAAACCTTGAGATGCCTTTGCTTTTAGAAACTCTAGTAACCCTCCAAATGTGATTTGTACTTTGAAAGATAATTTACAGAAGACAGACCACTGCTAATGACATTTGCATGGAAATTTCCCAAATGAATATTTATAAATATGAATTCAGTATGGTGTAGTGTATGTACTGGCATAAACATTTCTATACACAGATGTATGGTTTTTGTTGAACTCAGCATAACTGACAAATCTCTCAGGGAAACACCAAACAACTTGTTCTGCATACAGATGTTCTTCTGGCATCTTATTATAAAGACTTGAAAACATACTGTTTTACTGGCAATAAAGCAGCAATAATGTCTTAATAGAATCTGAAAGAATAACTAAGCACTTCAAATGCCTGAAATAAAGGGATAATTGAAGTTGCTTTGGGTTTAAGCCACAGTAATTTCTTGCTTTATAATAACTCAGGTGACTGTATATCTAATGAAACACAATGAAGTAAGAGCACATTATTGATTGGGAATTTAAACATTTGCTTGTATCTATAGTGTGTCTCTGTGATACACATCATTGTAATGGAAGAAACAAATCATTTAAATTATATCTCATTATGCTTAGTACAAGCCAGTAACTCACTTGCACAGAGACTTTTCTAAAACTTTGCAAAAATTTTGATGAGTATATTGCAAACTAATTTCCCAAATAATTTGTACTGATGATTTTCTTGTTAAAGAGTGATCATTGAAATTGCCAGGATTATTTATCTCAAATACTTTGAGCTCTACAGTTAGATTTCTGTTGTAATTTAAAAAATAAAGTTCATTTTTTTGTTCTGAGTATCACAACCTTTATGGTTTGTCTCTTAAGCATTTCTCTGTAGATGCAGGTCCTTCAAGTACACCAAGGAAGCCAGGCAGCTTCCACCTCACTTCAGGAACTGACAGATGGTGTTTAAAGAAAAGCTGTGAATGTGATATGAATAAGCAGCTTGATTTCCAACGTTAAGAACCAATTTTATGCCTCCAGACGTTTTGGAAATATAATGGGTTATAGTGGGAGCTCTGAAGATGTCTTGCCACACTCTTGTGGTCAAAATGTAGGTAACATCATCTCCAGTAAAACCATGCAAGTTCTGCATTTAAGTTTTTTTATTGTGGGCATTTAATCTTATTCTGCTGCAGTATAGAGAAACGTGGCATATATTAATTATGGAGTTAATATGGCAGGAGCTCCTTTGTTAGCATGTTCTTTTGGAGGCTGTGCTGCTGGCAGTGTGACACAGGGAGCAGAGTTCTGTGTGCCCTGACAGCAGAACAGCCACATCCAACATAAGCATAAATTCTCTATCAGCCCAACTTCTAGGGAACACATTGTTTTCTAGTCAAAGAAAAAAGAAAAAGGCAAATTATTTTTCCACTCTTGTGCTATTCCACCGTTTCCCAAAACCTGCACAACAGAAGCGGTGAGATGCTCTCTCTGCACGGGGTGTCAGTGAGGTCGTGAGTCACACGTCGTTAATGTGCCTGTTAGAGGGTTGAAGAGATAATTACTACCTTTTTCTCACAGTTTCTGTTTCTGAAGTAGAGCAGTATGTGCATGAAAAACTTTGGAGACAAGGCACCAGCAACCATTAGTCTGTATAAACAGTGCTTTTAAGAGAATTTTGACTTTCTTTCTTAACTTTCACAGAGTGAATAACAGTCTGTGTGAGGAGGTGATGTCATGCCTTGACCATTGCAAATCACCTGGATTTTTTCACTGAGAGTAGAGACATACAGGTGAAGAAACGGAAGAGGTGTCAATGTTCTTTGAGCACCATCTATCTCCATAAAGCTTAGTAACCAGTGGGTTTTTCAAGGGTGAGCCTTATTTTCAAATGGGTGGGATTACAGCCTGTAGATTCCTCCTTCACTCCTCCTTATAGGGATAAAACCCCCCAAACCCACAAAAAGCTTCTGGGCTTTTTTTTATGCAACTTAAATGTTGAGACCAGTGTGTGAATGAGGTTTGAAAGAGAGAACCTGTGCTGAGATAGCAGGGCTGTGGTCAGCTCCTGGGGGTTCCTTCAGGTCATTCTGTCTGACCAGAGCTCTGGCAAAATAGTAGTGATCAACCTAATAGCGATGACAACTTTTTAAGGATAACACAAAGTTTAATCCAGTTTAGCTGTTAGGAATGATTGAGGAAGAATTTGAGAAGCTATAACACAAAAACAGTAAAAACATGCTTGAGTATTTTACTTGTGAAATGGTTCTTCACTGGAAAGCTATTTCATATAATTGCCATGATATTTTCTGCCATGACAAGGGTGGAATCATTTGTCAAATGTTTGAAAAACAACAATATGAAATCCTTTGTAGTTAAATTGTATGGGTAATATAATTGAGAAACATTTTTTTTCCTATAAATTTTTCTTCCCTCATCTGAATGAAGAAGTATTTATTTTGAAAATCACATTTCTTGGCAGACTTTCCCTTCTTTGAATCTTTTTTCTAAAAACCAGTTTGTTTATTGCTCTATACTTGATGAATCATATTGTGATGCATCATTTTGGGTTATTCTCATAATGTAACATTCCAAGTAGTTGGTAGAAAACAGTAGAATTGTTTTACTGAAGCTTACAGACAGCAGATAATGACACAGTTATCCTAGATGGGATTTACTGAAGGAGAAAGATCTTGTAAATAAGAATCGATTTCGAACAATAAACTGTAACATTTAATAGTCCGCAAATATAGGAGTGTTTAGGTGATCTTAACAGGATATTTCAGCTATAAAGTTATAAAGAAGTTATATTTCAAGTTAGAAACTGAGCTAGAGATAGAAGACTAAAGTGTTCCAATTTTCTCCAGTGGGAATAATTCTATTGTTCTTTTTCTTCTTTCATGAAAATTCTTTCACTCATCTGATTTTTCAGGAGCTGCCAGGACATTGTGGATTAGAGCCAGAACAGCTACATCTCAGTGTGAGCCTGAAAAATTAACCAATACTGGATTTGTGTGGCAGAATTCACTCTGAATAGAAAGTTCATCTAAAGAGGAGGCTTAGTCAGTAGATGTGGAGGCCAGTTCCTAACAGGTAGATTTAACAGTGATTTCTGAACAGAAAATGTTGCTGCATAAGGACTGCAGAAAAGCAGTGTATGATATTTTAAAAAGGGGAGATGGAGGAATTTACTATGTACAGCAAACCCAGTAACTGACTGGCTCCAGGTGATACATGTTAGTTTTGTGTCAGTCACCTTGCCAAGCTCTGCAGACTTTTTTTACTGGCTGGCCAAAAACTGCTGTGGGCCAGATTGTGATCAACGAACTCCATTTGACTCATCTCTGATATAATGGTAATGAGAATCAGTTTATTATGTACTTTGGAGTCTGCTAGTAAGTAAGGCTAAACCACACTAGAGTCAGCTGAAATTTTATTCATTCTGTTACTCATTTCTTCATACCCATGGCTGGCACTGTGAATGGGTTGAAATCATTCCCCTCGTGTACAGCTATATTTTGAGGTGTTATAGTTATACTCTCTCCCGCCTTCTCCCCCCCCCTCAATCTTTTCTATCTAAGATAACTGACATACCTGTCAGTTCTCACAGGCAGGCTGAACGCTTTCTGAAGTGTTCTTGCCAGTGAATTTATGCAACACAAGAAACATGGCAACATTAGTTGAATGTTAACACAAAAGCTCTCAATTCTGAGGA
Source organism: Pseudotriccus pelzelni (assembly GCA_035584735.1). Lineage (NCBI taxonomy): Eukaryota > Metazoa > Chordata > Aves > Passeriformes > Tyrannidae > Pseudotriccus > Pseudotriccus pelzelni. The sequence goes on along the minus strand of JAWMRA010000146.1, from coordinate 4,518,556 downwards.
CTCTCTTCTCTTAAGCAAGATGATAAACTTTCAAGGTTTGCTCACAAAAAAAAAACAAAAACAAAAACAAAAAAAACCCAAACCAAACCTGTACATTATTAACTTTGAGAATAATAATTTTAAATACAATATTTTCTGCTGATTAATTTTGATCCATAAAAATAATTGCCTACTATAAAAATACCACTTTCAATAGTGAGTTGCTTTCTAAGGAAAGATCTAATTTTTTTAAATCAAAATGATTCATGAAGTTGTGATATCTGGTCTGTACTCCTGAGCTTACTATGTAAGAGATATTCATGACAGTTTTTGGTGAAGAGGCCATCTATTAGTGTTTTTTTAAAATAGTGTTTGTTCTCATTCAGTGTTTGAGGGGAGTGATTTCTTTTTTTCTGCCTTTTTAGTGTTTATAATAAGGGATGTAAACTCTGTAGTTTTAAATACAGATGTTGAGGTCACAGTGTTACCCTAGACTATCTCATAAAATAACTACTAGCTAGCAGGATAGCTTTCAAATAACCCTCAGCACTCTATTTCTAATCTGAGATTGATCCTAATAATGCTCAGTTCAGTTAACTCAAATACTTAGTTTTGTCTAGACTGATAATTAAATCAGTGTGCTTTTATTCTGACATCAGTCATCATTTATATAATTTCATTAAATGAACCAACAGGAATTCTTGGTTTCCTCTGGGCCTGCTGAAACAGGTCCATGTTCTTCCTATGTTGGGGGCCCCACAGCTGGATGCAATTCAGTTCAGTTTTGCTCTTCATTTCAACAGAACTTTCTGCTGCAGTTCTCGTATCAATAACACCATTTTTCAGGGAATGTTGAGCCACCCGGTGACATCCTGTTGGCTTGTTCAGTACCGTGACTCAGAGGCAGGATAGGAGTCCATAAAAACTACATTTCACAGGATGTAAAATTTAACCATTTTGTCAAAGTGACGGAAGAAAAGAGCACTCTCAAAGGGAAGCTCTGGCTTTCAGGTAGGACTCTCGACATTAAGGTGTAGAGGATAGGGATCTTTTCTGACATTAGTCAACAATTAAAAACTTTTCAAAGCAGTAAATACACTGTGTTCTTTATATGAAGAAAGCAGAAGATGAGCAATTTCATTAGAATTTCTCAGCATTAATAAATTCGGATGAAGGTGCCACGACTTCATTTGAATATCTGAATGTTAATTGCATTGGCATTGTTATTAAAGCCAATTAACTGATCAGCTACTTTTGACTATGGCTAATGAACTGCAGTAGTGTGGCATGAAGCCTTATAGAGCTATGTTCACATGAGGATGGTCAGATTCCTCTCTGTTACTAAAGACAACTGGAATTTATTTATGAATATTAATTTTGATTAGTACATATTTGCTGAGAAGTAATTCAGCAATCATCCTTAATAATATGAGATCTTGCCTATAATCTGTCTGTATATGTACACACAACTCTGTGTTTCTCATTAGAGAAATAAATTGATGTTTTAAGTACTGGTTTTGAAAAATAATTTATTATTTACCCATTAGGGAGAGTTGTTGGTCTATCTTAACACACTGAAAATCTAATTTTCTTCTAAAAAAAATATTAATTATTCCTTCTAGCCAAAAAGGACTACATCATTAACCCCAAAGGAACAGTAATAAACAAAAATAATTTAAAAGCTTTATTAAGTTCAATTAATTGGTTGTAGCAGACTAATTTTGTCATGCTTTGCTAGACAATGTATTGTAAGTAATTTTGATGATCTCCAATTGAGTTGGACAAACAAGCCTGCACACTAAAGCAAAAATTGAATTGTCTTGATAATCACAAAAACCATTGGCCTGTTTGGTATTTGTGATAAATGGGTTAATTAGCTACTTTTTATTACATCTAGGCTTTCAATGCAGTCGAACAGTGGTAATTTATTTTGCTGTGTAAACCAGTATAGTCAAAATTCTATTGTTCGCATTTGTTCAAGATAAAAATCTTTGAAGCTACTTGATTTAATATTAGATCACTATGTCTGGGGATAGAGTTTTCATTATTTGCACTTGATTTATGTAAATTATGGAACTCTGGTTTCTGTTAGCCATTTTTCAGTCTTTCACCCAATAGTAAAGCCAGCTCTGCCTGATTCCAAGGGGCTGACCAAAATCATCCTTAAGAGAAATTAAACACTAGTTTTATATCTTTTAAATAGAAAGCATATGCATCATGAGGAAGAATTTCAAGAGAGCAATATATTACGTACCACTAGTGAGTGAAAAGTTCTTAATAAGAAATGATGTAAAATCATAGATAAGCTCCGGTTTTAAGGTTGTTGTTGAGCTTGAATTAATTTCCAGAGCTTTGAAGCAGGTCCCATAATACAAAAGTAGCCATTTTAGCTCAGAGGAAGGTGCTGGGTTGATGCAATGTTTTGGTGTTTGGTTTTTGTTTGCTTGCTTGTGTTTGGTTTGGTTTTATTCCAGGCCTCCCTGGAAATTTACTGACTTTTTTTTCCAAGAGGTTGTTCAGTTTTCCAAGTCAGCATATGCTGCTGCACCAACAAACCACTTCTTTTGGTTCTGCTCATAGAAAGTCTTTAGCCCTACTTTTGGGGAAAAAAAGCATCAAGCTTTAAAGTATTTAAGACATTTCCCCTTTCTTTTTCAGTTGTAACTGAACTCTACTCTGAAAGAGTCAGGAGCATATGTTATATACTCACTGCAAAATCTAGGGCAATTATTTTTTTATTAATATTTTAAATTCTCATATTTTTATATGATCAAGTCTTTAATGTTTAGCTGAGATAAGTTACACTAATTTTGCCATAATGAAATGATATTTGTTGGTTTTACTGTTTTCCTTTCCAGTGTTGACTATCTTCCTACTCATGTTTCATGCTATGTTTTGTCTGGCTTATTGGTGTGATCCATTCCATTGTCATCTCTTTCTTCAGCAAAGTCATCTTAATAATTGATTTATCCTAGTGATGTTTTTGTGACTCGAAAATGCATTGGAATACAACAATTGACGTGCTCTCTGCTTTGTTTTGAAGATGGGAAAATTCAAAAGAGAACATTGTGGATGCATTTTAAAATAATAACGTAAGGTTGTAGTTATAGAAACTCTCACTTTCCTTTTTTTAGGTGTTTGATTTGGCTTGTTGTCATTTGTACAACCTGACAAAGTATTTTGAACAGTCTTGGTAAACAGCTTTTCCTCTGACTCATAAATAATTTGAAATATATAAATGATTCATTCCAATTATAGTTCATTAGAAGTCTAATAATTAATCATACTGCTTAAATGTCATTTTTGCATTTGCCAAAATATTATTTTGATCAGTCATTTTGTTTAATATTTGTTTGACTGTATTGGGCCATTAGCAATGTCATATGAATTCTAATTTGTTAGCGTAGTGTCATCCTAATGATTGCTCAGTAATGAATGGTGATCCTGGTTTGAAAGATGAGATAATTTGTGTCTTTTCTGCAAAAAAATGTTGATACAAAAGCAAAATCTTTCATAACGTTTTGTTAATTTATATTCTCATTATATATATATGAATATATATATGAGGAATAATGGATTTGCTTCTTGAAGAACAGACTCCTTTCTTTCAAATTATTATTTTTAGAACATTTATAGGCATTAGTATAATGTTTATTACAAAGCTCTGAGTGAAAACATTTAATTTTATCAAAAGTTGTTTCTTGTTTCAGTTTGGTGTAATGTATCTGACAGCATACAAGCGTATTATGTTTGAATTAAGTTTTCATGCCTGTTTATATAAACAGATAATGTGCCTTTTATGGCAGGAACAGAAGAACATCCCTTCCCTCTTTGAAAATAAAAAGCAAAATAGACTTATTGTCTAATTTTTCTGCTATCAAATACATACTATTTAAAAACTTCTGTTCTTAAGGAAGCAATTTGCATTTTGAATACAGATGAGGAGAAAATGTTAAAAGATATTCTCCAGTGTTGAACAAAGCATAATTAGAAATGCACCTCTAGATAAATACATTTCTTTAAGACTATAGCCAAGTCTAATTCTGTATTTTAGGAAAAAAGCATGATTGAGACATAATGTTTTTTATAGTGCTTGTCACTAGCATTCTTTTGCAAAAAAACCCCCAAATAACAAAACATAAAACCATCACTGAACTGTTTTAAAATTTCCTGCTGTGCTCTTAGCTAAATGTAGCGTTGTATATTTAGTCACTCTTTCAGGTGTGGATCACATGGCCATATGTTAATGAGGACTAAAATACTTTAATTTGTATGCACCTGAAATCTCTATCTAGTGTAATGTAAGAGCCAAATTCGGGTCTTGATCGTCTAAAACCAGCAGTCCTAGCCATTACATTATAATGATATTTTTTGTTTCCTGAGAAACTGTAACATTTGGAAGGAATTTATTGGCAAAATAACATCTTGAAAACAAAATTAAAAATATGCGTTATCACTTAAAATTTCAGCAGCAACCAAATTCCAGAAGGCAGAACTGAAGTAAATGGCACTGTTTGCTTACAGACTAAAAACTAAGAGTATCTGTGGTGGATTTCATGAAAGGTCTGTGCATTGAGTGTCCTCTCTGCAGCAGAGGACAACAGTAGGTGCCTGTGGCAGAGTAAGCATAGCTCATACTGCTTCCAGCTGCTCTTCCAAATGTCAGGGGTCTTTGGCTGAGGGACCTCTGAACAGGGTTTGGTTTCTATTCACTTGCATCCTGATGCTGAGACTGGAAATACCAATTACTGATAAATAAATAAATAGATGTGGCTTCTCATGGGTTGATGAGAGGTTGATTAATCTCCATCCTTGGAGATACTCAGAGGTCTGAACAGTCTGAGTGGACACGAGCAGGTCTACCTTCATTCGATGTATTTAGTTATCATGATGTTTGCAGACCACTCTTGTTCCCTCTATTGTGTTTTTTTTCTCCATCTTCGTAGTCCACCTCAATTAGAAATTCTCATTAGCCAGAACTTCCACTGATTGAAATTACAGTGACTACAGATCCAAGCCTTTGAAGGCTCAGGGCACTGTGGAGCTCAAACACCAATTAGCAAACTGGCAGACATCAGGCAAGTTATTTCTACTGCAAATAGTTTGCAAATTATTATCGAGTTATGTGTCCTAATGCAGTTGAATCACTTGAGCCTGACAGGGGTTGTTGCACTGTGGGACATCCATGGCTGTTATTCCTGAATGATGCAAGAGGGGCAGCCTGTTTGTTCTTCCTGCTTTGCCCAGGGCGTGGAAATGTGTACTTGTAGGACCTGTGTATGGTACCAGCAGCGTATGCATGTGTAAAAATAGTGTGCACAAGAGCAACGTTTCCTGGTACATAATTGTTCACAAAAAAAAAGGGGGGGGGTGTGAAAAAAACACCAAAACCTAGTATTTTTAGTGCAATGATGTGCTGAGCACAGATTTAGGCAGGCAGTAATGTGTGGAGGTTTATCTCAGGAGGAAGACAGTGATGGGGAACTGGGCTATTACCTGTCTTTGGACTTACTAAAGGAAAAGAAATGGCTCAGAAATTCCTGAACAGCTTTAATTCTTCATCTTGCATATGATGAAATGTATTCTTTGCAGTGGTTAGAGTTATGTAACATGTTTTAGTTGAACAACTTCCTACCATGAAAAGACACAGCCTAACTGTCCCTATTTGCCTTTCATAGAATCTCAGAATTGACTGGGTTGCAAAAGACCTCCGAGATCATCAAGTCCAGCCCTTGATCCAACACTGCTGTGGTTACCAGACCGTGGCACTGATGCCACATCCAGTCTCATCTTAAACACCTCCAGGGATGGAGAATCCACCCCCTCCCTGGGCAGCCCATTCCAATGCCTGATTACCCTCTCTGTAAAGAATTTCTTCCTAATATCCAACCTAAACCTTCCCT